>JAUNZM010000250.1:2933114-3678729 GCA_033459285.1 Clamator glandarius | reverse complement strand
CAGATTCAGAGATTCTTTTTCCCCTCCCAAAGCTTCTCTTACCCTGAGTTTCTCAAAGAGCTCAGCAACTTTCAACAAGTACCTAGGGGAAAAAATAGCAGAAGTAAGTTTTAGATACTTTTAGTTTGATAAATGCCAGAAGCTACTCCCAGGAAACTAAAAAGCTGAAGGCTGGAACTTACTTCTCCATACAGACACAGACAACCACCTGAGAAGAAATCTAGTCTAAGCAAAGACCTGGACAAAAGGTTCAGTGTAAGTGGTGCCGATTCCAGCCTAACAGAGTAATAGTTGAACAGCTAGACACTATTTAAAGTAACGCTGATCTCCCTATCAGAAAGGTCTTGTGGAGAATTACCTTGCTGTTGCTTTCCAAGAGGGATGAACAGCCTTGTTTCTTCAGCTATATACTTTAACAAGGTCTTGGTAAACTGATAGCAAAGCTCAGAGAGGTGGAGAAATTCAGCTCAGAAAAGGTGATGAGGCTTCCGTAGCTTTAAAAAACCTGCACTGTCTTCTGGACCTTTGAAGTTCCAGAAGATAATACAGGCTTAGCATAAACTGTGGTTGTACTTCATAGCACTTTAGAACACAGGCTCATAGCCCCCTACTCCCATATTCTCTGGGACTTTGTAACCTGAACAAGAATTCAAGGAGACTTTTGTTTAGAATGAGCTTTGATGACCAGCACAATTCAGCTCCAGGGCACAACTGGCAGAAGATCAGCCAGTTAAGTCAGATCCAACTGACAGCTTTAGGTCTGCTACTCAAGAGAGGAAGAAAGTTTCAATACCACTTGCTGGAAATTAAAAGAAACTCAGAACAGCTATTTTTCAAACCCTTGGATTTTCAGGACAAACTTGATATTCCCAGACTGAGAATATGTTTATGAACAGTTAGAATTGCTTACCTTTTGATAACTGTAGGTTCTTCTAATGCCAGGCTGTTCATGCAAGCTGAAGTATAAATATAATCATCTGCAACATCTGCAAGAACAAGACAAGGTTTTCAGGCTGAAATCAGCAAGACTGCAAGGCCTTTAGAAAGGTCTTTGAAAAGATTCACTTTTATGAGATCTTGTCATCTTATCTGCTTTTGCACATGCATCCTTGATTCTGCTGTAGTAGATTACAAGAAAAATCTTCTCTTGCTCAAAAAAGTCTTCTACTTCCTGAAAGAGAGTATGACCTGTTAAGTCAGCTCCATTACTGCAGAATACAAGCTCTTCCCTATTTTGGGAAGGGCTAAGTAACCATAGCTACCTGAGCTTTATGTCAAATATCTGCTGAAGAGCAGCATTCAAGACAAGACACTGAGCCAAGGCTTTGTAAAGCTAAGCTGTTTGGCAAGTTTCTTCTTCATGACGATGTGAAGACAGACTTGACACTCAACTATTCAACGCTGCAGGTTCTCTGAAGCAACCAGTAAATTGGTATAAGAGGGCTACCAACTGCTACAATTTTATTTCCCAGGCCCGCTGCAACACTAGCTAAGCAATGACCAGTTTACAAGCTTGCTTCACACCCACAAACAGTATACGTACTGTGACATTTCAAGATAGTGTTTAGGACAGCAAGTCTATTAGAAAGAGCTAACATGGAAACACGATAGAAAAGCTGAAGCTGGACTAGCTACAGCAGTCTTTGGTATTTGATTTCATCTAATGCAAGCAGAAAGCCATAAATCACATTTGTTCAGAGCTCCAAAGTAGACAGAAGTCACAAGCACATTTGCTGAAAGTGCGATTCCTTCCTCCCCATCAGTGTCAGGTGTTAAGACAGCTCTTGTGCATTCACCAGCACCTTTACATATCCTCTTAAATTTGTAAACTGCCTCTAGCTTCAATATCTTATTCCTATAGGAGTCAAAATTAACATAGGCTACTCCATCCAACTTGGGATAGCAGCAACAACGAAGGTTAGCATTAGCAACAGCCTCACACAGAGTAAGCCTGAGGCAGACAACTTCCCTGGAGCATGTAGCAAGAAACCATCAACATTAGGCTAAGTAAGAGGTAAACCAGTCACCTTACCTTGACTCCAGAGAAGAGAACTTCATCAGCGCTCTTCACCACACTTTTTAAAAAGCCACCAAACACCTCTTTCGTGTTTTTCCTCCGAACACTCAGCTGCAACAGAGAGGCCAGGACAGTTTTAAAGTCATCCCAAGGTGGTAAAAAAGTGATGATTTTGACACTCCATTAACACCATTTATATCTAGCATACGACAGAGCAGGCCAGTTTCCAAGCTCTCCATAACACCTACATGACCTGTACAAAGAAGGCTCCTGAAGCCAATAGCTTGACTTGAACTTGTTCAAGTATTCTGTGCCACAGATTTTTCCCATTCTGCAGAAACAGCTCAGCCTTTACTTACTTATCTTGGGTCACAATCCACCACACAACTTGTTTTAACAAAACAGATGCAGCACTACTTTTAATACACCTCCATTTTTCCATTTTAGAACTATGCAACACAGCACAGGTACATCTGGATCATAAGTTTCCTAACCAATCTGACTAGGATTAAGAAACACTGCAATTTATAGCAGAAAGAGGTCTAAAGGTCAGACTTTCATCCTTTACTCATCTCATAGAAGTACTGGCAATACCTGTTTGCTGGCACTGCACATAGATTTACCCAACATTCTAACTGTGCCTAGAAAAGGGACACCACTCCCAACACCTTGCATCACTGAAAGAAAAGAAAAAAATAAAAACGTCTTACATCCTGATCATACTCCAAGAAAACATGAAAATTGCGATCTTTGCTGAGCACAGGATGAGAAGCAATCCGCTGAAGGAATATTTCATGTGATGATACAGTCTTCTTGAATACAGCGAGGTATTCACTGAAAGGAAAGAACAGACTGAGACCCTCTTGTACTGCTTTCTTCTGTGTACAAGGAACTGCTTTAAATTTATCTAGTGAAAATACTCAACAGCACACTTAAATAACACCTAGCTAGTGATAGAGAAGCACTTTCCAATCTCTTTAGCTAGGAAGCTTTCCATTTTGAGAGAAACTTCAGGGAACACCCCAGCTCCAGGATTTTAAAGATGATGCAGCAGTAAACACCCTTCCAGTCACATTCAAGATCAGTCACCACCAATTAAGCTGCTCTCCCAAATAGCTTCCCTACATCCTGCTTTTGGCAGCAGACTAATTTTACTTACGCTTCTAACTCTTGCTTCATTTTGGCAAACTCTTCTTTTGTCATAGACACTTCTCCTTCCCCTAACTTCTGCATCTTCTCTCTGGGACCATCAAAGTCCGGCTTTGAAGGTGCTGGAGGTATCTAGTAAAAGAATTGGTTAGTGATAGACACTAGCAAATGAAGTTTTCCAAAAATCACTTCTAGCCTTCTCCAGGAGGCCCTTTTGCCTGATCATGGCAAGCCAGCAAGGCTCTACACCCAGGAATTC
Source organism: Clamator glandarius (assembly GCA_033459285.1). Lineage (NCBI taxonomy): Eukaryota > Metazoa > Chordata > Aves > Cuculiformes > Cuculidae > Clamator > Clamator glandarius. The sequence goes on along the minus strand of JAUNZM010000250.1, from coordinate 3,675,304 downwards.
TACAGGCATGTTTGGCCCCCATTTGTCTCTTCCAGCTCTGTGCTAGCTCTGCCCTAGGAGTGAACTCAACTGAGAGGAACAGCTTCTGTAGTCCACCCCACAGCCAGACATCTCCTGTGGCCCACAGGGCCTCCTAAAGAACCAGAAAATAAAAGCAGCTATACTTAGAGTGTTCCACTGTGTTATCTACGAGCAGATATCACCACAGAGCATCAAGCTTTTTTTGCTGCTCCAAGCTATATAGAAAGTTAAGATAGAGCCATAGCACTCAAGCTGTTAGGGAATTAAGGCAAAAGGAAGTATAGGGAATATCCAAGTCATGAAATACTAACATTAGTAAAGTCAATTTTGTGCCCTTGCTAGTCTGCACTTTAAATCACCGTAGTTTTTCCTTTAGAATTACACTTTTTTAGCAAGTACTTACAATAAGTCCTGCATACTCTTCGGTTTCAATGAGTGTGTCATGCAGCCACACAAAGTCTTCATGCTGCCTTGTAACAGAGAACTCAGGGCTTTGAAAAGCTGGCAGTGTAGTCTGGAAGAGAAGATATAGAAGCCCTACTGTTTTGTAAATTAGTGCTTTTAGAAACAGTTCTGTACTTTCCCAGAGGAAGCTATTTTGCCTAGTAAAAGCCTCGCCTACTCCCTTTTAGCTGAGCTGGCACTAGTTTGAAAGCCTTACTACTAAGAAGGCTATTTTAAGAAAAGGCACTGTTGTGAAACAGCATTAATGCAGTTTATTTTGTCAAGTTTCACAGTAGCTGGTTTCCCCACCCCTATCGCCAGCCTTCTGGTGTCAAGCTAGGATTCCTCAGCAAAGGCAGCCTAGTGTATCAGCTACTGTGGTTCTAAATAGAGTGTCCAAGTCTTAGGAAACCTGAAGCTTCTGCATATAGATATACACACACCCTCCAGCCACCTTTAAGTGAAAAAGTTTCAACTAATTAGATTTCCTTCATTGCCAAGCCCATCTTTATAGGTACGTATACTGCAAATACAGAATATACTTGCATTAACACTTATGAAGACCACTTTCTACCCCATGATCTTACCTTAGTGTGCACAGTGAACTTCACTCTGTCCTTTTCACTCAAAGCATCAGGAATATCAATTTGGAGAGAAGGATCAACATTCAGGTCTACAGACACAGACCTCAGCTGCAACAGAAATCAGAGCATAAGCCTTAGTTTAGCATCAGATAGGTTTATTGAAGCTAGACTAGTCACCAGCTGTCAACAAGAACCACACCACTGAAAAAAATAGCAAATGCCAGTGCATATGGACAAGCACAACAGCCTTGACACCACCTGTGATAAGCCCTCCCTTCCAAGCACAGGAAAAGCCTTGCTACCTTAAAGTCTGAAGAACCAATGGTTAGAGTTCACACTAGAGTTATTTGGGAAGTCTTCTCTCTAAAGAGGCATACTCCTCCCAGTACTTTTCCAGCTGGTTTTCTTGGAGCACATTAAGCCAAAGCCTTTTATGCCACTTAGATCATAGCAATAACCCTAGTATTCTCTTTTCATTATCCTGTGCCTCCACAATGTGGCAGAACAGTTGCCCTCAGGGAAAAATGGGGAATGAATCCTTTTAGGCTCCCATCAAGTCTAAGTGCTACCTGCTTTCCAGAAACAGGATCAAAACACAATAACACTGGTGTATGCACCTTTTTCAGGATATCTGGCATCAGGTTATTAATTGCTGCTGGAATGCACACTCACTGATATAGAACGCCCCAGTAAGGTGGTATAAAAACTGGCCTCAAGGATATCTGAACTTTCCCTTATAAAAAGCTATCTATCATTTGTAATTGCAAGCCTCTTCCTCTCCTTAATCCAGGTCTTGTCTTATCCTTTCTAGACAGAGCTTTGTGTCTGGCAACAATTTAATGCTATTTGTTTCCACTTATCGCAGCTGGAAAGAGGTTTTCTGAGCATGGAGCACACTGAGATGGATTCTTTACAGGAGGCCTCAGAGCATATCAGGTTCAATAAAGACCAGACTCACCTTCCCAGCACTTCAGACAAGCCTTGAACAGAGCCAACATCTTCCTTCAGGGACTTATTTCTTCATCCCAACAGCTTATTCCCTAAATACAATTTCAGCCACACTTAAAACTTTTCTAGAGCAGTGAAATAACCCTCTCAGCTGAAGATGCTTGAGGTTACACTCCATCAACATCCTCACTGGATGTTCCTCACAATGACAGCACTCTGACTCGGAGCAGACGAGGCCTTGATGTTCAAAATTCCACCCTGTTCTGGGAAGCCAGGGAAATGGCCAGGCTGCACTTACAAGCCATAAGATTCAGCATGGTCAGCTCATTTCTCCCTCTGCTTTACAATTTGAACTTCCTTTACCAAGTCGTACTTCACTGCTTATGGTCAACCACTGAAGACAAATGGCTTCAATTCTCTACAGCACCTCAGAAGTAAGCAAAAAAAAATTTGGCATATCCAGCAGAAATTAGAATTAATGCATACATCTAGTTCTTACATCACATAAAAGTCAATTCCTTGGTAGCTATGGATTCTGTGAGCTACTTGACACTAGCAATAGCCAGCACAGTCATCCATATTCCAGAAGCATGCAGGAAACTTATCCTATCGCATTACATTGGTTCCTGTGCTACAAAATCCATCTTCTACGAGGTCCTCCCTTCAATGCTGCAGCTTCACAAATCATTCTTCTTTTTTTGCGTAAGGGAGAAATTGCAAGAGATCAAGGTCACAACATAGGAAATTTGCTGAAGGGTAACCATCAGAGCCAGATAGAATCCTGAGGTTATCCTTTACAAAGGTAATTCCAAATGCCATCCCAGTAAAGCAAGCATGAGAACTGGGCCGTGTTGTTTCACCACCCTGCAGCATCAGAGTGCACAGAACCCACCAACCAGGAACTCACTCTGACCATCAGCTATGCACAAGTTTCAGCCCCAAAGCCACTAAGCAAACAGTGCCAGACAGCATCTGAGCAACCCTGTCACATCACAGACGGCTCTTACACTGCCTTAAGCTTCTGTAAAGCTGCATAAGAACTGCTGAGAGGTTGCCCTTTATCAGGTGAAGCTTCGCTTCCAAAAGCTTTGGAGACTCCCTCCCACTAGCCTGGCTATCTGTGTACTCAAGCCATAATCCAGCAGACAAGCCTCTCCGGCTGTCTACTTAGGACCATGGCTGTCAGGCCAGCATGCGTTTCCCTCTATCCAGACTGCCCCTGTCTGGATTCCCACTGCCACTGGTGGTTACTGCTACATCAGGCCGTGGGGTACCCTAGTCACTGTACCCTCATCCATCTAACCACACTAAAAGACTGCTGCACGCTAGCTGTTAACCAGAGTTAGGAGGTACTTCAGCCAAAACAGTCATAAGGTTTAAAAAGGATTATGGAAAGACCTTCTACACAGCATATTGAGCTTCCCATTCTCACTTCCGTAGGGCAGAAGGTTTTTATCTGACCCTGGGTGCTGCCTTGGCTGCAGGCATGGACATTGAGCTTACAGAGTGTGCCCTGGAACACATTTCTTCGCAGTTCCAGCACTGCTCACGTGCAAATGGACATCGTAGGACTCCTACAGAACAGCTGCTTCTCTCCAGCCACTTTATAGGAAAGATTATATGCCCCCATGGGTGTGTGATCTGAAGACTTGCTAGGAAGGCTCAGACCAAACAGGACAAGATGCATGGTTCAGAGGTCACCAACACTGGTTCAGGCAGAGGCTGCCCTATTCAAGCACTAGAGGAAGGATAAGCAGAAGGGCACTATCGGTTCCACTGGGAGCACAGCTCCCTGCCCATTGTCAACTAAAAAGGCAAGTCAGTCAGTGTTTCCCAGCCAGATAACACCAGCAGCCAAAGCAGAGAGATGCAGATGCCAGTGTTTTGCATCCTGCTTACTTATCTTTACTGTCCAAACAGGATCAGCAGTGCTAACAATATGAACTGCTGAGTCTGGAAAGTACGATAAGCCAAAGGAAACTGCTTCCTTTCAGCTAAACCAAGGAAAGGATTACACAAATCAGCCAGTCCTGAATTTGTGAACTTTTAGGGTGATGCAAAGAAAGCAACCTGTGATTAGATCCTGCCCACACACATCATCCCATGCTTGGTAGTTGCCTGCACAAGGTATGGGCACATACAGACATAGGATGGTACTGCTCTGTTGGATTAAAGCAGTTCACATGTCTTGAAACTCTTGTATCTCTCCTACCCTAAATATCTGCTGCAAGTGTACATGAATCAGTCTATACTTAAAGTTCACTGTAGGCTCAAACACCAAGTCTACCACTGTTTGAAGACAGTATAGGATTACTCTGTCCTTCAGTGAAGGACTGGAAGCCACGTGAAACGGAGGATTACAAAACCACTGGTGTGCTCGAGTCCTGTGAAGTTCACTGTGGGCTCCTAACTCCAGGCCAGAGACCTACACAATTGTAGCAGCATAGCTTAGACTACAAAGATAGCATTCACGCTGCCTTCAGGAGGACAAAGAGCTTTGCTGCCCTTACAGGAAGCACTGGGGCAGCATTTCTCCAATGAACTGGAAGCAAGAAGCCCCCCTTCTGTTATTACAGCTCTAAGAGTGCACCTAGAGCAGACATTCCTCACTAGCCCTTGGTCAACATAAGCATCTGCTCCTGCAACAATAGCAGCTCATCATTCAGGATCTTCCATTCTACCATCCCTCCTACAACCAGGAATGAAGACTAACTTGCTTATAGTCACATGAAGGCTGTGCAAAGCAGAGGAATTAAACTTTCACCTCCAGGGCCCAGGCTTGTTCCTTTATCACAGCAGGCACCCAGCCCAAGACCTGCCCAGGAAGCCACTCCAGCTCAGCTCTCTAGCCTGCCGTGCCTAGGCATCATTGCTTCCTCCCTGCACTCAAGGCCATGGGCAAGAGAACTGAAGCTTTCCTAACCCAGTTACCAGAAACTGTCCCAAACATCCTCAGGGCAGGGATATAATCCAAGCTCAGCAGCTGGTAAAATATTATTCCTTACTTGCAGCACATGCCCACTAGAGCAGCACAGTGGGGAAGCAGCTGGGTCTGGCTGCAAACTGAAACCCTCATCCAAACTCAGCAGCGTTGCCACTTTCACCTCCCAATTCCCCTTCTCAGAAACAACTTAAAGGCTGCTGGGTTGCAGTAACTACAGCAACTGTTACAGCTGCTCTGATGCCTTCCAATTCTAGGCTCAGACCACCTCAGTTACTTGGATTGGGATCCCTGGGGTTTCTTGAACATCCAATAGAAACTCTTCCCTGTTCAGCGACAACTGTCCACAACTGTCTGACCTGGAAGGTAGAACAAGACATCAAGCAGAGCCCTCCAGTCATCACATTGATTAATGTTTCTAGGTGTCATAGCCAGAAGACTAAAATATATATTACAGTATTAATTAAGACAGTGTGATTATCATCTGATCTCAAGTCCAAGAGAAGATACATCAGACAGCATTACTGTGACCACTCCCAGGTAGACTTTTACATTACTTGCTTAGAGATGTTAAAAAAAAAAAAAGAAAAATGAACCATTTAAGTACAACCCAGTGGTGGCCATCAGCTACCACAAGCTTCAGCTTGACAGACAAAAGCTTCTGGTTGGGCCTCACCCAACACAAACACATCTTCGCAGTTGCAAGCGCCCACTAGAAGGAAATGCCTTCAACCACTGCAACCACTGTGTTCTTCTGCATGGCCTGAACTGCTTTTACAATTCTGCCCTTTAGCATCAGTTCTGGATGACTCGCTGTTGCTTTTGCACCCTAACAAAAAGATATCTGCCAGTACAGCCACTGTGTACAACATTCAATTGCCAGCAAAATAAGAATCTAGTTGTTCTCCAAGTCAGGTTAATTCAGGGGTTTTCCACACAGCTAGGCTCTCAGAAGGAACAAGGAGTCATTCCACAAGGGCAGAGCAGTCTTTCTAATTAAGCCAGTTTAAGCGTTCTCCAGAGAGCACTAAGCCAGTTTAAGCGTTCTCCAGAGAGCACTAAGCCAGTTTAAGCGTTCTCCAGAGAGCACTAAGCCAGTTTAAGCGTTCTCCAGAGAGCACTAAAAGATCATGGTGTTTTCTGGCAGTTTATAGAGAACCTTCAGTTCCAGAGGGCCTCATTTCAGCATCCAGAAGTTAATCAGCAGGCTTTCAGAGTACCTGGCCAGCAGATGTAAGTAGCATTAGTTTCTGGTGCTGAATATAACTGAAATACAGTTCAAGTAGCTTAAGTTCCCTTTAATCAAGATACTAAAAATACATCTGGAAGAGCACAGCAGACATGCAGCAGTGAAGAGCCAGTACAGTAGATGCGAAGCTTTGATTTTTGCAGCCTTCATGACAGACTTGCTGTTATCTCTTAACACTGCTGGAAAAGCCTTGAACTAGTCAGAGTTACAAACATCCAGCAAAATGAAACCAGTCTTCTTGCGTGCAGTCTTCACATTGCTACTTACGCTACAGAAAATGCTTTCCCAAATCTGTGCCTTTGGACTGTAGAACTCCAGTGATGCAACGGTTTAATCATTTTGCTTGAAACAAAGATAAAGAGGGAAAATCTAGCAGCCCTGAAATGGCATTCCTCACCGAGTGCAGCACCTGCCAACTGAGCAGAAGGCAGTCTCTACAGCCAGAGCACCCGTGGCCACTGTTTGCGAAATAAGCTGGCCCAATTACCCAGCTCTCCTGTCAGAGCTATCTCTGCATTACCCTGCAGGAAGCAAGCAGTCACACACCTCTTTACAGAGGGCAAGTGCTGTGGGAAGGATGCTATTAGCATTCAAGGATCCCACGCTCCAAGCAAAAGCCTTTCTTGCTCCACCTCGCAGCACACAGGACACCTCCTCAGTTACTTGGATTGGTAACCAATCCACCCAACCCACCACACACTCAGATTGAGGGATCAAGCAAGACTCTTGGCAGCACAGGTCAAACCCTCCCTGCCACAGCAGCCTGCCTGCACAGCACAGCCAACAGCTAAGTGCTTTTAGCCCACATGCCTTCTGTAACGTGAAGCATGCCCAGCTAAAGTGGAAACTGCAACAGAAATGAGCCCTTAAGCCACAGTCAGCATCTACAAGAATGTTTTGCTGACTTCCTGCAGTGAGGCCGGAGCTGGCAGTGGGGAGTCTCAGCAATACGGCCTCACCACGTGCTTTTCATCGCCCATGGATCTGAAACAGTGTCATCAGCACAAACCACTGTTCCAGCTTCATGGAGAATGTACATCTTTGACAGTGCATTATCCTTATTCGGTAGCTTCCACCTTGCTAGCAGTTCAACTCCCTACTTGTTTTTGAGCCCAGCAGCACAAAGAAGCTGTTTTCCAGCAAGACCTAGCAATTGGGTTTTTTTTCCAGAGCGCATAGCAGTTGCCCAGTGGTGAGAACCACTGTTCAGGAGTGATAACAGCAAGTCTCAGGCTGTAACAGACCATTTAGTCTTCCACTGACTGTTCTGTCAGTATTTTGATCCAGAACAGTTGAACTGAAGCCATCACAATATTACTGAGCCGCTGACATTAAGAAATAGCAGGGTATTTGCACAAGCTTAGCTTGGCAGTCCCAATACTTGCCTCACCTTCTGAAGTGCCTTTTCCTTCCCATGACAGATTACACCATCTTTCCCACTGCACTTCCAATGGCCCTCATCCCACCCTCCCTTCCTCTTCCTACATATCCTGATCCTCTCCAGCTTCACCACTTCAGGGTCAGTTTTTAGTTTATACTTACCAAAGATTCCTACTCAAGGCTAATTCCTAACGAAGTTTCCCTTAGAGGCATTGGCTTTATCTACTGGCCACACACCAATTCCATGTTGCCGTTTCCTTATGTAAACAGGAACAGACAAGATAGGAGTATTTCTATCCTCCCCCCCTTGCTGCTGGAATCTTAAGACACCCCTACAACCTGAAACAAGCTAGTTAATCTTTGGCCATTTAGCATTAGAGTTTAAAGCTACTCCACCCTCGCCATGGGAATGTTTTGCCCTCTCTCCCAGTATTCCTGTCTGCTAAGCGAGAAAGGGCACATAAACAATTAACGTTACCAACTGCTGCAAGACAGTTGATGTTTTACCTTCGCCTCCACCTGCAGGTTCCATAGGGCTATAGAAACATTCAATCAGTATTCTTAAAAAAACCCAGATAATTGAACACTAACAGTTTCACACACAGCAGAAAGGTTAAAGCACCAGCTAGTTCACAATTAGAAGCAAATAACTAGAAAACACCCATTCAAGAAACTTTTTGCAGTTCTACAGGATCAAGATTGTTTTAAAAGATGTAAATGCAAGAGAAGCAGATGAAAGGAAGGAATCTAAAAAGACGTATCCAAGTAGGTATATTTATAGCCCTCAATTCAGCTAAAAAACATCCTCCAAAAGGCTGGGCAAGGAGTAATGGTTTTAAACTAAGGAAAGATGGACTTAGACTGGTATAAAGAAAAAACTTTTACAATGAGGGTAGTGAAACACTGGCACAGGTTGCCAAGGGAGGTGGTGGAGGCCTCATCCCTGGAAACATTCAGCATCAGGTTGGAAGGGGCTCCGTACAACCTGATGTTGTTAAAGATGTCCCTACTCCTGTAGGGGGGTTGGACTCGATGACTTGTAGAGGTCCCTTCCTATGCAAAGCATTCTACAATTCTAAAAGGTTGGAGAAAACACAGACTGAAAAGACTTAAGCACCTTTAACAGCTTAAAACAGAGGTCTCCTTCCTGCAAGTGCTTAGTCACAGTGCAAAACCACATTCAGGGGCAACACTATGAAAACAAACAGGCAGCTCAGATGGTTACTGGACTGTCTCACCCTATGCAAGACAGCTATCAAACCAGCCAGACTGGGGAGACTGAGCCAGGCAGCTCATCCTGCATGAGAAATAAACCCAAGCACTATCTACAAACACAGACTTTCATTCACAAAGTTCCCGTTTTAGCATTTGATTTGCATTTCCTCAGAGAAGTTGAGAGCCTTAGCATCAGGCAACACCCCCCCGCTCCCTCAAAGACAAGACATAAGCCTCCTCGGCACTACAAGCTTCGACACTGCTACACAGAGAAAGCAAAACCCAGCCAGGTAGCTACAGGACAGTGAAAGGGATGAGGAGTCACACCTGAAGTGACAGCTGACAGCCTAAGAAACAGGAGCCACATGGCCAAGAAGGCCGGTCAGGCACACCAGGTCCCCGCAGAAGCACCTACGAGGCTTCATCGCCCTCCCGAGCCCCAGGTCCTGCAGAGCAGGCCGGGCTCCGCGCCCCACACACCCTCCTGCCCGCAGGCCTCACTCTCCACCTGCCCTCCCTGCTGCCAGCACTCCCCTTCTCCTCCTCCCCATCCCGTTTTCACTCTTTTTCCCCCCTTCGGGGGCGGCGCCCTCGGCCGCAGGGACCAGGAACACCGGGGCTAGGAAACCAAACACCGACGGCAAAAAGGCCAAAGTGGAGAATCCCGAGGGCGGAGAGCCCCCGCACGGCTCGCTCCGGGTCTCACCTTGCCGTGCGCATCCTCCCGGAGCAGAGCCATCACGCCCAGGCTCAGCACCGGGAACCGCGCAGCGCCCGCCCCGCCACCTCCTCATAGAGCGCGGGGCGGAGCCGCCGCCGCCACACCCCCACCTTCCCGGCAGCCCCCACGCCTGAGGCTGCTGCCGCCATCTTGGGGGAGGGCACGGCGCTACTTACCCTCATCCAGTGCAGTTACAGAAGTGTTTGGATTGGGAAGGATCTGGAAGCCCATCCAGTTCCAACCCCTCTGCCACGGGCAGGGACACCTTCCACCGCATCAGGTTGCTCAAAGCCCCATCCAGCCTGGCCTTGAAAACCTCCAGGGATGGGGCAGACTTGTCCGGGCAACCTGTGCCAGTGCCTCACCACCTTCACAGGAAAACATTTCTTCCTAAGATCTCATCTAAATCTCTCCTTTTTCAGCTTAAAACCACTACCTCTCATCCTATCCCTGAGAGGAGTTTATGGTGAAGTGGGTGTTTGGTCTCTTCTCCCGAATAATAAGCGATAGGATGAGAGGAAACGGCCTCAAGTTACACCAATGGAAGTTTAGGCTGGATATTATGAAAAAAAATCTTGACACTCAGAGTGGTGAATCATTGGAAGAGTCTGCCTGGGGAAGCAATGGAGTCTCCATCCCTGGAGGTGTCAAAAAAATAGATGTGGCACTTTGGGACATGGTTTAGTAGGCTTGGTTGTTTTGGGCTGACAGCTAGGCTGGATGATCTTGGAGGTATTTCTTAACCTCAATAATTTTATGATTGCCCGAGCAACCTCTGTCACTGTCCTCACCCTCACACGAAAATGTTTCTTCCTAAGATCTCATCTCAGTCTCCCTCTTTAGCTTAAAACCATTCCCTCTCATCCTGTCCCTGCACTCCCTGATAGACTGCCCCCCCCTCCCAAGTTTTCCTGTAGCCCCTTTCAGTATTGGAAGGCTGCTCTGAGGTCTCCCCAGAGCCTTCTCTTCTCCAGGCTGAACAACGCCAACTCTCTCAGCCTGTCCTCGGAAGGGAGGTGCTCCAGCCCTTGGATCACCTCCGTGGATTCCTCTTGTGAGAATGGATATTAAGGAGATTCATGTCAGCATGACAGGAAATGGCGGCAATTGTGAAGTTGTGAATGTTTATCTTCAAGTTTAAGCGTTTGACAAAATTCGCGGTTTAACATTTTTGCGGGGTTTAGCTGTATTGGATTTTGCAGAGTGGTGGTGTGTGAGGATGGGGGCGTGGGGGGTCTGTGTTCGCAGAGCCTCGCGGGGGAGCTCTTGAGAGTCCCTGGGCAGTCTGGGAGGGGACGGGTGCACTAAGGGAAAGGAACATTCTCAAATATGATTATAATATTCATGAGACTGAATATGCATGAGGGAACATTCTAGAAACTAAATGAACATGCATGGCGGAACATTCTCAAAGGTGATTGTAATATTCATGAAGCTAAATTAATATGCATGAGAACAAATGTAAAGGTGAGGCCAGTGTGGGTTAGCGTGGGTGTTGGTAGAGCAGGAGCTCTGTGTGCAGCCAGCACTGGATTACCTAGTTCCTTATCCCCGGACAATAAAATACTTCACTGCTGAATTGACCTGGCAGCATAGTCATTTGTAACACTCTGAACTTGCTCCAAGAGATCCATGTCCTTTCTGTGCTGAAGACTCCAGAGCTAAATGCAAGATTCCAAGTGGTGTCTCACGAGAATGGAGGCAAGGGGAGAATCCACTCCTCTGCTGGTCTCACTGCTTTAGATGCAGACCAGGACACTGTTGGCTTTCTGGGCTGCAAGAACACATCACCAGCTCATGCTCTGGTTCTCATCCACCAGCACTGCAAAGTCCTTCTCATCAGGGCTGTTCTCAATCCATTCTCTGCCCAGCCTGTATTTGTGCTTGAGATTGCCCTGACAAGATCATGGAATCATAGAACCATTTGGCTGGAAAAGACCTTTGAGATCATCAACTCCAACCATACACGTCTACTGTGAAATGATATCCCTGAGCACCTCATCCACCTGCCTTTTAAACACCTCTAGGGACGGTGACTCCACTGCTTCAGTGGGCGGCCTCTTCTACTGCCTGATAACTGTTTCAGTAAAGAAATTTTTCCAAATATCCAATTTAAACCTCCCATAGTGCAGCTTGAAGCCATTTTCTACCAACCTATCACTTGTTACTTGAAGAAGAGACCAACACTCATCTCACTACAAATTCCTTTCTGGAAGCTGTAGAGAGTGTTTAGATCTACACCACACCCCCTTCTCTTTTCCGTGCTAAACAGCCCTGATTCCCTCAGTCACCTCTCAAAAGACTTGTTGCCCTGACCCTGCACCGGTTCTGTCCCCCTCCTCTGGACATGCTCCAGCTCCTCAATGTCCTTCTTGTAGCGAGGGGCCCAAAGCTGAACCCAGGGCTGGAGGTGCAGCCCCACCAGCTCTGAGCACAGGGGGGTGATCCCATCCCCACTCCTGCTGGTCACACCATGGCTGATCGAAGCCAGGATGCTGTTGGCCTTCTTGGCCACCTATGCACATTGCTAGCTCATATTCAGCCGCTGTTGACCAGCAACTCCAGGTACTTTTCCACCAGGCATTTTTCCAGCCGGTCTTCCCCAAACCTGAAGCACTGCATGGGACTATTGTGTCCCAAAGCCTGGCCAAATCGGCCTGCAGAGCCTCCCTACCCTCAGATGATGGCGTAACGTTTCTTTTCTTTCCTTGTTTTTAAAAATTTCTTTCAAAGAACGCTCATAAAGCCACAGAAAGACCTCTTGAAACCGAGCTCCTCGCAGCCCCAGCGCGGGGCAGAACTACAAATCCCAGCATGCCGCGCGGGGAGCCGGACGGCTCGCGCATGCGCAGAGGCGAAGGGGGAAAAAAAAAAATCTCGTGAGGATCGGGGCGTGGTTTCTATCAAGGGGCGAGGCTTGTGCGCAGTTGTGGGCGGGGCGCGCACGCGCCAGGGCGGTTGCGGCGGGAAAGGCGGCCGAGGGAGAGCTGCTGCCCGTGAGGGGCTGGGGAGGGAGCGGGACGAGGCAGGAGGGGGAGTGTAAACGTGAACGTGGGACAAGGGAGTGGAACGAGGGCTAAGGGAGCGAGAGAGGGCTGGAGCTGTTAGGCCGCCCGGAGCTCTGGAGGTGAGATGTTTCTCCCTCAGCCCCGACCCCACCAGGCCTGGCTGAGCTGAGGAAGAGCAGGTGGTTGCTGGGCCTGCAGCTCCCCGCTCCCCTGGTAAGTGTGAACCCACCCCTGCCAGCCCCAGGTCTGTATCAGAGGGACTGCCCGGGGCTGCATGGCCGTGCCCAGGGCAGTGGTTGGGTCCCTATTCCTGGAGGGATTTTAAACACAGGCAGATGAGGTGGTTGGAGATGTGGCTTAGTAGTGAGTAGGTACAGCTGGGCTTGATGATTTCAAAGATCTTTCCAACCCAATGATTCTCTGATTGAAGGCACCCTCAACACGTGAAGCTGTGGAAGGGTCTGAGGCATGTCTTATTAGGAGTGAGTGAGGGAACTGGGGTTGTTTAGCCTGGAGAAGAGGAGGCTGAGGGGGAGACGTCATCACTACAGCTGTCTGAAAGGAGGTTGTAGCAAGGTGTTTGCTGCTACCTTCTACCAAGTAACAAGAGATAGGATGCGAGGGATTGGCCTCATGTTGCACTAGCGGAGGTTTAGATTGGACATTAGAAAAATGTCTTTACTGAAAGTGGTGAAGCACTGGAACAGGCTGCCCGGGGGGTGTTGGAGTATCTATCCATGGAGATACCTTAAAGATGAAGTGCTCAGAGATATGGTATAGTAGACAGGTATGGTTGGAGTCGATCTCAAAGGTCTTTTCCAACCAAACAATTCTATGATTCTATGGTAGAGCAGGTAGCCTTGAGTGAGGCTTCTTGTTCAGAATGGTTATCCCTGAGGGAGTGGAATCCCAGTGATTCTCAGGATTTTCAGGCACCTGGTGTCTGTGCAGGAAGGTTCTGTCTGCACTTGCTGGTCACTGAGCTTAGGCTGGCCACTTCCACAGGTTGATTTGTCACAAAGTGATCTGGAAACATTGTCCTTGGAAACTCAAGGCCAGATTGGATGGGGCTTGAGCAACCTGATCAAGTTGAAGATATCCCTGCTTCTCCAGGAGGATTGGACTGGATGACCTGTAAAGGTCCCTTCCAACCCAAGGCATTCCGTGATTGTACACTATGCTGAGTGTTTACCACTGATTCATTTCCCAGTGCTGAAGCTTGTTATCTGTTTGATCCTATGTAGCTCTGAGCTTGTGTTGTAAGCTGGGTTGCTGAATCTCTTATTTTTTTTTTAAATCTCTCTTTTTCTGAACTTCCCAAGAGAGGGAAGTGTATTTTTTTAACCTGGATAGCTTCAATGATTTAGCTTACAAACCTCAAGGATTCAAGGAAGAGAGGCTGGGGGCAGGGTATAGGCAAGGTGAAAGACCTAAAATTGATACAGGTGTCAAAGCCCTGTGTTATTAAGTTGTGACCAGAAAAAGAGAGGAGGTGATCATTCTGAGGGAGAAGATGGGTTACTGTTGCCTTTCTACATCAAATAGTAATTAATACTTGTTCAAATAATCCTTTCTTGTTTCCCTCTCTCAGGTCACTCATTCCTATCCTGGAAAAACTTCCTCAGTTGTATTAGTGCAGTTGCTTTTGGAGCTGCAAAATCAACTCGCTTGGAAAACGTAAGCGCAGTCCTCCCCCTTTTTTGGTTGTTTTCTTTCCCCAGGTTATTTTATTTTTGTTTAATTCTCTAGTGGAGATTATCATGTATTACTCAAAGCAGTTCTACCAGTCTTCAAACACAAACCCTTTCAGAAAGGAGACTTTTCCTCAGAGAGAAATATCAATTGAATTCTGTTCTTTATGCACAAGAAGAGATCCAGATCACTCCATATCCGTTTCTTTCTTGTAAATGTAACTTAGTTGCACAGAAGTGTCTCTGTGATTTATTGAAAAACATGATTATTTATTCTCTTAGATACAAGTGGTCTTTATTTCTTAGTGTTCCTAGAACCTCTTTCCTTTTGTAGAGGAGCTCAGCAGTGGACACTCTCCAGTCCCTCATGGCTCAGTTCATAGAGCACACAGACACTTCCACAGATATCAACCCAGAACAATATAGGCTGCTAAAATAAATTCGCACTAGACATTGCTGAAACATTCTGTTGGTGTTGTGGTAAATCAACTCCGGGGCTTATAATATTGCATGTTTGAATAGCGTCATGATTCAGAGCACTAATCTGGTATAAATCTATTCCTTAAAAACTTTGAGGGAACAGCTGCCTCCGAGTGAGCTTTATGCTGAATCAGGTGTCCCCTTGCTTCCTGCACCTTACACAAAGCCAGGATGGATTTTTACTTTTGTGCTCTGGCTAATGTAACAAATACACAGTCAGTAACCTAGTGTGTATTTTGTTCTCATTAATACACTTAAGTGTATTAATGGTCATCACACAGTAGCCTGAGAAACTACAAGCTTGGATACTATTAAATTGGAAGAAGAGTATTGTTTTCCATGTTTTATTTTAAATCACAGCTTCAGCATCTATGTTTAGAGGCAAACCCCAAGACAGGAGTGATTACTTTTTCTGCACTGCTTTTTATGATGAAACAATTTGCTTATGGTATTAAAATCTGACCTTTATGTATTCCTTTGCTGCTTTTACTGGTTTTTGCTGCCTCCTGCAGCAAACTGTTACCTGTTTCTTTTTCAGCAAGGGGCAGATTCTGTCAGGTAGCTGATCCTATTCCAAGACTGAAAAAGACTATTTAAATATATGGTCATCTTCTGAGAAGAATTAGTTGCTGTAAATGCTGGCAGAACAGTTTTGCAGAAGCGAGCTGCTCTAAGATATTCAAAAGGCAAAGAGGGAAGAGCTTCTTAAAAATGATTTTATTAGAACAATTAGTAGTAATAGTGAAGACCTAAAATTCCCTTGCTGAAAACCCAAGGTGGACTGAAAAAATTAAACATGCTTCATAAAAAGTATCTCTTTATGCTGTTACAAGTTTTTAGTGAGCTGTAGAAACAGCTTCTTGGCATCACATGAAAAATGGGAGGTAACATAAAATTTGGTTATGTAAAACTTCCTTACCTGTCCATGAAATGAAGCAGGATGGAACTTAAATTACAGTCCAATTTCTTGTTGCTGTGTAACCTCTATGAAGCAGCTTATTCTTTTTTTTTTTGGCGAAACTTAAATAGTTCTGTGGCAATAAAATGGTCAAAGCTGTCTGGTTTATCCTTTTGTAAGGCACCTGTGCTTCTTTTGTGTGCAGGTGGGAGAGTCATTTTGAGAGGAATCTGAAATGCTCAGGGTCATGTCCATTCTTGCTATTAAACACTGGAAAATGAGAAAACAGGTGCAGCTTGATACAGTCCTGCTGAATAAGGAAGCAGAAGATTTGGTTTGATATTAAACATAACATAATTATTAAAAAAGGGAAGTGACTTATTCAAATTACCTTAAATGGTAAGGGTTTTCCTTGTAAGGCAGCTTGCTTGGTATCTTACTAGACTGCAAGAAGTTGGTAGCAGAATTAACCAGTTATACCTTCATTATTTTCTATTGCTGTCTTACAGGTCACAGAGCAGTTTTAAAATCGCTAACTGATTTGATCGATATGCATTGTAATCATAAGAAACCCTTACCAAAGACCAAGTGAGCGCTTCTAACAAGTGTGGCAAATCTGGCTGCAGGGCAACTGGTACTGGGTCAGAAATGCCACTGCTACGTGACACAAAGATCAGATCCAGCCTAATTGTGCTTTCCTAGTTCAGGTTTGCTTTTGACAGGTTATTTTGTATCAGGTTACATGCCCTTGGGTTACAGAACAGTTATTATTTGCTTAAATCATAGGAAGATAGCTTGAAAATGTAAAGCTGGTCAAGAAAAAAAGCAGCGTCTCTGCCTGCTCCTGATTAAACATCTACAGATGAAGGGGTTTGTCCTTCAAAGATGAAGAACAATATCTATGGAAGTGGAGTCCAAGGTGTCTTAATCTCATCAACTGCAGCCAACACAGCCCTGTTATTGCAAACTGTTCTGTGTGGCATATGCTTGCGCCCACACGTTGGTGTCACTGCAGTTCTGCACAAGCTTGGGATCTGTCTGTACAAAACTTTGGGTTTGTTTTCTGTGGTGCCTACAGTTTGTGCAGTGTGTGAAGTGCTATGTAAGGAGTGTGGGGAAAGAAAAGAGTAACGTTAAATCATTTTCAGGAATCAAATGCTGATGTCAGTGGGCAATGTGTGCTGCCTGTGTTCTTTGCTGTGGAGGAAAGTGAACTATGTAGGGGTAAGCAAATAACTTCAGTAGAACAGAGCCTAAATTCTGCAAGTACTTAATGTTGATTTAAATGGCTTTATGCAAGTATTTACATTTTATTCATGTGTAGAAGCCTTCCTAGGACTTAGGACTGCATTCACAGTGTAGTTTTGAAAGCTGTGCCGTGAACACCAATTCTTGTATACTGGTTTTGCTTTTAAACATCCTGAGTGTCTTAGAAGACTGGTATGTTTGCAACTCAGTTTAGAAAAATATTTTTATCTTATACTCTGATGCTTAAAAGATTTATTGGAATCCAAAGATACCTGTGGCACATCTAGTTTCTCTTTGGCTTTCTCAGTCTTGGATCTCCCACTTTCAGGATCTGGATACTGCTGCTGCCTGCTTTCTTCAGGTGTGTTCTCCAAAAGGTGCTTTGTCCCCATTATCCCCTTATGGACATCCACTATAAACTTACATGTCTTTAATACCTCACAGCAATAGATTTGCTTCATTTTCTTTTGCATAGCTGCCTTTTTTTCTTCTCTTTTAATTTCCCCCTCCCTCTTTTGGGGAAGTTTGTTGAGATCAGGTTTTTTTTCTACCTTCCTGACAGTTCCAATACTGTTCTTGTAAGAGCATCCTCTGCTGCAGTGTTTGCTACTTGCAGCGTCTTCATTTGTTTGGCCTCTTTCAGGGATTGTTTGTGGACCGGTGCCGCTTCTTTCCAGGGTCGTTTGCACTTTTCATTGCCTATTCATTCTTCCTTTTACTGTGTGTTTTACCTGTAGGAATTCTGGTGGCATAAAGTGTGCGAAGGCACTGTATGACCACAGCAGTTGCTTGTACAGCAGAGGGGAAAAACAGGTTGTTGGTAGAGTTTTGTGACTCTGAAAATCACAAATTTCTCTTTCCACAGGGGGAAAGTATGTGAACCTAAAGACTGTTCCTAACACAAGAAGGAATACTCAAACTACTCACAAATGCTTCTTGTAAGAATACCATTCCTACAGCTACTGTCCGGGAAACACGGGAAACTGGAAATGCTTTTTCAAACACCTTTTTGCCAAAAGCAATTCCCATATTTGTCTCTGACCACCTCCACTTGTCTTTATAGTAAGAAGAAAAAAGGAAACAGTTATGAACAAGTTGACCAGGAAAAGTACAAGAACTTGGTCCGCTCTGTTACTTCTTACAAAACCAGTGCCCAGACGCCAGAGACGATATTTGAAGAAGACAATTTGTTATATGGGCCACCAGATAAATGCAAACCTCCAGCTGGAGCTGAAACAAAAACTCCCAGAAAATGGGTTCCTTTAATAAACTCCAACAAGAAAATTCCCCCTCTCAACTGCGATTCCAGCCTACCTGTGAAAATCCCCTTGCAAAAAACGAAAATGCCCAGTGTTACCCGTATTCTTCAACAGACAATTTCTCCACAGCAAGCCTTTTATCTAGAAAGGTGGAAACAGAAAATGATATTGGAGCTTGGAAAAGATGGCTTTGGAGAGTATACTAAAAGTGAGTTTAAGCAGCGTGTGATTTAGACTAGACATAAGGAAGAATTTCTTCACTGTGAGAGGGTGAGGCACTGGAACAGGTTGCCCAGGGAAGCTGAGGATGCCCCATCCCTGGAGGTGTTCGAGGCCAGATTGAATGGGGCCTTGAGCAGCCTGATCTAGTGGCATGTGTCACTGCCCGTGACAGGGGGGTTGGAACTGGATGATCTTTAAGGTCCCTTCCAACCCAAACTATTCTATGATTACAAAGTAGAAGCAGCAGTCTGGATCTCTGGATGGAGTGTGTGGGCATTGCTGCAGTATCAGGCCCTGCAAACCAAGTGTTTTGGAGATCCTTTAAGATGTTTCGTAGAATCATGGAATTGCGTGGTTTGGAAGGGATCTCAAAGCCCATCCAATTCCAAATACCCTGCCATGGGCAGGGAGACCTTCCACTAGATCATGTTGCTCAAAGCCCCATTCAACCTGGCCTTGAACATCTCCAGGGATAGGGCATCCACAGCTTCTCTGGGCGACCTGTGCCAGTGCCTCAACACACTCTTCTTCCTAAGATCTCATCTCAATCTCCCTGCTTTCCATTTCAAGGGGTGAGGCCATGTTATGAGAGCACCTGTTATCAATGAATCTAAGCTCTGATCTTTGTTCTAGGACTGCGAAAGTGGGTTCAGAAATGAGAAACATTGAGACTAAATGTTCTTTGCTGTGTCCTATCTGCCTCTCCTTTATTTCTGTCTTTGCTGGAATCTTTTTACAAATAGGTATTTTCCAGCTGGTGTTGTTGAGCGTGTTTGCAGAGAGTAAGCTGTTTTATAATGAGATGTATCGTCTTGAGTCATTAAAACCTTGCTGTTTAAGCTGAAGTTCTCCAGTAACAGTTTAGTTTGTATGGTATATGTAGCTTCTATGAAGTTGCCATGCATTTAGAATTTTTCATTTTTTAACACTTAAAAGGGTGGCTTCCCCCAAGCCGTAGAACTGCTAGGGATCTGGGAGGACCTGGGGAATAGTAGGCAGCCTCTTGTTTTAAGTGTGGTAGACACTGAGCACTCCTTCAAATCACAGTCAGACAGTCATTGAGGTTGGAAAAGACCTGTAAGATCATCAAGTCTCACCATCAGCTCAGCACCCCTGTGCCTTCTAAACCATGTCCTGAAGTGTGACATCTACACGCTTTTTGATGTCGGTGTTGGAGACTCCACCATTTCCCTGGGCAGCCTCTGCCAGCGCTTCACCACTCACGGTCAGGAAGTCTTTACCGATACCCAATCTAAACCTCCCCTGGCAACGTGAGGCCATTTCCTCTTGTCCCATCACTTATGTGAATTATTATGCTATGTAAAACTGAGTAGCCTTTGTTTATGCTTTTTGAGTTACTAAGCACTTTGATGGCCTAATGAACCTTACACAGTTATTGAAAACTGATCTTTCTTGGAATCATTTTGGAGATGGGCCCTTACTCCTAGAACTATGCCCAGCTGCTTCAGAAGGAGATTAGCTCCATTCAGATGAACCAGTACATCAGAAGCAGCAAGTGCAGCAAAAAGCAGCCTAGAATAATATTTTTAATTCATAGACATTCACAAATGCTTTTGAATAAGCAATAAATGAAAAATCTTTTTTTCTGAGTAATTAGTGAGACCAAAGCAGTAAATTTTAATATAAGAGATATTAATTCCACTGTTGATACTTATTTTCTGTCTTATTCCCTCCTCTTCCCTATATCCTCAGCTTTCAGTACAAAAAACAGGGCTGTTTTAGAAGCTATATTGTGCAATATCGCTAAATATAAATTCTTCAGGTGTTATGAGTAGTGTCTAAAATATTGTGGGGCTTGTGTCTTCCTTAGATCTTTTTCTCCAAGGAGAGCTCTTCCATGCAGCTTTGGAATCTATATTCCTGTCTAAAGAGACAGCAGTGAAGGAGCAGGGAGAAGATGCTGCTATTTCTGGCTACTTATCAAGTGTGCAGCATGTCTTAGAAGATATCAGCGACGTGAAAGCTCTGGAAAGTGCTGTTCAGCATGAGACTCTTCAGTATCTGGGCCTGGTAGACTGCGTGGCTAAGTATCGGTGAGATACTGGTTCTCTAAGAAACCTGATAATGCCCATGGTGCTTTGCAATGCCTGGGATGCTGTGTCCAAGGCTGGAGCAGGTGTGTTGGAGGGGAAACTGGATAGATCTCTAAGAGCAGCAAAATGGATGAACTTGGAGGTGAACCTGATGACAGAAATACTGTTGTTGCATATGAGGAATTCCTTCCTGGAGCAGTGTGTGAGCAGAGCAGGGCTAAGTGCTCCTCAGCAGTTGCCAGGAACTGCAGCAGATATTAGTGAGTCTTGATTTTTGAGACTGAAAGTGCCAGTGTGGAAGAGACTTGCTTAGACATAATAACAAGTGACATGACATCAGGGTGGAATGGGCCAAGAGTGATTCACCTTTCTTTGTTGTATCATCCCTGATTGCCTACTTATGACTACACTTCAGTTTAAAACATTGTCCTGTCTTGTTCTCTTATGCAGAGGTCAGTTGTGTGTGATTGACTGGAAAACTTCAGAGAAGCCAAAACCACTGCTGAAGAACACTTTTGACAACCCATTACAGGTTGCGGCGTATATTGGAGCCATAAATCATGATGCCAATTACAACTTCCAGGTCAGTAGGCCTGCTGCCTGCCAAGACAAGCAGCTGCAGCCATGTCATTTTCCTATTTCCTGCCTTTAGCACCTGCTGTCCATCATGGAACTTTGCGCAGGATTTGTAACAAAACAACCCAGTCTTGGGTCAGGTTAAGCTGACACACTATGAAATAACTTCACTACTCTTGCTAAATCCTGCTGCCTTTGCTTGTTGACAGGATTTCATTTGTTTTAAGAAAACTCGTGCTCGGTGGACTGAAGCAATGCTCAGCATCTTAGGAGGGCAGATAAACTCAGTGACTTGGCATCTGGGCACCTCCCAGTGCTTTGTTCTGTGTGGGTTTTGCTTGTGTCAGGAGTAGGAAGAGAGGAAGTGAAGCGAAAGAGCCTGTAAACAGGGAAATAGACTGGGAGGGCACTGTTTGCATCATGAAATCATAGAGTCATTAAGATTGGAGAAGACCTCTAAGATCATCCAGTCTAACCATCAGCCCAACACCACTGTGCCTACTAAACCATGTCCATGGTTTTTGAACACCTCCAGAGATGCTGACTCCACCACTTTGGTGGGTAGCTTTTTCCAGTGCTTCACCACTTTCAGAAGAGAAATTTTTCCTAATATCCAATGTAATGGTCCCCTGGCACAACTTGAGGCCGTTTCCTCTCATCCTATCACTTCTCACTTGGAAGAAGTAGCACTAGCAAACAAGGGACTATGTGATTTGCTTAGAGCATTTGGAAACTGCACCATGTTTTTTCAGAGGAAAGCAGTGTTATCAATCACTTAATCAGTGGAACAATGTAAAGGCTCCAAACATGATTCTAGCCAGGCCTGCTTGGCCTGAAGGATTGTTATTTCAATACAAAGCATCAAAGGGAGAAAATATAAAGCAGAAGTGAGCAGGGTAATTAATAGGTTCTTCAGATGACTTTCTAGATTATTATAGAGATCAGAAAACACAAACACTTAACAGACATGGCCCTCACAGAGTGAAATAGAGTTGGTAATTTTAGAATTCTGCTGTTAACCTCCTGCTTCCCATTGCTTTCTCCTCACCCCAGTAGCTGGTTTGATAAGGAGCTGTTTGTCAAGTGTGAAAAGATGTCAGAACACACCTAAGTAACCATTTCCATTCAGACTGATGCTGGAAAGCAGCATCAGTTCGGTTATCTGACCCCAGGCAAAACCTCATCTGTCACTGAGAATTTCACCAGCATCTGCAAAGTGTAAATAGGCCCTGTCGCTCTGATGCCCAGAGCTGGAGTCCTCCAGGTTTCACCAAAGTTAGTTGGATCTTTGAACTCAGTTTAAATGTTATTCTCTGTGGTAAATTATTGCTCTCTTTGTTCACCATTCTTTATTTAAGGAACGTATATATTAAGGCTGATGTTTTACAGTAAGGTGTAGCGTTCAGATTTGCTGATTGAAGTTCTGTATTAACACTGAATTGCTGACAGCCGTCTGTTTTCAACTGCAGGTCAGCTGTGGACTCATTGTGGTTGCCTATAAGAACGGCTCCCCTGCGCATCCACATTTCATGGATTCTGGTCTGTGCTCACAGTACTGGAATAAGTGGCTTTTGCGCCTTGAAGAGTACATGGACAAAAACTGACCCAAACTAAGCTATGCAGAGGCAAGTGGCCAAGCAAGAGCCCTCTGTTTAAATCGCCCATTTGAATATGTGTTCTTTTTTAAGTCACTTTAGCTAATTTCTTAATATCAAGTTTTCTTCTCCCTAAAAAGAAAGAAAAAATGGAGTAGGGAATGTGTATTTGCTTACATTGTAGGTGACTTAAGTGGACCTGGCAGGACAAAGCCAACTTAATCTATTTTTCTCCACACTGTTTGTACAATCTAAGATTGATAGGAAAGTTTCTATTATCAAGTAAAATCTTTTCAATCAAATCAGCTTTCTTTTGTCATTTTTGAGAAAAAACCTTGCTGCGGAGCTGAGTCTTTGAAAATGAAGTTTGTGTACTAATGCAAAATGACATCTGCATTATCTGAGCTGAGAGAAATGCAAAAGATAAACAAATAAAGCCAGCAAACTGGGTTTCCCTCAGCTTAGTTCTTGCTCCTCTCAAAAGTGTCTTGTGAAGAAGTTTGTTGGTTTCCTGACAGCAACAACTGGAAAAACTGCAATGAGAATTATAACTGGAATTCCTGTAAGTACTTGTTTAAAGCGCTGAGGCAAAGGTATCGTTTAACAGAAGCAGCTTAGCAAAAGAGGAGCAGCGTTGTAACTGATAACTTAAAAAATTTCCAGTGAGTGCTCTGAAAAGTGGGAAGTTGTACCGCTTAGAGTGGCTCCTCCTGCAGGTTTCTTAACAGGCTGAGCAGCCCACATGAAAGAACTGTGAGAATATAAACGAGCTTTGTACCTTTGGTTGTGAGGCTCTGTGCAGGCAGAGTCTGCAGCTGCATTGAGCTTCTTGACTGCCTTGTGGGTCTGAGAAGATGAGGAACCTGCCCATAGCAATTTCTAGGGCCAGGTTATGGCATTTGCCACGGCGAGTAAGTTCCTTTATAAAACCAGGCTCGTGGCTTTGAAGCCGGGCCTTCTGAAGAATAAGGAGCTGCTGATTGGGTTTAGAGGCCGGGGGAGAACGTGGGTTTGTAAGCATTCTAAAAGGAAGAGTTATTTTTGAAGTTTGTTTCTCTGGCTATAGACTTAATTTTATAAATAAGCGTTAGTGATGTCAAGTGGTCTTGCTTTGTGTTGTGCTCTTGGAAAGCTTTTTTCCTTATTCTCTGAATTGTACATATGAGTTTTTCTAATGCCACTGCAGACAACCAATAAAAATGCAACCAAGCCATAAGCTTCAAGAAAATTAGCCAGAACCATACAAACGGGCAGGTTTGCTGCTGAAGAAGCCCCTCTGTAGTGCTCAATTTTTGCTCCTTCAGAGCACTGAACTGTGGAAACCTGTGTAGTGAAACTTCACTACAGTGGGACTTGTTTATTCAAACCTGCTCTAATGATGGTATGATAACTGCGCTTTATAAATAGATTTCTATCTAAAAAGACAAAGCAAGGAGACTGAGAAATTGGGATGACTAAATGAACACTCAGAAGTTCTACCTGTTCAGCAAGTATGTTCCCACATCACAAAGTTGTAGCAAGTGGGTTGTTCAACACCAGTAAGCACAATCAGTTTTCCATGGATACAAAGAGAGCAGGCAGAAGCAGGAGGTGGTAAAACGGTGCTGAGTTTCCTGTGGCTGAGATTAGATACAGCAAGAGAGTATGGAGCAGTTGGGCAATGCTTGGGTGGGATTGCCACCTTCATCAGCTCGTTGTACAGCCATTCAGTCTGAATGAATGATTCAGCCTCATCCTGCCGCGCGTGGTAAATAAGGACAAGTGTGGAGTCTGGGTGGTGCGGGTACATGTTGGCTTCTCCTGTGCTCATTTAAAAGAAGCCTCATGTCTGAGCAACACCTTCAGCAGCGACTCTCATTTGTAAACCTGTCTAAGTCTTGGAGGAGTCTGTGCCACCAGAGAACCAGGAGAAGGCAGGCAGCCTTCTGAGGTGATAGCAGTGGAAGTTAGTGGTGTTTCTCACTTCTGAGAAGCTGGCTGCCTCCAGCATCCCTGTGTGAGCTCTGGAACATCTCTGGAGGCACAAAATGGTGCCACAACAGAACTGGCAGGTAGCTGTTGCCAGTCTAATGCAAAAACTTTGTGACCAATTTAAAACTAAGTTGCCAGGTGGTTGAATTGACGTGCCCAAGGCATCTGCTATGGGATAAGTCTGATCTCTGCAGAAAAAGCAGCCGAACACTCAGGGCAGTTACTCCAGCTGTAGCATCCAGGTCCTCAGAGCTTTGCTGTATTTCTGAGGGCGTTTCTTCTGTGTACTGTTACCTGCTGCATTTTTGTTGCTGTGGATGCTTTTTTTTGATTGAGATCACGTAGATGGACCACCTTAGCATGTCAGTAGTTCGGCAGGGATGTGCTTTGACAGTGATAACTGGAGGGAAATCACAAGCTGTGTGTGGTACAGTAAGGATAAAACCTGTGTGCACACAGACACTCAGAAAACATGTCTCCAGCAGAACAGAGGGTTTTAGCCCCATCTTAAGCATAAAGGCTGAGGTTACATTGAATGGTTTGAGTCGGAAGGGACTTTAAAGCCCATCGTGTTCCAACTTCCCTGCCATGGGCAGGGACACCTCCCACTGGACCAGCCTGGCCTTGAACACCTCCAGGGGTGGGGCAGCCACCACTTCTGTGGACAACCTGGGCCAGCGTCTCACTACCCTCACTGGAAAACATTTCTTCCTAGGATCTCATCTAAATGTCCCCTCTTTCAGCGTAAAACCATTCCTCCTTGTCCTGTCCCTGCACTCCCTGATCAAGAGCCCCTCCTCAGTTTTTCTGTAGCCCCTTTCAGTACAGGAAGTCTG
Organism: Clamator glandarius; assembly: GCA_033459285.1. NCBI lineage: Eukaryota > Metazoa > Chordata > Aves > Cuculiformes > Cuculidae > Clamator > Clamator glandarius. Next base: position 3,649,963 of record JAUNZM010000250.1, on the reverse strand, counting down.
CTGTAAGGTCTTCCCGGAGCCTTGTCTTCTCCAGATCGAACAGCCTCAGCTCTCTCAGCATGTCCTTGCACGGGAGGTGCTCCAGCCCTTGGATCATCTTTGTGGCCTCTTCTGGACTCAGTCTAACAGTTCCATGTCCTTCGTGTGCTGACGACTCCAGAACTGAATGCGAGACTCCAGGTGAGGTCTCACTAGAGTGGAGTAGAAGGGCAGAATCCACTCCCTCACCCTCCTGGTCACACTGCTTTGGATCCAGCCCGGGATACAGTTGGCTTTCTGGGCTGCAAGTGCACATTGTTGACTCTTGTTGGGCTTCCCATCCACCAGTACCCCCAAGTCCTCTTCAGAGCTGCTCTCAATCCATTCTCCACCCAGCCTGCATTTGTGTTTAGGATTTTGCAGAGCAAAGCACACAAATCCTGTGCAGTTAGGTGACTGCTTGTCACTTTGCTCAGAGGGACTCCCTGAGCAGCTCCACTTGGGCACTGAACTCAACCAAGTTTCATGGCTGAGAGCGCACTGTGTGGGTGACAGGGCAGCATCACCAGTGCAATTAGCTGAACCAGGTGTGAATCTTTCCTTAGCCAGGCAATTTGGGCAATGCATTTGCAAACACACATGCTTTGCTCAGTGAAAGCAACCTTCTGTTTATGCTCCTCGGTTATAAGGGCACAATCTCAGAAGAATATGGAGTCAGTGCATAAGTTTCAGCTCTTTGTAAAGCAAGGATCCTCTGATTTACCTCAGATGCTTTTTCCCCACAGACTTCCCATTTATTGAAGTATTCTGTGGACATTCCCATGACATAGTATGACAGGTTTGCTCTTTACACGGTAGCATCACTTTATTATCCTCATTTTCAAGGTCTCAGGTCCATTTTCAAGCACTGACAGTTTTACTGTATAAAGTATTAATATGGTTAGAAATGCTTTAAAACCCCTAGAAGCTTTTCCCCACAAAAACCCTAAGCAGATGCTTGTACAAACCCAGGAAAACTGAAGATTCTTACAGAGACACCCAGAATTGATCATTTTAATGGTAACAATTATGAAGATCCTGATTATGACTCTGTTTTAGTCAGGATACTTTTCAGCTGTTGTGTAAATGTCTATAGAATACAGCCTATTCTCCCCAAGTGTACAGCTTTATTTTGAGTTTGAAATGAATTTTTGGATTTTACAAATGAAATCCATTAATTGTTATGCATTTAAATTGATGTAAAACCTGTTTAGCTGCTGTGTCCATTAAATTAGGAGGCAGATAAATAACATACACTTGGTCTTGTGGTTGCTAAGGACATTACCACCCCACCCTGCAGCTCCTCTGTAGACACCCAAGTGCCCACTAAGGGCTGCAGCAGAGTTGTATAGTGTTAAGTGGTTTCAGCAACACAAGTTATACGGGCATCCCTCTCCCTAAATCCCTAAATTCACACTCAACAGTACCTACAGGCTGCCCTCTTGGTTGTCCTGGTCCCACAGGAGCTGCAGCAGAACTATAGGGAAGTCCTAAATGCACAAAGACGTAGTGCTAGTCCCTCATTATCATCACCACCTCCTTCCCTTGCAGCATCAATCTCACCAGGAGCCTTCTAGTGGTTACAGAAGAAAGGCCCGAGCCGTGCCTACATTTTCACACTGATGTTATAAGGCAGGGACCAGCTAAGTCCCCCTCTTATACAGCTGCTCTGCTCTAGGATTGAAGAGGCACTTGACGATTAAAAAGAAAAAGAAATCCTAAAATGAACACACGCGGACACACACACATACACGCCATAAAATACACACAAAATGGCATTTCATCATGACAGAAAATACACATCTTCAAGTCATTAAAGTGTTTACTTTGGGTTTCTGGGCTGATATCAATGGATGTTAAAAAAGACGTGGTAATAATCCCCAAAGTAAGAACAGCAAGTCCAGGAGTGTCAGAGTTAAGGTTACACTCGAATCTAAATATGATAAAACAAGTTCACAGCTTAAAGTACCTAAAATATGCCCACAGGTCTGCCCTGGAATGGTGCCATTCACTAACAGAGAAAGTTTGGGAGGACAAAATTCTGTATCCTTTAAAAACAGTTTCATCTCACCTTAGATGGTGCTTCCATAAATCATTGTTTTGCTGCATGGAGAGGCAGAGAGAAGGTTATATATATGTTTTAACTCATTTACTAATACAGTGTGCTGTTCTTCAGACCATTTTAATTAATTTTGCATAGAACAAGGCACTAGTGGCTGCTCTTACACTGCACTTTCCACCCAAACCGCTCAAATATCATTTTTACAGGAAGTAACTGTTATTACCTCTACAAAATATAAAGGTGAACTTGTCAGTGGCCACTTGCATGTGTAGTAGAGCTGGAATAGAAAATACGTTGACTGAATGTCAGTTCAGTAAATATTCCATCCAAGAGGTGACTGCCTCTTCCAAGCTTTCCATTTCTTTTTGGCCAGATAAAAAGGTCTGATGTTTCATTCCTATACAGGAATACTTCTTTCAAGCTGAGGTTCTACCAACATCAAGAGAGTTCCATTAACAAACACATCCCTTTTATTTCAGGAGTTTGTTTCAAAATTGTCTTTAAAAAAATAAGATATGGAGAGTTTGACATGTAAACTTCATTCCTGGAGACCACTGTAATCCACCGTGTCACTCGTCCTTGTCCTCCTCTTTGGTGTTCCTCTGCAGGACAGGGCTCAGTTTGTTTTGCAAAACTGCTGCAAGTTTTTTTGAGGTCTTTTTCAGGAAAGCACTCCCAGGATGAACGTTACTGACATGCAGGTACAGGTCCTCCTGCGTGGGGCCCGTGTAGCCACAGTCTTCGCACACATACAGTTTGTCTCGCCTCTGTTTGTAGGCATATTGCTGCTGTACACCGTGAATCTTCTTCAGGTGGGACTCCAGGGAACAGCGCTGGGTGAAGGCTTTGTTGCAAACCTCACACTTGTAAGGACGAATTCCTGCAACATTAAAAGACAGAGATTGCTGTTTGATTTACTACAGAACCAGCTCAGAGGAAGGCTCTGGAATATCAGCTACTGAGCAAATGCCTGGGCAATGAAGCTAGTGAAGAAGCTGGACAACAAGCCTTATGAGAGGCAGCTGAGGGACCTGGGGTTGTTTAGCCTGGAGAATAGGAGGCTGAGAAGAGAACTCACCACCCTTTGCAGGTCCCTGAAAGGAGGTTGTAGTAAGGTAGATGCTGGTCTCTTCTCCCAAGTAACAAGTGATAGGACAAGAGGAAACAGCCTCAAGTTTTGCCAGGGGTGGTTTAGATTGGATATTATGAAAAATTACTCATAGAAAGGGTTAACAGCCATTAGAAGAGGCTGCCCAAGGAAGTGGTGGGGTCACCATCCCTGGAGGTGTTTAAAAGACGGGTAGATAAGGTGCTCAGAGATACGATTTAGTAGTGGACAGGTACAGTTGGGCATTGATGATCTCAAAGGTCTTTGCCAACCAAACCATTATATGATTCTATTAAATACCTAGCAACAGGGAGTGACTAGCCCGAGGAACTATCTGTCTAGCTAGAATATCTTACTTTCAGGCTAAAATTCTCAAGAATTTGTTAATATGTTTAGGAATAGAAAGCCTAGAATAGCTCATAGAATCATAGATTGTCCTGAGTTGGAAGAGATCCACAAGGATCAAGACCAACTCCTGTCCTTGCATAGGACAACCCCAACATTCACACCATGTATCTAAGGGCATTGCTCAAAACCTTCTTGAACATTGTCAGGCTTGGCATCGTGAGTGCTTCCCTGGGGAGCTGTTCCAGTGCTCCACCACGTTCTGGGTGAAGAACCTTTCCCTTAATATCCAACCTAAACCCTCCCCTGGCACATCTTCCAGTCATGCCCTCTGGTTCTGTTGTTGGTCGCCAGAGAGAACACATCAGCACATTGGTCCCAAAGAAGAAGCCATCACCAACTCTTGCAAAACTGACTCCTTTAAAGCCCTGACATTTTTAAGTCCCATGATTAGGTAAAACTATCAGTTTCAGCTAACCTTTCATTTTGGTTTGTATAATGAATGAAATCTTGTATCTCAGCAAGGTGTTAATTTTTCTCTTTTAGTGAGCAAAGCTAAATGAGGCTTCAATGAATGGCAGCCCAGCATGAACACATAGTGATCGCAGTGCTTCAAACGAGTGAGGGTGCTTCTGTGGAATACAGATGTGATGAGATCACAAGCTCAAGTTCTAGAGAAGTTGATGAAGATGAAAGAAATATATATGTGTGTCTCCAGAGGAGGGAGGAGGGACTGGCATGTGATCTGAATGCCTGAGCAGTTCTGTTCAGTACGAACAACCAACTTTATGAAGATACTGAGCAGTAGTATCCATTTTACCACCTATCAACACCAATTTAACACTGACCTCCCAGCACCTGAATGACAAATAACTCAAAAAAACCCTAACCCAGCTGTGATTTTACTTACTAGACTGGCCTAGAGAGTTTCCAAGCAAAGACCAGCCTTAAAACCGATACAAGGAGCTACCCAAACCTCTCTCTTTTTCCAGATAAAGGTGAAATGCCAGCACATGGAAGACCAGATGGATGGGAATAACCAGGCAAAAAAAGAGCAATGCACCCATGTCCATACAGACAGGTGTAACCTTGTCATCACATCATGTCAAGTTCACCACTCAGTCAACAATCTTTCTGCCTGAAAGCCAAACTAATCAGGAGTTCAAATAAGCACCATCTTGACTGCATTTTTGCAAGTCTCGTAAAATAAGGTTAACCCAGTGCACCAGTTTAAATGATCGAGACTAAAGTTTCCTAATGCCTACTGCTGCGATACTGCTTCGGTTACATAAACTGTAAGTAGAGAGAAACCCCACATCTTCATTAGAACTCACACACAAAAGTATCTTTTACAAACAGTATTTTGGGTGCTGTATCATGCTCATTTGAAGGCAATTTAAACCTTCCCCATGCCTGCTCCCTAATGCAAACAGCACTCCATAGGTATGAATACAAGTACAAGTGGAGTCATGCCAGGATCAGGGTTGTGGGAACCTCGTCATTAGAATCATAGAATGCTTTGGGTTGGAAGGGACATTTACAGATCATCCAGTCCACCCCCCTGAAGGAGCAGGGACATCTTTTAACCAGATCAGGTTGCTCAAAGCCCCATCCAACCTGACTCTGAGCATTTTCAGGGATGGGGCCTCTACCACCTCCCTGGGCAACTCATGTCAATGTTTCACCACCCTCATCGTAGAACAATTTAGTTAGGAAAAAAATTTACTTAGAAATCATTTTAAAATTCAGTTTTACTGTGTATATTAATTACTTCTTAAAGTTTATATGTGCTTATACCATGAAGGCAGACTGGGACGCTTGGCTTTCACATTCTCTTACACGACCCCACTATTGCACACTATTTACGAACACTGCACAACAATTCCCACCGAAACATCAGAACTCCATAAAGCATATGTAGATGAGCACCTGTACCTACAAAATAAGGCCCACACCACCCCTCCTAGCCCATTTCTTTTTGACATTCAAATATAGCCCAGCTTTCATGAACAGCAATCAACTCTGACATGAAAAAGGCCACTCCTGCACAGCAACTTCAACTCTACCTGCCACAGCATATATATATATATAAATAAATATATACATATTTATTTAGCTTCCAAACAGAGTCCTCTTGGATTTAGTTACTGAACCTCAAAGGTTGAAGGGACAGATTGAAAAAACACTTCTGCAAGCACTGACTCTGCACTTCAGCCGTATATCAGTAGCAGCTTTGAGCTCGCAGCCGGCAGCTTTCCTTTCCATGCAAAAGCTTTGAAAACAAACCAAACCAGCCCAAAACACTGTCTCTGGCCAATGCTTTCCACCAAAACAGTCAGCGTGGATTTGCGAGCTCCACTGCTAAGAAACAACCCCTGCCCACCATCTCTAGTGGTTAGTGGTGCCTAAGCCAAAAGAAGGGACATTGTAGAGTGAGCCCAACTAATCAACAGGTCCTGTAATCACAGATCTGGAAAACTGCAACATGCCCAGGAGATCTCAGTGGAGACATCTTCCAGGTGCCCTACAGTGTGAATTCAAAGTCTCCTGAGCACAGACATCTTGGCTGCCAGAAAGCATCGGGCTTGGTAAAGACAGGTTGGTGATAGTTATTGAAGCCACCACTTCCACTAAGAAATAGAAGAAAGAGAAACAAAAAGCTGACCTTCTCCGTGCTCCAGGTTAGAATAAGCACTTCTGTGACCAGCAAGCTGGATTTGAGGCAACCGACCTGGTCCAAAGAAATACAACTGCTGCTGCTTGGGGTGGGCTGAGAAACCGAGCCCACTGCAGAGCATCCTTCCAGCCCGAGGAGTGTTACAGCAGCAAAGTCAAATAGAGAAGGGAAAGGGATGATTTTTCTTTCTTCCAGTGCCAGGGTCACAGGGAGGATCCAGGGAACTACAGGCCTGTCAGTTTGACCTCAGTGCCAGGGAAAGTCATGGAACAGGTGATCTTGAGTGCTATCATGAAGCACATGCAAGAGAACCAAGTTATTAGGCCCAGTCAACACGGGTTCACAAAAGGCAGGTCTTGCCAAACTAACCTGATCGCCTTCTATGACCAAGTGACTCGGCTGCTGGATGAGGGAAAGGCTGTGGATGTATCTTTCTGGACCTCAGTAAAGCCTTTGACACGGTTTCTCACAGCATTCTGCTTCAGAAACTGTCGGCCTCTGGCCTGGACAGGCGCACACTCTCCTGGGTGGAAAACTGGTTGGATGGCCGGGCCCAGAGAGTGGTGGGAAATGGTGTTAAATCCAGCTGGAGGCCAGTGACAAGTGGGGTTCCCCAGGGCTCAGTGCTGGGTCCAGCCCTGTTCAATGTCTTTATCAATGACCTGGATGAAGGCATTGAGTCCTCCCTTAGCAAGTTTGCAGACGACACTAAGCTGGGTGGAAGTGTGGATCTGCTGGAGGGTCAGGAGGCTCTGCAAAGGGATCTGAACAGGCTGGACCGCTGGGCAGAGACCAACGGCATGAGGTTTAACACGGCCAAATGCCGGGTCCTGCACTTGGGGCACAACAACCCTGTGCAGCTACAGACTAGGAGAAGTCTGTCTAGAAAGCTGCCTGGAGGAGAAGGACCTGGGGGTGTTGGTTGACAGCTGACTGAACATGAGCCAGCAGTGTGCCCAGGTGGCCAAGAAGGCCAATGGCATCCTGGCTTGTATCAGCAACGGCGTGACCAGCAGGTCCAGGGAGGTTATTCTCCCTCTGTTCTCGGCACTGGTGAGACAGCACCTCGAATCCTGTGTTCAGTTCTGGGCCCCTCACCACAAGAAGGATGTTGAGGCTCTGGAGCGAGTCCAGAGAAGAGCAACGAAGCTGGTGAAGGGGCTGGAGAACAGGCCTTATGAGGAGCGGCTGAGAGAGCTGGGGTTGTTTAGCCTGGAGAAGAGGAGGCTGAGGGGAGACCTCATTGCTCTCTATAACTACCTGAAAGGAGGTTGTAGAGAGGAGGGAGCTGGCCTCTTCTCCCAAGTGACAGGGGACAGGATGAGAGGAAATGGCCTCAAGCTCTGCCAGGGGAGATTTAGGCTGGACATCAGGAAAAAAATTTTCACGGAAAGGGTCATTGGGCACTGGAACAGGCTGCCCAGGGAGGTGGTTGATTCACTTTCCCTGGAGGTGTTTAAGGCATGGGTGGACGAGATGCTAAGGGGCATGGTTTAGTGTTTGATAGGAATGGTTGGACTTGATGATCCGGTGGGTCTCTTCCAACGTGGTTATTCTATGATAAGCTTAAATCACAGCATCCTCAATTATGTTTGTATGACTGGTGAAGAAGCAAGCAGAGAGGAGGGAAGTAGCCCAGGTTAAGAGGAACTTTTCTACCCCACCTCAATCCAGGGCAGGAACCACTGTGAGGAGATTCTCAATCTACTGCTACTGATTTTCAACCCATGCTATGACCCACAGTGAGCAGAGACAGTTCAGCACAGTGGCCAAACTGGTCTGGATGGCTGCACATGCTGAGGGAAACAGTTCCAAAAGACACCTGAAAGAGCTGGAGGCCTGAAGAAGGTGGGGATGCAGCATGCAGGGTTAGCAGAAGTCAAACATGTTGTCTAGTTTCCCTAAAAAAGCTGGAGGCACAGCATGAACCACAGTCAGGTTCCAAACAGTGCCATCCAAAAAGTGCCGAAATCAAGCCATAACTTCATCCCACAGGACAGCCAGCAGGGATGGTTCGCAAAAAATACCCAAGAAACTGCTGCTTGTTGCCTCTAGAGGGCAAAGCATTTTCAACCACTGCCTGCCCGCAGTCACCAGCACGGGCTGGGTGAGCCAAAACGTGCAGCAAGTTATCCCAGGTGGGTTATCCCAGCTGGGTTACCTCGGGTGGGTTATCCTGGTCTTGCTGACCCAGGCACAGCAGCACACGGCCGTGTGTACACCAGATCTGGATGGCAGCTCCTGCACCCCCGCTACTTATGGTCAGACTCAGTGATCTGGTGGGTCTCTTCCAACCTGGTTATTCTATGATTCTATACTTCACATAGATTTCAGTTTTCCTCAGATCTCATTAGTCCCAAGACTTTTATCTGTCCACATTCGTTCTCTTCCCTTTCCTTCACCGCATCCCGGATATTTTTTGCACATGTTGTTTCCCTGGGTTTTGTATTATTGTCTTGCTGGGTTACCCCCAACCCCAACCCTTGTCCCATCTCACTCCTTCTCCCACCTCCCGCTACTCAGCACCATCCGCAAGCTCCCAGGGAAGGAATTCTCACCCGTATGGGTCCGGACGTGTCTTTTCAGATCGAAAGTGTCATTGAAGCCTTTTCCACAGAAGGTGCACAAATGTCTCTTCACCTGGCTGTGACACTTGATGTGCCGGTTGAGCATCCGCTGCAAGCGAAAGCCTTTGCCGCACAGTTCGCAGCTATGCACCATCGTGTCATTACAGGTGCCAGTGGTGAACTATGGGATGGAAGAGGACAGGGTGAGTAGGCATCAAAGACTAACAAAAAAGAAACAAAATAAGGAGGGATAGATTATTGTTGCATTCAAAAACTCTTGGGATATATTCAAAATGAAGAACATTTGGGAGATTCTTTCTGTGTGAAGTCTTTACACTTCCCTTGCAGGAGAGTGGGTGACTTAACATGCATGGTTTGGGGCTGATGCAATGCTGGCCAGCTTGGCTTCAGGGGTTAAAATGAAGCCTGTACGCTGGATAGTTTTCAGAAGTAGGGACCCTCGTCCAGCTACGTGTACTCAGGCGATGAGTACCTCTCCATGGGGCCGCAGGTGTGTTTGCTTCTGCACTCAGCTGATATCCTGGATGGAGACGGAGGCCCACCCTGGAGTAACAAAGTCTTAACCATGCAGTGCGTGTGCTAATCACACTTCCAGCTGCTGTGGGTCCCTCAAAAAACAGCCAGCAGTGAAAAGAAGGAGATTTGCCGAGAGAACCCAAAGGCACATTGCGCTGACTCAGCAGAGGCTAAAGCAATGACACTAACCTCCTCCCTTGGTCTCCCTGGCTCATTATTTAACAGCAGAGCATCATTAGGGGTTAATCTCCTCGTTCTCGCTCCTCACACCAACAATATTGCGCCAACACCATGACCTAACTTGACTAAGGGAGACACTGATGATTCAGCTCTTGGGAAGTGCCTTCCTCAGAGGGAAAGCTTAGTGTCTGGAAGATGCAAACAATGAGTCTAATTATTGGTAGGGGAGCAGACGTGCTCACCACTGGTTGCTCAGGCAGAGGAAAAGCCAGTGGAGCAGGTGGCACCACACACACATGTATCCATTGGCTCTTGAGGTGCTTTTGGTGAGTTTCTGTGACACGCTGAGAAAACCCTGCTGAAATGAGGTTTTGCTCTGACTGTGCCTAATCATAGAATCATGAAGGTTGTAAAAGACCTCTAAGATCATCAAGCCTAGCCATAAATAGCCCAGATGAAATTAGACAAAGTAGTTTAATGTCAAAAAGCGGCAAGACAAGCTCTTCACAAAGAGAGGAATACGTCTGGGGTTCCTTTTTCCTGGACACCCACTTATTTTCCCCATCCTCCTCCTTCACTCACTACCTGAAACGGTAAATAAGGATGAAAAAGAAAAGGCAGCTGGGGACCCACGAGGTGTGAAACCAGCGGGGGAGCCAGCTGGGAAGTATCTGTTGAGCAACAGGTAGAACTCCACCTCATGCAGCCGCATTTAAGCAGGGTGAAAACCTAGTATTAATTGTGCTATTAATTAAACACGGTGACGGAAAGGCTGTCATCCCAGCAGAGGCAATGGGAAGTTTTACAGCTCCACCTGGCAAAGTCGTAGGCAAGGTTTAATGAGGTGTTAACTGACCACCAGTAAACATATCTCCCCTTCCTAGCTCTGGGGTGGCCTGGCTCCACCTCTATTGATATTCAGAGATGGATGTGTCCTCCCACCCCATCTGCAACACCACCGTGCTCCTTGCACCCTATCTGGCCATGTTTCACCTTCCCAGCCTGCCTAGGGGAACCCCAGCTCCTGCCCCAGCACTCAGCAAAGTTAAGGGGTGGATAATTGCTTTATTTCACCCAAGTCTGCACGTCCACCTCATGGTGACAATGGCCATTTCACAGCTTCCAAGGAGGACCTTCTCCTAGCTGCTATCCTGATAATTAAAGGGGGTAGGGGGCATTGGGAAGATTCACCACAGCTCCCTTGGTGAAGGCTTGACTGTAGCTTAGCAGGCAGCGTTTTAAGGAGGCCCCGCGTTGAGGAACGAGATCCACCCACCCACGCACCGTGGGGCATGACTCCTCGCTGCCAGGGCTGGTCCTTCCTGGCTAGGTTCAGAGCTCCTGCAGGCCCCGAGCCAAGCAGGTCAGGGGCAGCAGGTCCCGGGCAGGGATAAGGGAAGGCAAAGGGCACTGGAAGATTACGGTACATCGCTTACGAGCCTTGCCCTGCCATTGCCATCCTATGGCCAGCTGCTCACGCCAGCCTCTGTCGCAGTGCGTGGCACGGGTGCTGTCACCTCTAGCAGAGAGAGCCCAAGGGGATGCTGTGACACAGCATCCCCCAGGCGCTGCCCTTGAAGCGGGGTCACCCCCTCATCAGAGTGGACACGGTGCAAGCGTGAGCCGTTACCTTGATTTTTGACCTGACGACGGGGCGCTTGACGGCCAGGTCCAGCAGCATCCCTCCAGCTGATCCCAGGTCTCCAGGGGCTGGCTGGGGTGTCGGGGGGTCGCTGGGCTCCACATCCCGGGTCCCGCTGCTCCCGCTGCTCTCCAGACTGCAGCTGTCCTCGTAGCCCAGCAGCACGCAGCCAATCTCGCCTGCATCGGGGATGGGGATGCGATAAAGAGGGGCACCAGGAAGCCACGGTGGGAAGAGGAGGAAAAAGAGGGGTCCTGGGAATGGGAGGAAAAAGAAGGGTCCTGGAGAAGGAAGGATAAAGAGGGGTCTTGGGAATGGGAGGAAAAAAAATGGTCCTAGGGAGGGGAGGATAAAGAGGGGTCCTGAGTAGCTGCCGGAAGAAAGAGGAGGATGAAGAGGAATCTCGAGGAGCCACACTCGGGAATGGATGGAAAAAGAGGGGTCCTGGGGAAGGGAGGATAAAGAGGAGTCTTAGGGAGACATCGTCGGGAATTGGAGGAAAAGAAAGGGATCTTGGCAATGGGAGGAAAAAGAGGGGTCCCAAAGAAGGGACGATAAAAAGATGCCCCGAGTAACCACAGGAGGGAAGAGGAGGATAAAGCAGAATCCCAAGGAGCCACAGTCGGGAATGGATGCAAAAAGAGGGGTCCTGGGGAGGGGAGGATAATAAAGGGTCTTGGGGAAGACACTGTCGGGAATGGAAGGAAAAAGAAGGGTCCTGGGCAGCCGTGGGAGGGAAGAGGGATTTCGAGGAGCCACAGTCGGGAACAGGAGGATGAAGAGCGGTCTCGGGAATAGGGGGGGAAAAGAGGGGTCCTGGGGAAGGGAGGATAAAGAGGGATCCCGAGGAACCAGAGTCGGGAATGGGAGGACAGAGGGGTCCCGAGGAGCCAGAGTCAGGAATAAGAGGACAGAAGGGTCCCGAGGAGCCAGAGTCAGGAACGGGAGAACAGAGGGGTCCTGAGGAAGAGGGGTTGCGGGGGGTCCGGGTCAGGGCCGGGATGGGGGTGGTAGCGGGGCGGGAGCCGCCGGGCCCCGGTGCTCAACCTGCGGGCGGCGGGGGAGGAACCGCGGCTCCCGCTGCAATCGGAAACTCAAACACGAACGGTCCCAAAGTTCAAACAAGCCAGCTCCGCCGCCTTCCCGTTATACCCCGGGCAAGGGCAGGAGGAGGGGGGAGGCCAGGAGGACATCACCCCCCCGCCCCACACGCACACGCTCGGGTCCTTTCTTCTCCTCCATCCCCCGCCGCTTTTCTCATGCAAACGAAGTTTCCCACCTTCCCCAACACCACCCCGACCCCACGCCCGGGGGCTCGCAGGGGTGGGAGATGGTGCCAGGCATGGGAGAGGCATCTCCTGGCGGATGGGATCCCCGAATCCCCCCCATTTAGCACATGCACACACCGTCCCCACCTCCCACCCCTTCGGGGCTCCCCCCAGCCCCGCGAAGCCCCTTCCCTCCGCAAGCCGGGGAGCGGGGCGAGGGCTGAGGTCCAACCCCTCGGTCCCCTTTTCCCTGCGTCCCTTCCCGTTTCCCGGCGCTCCCGTACCTGGGATGTAGGTATCGGCTCTCTCCTCGTCGGGCAGCCCATCCCAGCTGCGCACCGCGGGCTGCGGGCTCCGGCGCTTCACCAGGAAAGCTCTGGGCATGGCGAGGGCTCGGAGAGGTGCCGGGAAGGGCTATAGGAGGGAGCGGGGGCTCAGCCCGCCCGCCCGGCGGGGCGATCGCGGCGAGCGGGACCGCAGGCACCGGGCAGAGGAGCGGGGAGGGGAGGGGAAGGGGAGGGGAGCGGGGGGGGGAGGAAAGTTTCATAAGGTGGAATAGAAAAATGCACCAGGAAACTTGGGAAGGAGCATGCGTGATGCAAACATAACGGTGTCAACAAGTCTGCTTACCTGTCCGACCGGTTGGAGCAGCTGAGCTTTGTTCCAGCCCTTCCTAAGGCATGAATGTTTGCAAAAGAATTTAACGTCTGAAAATTTAAAAAAAAAAAAAGAGAGAGAGGGGAGAGGAGCCCTGCCTGCTGCCTGGCGACCCGCTATCCTCCCCGCAGCCGGCTGGGATGCTGCGGGGTGCAGGGATGCTGCGGGGGACCAGGATGCTGCAAGGGGCAGGGATACTGTGGGGGTGCTAGGAAGTTGATGGGGTGCCGGGATGCTAGGGGGTGGCCAGAATGCTGTGGGGAGCGAAGGGGGGGCGGGATGCTGCGAGCGGGAGGGTTGTTGAGGGGTGCGGGGATGTATTTGGGTGCTGGGATGCTGCAGTGTGCAGGGATGCTTCGGGGGCTCTGGGATGCTTCAGGGGTGCCAGGATGCCGTGGGGGTGTCAGGATGCCACGGACGGGCAGGGTTGTTGAAGTGGGATGCTGGGGGGTGCCGTGTTGCTGTGGGGAAACCAGGATGCTGATGGGAAACCAGGATACTGTGGGGGTACCAGGATGCTATAGGTGGGCAGGGATCACAGAATCACAGAATAACCAGGTTGGAAGAGACCCACCGGATCATCGAGTCCAACCATACCTATCAAAATGTGGATGTTGAGGGGTGCTGGTACGCTGTGAGTGGAAAAATTCTGTGCGGACAGTGAGATGCTGAAGGCAGGCATGGATGTTGAGAGGTGCTGGGAAGCTGCAAGGGGCAGAGATGCTAGGGGGTGCTGGGATGCTACTGGGGAGGCAAGGATGCTGTGGGGGTGTTGCAATGATACTGGGGAGCTGGGATGCTGTGGGCGGGCAGAGATGTTGTGGGATGGCTGGATGCTGTGGGCACCAGGACCGCTCCCCAGCTATGGGTACGGGTCCCACCACCATGAGGGGCTGTGCTGAGGGGTCCCCCGAGGCAGCCTGTGACTTACGCTGCCCTCGGGGCAGCAGCAGGCAGGGAAAGTTGTTCTTATTTTTCTTAATGACAAGCCTTTCTTCTGCTAAAAAATCCGGCTTTATTCTGTTTCAGTCATTAAAATGAAAAACGTGTCACGGCCACAGCCTTTTCTCCCTTCCCACCCTCTTTTTTATTTGCTTCTTGTCCACTCCCCATCTTCCCAAAGTGGAAATGAAACAAAAGACAAGGGGACAGGGTGCTGGTGGGAAGGATGTAAAAGAAGTAGAAGGTAACTATCACAACCTGGACCCACGGTAACCCCCAAAACTGTGCGGAAATTCTCCTAGACCAGCGAATCACGTGCATGGCATGTCTTCAGCTGTTTAACAACCTCCGGTGGTGCATTCATCCATCTCACACCAACTACCACAGGAGGGACATGGATCTGTTGGAGTGAGATCAGAGGAGGCCATGGAGATGACCCAGGGCTGGAGCATCTCCTCTGTGAGGAGAAGCTGAAAGAGCTGGGTTTGTTCAGCCTGGAGAAGAGAAGACTTTGGGAAGACCTTATAGCGACATTCCAGTACCTGAAGAGGCTACAGAAAATCGGGGGGGAGAGGGGGGCTCTTTATCAGGGAGTGCAGGGATAGGATGAGAGGTAATGGTTTTAAGCTGAAAGAGTAGAGATTTAGGTGAGATCTTAGGAAGAAATGTTTTCTGGTGAGGGTGGTGAGGCACTGGCACAGGTTGTCCAGAGAAACTGTGGCTGCCCCATCCCTGGAGATGTTCAAGGCCAGGCTGGATGAAGCTTCCAGTAACCTGATCCAGTGGGAGGTGTCCCTGCCCAGGGCAGGGGTTTGGAACTGGCTGATCTTTAAGGCCCCTTCCAAACCAAACCGTTCCATGATGCTATGATTCAACTGGCCTTTTTGTTAAACACACCCAGTGTCATCCTCATTTGTTACATCCTCACTGCAGAGCTGGCACTGGGCTGGAATGGTTGTGCAGGCTGTGAGACTGACAACCAAGAGCTGCTTGCCTGCATGAAGAGGCCTTTCTAATGGTATCACTCTTATGAAAGGCTGCTGCCTTCCTCCCTAAAAGCAAAGTGCAGGCAAGGGGGAATTGATGGGACTCTCAATGTTGGTTTCACTGAGACAAATATTTAACTTCAGAGGCTGGATCTGGAGCTTCTGGAAGGATGCAACTTCAAATGCGGTGGCTAAATGAAAGAGCTCTGCTTAACACACGTCCCTGGTTACTTGTTGCCGTGCAGACTGTTGGTTTGGGGCTGCTGGGGACAAACTGCCATGAGCTTTTGTGTGGGCATGAGACCTGGGGGCGTGGGATTGTATGGAGACCCATGGATGGAGAAACTGCAGCCCCAAGCCCCATATCAGGTACCACACCACCACAGAGATCCTCCAGGCTAAGCATCCCAAAGAAATCAGTGTTTCCAGAGAGAAAATCTCAGGTGGGAGCTGCAGCAGCCCTACTTGGTATATCCCGTTTCAGTAGGGTCTACCAGGGTGAAGTGCAGCCACAGACATTTTCATCCCAAAAGAGGAGTAACCCCACCACCCAGCACTTTATCCACCAGGAGGGATTTTAAGCCCTGACTGCTG
This sequence comes from Clamator glandarius, assembly GCA_033459285.1. Classification (NCBI taxonomy): domain Eukaryota; kingdom Metazoa; phylum Chordata; class Aves; order Cuculiformes; family Cuculidae; genus Clamator; species Clamator glandarius. Next base: position 3,634,380 of record JAUNZM010000250.1, on the reverse strand, counting down.
ACCTGCAGGACAGTGACAGCGAGGGCTGGGGGCACCAACTCACACCCTGGCTCCCATGGTGATGTTACAGGACTGGGAAGGAGGCACCTCAGCTCACCTTCAGGCAATACCTAAGCAACACGGCACACAAACCCTCGCTCTCTTTCTTTCTTTTTAAGGCTATGTAATTTCTCTGTTACATCTGAGATTTTGCTCCAGGTCAAAATGCAGCCTTGGTGTTTAATGAATTTTTTGCAGTACTTTCAACTTGAGGTTTCTTTTATTTTAACCACTCCTCATCTCTTAAGCCAAAAGAGGTATCAAACAACATAAATTGCAACCCTCCCAAACCAAGAGCTTTCTGTGACTACTTTAATGTCATCTTGGCTTTTTCAAATCCTGCTTTGAGGTTCCCATTTAGCGTGGTCCTGGAGCACACAATTCACTTTAATTGGGTGCTCCAAGTCTGATGAGCACTTGCAAGCATGGCTGAATCAGGAACTGAATTATTATTATTGTTATTATCATCTCTGGAGCCCTGACATAAGTGGTCAGGGCTGCAGTGTGTCCAGTGCTGTCAGAGGCACAGGGTGGAGAAATGAACGAAGGCAAGAGGAGATGGGGAGAGGCACCTCCTAAATGAAGAAGAGCCATCTCGGTGGTGGTGGGCTTTCAGTTTTAAGCTGAAAGAGAGGATTTAGATTAGATGTTGTGAAGAAATGTTTTCCTGTGAGGGTGAGGAGGCACTGGCACAGGTTGCCCAGAGAAGTCATGGATGTCCTGTCCCTAGAGGTGTTCAAGGCCAGGTTGTCTGAGGCTTTGAGCAACCTGATCTAGTGGAAAGTGTCCCTGCCCATGGCAGGGCAGTTTGGAAGTCAATGATCTTTAAAGTGCTTTTAAACCCAAACCATTCCATGGTTCTATGATTCTATCAAGTGGAAATACAGACTGTTGATTAAGCCTTGGTGTTGCTTGTCTATTGCCCAGAAGAATCACAGAATCACAGAATAACCAGGTTGGAAGAGACCCACTGGATCGTCGAGTCCAACCATTCCCACCAATCCCTAAATCATGCCCCTAAGTACCTCATCCACTCTCACCTTAAACACCTCCAGGGACGGTGACTCAACCACCTCCCTTGGCAGACTGTTCCAATGCCTAACCACCCTCTCCGTGAAGAATTTTTTCCTAATCTCAAGCCTAAATCTCCCCTAGCGGAGCTTGAGGCCATTCCCTCTCGTCCTGTCCCCTGTCACTTGGGAGAAGAGGCCAGCCCCCTCCTCTCCACAACCTCCCTTCAGGTAGTTGTAGAGAGTAGTAAGGTCAATAAGAAGACCACGTTCTTTTCATGAAATAACCATTCCTTGGTATTTTTTAAGCTGGAGAAGCCTGGGGAGCATGCTTACAGTGTGGATCCACCAGCACAATTGCAAGGAGCCACACACGTCACCATGAGGCAGCATTCTTGGGGCTTTGCCTTCTTCAGCGAGGCAGCCCATGGACCGGTGGGCCAGTGTCCTTCTCCATACACGCCATGTTGCAGGTACAGCCCAAGTGCTGTAATTACTCAATAAACAACAATGCTAATGAGATACTGGCACACAAGCCTTTCTGTAGGATCATGTTTAATTTTATGTGTTAGTTGGGTGTGGGAGAAAATGCAGTACGTTAAATTAACATTTTGGGTGTAAATCAAATTAAATGTACCAAATGCCCCGTAGGGTCAGAGCACAATAGGGCCCACCCTTACAGATTTCACGACTAAAATGTGTTTCATTTGACTTCAAATCATTTGGGAGTGAGGAGGGAGAGATTGGATCAAACAATGAATCAGCCATGTGCCGCTGTCACAATTGCATCACCTCCCTTCTCCAACTGAGCCAGGGTGAGGGTGGATTGATGGCCGCTTAGGACGGGCACGGAGGTATTCACCCTGTCTTTAGGTCTCCCTCCCACTGCCAACCTCACCCTGTGGATACAGCTCCTAGGAGAGAGTGGGGAAAGCCTGTCTGGGGCAGGGACTGGGGTGTAGGGAGCGAGGGAAGGAGCTGGGCTTAAGAAGAGCAGAGGGAAATATCACAGAGTCACAGAATGGTTGGAAGGGACCTTAAAGATCAGACAATTCCAAACTCCCCTGACCTAGGCAAGGACACCTTCCATTGCATTATGCTGCTCAAAGCCTCATCCAGCCTGGCCTTGAACACCTCCAGGGAAGGGGCACCCAGGACTTCTCTGTGCAACCTGTGCCAGGGCCTCACCACTCTCACAGGAACACATTTCTTCCTAATATCTAATCTAAATCTCCCCTCTTTCAGCTTAAAACCGTTCCCTCTCATCCTATCTCTGCACTCCCTGATAAAGAACCCCTCCCCAGCTTTCCTATAAGCTTTTTTTTTTTGTTGTTTTCCAGTACTTAAAGGGGGCCCACAGGAAGTTTACTGACCATGCAAAAGAGGCCACAGCTTCATATCCTTGGAAAGATGAACCTTCACCTTCTGAGGTCTGTGGTGTGCCTGAAACTCCAGGGCTGGGACATCTGGTCTGCTGCATATCATCCAAACACCCGGCTGACACCCCCTCAGCTGGTGAACCCCCACACTGCTCCCAGAGGTGCTTTGGGAAAGGTGAGGAGGAGGCTGGGTGTCAAAATACTGCCCTGTCCTCTGTAAGAGGCATCCTGGTGTAACACTCCTTTAAACACTTCACGTTTCCCCACATGTGGTGGGATGGTGAGCATGGAACCTGTGGCAGCACCCAGGATCGGGTGCTGCAAGACCACTGGAAGCCCCAGTTTTGCATTCTGGCCACGTTACAGAGAGAGTGTTTCCAGGAAGAAGATGCTCCCATTGTACCTAGGTAAGATGAGAACAAGGGATGCCAACCATGGATTATCCAGTGGAGTTCCAGCATGCTGCAGGGTCTTCCAAGAAGGACTGCAGGGACTACAGCTTGAAAGCCCTCAGCAGGACTCAAAGGAAAGGTCTCTCTGCTCTACAAGAAAGCCTTGCCTGAGGCATGCACTGCTTCCAGCCCCAGCTTTCCATCCATGGGGATATCTAGCCTTGGTCTAGTAACTCAGTATTTGCCTGCAAAGAGTTAAATTTGCATTGGGGGATGCTCCTTTCCACCCTGCCCTGCGCCCCATCCCACACCTGTAGCACCAGGAGTGACTCAGCTGGGTTTCAGCAGCCTCCGTTTGTTGCCAGAGGGGTTGCCATTGCCTCAGAGGGCAGGTTCCCACCTGAAGTGTGGCTTCTTCCATACCAACAACCAGATCAATACTGGCCCATGGTCAGGGGGATCTGAGCCTTCTTGGGGGTGGCACAGGGCACCTACTGCCCTGGTCATGCCAGTGCAACACTGGCCATGGGGCCAAGCCCGACCACCGGAAAGCTCTGCTTCCAAGCTGGATTTTGGCAGCTCCCCTGGCTAGATGAGGAGCCACTACACTGTAGTGGATGGAGCCAGGGTGGCTCCACACCAGTGTTATCTCAGAAAGAGGGAACAGTGGCTCCACAAGCCGCCCCGGTTTGCAAGGCAAACTGCTTTCCTTGGCTGAGCAGGGAAGGAGGGATGGAGAACCTGTCAGCTCGGGGAAGATGGCTCCCCAGGCTGTGGCAGAACCTGCCCTGCCTGTGCTTCCCCGCCGGGTTTCAAACCACCCCATCAGGCTGAGTCACTGGGGCTCCCGTCTCCCTGCCTCCCACAGCCCCTGCCACTCCCGGTGTCTCCCTGTCTTTCTGCATTAATACCTCTGCCTCCCTCCCACTCCACACTGCCGGCTTGGCGCTTTCTCTACAGCTGCCCACTTGCTGTGGCTCTGCTCCCTTGGGGCACCTGGTGTCACCCCAAGTTCTCTGGCTGCTCCCTGCTGAGTCTCCAAGTCCTGCTCTGGGAAGACCACCCAGCTGCCCCTGTGAAGCCCTCACCAGGTGTTGGACATCAGTAGGACATCCTCCTTGGTGGCACCCAGGGCCCTAAGTCTGGGAGGAAGAAGCTGCTGGAGGACTCGTGCCACCCACATCTCTCACACATGGTCCAGCACCACTCTTAGAGGATGACCCTCACTAGGTGTTCAGCAGAGCCTGGAGCTCACAGCCTTTGCTGTAGCAACACAACTGTGTGACGATCTCTCTCTGAAGTCCTTTCCCAGCTTTGCTTTCACTGCCTAACTTTATTTTACTGCTTGGCTTCCTTCGATCCCATTGTCTTCTCCAGCGTTTCCTCCCCAGGAGTTTCGGTGTTTTCCTACCAAGCCCAATACAGCAGCAGATTGCAAAGGTAGTGAAATCCCAGGAGTTTCCTGCAAATCCACAGCTAAGTAGAAGACAGAAAGCTACTCCCTCTTGCCATTGTTCTTGAAAACATACCACATGCACAACCTTCATTAGACACCAGCAAATCCACATGGGTGCTACCTCCAAAAGCAACATCCATGCAAGCTAGAGCCGCTCCATCTCCTCCAAAAACCAACTGCTGGTAGTAATGGTCCTCAGGCCCCTGGGCTTCTCTAATGTCTTCACAAGAGACATCTCTCTGTGCCCTAAATCCAGCAGCTATATGAGCAGCAGAGAAACAGGGTGGCAGCCACTCATTCTTTGTGATTGGTGGTTTGGATTTTGAGCTCTCTCTGGAAGGAGACCACAAAAAGCTTCAACAAAGTGGGTCCATCCAGAGTGAGTGTTAACATCCACCAAGTTGAGCAGCTTCCCTGTCTGACCCTGATTCCATCTCCCAAGGGAGTCCCAGCTATGGCTCAACCACAGGGGAAAGGTACCTCGGGCAGTTGGCTGACCTGGCTTTATTATTGAGAGGGATATTTTTCCTCCTCACTCAATGCTTGAGTTCCAGCATCACCACAGCTCCATGTTCCCATTTCACTGCCCGGTCACTGCCTGCTTTAGAGGGTCGACCCATGCAAACGTTAAGACATTGTGCTGGAAAAGATGCCTTTTCCCTGCCATCAGGATGCACTGCTGAGTGGGGGGGCTGCTGTCTGGATGTGCTGCCGTTGGGATGCATTGCTGCCATTGGGATGCATTGCTGCCAGGATGCATTACACATCAGGACGTCCTGCCGATGGGATGTGACACGGTTGGTCTGTACTGCACATTGGGATTCAGCGCCGTCCGGATGTGCTGCTGTCAGGATGTGCTGCATGTGCTCCCAGAGGCTGACAATTGAAGCAAGGAGCATGAAGCCCAGCTGCTGGGCAAGGCAAGCCGCTGACTGGAATCACAGTCTTTAACTGGGGATTACGGAGCCAGCAGTCTCTCAACTTGCTTGGGAAAGCTCTCCTCAAAAAGGCTGGCATCGGCTGCTGCTGGAAAAGAGCTGGATGAGCCACAACAGGGGTCTGACCCAGGCAGTCCATTTCTCAGGTTCCTAAAATTAAAGATAGTGCTTTCCAAACACTTTAAAAAATCCTGCTTCCCTGAAGCTGGCATAAGCAGAGAAGCTGCTGCACTGCCTGGGGGGCTGCACCGCCCTCTCCCACAAGCTTCACTAGCTCTGCCATCCCCCTCCAAGCTTAAACCCCTACAGTAGATAAATCCCTGTCCCCTCCCCAAGGACAAATGGCACCTTGGGGCCCCGAGGCTTCCTCATTCCTGCCAGATGACTGCTGCTATAAACCCCATTGTATGTGATCAGTGTTTATGCATCTCTCTACCATCTTCAAAACTTCCAGGAGGGACCCAGCTGGGTGGTAGGTGTTGTCCCCACCATCCCTCCTCCCATTTTGAAGGGGAATGGGAAGATTAATCACACGATGGAGCAGTAGCAAGGGCACAGAGGGATGGGCTGGAGGAAGGGGGACCATCCCACCACTGCCACCCTTGCAGTGCAGCCCCCTGGGGATTTCTGCAGCAGCAGAAAGAGATGAGGTCTATCTAGACTCCTCTCAGCTCTTCACCAACAAGGAGGACCACCAGGTCGACCCTGGCCACTAGCATTGAGATTGCTAGCTCAAGCACGAGTTTGCTCCAAACTTGGCTAGGGGACAGGTCAGGATGTCCCAACCCCTGTTCAGATGCTGCTGTGTTAGAGACGAGCCTTTCCTGCTCCCTGTCCAGATGCTGCAGGTGCATGGAGAGGGCTGGCTTCTGCCAGAGACGCTGTGCTGCTGCCACAGAGTCCTGCTTATCCTGCCTGCGCTAAGGCAGAGCATGTGCTCTAACACACCCGGGATGAGTTATGCACCAGGATGTGCAACCGCTGCCTACGAAATCACCCAGAGAGCTTAGAGGTGCTGCTTCCAGTCAGGCTCCTTTTCCTTCAGGTGTGATTTGATGGCCAGAGGTGCACTCGGTGCTAGCTGCAGCACCCATGGGTGCCTCTGCCCTCTCCCCAGTCACCTAGCTAAAATCAAACCCTGCCATTAGCCCTTCTATCCCTGCTCCTCCAAGTCTGCGGCCCAAGAAGTTCTCCTTCTCCTGGGACAGTCCCAGGACAGCAGGACCTCAGGATGCAGGGCTCACCCTGCTCTGGGATCTGGGACCCCACACCCCTCTGCCTCACAGTGGCCTCAGCACTGGGGCAGGGCTACCTTTGCCATGCAAGCTGTGGGGTGATTGCTTGTAGAATTACTCCACCAACCCTTTATCTCCCTGTGCCTTTTACAATGTTTGCCAGGAGGAAAAAAAAGGAAACAACCCAGTCCCACAGCCACAAGCGTCCCTGCCCTCATCTCCCAACAGCACTGCCGCAATTCCTGCCTCCCATCATCCGCGGGCAAGGGTCTGTGCCATTGGCACCAATATAATTATAAAGGGCTGGGTTTATATCATCCCCTCACTGCCGGATGCGTAGACTTTGGCCTCCACCTGTGTTTCAACTGCCTGTCCCTGCCTCCCCTGCATGTAGGAGGGAGATGAGATGCAGCTCCCTGGGTCAGGGACTAGCTATGATGCCCCAAAACAAAGGACATGGACAAGTTGTCCCATGGGAAAACCAGCGCGAGATGTGGCAGTGTCCGGATCACAGTAATTGCTTCCCTCCATCCCAGGGAAAGGAGCCTCGGGTGGCTGGGACCATGGAGGCCCCTTTGCACTCTCCAGACAGAACAGAACGAGGCCGTGATAGGATGAGCGGTGGAGCCCACACCTTAGTTTATTCCCGTGGAGGTGAGAGGCTGGGGCGCCTTCCCGTGCCTGCCTGGCTAACATGTAACCACGCATTGCTTGGCTACAAAACTGGCAGGGCTTGCACAGCGGCTGTCCCGGCTTTCTGCCCTTGCTGCTGGAAGGAGGAAGTGCACAAGGAAATTAAAATCAAAAGTAACTGTTGTGCAGGTTGCCCTGTAAAGGGAAAGGAATTTTCCTTGCTCCTTTGCTTGCAACTGAGTAAAGGAAGTGTGTGTGTCCCTGCCCTGGGGTTCTCTCCTTTCTCCATCATTAAAATCATAGAAACAAGGAATGATTTGGGCTGGAAGGGAACTTAAAGACCATCGAGTTCCAGCCCCCCTGTGTTGTGGTCAGGGACACCTTCCACTGGATCATGTTGCTCAAAGCCTCATCCAACCTGGCTTCGAACACCTCCAGGGATGGGGTAGCCACAACTTCTCTGGGCAACCTGTGTCCATGCCTCACCATCCGCACAGGAAAATATTTCTTCATTACTTCTCATCTAAATCTCCCCTATTTCAGCTTAAAACCCTTCCCCCTCATACTATCCCTACACTCCCTGATAAAGAGCCCCTCCCTAGGTTTCCTCTAGCCGCTTTCAGTACTGGAAGGCTGCTATAATGTCTCCCCACAGCTTTCACTTCTCCAAGCTGAATAACCCAAGCTCTCTCAACCTGTCCTTGGATTGGAGGTGCTCCAGCCCTCAGATCATTTCTGTGGCCTCATCTGCACTTGCTCTAATTCCTGGTAAGAGCAAGTCATGAAGCCCCTGTACAAACACCAAGGGGATGAGTTAGGGTGGGTTTCACATCATTCACACCCATCAGAAAACAAAACTCACAGAAATTTGACATCCAAATTCAATAGGAAGAGTTACTGTGGGGCCAGGGCAGCAGCTCCTGGGCAATGCCCACGCTGCCCCAACCAGGTCTGCAGCTATCAAGTGGGAATAATGACATATCTCAAAGTGGAAAAACCATCACGGTGGGAAATACGTGACTACAACACGGCAATTATCTTTTTTTGTTAGTATTATTAGCACTACCATAAGAAAATCAGTGCTAGGAACAGCAGGCACAGCACACACCTCTCTTTGGTGCTTAGCTGCATATCTGCCCCAAGATTTCTGTCATGTATGCATACATACACACCCTGCAGGCCCAGACACTATCACCCCTGCTCTTCACGGGATGCTCCTCAGCTTGGTGTAACAACCCGTTACTCAAAGCTTAGCTAGAACTCCTCTATGTCTGCCAAAATGGTTGGAATGGGCAAATAAATGACTGAGATGGAAACTGCAATGCAGTTTTACCAAGGAGGCATGGAGGGGAGGAGCGGAGTGGATGAGGTGCAGGGGTTGCACAAGCCTCTTTTTCTTTGGAAACCAGGATAAAAATGCCCCCTAAGTATTGACTGCAGACATGTTAAACAAGATCACCAGAGAAATCTGAGCTGTCTGCCCAAGGGAAAAAGAGCCTTCGAGCTTTTCCCATTCTCCTTCATATGTGAGTCAGCCCTTCCCTGACTGGTGCTCATTGCTGTCTCCATGGGATGGACGACACTTGCCACTATACCCAGACCAGCAAGGGAGGAACTTAGGCACAGGGAAGATGGCATCAAGGTACAGCCAGCAGGAGTAGCGAAGGGATAACCCACCTATACTTGGCACTGCTGAGGCCACACCTCAAATCCTGTGTTCCATTTTGGGCCACTCAGTACAATAAGGATATTGAGAGGCTGGAACACATCCAGAGAAGCATGATGGAGCTGGGAAAGGACCTGGAGTACAGGGTTCTAGGGAGCAGCTGAGGGAACTGGGCCTGTTTAGTCTGCAGAAGAGGAGGCTGAGGGGAGACCTTATTGCTCTCTATAATTATCTGAAAGGAGGTTGTAACAAGGTGGGTGCTGGTCTCCTCTCCCAAGTAGCAAGTTATAGGACAAGAGGAAATGGCCTCGAGGTGCACCAAGGGGTGGTTTAGATTGGATAGGAGGAAAATATTCTTTAATGAAAGAGTGGTGAAGCATTGGAACAGGCTGCCCTGGGAAGTTGTGGAGTCTCCATCCCTGCGGGTGTTCAAAAAACATGTAGTTGTGTCACTTTGGAACATGGTTTAGTAGGCATGTTGGTGTTGGTCTGATGGTTGGACTGGATGATCTTAGAGGTCTTTTCCAACCTTAATGATTCTATGACTCTATAACACACCAGGGACCAGTTGCAGAAGGTTTGCAGACACCTTACAAAAAGAGCAACTGGAAGAACCCTCTGCACAAACCCATCCTCTGCCTCACACTCTGTTCATAAGTAACGGGCTTGTCTCCTAGTTACCATTGCTTTGCCAGTCATACCCATTGGCTCCATGAGATGTCTCTGTGACAAGCCTAGTGTGGACAATGTTGTGGGGGAACTCTGGAATTTCCTTTGCTCTTGTCCTTCTGCCAACTACCAGCTAAAAGTGCTTTCCCCAGCAGAATTGCCACTGTAGGTTCCTGCCTCCTATCACCCCCACTTGGTAAAAGCCCTCCAGCCAGGCTCTCTGACCCAGATGCAAAAGTGTCCCAGAAACAGGAACGTGGGGGTTTCCCCCATTGTTGCTGCTGCAGGGTTTTAATCTGGTCTGTGGGTGTTTTTCCTTGTAGGTTGCTTCCCTTAATGAGCTCACCCCAAGCACATGAAGGGGACAACAACCAAAAGCCAAAGGACAGCAGGGCTGTGGCAGCCAAGGAGGCAAGGCTCAGCTCTCAGGAGGGAAGGGAAGAGAGCGGGAACAACTTCCAAACTGCCGTGGAAGAAACTCAGGCTGTGAAACCACAGCCTGAACATTCCCTGTCTGGGGTTTTAGCCCCTGGAGAGATTAATGTTTTCAGCAGGGGTGAGCTGCACCCTTCCACAGTGCCACGGGCGCTACACCGGCTCACATCCACCATGCATCTGGCTCAACCCTGTTCTTGGCACCCCAGTGGCCTTGGATGCAGTACAAGTGCTTATGCATAAGTCTTAATAACAGTAAACACACCGATGTGAGCAAAACTATTAAACTCAATTGAAATATTATCATTCCCACTAATTTCAACTTTCGTTTTAATCACATTAATTCAGCAGACAGATGGAAAAGATTGTAACAAGAAGGAGGAGGCTTCACATGTTTGGGCTTCCTCTTCCACTCCAGACGGGGCTGGGGATGTGACCTGGCCACCCCTTTGCAGCAACTGCTCTGTAAATCTTCAAAGCTCTACCTGGAAATTCCCAAGTCTTGTGTTGAGACAAGGCCTGTGGTCCCTGCGAGGTTGGAATTCATTGCGCGCCACCATCCTGCCTGCCAGCCAGCTGTGGCAGATTCTTGGAGAAAAAAGTACAGGAAGGAGTCAGGAATAACCCTACACATTTCACAACAAACCTCCCACCTTCCTGGTTCATTTGTGGTTTGAAGAGTCCATGAGCCAAAAGCAGCATCCAGACACAAACAGTACTTCAGGAATTTGTCCAGTTCTTTACTGGATCCATAGTCAAGTTCAGCTTTTGTAGGACCAGAGGCGACAACTTCCACAACTTGCTCAAAGGCAGCTTGAGTCTCTTTTTCATAGAATGGTTTAGGCTGGATGGCACCTTAAAGATCATCTAGTTCCAACTCCCCTGCCATGGGCAGGGACACCTTCCACTGGATCAAGTCGCTTAAAGCCTCATCCAATCTGGCCTTGAACACCCCCAGGGATGGGGGACTTGTGACTTCTGTGGGCAACCTGGGCCAGTGCCTCACCATCCTTACAGGAAAACATTCCTTCCTAATGTCTAATCTAAATCTCCCCTCTTTCAGCTTAAAAACCTTCTTCCTCATCCTATTCCTGCACCTCTCCTCTCTGAAGAACCCCAACTCTCTCAGCCTGTCCTCAGATGGCTCCAGCCCTCTGATCATCTTTGTGGCCCTTCTCTGGACTCACTCTAACATATCTGTGTCTTTCCTACACTGAGGACTCCAGAACTGAATGCAAGACTGCTGGTGAGGTTTCACAAGAGCAGAATAGAGGAGAATGGCCTCTCTCAACCTTTTTGCCTGGTTTAAGATTGCTCTTCACCCCCCCCACTTGTTTCCTGTCCTCCTTCAGGGTTTTGTGTACCCCCTGGTGTATCCCACCTCCCCGCTAGACATCCTTGTTTAGGATGTTTGTAGGGTCACTCTCCTGTACCTCTGATGGTGGTCAGGCAGCAGAGTGACTGCTGACAATTTCCCTGCTCTTTGAGTGCATGAACTGGCTCCAGGGCAGCCAGAGGGAACTTCACTTTTAAAATGTTACAGGATGAAAGCCCCATGAAAGGCCCAAGTCCTCCAGCTGAAGCCTGAAGCACATCGGAACACAGTAGATCCAAGTCATTCATGACACCCATTTGTTGCCCTCACATGGGAGCACTGGGAACATAAATTTTTCTCCATCTGTAAAGCACTCTGATACTCTGATGAAGAGGTGCCAGGGAAAAGCCCCCAGGGAGAGGAATAATGGTATCGGGAGACAAATAATGCTGTCTCCCAAGCATGAAAAACTGGCAAACACAAGGCCCAAGGCCACACACTGAACAATGAGGAGAAACCAAACAATTGAAGAGCTGCTTTCTCCAGCTGCTTGTCCTAGGCAGTTGGGGTTTTCTGGGTAAGGAAAGTGCAGAACGGGAGGTCTTCAGGCAATAACAGCAAAATCTTTCTTGACCTCAGAAGAAATCTCCTTTTGTTTGTTTTCCAGAGTCGCAACCACACTGGAAATACAAGCGCACGCTGGCAGAAAGCTCCAGAAGGTACGCCCTGTGGAAAAGCCCTGGGCACTGCTCCCTTCTGTGACAGACTCTGCCAGCAGCACCCTCGATGGAGTGAAGGCCCTTTTTGAGCTGCTCACGTTGGTGTTTCTGGTTGGGGAGAGCCTGGCTATGGTTCCCCTCCACTAGCTCATACACCCAGGGTCATGAAAGGAAACTATTCCTGCCACAAGGATGTTACCCAAAGGAATAAGGAGAAGGTATTTTGCATCTCGTCCATCTCATCTATTTACTACAACATCCCGATCCCAGAGACGTAGAAACTTAATATCATCTACAAACATCCTAATATCTGCTCAGAGATGCAGACACATAGTCTTATGAATATGATGAGCTCAGTGATCGACTCAATGAAAGGGATATCAGATAGGGAGAATCTAAAGGCTACCAGAAAGATATCCTTATCCTAACTAAGGAAGTGGAAAGGACGTAAGCAATTTTAGCTCAAAGCAGAATTGTGTGACCTAATGAATATCTATAATAGAGAGGTGTAACAATTGTATTGTCTAGGTGGGATTTTGAGCCTTTGGAGTCTTCAGTAGGTGTGCTAGTTTCATGGAAGATCTTCTACCCAGCACCCTGCACAGAAAAAAAGCAATGTCTTCCTCTCTAAATAAAATACTTTGTTTCAGGAGTTTCTTTTTTTTTTTTTAATTTCAGGTAATAAGAAGGCTGAGGGCCACACCTCAGCCTAAGGCTGCATCTCAATGTGTACTCGCAGCCCAGAAAGCCAACCGTATCCTGGATGCATCCAAAGAAGCATGGCAAGGAGGGCAAAAGAGGGGATTCTGCCCCTCTGTTCCATCCTGGTGAGACCTCATCTGGAGCTCTGCATCCAGTTCTGGAATCCTTAACATAATAAAGATATTGAACTGTTATAGTGAGTCCAGAGGAGGCCACAAGATGATCTGAGGGCTGGAGCACGTCCCATATGAGGACAGGCTGAGAGAGGTGGGGTTGTTCAGCCTGGAGAAGAAAAGGCTCTGGGGCAACCTTAGAGCAGCCTTCCAGTACTGAAAAGGGCTACAGGAAATCTGGGGAGGGCTCTGTCAGCGAGTGCAAGGATGGGATCAGGGGGACTGGCTTTAAATTGCAAGGGGGAAGGTATAGATTAGGCATTAGGAAGACATTCTTCACACTGAGGGTGGTGAGACACAGGCCCAGGTTGCCCAGGGAAACTGTGTCTTCCCCATCCTGGAGGTGTTCAAGGCCAGGTTGGATGGGGCTGTGAGCAACCTGATCCAGTGGGAGATGTCCCTGCTCATGGCAGGGGGTGGGGGGGGTGTGTGGAACTGGATGGGCTCTAAGGTCCAGCCAAAACCATTCCATGATTCCATTTTAATGATGGAAAGAGAGAACCACAGGGCACGGACACACACAGAGCCTTCTTTTACTCCTTTGCAAGCAAAGGATCAAGGAAAATTCCCCTCCCTTTGCAGGGCACCCTGCAAACCAGTTACTTTCTATTTGAACGAAGGTCCCTTCCAACCCAAACCACGACTCTAGGATTCCCATCCCGCATCCTGCTCCCCGGAGGTAGGACCCCGAGTCTCCCTAGAGACCAGCAGGGTCGGCGTGGAGCCCCGGCCGCCGAGATCCCCGGCTGGATGGCTGCTCCCCCCACCCCCATCACAGAACCACTCGGTTGGAAAAGACCCACTGGGTCATCGAGTCCAATCATTCCTATCATCAGCTCGGCCAAGCCCCGCCTCGGCACTCGGCTGCTCCGGCCTGGCTCGATGCGCTCGGCGCTCGGCAGGAGGCGGGGCGCGAGCGCCCCCCCCCCTCCCCGACACGCGCCCCCCCCCCTCCTCCCCGCGGCGCGCGCTGCCCGCCTCCGGCTCCCGCAGCCGCGATGTCCAGGAGCTCCCGGGCCGTGCTGGTCGCCTCCGCTCTGCTCTCCGCCGCCACCGTGGCGGCCGTGCACATCCAGCAGCGGCGGGAAAGGGAGGTGAGTGCGGGAAAGGGAGGTGAGTGCGGGAAGGAGGGGGAAAGAAGGGAGAGGGGCCGCGCCCCGCCCCTACAGCTGCCCCCGCACCGCGCGCGCCGGCTGGGCCGGGCCAGCCCCCTTTTCATTAGGCCCCGCCTGTTCACCCTAGGCCACGCCCCTCGTCTGCAGGCCCTGCCAACCCCGCAGGCCCTCCAGGCGTTTATAGCTCCCTGCCTCCTTATAGCATCCTCTCTTCCCTCCCTCCTCCTTCCTTCCCTCCCTCCCTCCCTCCCTCCCTCCCTCCCTCCCTCCCTCCCTCCCTCCCTCCCCCTGCCTGCCTGCCTGCCTGCCTGCTAGCGCCCTCCATGTCTCCGTGCTGCATCCTCCTTCCCTGCTCCTTTCCTCCCTCCCTCTCTCTCTGCATGCTCCCTCCCTGCCTCCTTGCAGCATCCTCACTTCCCTCCTGCTTCCTCCTCCTTCCCTCCCTCTTTGCTGCACCCTCCCTTTTCCTGCCTTTGCATCTACTCACAGAGCTGCACCTGCTCCCTTATTCCATCCTGTGCATTTCCTTTCTGGGGCAAGCAGCAGCTAGGAACTCTGGGATAGGCCATTACGGGCCACTGGAGGTGGTTTCCTCATCTTTCCTAGCGGCCCAGAATGGTAGCATGCAGGAAAAATGTCATCCTGCACCCTCTGGGTTGAAGGGCACCACCCTGGCAACATTCCCAGGGTTCTTCCCTGTCCAGCTGTGCTGTCCCACTGGTGCTTGTCCTTCTGGCAGTGCATGTGCTCTGCTTTTCCTGAGCTCTGCAAACGCTTCTTGCTAAAGTAAAGGGCAAACTGTGGTGCTCTGTGTTATGCAGCCTCCCTTGACTCCCTTCTTGTGCTGACAGGACAGGCAAAGTGCAAGCGAACAGAAGTGCCATGTGATAATCAAACAGGGAAGGTTTCTGTGCTGCATTTACAAAGCTTGGGTCATTCCGGCATGACCCTTGTGTGTTGTTAAAGGTCTGAAGCACTTAGCAGTTAAAAAACGCCAGAATTCATGTTGTTAATCCGTAGCCCAGCTCTTGCATAGGCTTTACAATCCAGTCCGTAATTCCAGGGTTGCGTTAGTTTCCCCCAAGAGATTGTCTCTCTCAGTGCTTGAGAATGATGGATCTTGGAGGAAGAGTCTGATCTGGGTAAGGAAAGAGGCAGGTTAACTTGCTGCAGAAGTTGGAAAACACGCTGAATGGCACAGGCGGCAGCAAGGAGAGAAAGGCTGGTCTCTTGAAATGGTGATGGGTACTGGTTCTGCATGTGCTGGAGCTGACATCAAAAAAACCCCCAAACCAAACAAGTCTGTGCCTGTAGCTCTTTTTATTTAGAAAAATTAAGCAAGTCAACTACACTTGCCTTCAAAACACTTTCCTTCTGAGCTGAAATACAACTACACGTGATGCTGCCAACATTCAAAGCAATTCTGTGCATCATTTTCTGAAAGGCTGTTGAGGATCTCCATTGTTTTTGCCTTCACATCGTCTACTGACAAAAACTGTGTTCCGTTGGGCAGTGACTGGATCTTTGGGAAAAGGGAGCCAGGTCTGGTGAACAGGGTGGGTGCTCAAGCACAGGGATGTTGTTATGAGCTAAAAACTGCTTCATGAAGTGCTGTGGGCTGGTGCATTCTCTTGATGCTAGCTTGCTGTTCACTCTCACACACCAACATTTTCTGACCAAGGGTAAGAAAACATCTCTATTTGACCACACAACCACTTACACTGAGCGCATCAATTGAGTTGAGCCTTGTCTCACTGTGATGGGTTAGAACGTGTTCTATAACTGCCTCTTTTTCTCTCGTCTTCCTGAGCTATAGGGTTAGTCTCATTTTTTGTGTCAGACCTTGCATAGGCTGGGTAGCTCATATAAGCTCAGATTTTGGTAGGTGGTGGCTGGTTAATTTAGCATACCTGCTTTGAGCCACTAAATGTCTTGCAGGAATATGTGCTAAATGCTCCTAAACTACTGCTGAAATAAATGGGAGCTGCAATCAGAGCACATATTGCAGGACAACACATGCTCAGAAACAGATCACCTTTGGGGGTTTCAGTGAGACACCTACACTTAGTGGGTGTTTCAGCCTTGGTCTTTGGCCAACGTTTCTTCTTCATCTCACAGACTGTGAAAATAAATTAACGTTTACAAAACAGTCATATTTTGTAGGGTTAACGAGCATAGAACAGTCTATAGGTAAATAAGCAATGCCACTGTCGGAGTGGGATCTGTGTGTGGTGAAGTAGCGCTTCAGGCAACAATGTGAATGAGGGCTGCGAAACAAAATACTTCATGTGGTCCATGTGTCCTTCCAGAGTTCATGTTTGACTTCCCATCCCCTCCATCCCACATCTGCTGTCATCACGCTTCTGCTCCTCACCTGCCACCAGATGTGCACATCTGGAATAGAGCTGCTAGTTCCCAGCTAGTCCCTCCTTTCCCCCACCCTAGTCTGTGTCATCAGTTTTTGTTTTGTTTATTTTGCATTCCCCTGGTGAGAGGTAAAGTTTTGCCTAGTTATCAGAGTGAAAACTTCCAGGTAGCAGAGAGAGAGGGAAAAGCCTATGGAGAAAGCAAAGATCAGCTGGGGTTTCCTTAGGGCTTTTTCTCCCTTTATGGGCTCACCCAGCAGTTTGAAAACCGCTCTGAGTTGCACATTTTATTCATAATGGATATTTAAGGTAAAAGGATGTATTTTGAATGAAATGCCTTGCTCTTTACTTGGCGTAAGTAGGCTGTGGGACTTGTGTCAGCCTTGCAGCCAGAGCTGATGAGGTTATTTATTTCAGGAGTAAAACATGATCAGGAAGAAGCGGGTGAAGACACATGGCAGTTTATCTTAAAAAGATTTTCAGTTTGGCAACAAATTCTCTCCAAGCAAAGAAGAAATTTGAGGGAGTTTAGCTCCATTTGGTAAAGGCTTAGGGCAGAGGTAGCAGGATTTTGTAGGTCGTGTCCATCCTGCAGGGCATGAGAATTACAGATGCATAGCATATATGTGCTCGATAGCTTTACTACTTAGTAAAAAAGCCCATCTGAAATGAGTACAAACAAAGCGGGTTTTGGTGTAGTGTCATTAGATTATTGATATCAGATATCAGCTCCTATAGTTTCAGGTTCAAACGATGTTCAGTGGCTGGACTTACAGACGGTGGCAGAGGGCTTGCAAGGGCAGCACAGTGAACAGCCCTGCCAGAGGGATTAGATCTGGGTGGGGGTCAATCACATTCAGCATCCAACAGTCTGTGATAAACCCTCTCTTTTGTGTTTTCAGAGGCTGCATGATGGAGTTCTTCGAGATATTGAACGTCAGCATCAGAAAAAGGAGAATATTCGCCTGCTAGAAGAGCAGATTGCTTTGACAAAGCAGCTTATGGAAGAGAGAGACAAGGGGCTAATGAGCAAAGGGTCCCAGCAGTCCTAGGCACAGCCCTGAGTCATGAGAGGTTTGATTAAAGACATTTGGAGATCTTTGGTATCTTACTACTTGCAAGTGTTTCAGCTAACAGCGGTAATCTGTGAAAGACTTTCTTTTGTAAAGATTATAATCCAGTCCCTCAGCGGTAATCTGTGAAAGACTTTCTTTTGTAAAGATTATAATCCAGTCCCTAAAGCTTTAGGGTGGACAATACTTCTCCCTGTCATCCTGCTTTGGCTGTGGAGGCTTGTGGATGGACTTATCAGTGTGGGAAGGAGCATCTTGTTATGGAAACACCATCTAGGATGGCTAACAATGTTCACATGAGTGGGCTGCTGAGCCGCCACGATGATGAGGCCACCAGGACCTCCACTTCAGAGGGTCTGGAGGAGGGGGAGGTGGAAGGAGAGACTCTCCTGATCGTGGAGTCTGAAGACCAGGCTTCGGTGGATTTATCACATGACCAGAGTGGGGACTCTCTGAACAGTGATGAAGGTGATGCATCCTGGATGGAGGAAATGTCCTATTACTGTGAGAAGTGCCAGAAGTGGATTCCAGCAAGTAAGCCTGCCGGGTTGTCATTTGCAAAGGGGCTACACTGTCCTGTTTTGTTTAGCTGTGTCCCCTTTTCTGTTGGAGGAGAAAGGCTGTCTAGGTGTTGTGTGAAGCCCAGCAGCCTGTTCCATTAGGCACTGTGATCCATGAGCTGTGTGGGTGTCTGAAGCTGGTGTTCTCTGTAAAGAAACAGAACTGTATTCTTTAATTAGTAACGAACAAGGTCATGACTTCAGAAACATGCACAACCTCCTGAATCGCTGGTGTGTATTAGGGACTTTGTCCAAGTGACTTGGCCTCCCTGCTCACTCAGATAAGGATAATGACTGGAGATGAAAAAGGCTTGGGGATAGTGTTACTTAAGTTTTTTCCCCTGGTTGCTTTGTCGTGTCTGTAGAACACATGGCTAAACCTCAACCTTCGGGGTTTCCCAATAAGGTGATTTTAATTTAGATTTTACAGAAGTGTGCCCAGCCTGTAGCAGCTCACTTTGGGAAGTATTTGGAGTAAGCAGCAGAACTTGATCCCTCTGCTGCTGCTGGGTGTGAGATATGTGCTGTTAGCAATACAACAGATTTTACCTTCTAAATTCTAGATTATTCTTTTATTAGATCCAAAAGCTAGACACTGCTAAGCGCTGGCTGGTTTGTTTTGTTTTTCTGGGGTTTGTTTGGGTTTGGTTTTAATTTTTGGTGTGTTTTTTTTTTTTTTCTGTTTTTAACTAGAAGTAAGATGGTAGAATTAAGCAGCTTAATCAAATCTGTGAAATTCTAATAAATGAAGCAAAAAAGAAAGGCCGGGTTGTATTTGAGGAACCACCAATAAGAGGTCATAATAATGAATAGCAGCAATGTTTGACTTAAGATTATATTCTTCCACAGTTTTACTGGGAAGTTTTGATGAGTTTGTAAATGACACCAAGCTGAGTGGTGCAGTTGTCACGCCAGAAGGATGGGATGTCATCCAGAGGGACCTGGACAAGCTGGAGAAGTGGGCCTGTGTGTTATGCAGCACAATTAACTGTCTTGAGTTACTGGGAGAACTGCCTGTCTTGTGGTGTTTTGACACTTCTGAGGTGGTTCTAGTTAGGTCTAGATGCTGGAATTGAAACATTTGTCTGTAGATACTTAGGAGTCATGGGAAAACCCTTCAGACTGAATTTGCTGTAAAAAATGAGCACAAGTTTGGAGAAGCTAGAAGCTCTTATATGAAGAGATATATCCACTCCAGTCAGAGGAGCTTTAGCTCCTCACCTCTCCTCAGGTGCCTCAGAGCTGCCCTTTTTGCCATCTTCGAATTTGCCAAAAGTTACAGTGCAGAAATCTCCTCTAAAGGCGTGTGAGTGAGTGTTTTGATGTTGACGTGGTGGAACCAGCACCAAACTATGAGGGCAATGTGCAGTGAGAGGGACGTATTGCTGGAAATGTATTAATTAAAATAGTGGACCCAATTTAAAGGTATCTTGAGATACCTAGGAGCACTTGATTAAACACTCGGTTTGTTTTATTTTACAAAGATGTTGCTCTCTTTCTCGTTGCTGTTGAACAAATCCAAAGAACAGAAAAAGCCAATCACAGATAAACAGTAACTGTATACGAATATGCAAAGTAAACAAGCTGGAAGTGGGAAATACTGTTCTTTGCTAGTTGTCTGGCCTCAGGAATATCAGTAGTCACTGGTGAAAATCAAATTACCAACATTCTCAGGCAAATGATTAATTTTGACATTGAATTGCCATGTAGAAATCCTGTTAATCTACTAACGGTGGGGTTTTTCCTCCTTCAGACATGGATGCAACTGTAATAGTTGGATTTTGCAGTTCTCTACGGAAGCAGAGCATCCATGTATTACCATTGATCTGGTGTCGTTACATAGCAAAAGAGTTGCCATACTTGTAGATAAACACTTTTGTGTGTGGGTTTTCCAGAAATGCTGTAGTTTTAACGGTTGCCTTATTGATATGGTTTATTTTTTCATATATGTGTAAATTAACCCCTAGTGAACTTACGAGCCCTGATTCATATGATAGGTTTTTCTCTGCTGCAGAAACTTAGAATCAGAGCCTGGAAATTTGAGTGCATAGGGTTTTACAGATGACTCTATCCCAGTAGATTGCTTTTATTCAGACAAGCTTTTATGCAGGGTTAGCTTTACACAGAAAAGCAGATATTAGAATCATAGAATGGTTTGGGTTGGAAGGGATCTTAAAGCCCATCCAGTTCCAAGCCCCCTTCCCATGGGCAGGGACACATTCCATCGGATCAGGTTGCTCAAAGCCTCTTCCATGAGGATGCTGAAATGCTTTACTGATTTGGGATCTAGTGCGTCAACTGCAGTCAGAAAAAGTGTTCCCTGATAATGTCAAGTTGTTCTTTTGGCTCTTAGTCTCGAGGAAAGATGATCTTCCCTGACAGGAGAAACAAATACCTTAAAGCCTCACACCATGTCTGCTGTAGTGCATCCTGGAGGCTGCAAACAAGGACTGGCTGCCTTGCTTTATTGATAATTTGTGGACAGAGAGAGTGAGCTGTGAAGAGATGTAGCAGCAAATGAAAAGATGACGTGGAAGAGAATGCTTGTATATGTTGACAGCCTTTGCAGCAGCACACCTTGTTTTTCACAGGTCAGCTGTTCTAAGTAGAATGGGAATACAATTATTTGTTATATAGGTTCCCCTGGGAAAGCAAGGAATGAGAAATGCAATGGAAACAAGGAAACCTTTGGCTTTGTACCTGCATTCAGATGTTAAGTACAATGTCCCTTTTTTGTGGGTGTGCGTTTCTATTGGTAAGTGCTGGTTGCTGTGACTGTGAATTGAATCTGTGTCTTCTGTCACATCAATTTCTCATGTTTCCTGGGTCTCTGCATTATGGGAAAAAGGCAAAAAGTACTTTTCTACCTGATGTTGTAGAGAATCCAGATCTCCTTTGCAGCACTTTTTCTTATAAAAGGACCAGGAAATTTATTTTTGCCTGTTCATTTTAGGTCAACTGAGAGAACAGCTCAGCTACCTCAAAGGAGATAACTTTTTCAGATTTACTTGCTCAGATTGCTCAGAAGACGGGAAGGAACAATTTGAACGGTTGAGATTAACGTGGCAGCAAGTAAGTAAAACATTTTTTGCCAGCAGAATAACCACAGGACTTTCTGAAGTTGTTGTTTGTTGTGTGTGTACTACCTAGAAAAGGAGGATTGGGTATAGCTAACAAAGAAACATATGCATTAACTTCAGAAATTAATGAGATGAGGTTTGCCTGCATATTAAAACTTGGGCATTTGGCAGGTAAATGGAAAAATAATCATACAAACCACATTCCTTTTTTTGCCTTTTTTTGCTTCCTCTTATTTTGCTTATGAATTCATAGCTTCGGGCAGATTTGGAAAAGTAAACAAATGCAATTTGGCTGCTAGGCATGAACAGTTTTTTGTGTACATGAGCAAATGTAAAACTAGTGAGGTGGCAGCGCGCAAACAGAAAGCTTGCCAGCTCACTGAATGCAAAGCTCCAATTTGGCAGCTCACTCACTGGATTTTGC
Organism: Clamator glandarius; assembly: GCA_033459285.1. Taxonomy (NCBI): domain Eukaryota; kingdom Metazoa; phylum Chordata; class Aves; order Cuculiformes; family Cuculidae; genus Clamator; species Clamator glandarius. The sequence goes on along the minus strand of JAUNZM010000250.1, from coordinate 3,613,001 downwards.
TTTTTCAGTCACTTGCACATCTGAGCAATCCAAATAATTCGTGTTATACAGCAGTCACCATAGGCTGGTGCATGTCATCTGGTTCTAAGTAGAGTGCTGGAGGGGCAGTTCTGGCTTTCTCAGCATAAAATGAATTACATCAAGCAGTAGCTGCTGCTCAGCTTTAAGTATGTGTGAGACATCTCTTTGCATGTTTTAGGAGAGCAGTAGTTTCATAATGGATCATTTAAAGTGTTAGTTGTAACTCCTCATGGTGACCAGTGCAGGGGAGGAGCTAGTGTAGCAGTCTCTGGCCTGCAGGCGGGCAGAGTTTCAGCAAGTTGTGGATATGGAGAGCAAAGGCTGCTGGTGTTACACCCAGGTCCCTTCCGACTGGCATGGGGAACGGAAAGACAAAGTCCAAATAGGTGAGGAAGAAAGTTGACTAGTAAAGATGCAGTCTCAGCCTTCTAGCAGCCAGAGCTGCTGCTGCTGCTCCTAGGTGAAGGATCTGGAGTACAGGGGTTATGAGGAGCAGCTGAGGAAACTGGGAATATTTAGGCTGGAGAAGAGGAGGCTGAGGGGAGACCTCATTGCTCACTACAGCTCCCTGAAAGGAGTTCATAGTGGGGTGGGTGTTGATCTTTTTTTTTTTTTTTTTCCCCAAGTAACAAGTGATAAGACAAGAGGAAACTGCCTCAATTTGCACCAGGGGAGGTTTATATTGTAGATTATGAAAAACGTATTTATGGAAGGAGCAGTCAAGCATTGGAAGAGGCTCCCCAGGGAAGTGGTGAAGTCTCCATCCCTGAAGGTGTTCAAAAACCATGTAGATGTGGTACTTTGGGACATGGTTTAGTAGGCATGGTGGTGTTGGGTTGATGGTTGAACTGGATGATCTTAGAGGTCTTCTCCAACCTTCATGATTCTGGGATTCTATGGGTCAGCCAAATTTAGGAAAGTGGTCAAACTTACCTGAAATAGGAAAAATGGGGACCATGATTTCTGGATTTTTTTTTAATGTGTGTGGCCTCAACAGGTCCTTATTAGGTTAGGTTGTAAGTGCATTATCTTTAGTGAAGATCACCTGGAGACAAACTCAATTCTTGCATTCCCAGAACAATTAGTAGGTATCATGTAATTTTACAGAACGTTTGCAGTCTGTTCACTTTGAAATACCACAGTGAATATCTAGAACTGTGTTTCTGATGGATTAAGCAGTGAGATTACATGTGCCTATTATTTAAAGATTTTTTCCTTACCTCCATGCTACATTCAGATCCCAATTGTGATATAATTCATTTATACAACTGCTGCGAAAGCTTGTATCCCAGCATAAACCTGCATAACTCGGCAGCTTCTCATTCCCTTGGGATGCAGAAATCTGTGGGAGGATGTGCCTCTAACAATAGAAAGACAAGAACGGGCAGCATGAAGGTTGGAAGATGAATTGCAGACGTTGACTATGACATGTTGCAAAAATAAGATATTTATGAGGGAACAAAGATTTGTGTGTGTGGTGGCTGGGGGGGGCAGTTCAGCAGATAAAACGGAACAGATTCACTTGTATCCAACTCTTTCTGTTCCAGGTTGTCATGTTGGCAATGTACAATTTGTCTCTGGAAGGAACAGGCCGTCAAGGGTACTTCAGATGGAAAGAAGATATCTGTGCTTTTATTGAAAAACACTGGACTTTCTTATTAGGAAACAGGTAAAGATGTGATGATTCCCTGAAACCCTGATGGGTGAGCCAAAGGGATTAAAACCTGTTTTACAAATGGACAAGAATCCTGATTAATTTGGCAGCGTTTCTGTTGTTTCTGGCTAGTGAAAATATTGAAGATGGGGCTTGATGATCTTGGAGGTCTTTTCTAACCTTAATAATCCTATGATTCTGTGATTAATTTGTGGGTTTAATATGGAGAACCTGGGTGTAGGCCTGGAAGCTGTAATCCTGAGAATGAAGAAGGATTTCTCAGTGAGGAAAAACAACACCAAGAATGTCATACAAAAGCAATATAAATCCATATATTCTGGGATAGTTCTTTTCTTCCATGTGGTAGTGTATAGATCTTCAAAGCCCTTGATTCTTTCTCAGTGGTCACAATGGATGAGGTAGTCCTGATGGTATTAGGCTTTAAAGAAAAAAAAATGTCCAGCCTAGTATTGTGTTACTTGGCTATAAAGCTTTGATGGACCAAGTTCTCCAAAAAGGAAAATTAAGCCTCATCTTTTAGGTTGTTTTGGGTCTCAATAAAACAGCTTTTTTACAGCAGGCATTACAAAACACCAAAATGTTTTCCAGTGTATGTAAAGAAAGAAGGTATGGGAGTAAGAGCCCTTCATGTAAAAGGCAGTCTTCACAGCTTGATGACTCGTGTGCTGTATGTGCAAATGGCGCGGTATTTCTTAGTGTGCTGAAACTGTGTCAAACTCTAGTCTCACTGTTAATGTAGGAGAGGAACTGAGCAAGCCTTTGAAGTTGTGGATTTGATTGACTTCACAGTTTCTTTTCTTCCCCAGGGAATTCTCTGTCTGTTCTCCCTAGCCAGATTTGCTCTTTGGCTTTGCTGTCGTTGCTTGTCTGTGCCTCCTTGCTCTGTTCTTGGAAGTGTTAGTACGTGTCCCCTCTGGAAACACCCTGATGGAGAGGCAGCTGATGGCCTGTTGTCCCTTGCTTGGGGGGCCATCACCTCTCAGGCTTTGCTGCTGCCATTTGGGGCCTGCCCTGGGAACAGGGCACTCCTTGCTCTAATTAAACTCAGATGAAGTGATTACTGGCCTCAGAAGCAGTAGTCTCCCTGCTTGCCTGGACAAGCCACTGGTGGAGCAGGGACAGCTGAACCGTGTGTGTAGCGGTTCAAGGTGTGCCGTGCTTAACTTCCTTAGCATAATGAAGTACAGCTTGTCCAGACTTACCGTAACACTCCAGACTCCAGTCTAGGGCACCTGAGGTTAATCTCACACATCTGAGGGTCAGTTGTAATTGCAACACTTGGACAGCATTGATTTCTGCTCTGCCATACCTAACCCGAATGCTGAGGTTTTTTCTCAGTGGACATGTGCAGAGGCAAGAAGGAATCCCAAGAGCTTGTACAAATAAGGGTTAGGACTCTCTGTGAACATGCTTTGCTAAATAAAATCAATCTGGACAGGCTGGATCGATGGGCTCAGGTAAATTGTGTGGGTGCAATACAAGGCTCCAGGCTTTGGGAAGAGTGGCTGGGAAGCTGCCTGGTGGAAAAGGACCTTGGATTGTTGGTTGTCAGCAGCTGAACAGGAGCCAGCAGTGTGCCCAGGTAGCCAAGAAGGCAAATAGCATCCCGGCTTCGGTTAGCCATGGTGTGGCCAGCAGGAATAGGGAAAGGATCGTCCTCCTGGACATGGCACTGGTGAGGCTGCACCTTGAATCCTGGGTTCAGCTTTAGGCCCCTCACTACAACAAAGATATTGAGGAGCTGGAGTGTGTCCAGAGGAGAGGGACCGAGCTGGTGAAGTATCTGGAGAACAGGGGCTATGAGGAGCAGCTAAGGAAACTGGGAGTGTTTAGCCTGGAGAAGAGGAGGCTGAGGGGAGATCTCATTGCTCTCTGCAGCTCCCTGAAAAGAGGTTGTGGTGAGGTGGGTCCTGGTCTCTTCTCCCAAGTAACAAGTGATAGGACAAGAGGAAATGGCCTCAAGTTGCACCAGGGGAGGTTTACACTTGATATTAGGAAATATTTCTGTACTGAAGGAGTGGTGGAGGATTGGCACAGGCTCCCCAGGGGAGCGGTGATGTCTTCATCCCTGAAGATGTTCAAAAACCATGTAGCTGTGGCATTTCAGAACATGGTTTAGCAGGCACAGTGGTGTTGAGCTGATAGTTGGACTGGATGAGCTTAGACATCTTTTTTCAACCTTAATGATTTTGTGATTCTAAGTCTCAAAAGTAATCAAGGCAGGCATTTAAATGAAGTTTGTCTTTCCTTCTGTGTGAAGTGACACCTTTATCACTACCTTTCCCTTGCCTCTCGCATCCTGGATATCCAGAGTACCATTTGCTATCTTCAATAACAGAATATGGCTCTGCGATTTCCAGACACAGCTTATCACTGAGATTCCTTTCCCATTCTTTTTGAATTGTTATTGAAGGCAGCAATACCAGCATTTGAAAATTGGGGGTCCCAGGGAGGACTGCTGCAACAGCTGGTGAGGTTGAAAACACAGCTGGTGAGAGGGGGACCTAACGCTTGTTTTCTCCTTTCCCACCACAGGAAAAAGACCTCAACATGGTGGAGCACAGTTGCTGGCTGTCTCTCTGTGGGGAGCCCCTTGTTTTTCCGCTCAGGCGCACAGGAGTTTGGAGAACCGGGATGGTGGAAATTGGTTCATAATAAACCCCCAACAATGAAACCTGAAGGAGAGAAGCTGTCTGCATCTGCACTAAAGGCAAAAGGTAACTCTTTTCCTCTTGTGTGGGCCAGAGCTGGAAGACATGAGAAAAGTTGTGTTGGTGTGCATGGACAGGCTCTTGGTTTTGCTGTGCTGTAATGATTGACCTAAGATGACTTCGGTAGTATGAGAAGCCTGTTATATTTTGTTACCTTTTTGCACTATGCTAATTGTTTTAAAGGCTTTTGAGATTTCTACTTTTTTTTTTTCCAGCTGAAGTCTACAATTTCTCTGCTCCTCTTTACCCTGGGGAGGGCTTTCTTTATCTTTTGTCACTGGATGCAAGTTCCCTTTTGTGCATTTGAGCAAGATTGGGGCTTTAACAGGGCATTAGTTGTGCATTGCATCTCAGAGTGAAATTCTTGTATGTTTTGAGAATACATCTTTTAAGATTCATGGTCAGTGTGTTCTTCTGACTGTGTGGTATGCATCCAGTGACTGTGGGAGCTCAGGGGCTGTTAGAATAAGCAAACTACTTCTTCAGCAGCTTCAAAGCCACCTCTGGATCCCATCATTACTGTGGAAGGACTCAGGAAGCGGGTGAGTCGCAATCCAGTGGAATCGGCCATAGAGCTGAAGGAGAAGAGGTCTCGCACTCAGGAAGCCAAGGATATTCGGAGAGCCCAGAAGGAGGCAGCTGGCTTCCTGGACCGGAGTACTTCCTCCACTCCTGTTAAATTCACCAGTCGAGGCCGTCGTCCTGACATTGTCCTTGAGAAAGGAGAGGTGATTGACTTCTCCTCCTTGAGCTCTTCAGATCGTACTCCTTTGACAAGCCCTTCTCCTTCCCCATCTCTGGACTTCTCTGCTCCTGGAACTCCAGCCTCACATTCAGCTACTCCCAGTCTTCTTTCAGAAGCAGATCTCATCCCAGACGTCATGCCACCACAGGCTCTGTTTCATGGTAAGAGATGCCATGGTTTTTGTTTAATAATAAATCATACTTATCATCAAGGAAGATGTTAAAATAAAGAAACTTCTAAAGTGCTGCAGGATCTTGCCAAAAAAGATGGGAAGTAACTGGTGAAATCTTATTTATCTCAGTTGCATGTAAATCTTCATTAGTTTTCTGCAGTTATATCACCAGCTTCTAAGGCCAGAAGGAATGACCGCTGTTGTCTTCTGAGAGATCCCAAATAAACTGCATAGAAGATTTCACCTAGCAACTGTTGCACTGCTAGGCATAAGCATTTCACTGCCACACAGACTACACTGTTTGGTAGCAGCTCTAATTTTGTCTGCAATGAGAGAAATTTTATTCTCATGGTGACAAACATTATGATTAACAGATATTAAATTTTGGTCAAGTCACAGAGCAGTAATGCAGTCTGGATGCTGTTGGTTCCTTAGGAAGCCAGACCTCAGTCTAATCGGGAAAGTAGAGAATAAAGCTCTTCTTGACGGAAGGAAGGATAGTTGGGGTCTGTAGAAGGACAAATCCTGTGTTTCTGTTGGGCACTGGAACAGGCTGCCCAGGGAAGTGGTTGAGTCACCTTCCATGGAGGTGTTTAAGCTATGGGTGGATGAGGTGCTGAGGGTCATGGTTTAGTGACTGATAGGAATGATTGGACTTGATGATCCGGTGGGTCTCTTCCAGCCTGATGATTCTACGATTCTAAGTGGTGTTCCCCAGGGCTCAGTGCTGGGTCCAGTTCTATTCAGTATCTCTATGATCTGCATGAAGGGATTGAGTGCAACCTCAGTAAGTTCACAGATGAAACGAAGCTGGGCAGTCAGCTTGAGGGTAGGGAGCCTCTGCGGAGTGATCTGGACAGGCTGGATTGGTGGGTTACGACCAGCAATATGAGGTTGAACAAGGCCAAGTGATGGGTCCTGCACATAGGTCACAACAGCCCCGTGCAGTGCTAAAGTCTTGGGGAAGAGTAGCTGGAAAGGTGCCTGATGGAAAAAGACCTGGGGGTGTTGGTTGACAGCTGGCTGAACATGAGCCAGCAGTGTGCCCAGGTGGCCAAGAAGGGGAGACCTTAGCACTGTCTACAGCTCCCTGAAAGGAGGTTGTAGCGAGATGGGTGCTGGTCTCTTCTCCCAAGTAACAAGCGATAGAATGAGAGAAAATGGCTACAAGTTACACTAGGATAGATTTAGATTAGAAAAAATTCTCCACTGAAAGGGTTCTCAGGCACTGGAACTGGCTACTGAGGGAAGTGGTTGAGTCACTATTTATCACACAGAATAACCAGGTTGGAAGAGACCCACTGGATCGTCGAGTCCAACCATTCCCACCAATCCCTAAATCATGCTCCTAAGTACCTCATCCACCCTCACCTTAAACACCTCCAGGGACGGTGACTCAACCACCTCCCTTGGCAGACCGTTTCAATGCCTAACCACCCTCTCCGTGAAGAACTTTTTCCTAATCTCAAGCCTAAATCTCCCCTGGCGGAGCTTGAGGCCATTCCCTCTCGTCCTGTCACTTGGGAGAAGAGGCCAGCACCCTCCTCTCCACAACCTCCCTTCAGGTAGTTGTAGAGAGTAATAAGGTCTCCCCTCAGCCTCCTCTTCTCCAGGCTAAACAGCCCCAGCTCTCCCAGTCGCTCCTCATAAGATTTGTTCTCCAGCCCCTTCACCAGCTTTGTTGCTCTTCTCTGGACTCGCTCCAGAGCCTCAACATCCTTCTTGTGGTGAGGGGCCCAGAACTGAACACAGTACTCGAGGTGCGGTCTCACCAGTGCTGAGTACAGAGGGAGAATAACCTCTCTGGACCTGCTGGTCACGCCGTTCCTGATACAAGCCAGGATGCCATTGGCCTTCTTTGCCACCTGGGCACACTGCTGGCTCATGTTCAGTCGCTGTCAACCAGCACCCCCAGGTCCATCTCCTCCTGGCAGCTTTCCAGACAGGCTTCTCCTAGTTTGTACCTCTGCATAGGGTTGTTGTGCCCCAAGTGCAGGACCCGGCATTTGGCCTTGTTAAACCTCATGCCGTTGGCCTCAGCCCAGCAGTCCAGCCTGTTCAGGTCCCTTTGCAGAGCCTCCCAACCCTCCAGCAGATCCACACTTCCTCCTAGCTGGTATCATCTGCAAACTTGCTAAGGGAGGACTCAATGCCTTCATCCAGGTCATTGATAAAGACATTGAACAGGGCTGGACCCAGCACTGAGCCCTGGGGAACCCCACTTGAAACTGGAGGTATTTAAAAGATGGGTTGATGTGTTGCTCAGGAATATGGTTTAGTAGAGGACAGGTATGATTGGACTCTATCTCAAAGGTCTTTTCCAAACAAACAATTCTATCATTCTAATTTTTCCCTCAGATTAAGCAGGGCTTCTCCAGGGTGTGCTGGCTGAACATGTAGTTCACCAGCTTGACCATTTGATCCTGTCTTCAGGAATTTTCACCAATTAAACATTTGTGAAATAGGATGAACTTGCACCTTGGGAGTGCTGTGTTTTCAGATGCCAAACTGCAAGGAGGAGTGAATCTTTGTTCTGAAATTGGGCTCCTTATGGTGCCTCCTGTCCAAAATTGGGAGGTCCAGAAGTATATAGAAAATTGAGTGTGTTGGGTAAACCTGCATTATTTCTCCTTAGTAGAAAAATTCTGCAACAACCTTTTTTGAAATAGGGCTTTGATGTTTACGTTGTTTTTTCCTGGATTATTTTGATCTGTTGAACAGATGATGAGGAGATGGAAGGGGATGGAGTCATAGACCCAGGAATAGAATACGTGCCCCCTCCCAGTGGGGCAGCTGGTGTTGGTGCTGTGATAGCAAGTCGAAAAAAAGTGAAGACAGCTGAGCAGATCAAGCAAGAGGTGGAGAGTGAAGAAGAAAAAATGGACAGGATGGAAGGTGACAGTGAGGATCCTGAAGAGTCAAATGCATCACTGCAGATGAGGGGGCGAGACAAGAGGAAGCTGCCACTGGAGAAGGATGCTAAGCCCAGAGCTTCCAAGCACACCTCTGTTAGTATCTATGAGGAAAAGCTGCTGCTGAAGAGACTGGAAGCCTGTCCCAATGCCTTGAGCATGACCCCAGAGGCCCGGAGACTGAGGCGCAAGCTGATAGTCAGGCAGGCCAAGAGGGAAAGAGGACTGCCTCTCTTTGACTTGGACCAGGTTGTGAATGCTGCACTGCTCTTGGTTGATGGGATTTATGGAGCCAAAGACGGAGGTGTTTCGAGGTCCCCAATAGGGCAAGCAACGTACAGAACTACCAGCCAGGACTTCAGGATTTTGGACAGATACCAAGTGAGTGTTTCCAAATCTAACTGAGCTTTTGGCATTGGTTCTTTTAGACCTTTTGCTGTGGACAGCGATCTCCCCTTGAGGTATCCTCTTTCACTGTCTCAAAGTAAAAAGGATTATGTGAGCAGGGCTCGTTCTGACTTGGGGCTGTGCCCCCACCAATGCTCTCACAATCCACTTTTCTTCTTGGAATGTGCTGGGTACAGCCTAGCTATCTTTTGGTGTCAGCACCGCAGATGTCTGTGTATTTGTACTCTGTCCCTGCTGTAACACTGATGGTGGAGGCCTGGAAGGACCTGAACAGGACTTAGTTGTTTCATGCTGTGTAGGAGGGAGATTGCTTGCAGTGCTTTTATGAGTAATGTGTGCAGCTCAAAGGTTTAGGCACTAAATCTGAGAGTGTGCAGCAGAGCCTTCCGAGGTGGGACGGTGGTTCTGCGGGTAGAATTAATCCTGGCCCATTGAAAGGCCCTTATTTTTGCAGCTCAGAAAGCCAACTGGGTTCCATCAAAATAAGTGTGTTGAGCAGGTTGAGGGAGGGGATTCTGCCTCTCTGCTCTGCTTTCATGAGAGACCTTAGCTGGAGCCCTACTTTCAGCTCTGGAGCCCTCAGCACAGGAAGGACGAGATCTGTTAGACTGAGTCCAGAGGTGGCCACAAAGATGATCAGAGGGCTGGAGCACCTCCCATCCGAAGGCAGGCTGAGAGAGTTGGGGTTGTCCAGCCTAGAAAACAGGAGGCTTTGGGAAGGCTTAGTAGCCTTCCTGTACTGAAAGGGGCTCCAGGAAAGCTGGGGAGGGGCTCTTTATCAGGAAGTGCGCAGGGATAGAACAGAGAGGAACAGTTTAAAGCTGAAAGAGAAGAGATTTAGATGAAGAGGAAGAAATGTTTTCCTGTGAGGATGGTGGGGCACTGGCACAGGTTGCCCAGAGAAGTGGGTGCCTCATCTCTGGAACTGTTTAAGGCCATGCTGGATGAGTTTCTGAGCAACCTGGTCCAGTGGAAGGTGTCCCTGCCCATGGCAGGGGGGTTGAAATTGACTGATCTTTATGGTCCCTTCCAACCCAAACTATTCCATGATTCTATGATTCTCCCTCTGTTGATGTGATTCCCCTGTGAAATTATTGTCTAATCTTCCTGAAATATTTTGGTTCTTGTGTGTGTAGACAATGCTGCCGGCCATGAAAGGATATCGACAGCAGACAACAAAGTTTCTGTACCGACTGGTAGGCTCCGAAGACCTGCTGTCAGACCACAGCATTGTCAGTCCATACACATCCCGTGTCCTGAAACCTTACATCAGGTACAGCCAATCAGAGGTGGAATTTGCTCTTGGTTCGTGATCCTTCAGCCCTTGGAGGGGACACGTGTCTTGGGCACAGCTCCGTGAAGTACAACCCAGTATACTATGGGTAACCCTGAAGGGATAGTGATTTGTTTGGTGGAGCATGTAACTGGCTCTGCATTGGGAAGGGGAACATCCAAGAGAGGGAATCTCTGTAGGCATTCAGTGCTGGTTGCACCTGCTCTGGGGTCAGAACCATGATTTCCTTGCTCCTGCTGTAAGGTGAGGCTGGCTTGGCATGCGGCAGATCTGGGAAATGCCCTGGCCTTTGACACAAAGGTGTTTTTGCTGAGCTGAATCCTGCTTTCCTACATAAACGGAAGGAGCTTCTTTCAATCCCGATAGAGCACATCACGAAATATTTCATGGGCAGTGCCCATTCAGCTACAGTGATGGTTATTGTTGCTTCACTTGCCTTTTGTGTTTGCTTTTCGTGTCACTGGCAGGCGTGATTATGAGACAAAGCCCCCAAAACTCAGGCTGCTGGCAGAAATCCGGGCATATCTGCACAGGAATGATCTCAACTGGAAGGCTGAGCCAGAAGCACCCATTGATTACTGCTACGTTCGCCCTAATCACATCCCCACTATAAACTCCATGTGCCATGAGTTCTTCTGGCCTGGTAAGATTCCTCTGGTGCTCGATTTTCTAAGAAGGCAGTTGTTTTATTCTGAAGAAAATATTCTTAGGCCAAATTTTTCTTCAGCTGGATCCTGGCTTGGTTCTTAGAAAACCATTTTCTGATGTCATAGGAATGCAGCTGAGATGGAGACGTGAGTTTGGTGTCTTTGTCTTCTGAGATACTTTAGAACTAGGCAATTATGCCGTAATAAGCACAGCACTTGAAGAAATAGGTTGTTTTGAGTAATACCGTTGATGCCACTAGGAGTAGTTGGTTACTAAAATTAGGCATCTAGTGAAACTTTTGCAGAAGTAAACAGTTTTATATTGGAGATTGACTACTCATTAGCTTCATTAGAGTTTCTTCCAGCAGACATAAGATGGGTATGTTGGAGTGAAATATGGGAGGTACATTTACAGCTGTAAACTTCACTGTGGTGTCTTTTACTTCTTCAAGCTTCGGTATTTGTGAGGTACAGGAAAGCTTGGGTATTGATTTTTGTGTGTCATTTCTTGAGTTGCAGGCTCCTTGGGACAGTGGCTGCCCTTTGTGGGGGCAGTTGCAAGGCTGTAGTCTCTACTTCTTCTAATAACAACGTTCATCTACAGCAAACAACATGGCAGACTAATTTAGAGAAACCCAGTACAAACAGTACACGCCTTTATTCCAAGTAACTGTTTGCTTTACAGTTTGATCTGCAGATAGTGATTCAGCAGGGTTTGTAGTTAGGCAGTGCTCAGGTGCTGCAGTCAGGACTGGAGCACCTGGAGCACTTTGTTATCCTCATTGTCCCAGCTGTACACAATAACATGGCTTACCCTCCCTTTCACAAGCTGTTTTGGAGCTCCTGAGAGACACTTGAAATCGCAGCAGAGGCTGAATCCCTTTTGTCATAGTTTCTCCTCTTCTGATAATGCATTTGAAGTCGTGGCCAAGTTGGGTCGCACCTTCATTAAGCTCTTCAGGACTCGCCCTGTTTTATTTAATGTAAGGAGTGTGGGTGTGTTCCACCCCGACTCCAAACTGTTCATCATTAAATCAGAAAGCTGACACTCCTGTCGGTCTCCAAACAGGAATTACAATCTCTTCTGTGGTGTAGATTTTCTGAGGTTGAACTTGTACAATTTATTGCGCTTTGGTTCTGTTCTAGCAGGAGAGGTAAGCAAGGTGGTAATAGTCCAAGTGATAAAGCAGTGTCTTTGCAGATGTGGTTCAAAACCCTTTTAGCTTCACAGCAGGCTTGGTACAGCTGGGGAGGAGGTGGGATATGCAGCTGGAAGGGCGTAAGTAAGTTAGCACTATTGTTCAGAGAAGCAGCTGTAATTCCAGCTAAGTTTAGGCATCCAAAGCATGTGTGCTTGGGGGATGTGATAGTAAATGACATCTCAGGCGTGCTCAGTTGTCTTTTAATAGCAATGCTCTCATTGACTTAGTTCTTAAGTTGTAGGCGCTTCACTGGGTGGGGTGAGCCCAGGCCTCAGTTTTTCCACCTCTTCATATGCTTCCTGTCAGAGCTCTTGTTTCTCTCAAGGCAGAAGCGAGTTTGCAGGTCATTACCGCAAATGAGCTGATGTGAAGCAAGATTCCCCCCTGTTGTCTCTCACGGTATCTTGTGTCTTCATGCCCTAATGGGAAACATCTCGCAGGCGGATGATTGGTAAACCCTACTGAGCTAAGCACCTTCCTACAGGAATAACTGCGTGCTGAGGGGACGGCACCGTTTTGTAGACACCAGTGTGCTCAGGGCAAGGTAGCGTTCCTGTACAGACATGTGTAAGGCACTTCACAGTCAATTGCAGCCTTGAGGTAATTAATGTGGCTCCCTATTGCCAATCGATTCCTCCCACGTTGTCTCACTCCACCCAGCTTACTCTCGAGCAAGAACATAACTCACCCACTTATTTGTGCCTGGTGCCTTATGAAGTTTTGCATCTCATCAAGAGGGATAAACATTACTGGAAAACATACTCTGCTATTTTGTTATCCCACATTCCAGATATACCTGTGGCTGCCAATTTTGAGGCTGAAACTAAAATTCACGGCACAGCTACACTACGTCTTGTACCTCGTTTATGGCCTGTCTACAGAAGTTCTGTGCTGTGAACTGCGCTGTTTGGCCCTAACGCACTGTTGAATCCTCTCCAGCTGCAGCAGTAGCAATGAGATTAGACAAGGAAACAAACTCCACTTGGGAGTCACCAGCTTCAGACCTTTCTGACTCACAGGAGCACCGCTGCAAGGCTCCTTCGTGCCCCAGATGAGAGAATTTGCATGGTAAAAGCAAAGGATAGCATGGAAAGCTGGGGTCAGGTTTGCAGCGCAGCTTTGCAAACAGCACAACAGAGGAAACTGCAGGATCTCAAGGCCAAGTGGAGAAGGGAGATGGGAACCTCAGGCAGGTAATGCTGCCAAAGCTGGAGCCCAGTTTCATGTCTGCTGTGTCTGGAGTTTGCAGGAAGAACGGGATGGTTCACCCAGTCTGTCAGGCTGATACAGTCTAAACTGCTCCCGATTGTGTGGCTGCAGGGCTGGTCCTTGGCATTTGCCGATGGAATAGGTGCAGTGTGCACCAACCTGGTGCTTGGTGCAGCCCAGGTGAAAGGGAGAAGCAAACCCTTCTCCATTAACATTCCTGTAGCCCTTAAGAAACCTAAACAAGGGATACAAACGTCCTAGAACCCAATCCAGCAAACATTTGCACATGCAAATATCTTTATCCGTGTGCATATTTAGAACTGTGTCCTTGGCAGAGTCTGCTGATATGAGAACACTAAACCCAGGATAGATTAGTTGGGTCCTCAAATCCTGTGGTTTTTATATTCTTCAAAGCCATTCTGTTTTAGAGAACTTGCTTTTTGAGTTTCAGTTTTGTCCTTGAGTCATTTGGGAGGAAATCAGCTTTGTTAACTTCTCCGTACAAGAATCCCCACTAGTAAGCATGTCAGGTTTTGTTTATGTGTTTGGTTAAAGCACTTCTCAATCTCAGAGCTCTGAAATAAAGGTAAAAGGAAGTGATCAAGTGTATGACCTAAAACTCCTGTAAAACCTTGAGCTTCTATACAAGTGTAACACGCTTATTGTGGTTTACAATGCTTTCAGCTGCTGTTTCTCTCTTTCTCTGTAGGAATTGATTTGTCGGAATGCCTGCAGTACCCAGACTTCAGTGTTGTCGTCCTGTACAAGAAAGTTATTATTGCTTTTGGCTTTATGGTGCCAGATGTGAAATACAATGAAGCTTACATCTCTTTTCTGTTAGTTCACCCTGAATGGAGAAGAGCTGGGATTGCAACCTTCATGATTTACCATCTTATCCAGGTAATGAAACAAAGCCTCACTTTCTGGTAAAGAACCAGCTCTCCCATCTTCTTTGTGTGCACATGTGCCAATACTAGAAAGTCAGTATTTTGTGTTCCTCCTTTCTGTCTCTTTCTCTTTATGCCCTGCACAGATTGTCCATGATCAGCAGCCCAGGTGAACATTTATGGTGGGAAGTCACTTGAAAAGCAAAAACTAAAATGTATTTGTAAGAATAACCATACCAGACAGGTCCTCAGAATCAGCAAGGTGCTGGAGACTCTGACTGTCCTGGGAATAACTTTGCATTCTTTAGTGCTCAATAGCTCACATACTAGCATTACCATAAATTTGGGACTTAAATGAGAAAACAAGACAATAGTGGGGAGGTTCAGTTGGAATCTATTGCAGCTTTCTTGGCTACACCTGGAGGTTTATTCTGTGACCAGGGCGGTTGCATTAAATCACTTACTGATCTTAATCATTCTCTTTCACTTTTAATACTCTGATTTAAATCCAACTGAGTCAAAGATAAAGACTAAGTGCAACCTCATTCAAATTTGTTCAAACTAGCTTGTACTGGGCTTTGTTCCATAGGGACACTTGGGAAAATGAATCTGAGCTAACTAAACGGGTGGTATTATAGTTAAACTTCATTAAAGCTCTGAATGAATGCTGTTATTCAGGTGGCCTTAATTCCATTCATTTTCTTGAATTAAATTGTAGGAAAGCCAGCTTAATTTTGAGTACAGATGCAGACAGATGTCCTTTTCAGAGCCTAACTATGCCTCTTCAGGGCCTGCAGTTTTACCACTCCCCGAGCTCTCTTGGCAGACCTGCCTATGTGAAACATTTCTTAACTTGTTTTACTTGAGATGAGCTGCACTAGCAAAAACTCACCATTGAAACTCTTTCCTCATACTCATTTGGCTGAAGAGAGGTAGCAAGTGCTGGCAAAGCCTTGGGAACAGGGATCTGAACTTTGGAAGAGCAGTTTTCACTACAGGTAGCTTTTCTAGGCTACCTGAGGGTAACTCCTATACCTACACAGCTCTCTGCAGCATCCACCTCTCTTTGCTCTACTTGTCCACACAGGCCACTAATCAACCTACTTTAAATTCACTCTGTACATTTCCTGAGCGTCTCTGTGTAAAGCGTTTGAGTAAATTACCCTCAGCTGCAGTCTGTTGATGTGAGATGTCAACACCTTGTGAGAGAACAGGCACAAGCAATGCACCAAGGTTAGTAGGGATCCAGTAGCTGGACTAGTGTCTATCCATCAGCTGGACTTGTGTCTCTCCCACAGAATTTTGGGATGTGGTGGCAGGTCAGCTTTAGAAAATCATCACAGCTTTTTGTAGACTGTATCACAGCTAATTAACCTAATTCTGCTTGCAGGTAGGCTAGCATGAATTTATCATGTTGAGGAGCGATAGGTAGGTTTGATTAGGCACACTAGCAGTGTATTGTTGCCTCATGTTAGATTTATTTTTCAATTCCCGAGCATCCATCAGCAGCCGAAGGCGAGGAGAAATGGTGCTTGTGACCTTCTGTTCCTCAGTCGCCAGATTGTGTGCTATTTCACAGCTTGCTTGGGCCAACACCAGGGTCTACTCTCTGTAGCGATAGCCACTTCCATGTGCTGTTTGTATTAAGGATATTTGTGTCTTGGCTTAGCATGTTGAGTTTGGGGATGGATTCTTGGGAGCAGCATAATGGAACAGAGAATGTGTTGATGCAAATGATACCTTGATGATGGGTTTGTTTCCACAAGTTGCCCTCTAATGCATCTGGCCCACAGGGCCAAACTGCATCTTCTTAATATCTCATTACAACTTCCTTTTCCCAAAAATGAATCCAGTTTATTTTACCTTTTTTTTTCCTTAAATCTCTGTGAGAGCTTTCCCTTAGAATATTCTATCATGGAAATTTCCTAAAGGGTGTTGCTGTTCCCACTTAGAGTTGTAATCCACCGCTATAAATAGAATGCTATTAAAACATGAGATGAAACCAGGAAAAAATTACTATATCAGTATCTTTATTAGAGAGCTACTGGTTAGAGTAATCTGGGATCTTTAAGGTAACTTCAACCCTGCCATTTACTGTCTGAGCTGAATTCCTTGCCTTCTCAGGAGGCAAACACTGTGCCCTGAAGGATGGGAGAGGAGCTGGGTGGGATAGACAGGAATTCCAGCATGACAGCTCAGAGGTGCACTACGGCTTCTCCCCCTGTTCCAGAGAGCTCAGCTCTGTTTGCCCATAGGGAGGAGCACTGCTCCTGATCCTCTGGCATGTTTTGTCTTTTCTTCAGGCTATTGTTAGTAACTATTTCAGATCAGTGCTATACACCGAGATTATTTTTAATTAACAATTACTTAGGAATTGACAATGGAAAGCTGACAAATTATAATCTAAACTGTGCTTTCATTGTCAGAGAGTCCACATTTCCCAGAAACAAAGGCTGGGAGGAATGGCAGCATTCCCTTTGCCTTTCTGCTGTTGCTATGTGTGGTAACATCTGTGTTGAGGCGTGTGATTTTTCTCACGTTTCCTCAGTAACTGGAATACCTGAACAGATGAATCTCTTCACCTCCGCATTCCCCCAGAGGCTGTCTCATTCTCTTGTTGTGATACCTCTCTTTTTTTTTTCCTCCCCCCCTTCCTTGGCAGACCTGCATGGGCAAAGACGTAACCCTTCACGTCTCTGCAAGCAACCCTGCTATGCTGCTCTACCAAAAGTTTGGATTTAAGACGGAAGAATACATTTTGGATTTTTATGACAAATACTATCCCTTGGACAGCAAGGAGTGCAAGCACGCGTTCTTTCTCCGGCTGCGGCGCTGATCCTTCAGTCTGCAAAAAATCTGGTCTGTCAAGCAAGGAACCACCACGGCTTTCAGGAGAGGACGTTGGCTGCCATGGGAGAGCTGGAATGCACTGATGCCTTTATCCCTTGGACTGTGAATGTCAGCATTGCTATGTTGTGTGCTGAAACTGCAATCCAAGAGGATTGATTCCTATGCTCTGAGGGGAGAGGCCTGGAAATGCTAACTGGGACATGCTGAAACCACTGGAAAACTGAAATTCATGGGGAGTTTTCCTGCCACTGTTTATTTGGAGAGCCTCATTGACAAACAAACTAATACTTGTCACTTCAGAGGGGTCCCATGGATTTCAAATTTTGCAGCCTAAAAGTCATAGGTTTTCTATTTCCTTTTGGGAAATGAACATCTAAATTTAAATCATCAACAGTGTTTCTGTTATTTGAGTGCTTTGTTAGGAACCGTGTCTTGCATCCATAAAGGGAAATGAGGTATCAGTGCATCTAGCTGGATGCTAGCTTTAGGAAAGTTCTACACATGCCAGTACAGCAGCACTGGAACCATGTTTTTTGGGAATAATGAAGAGTGTATGAACTCCTGTGATCCTGAGTGTGAGGATTGGAGATGTCTGTCTTCTGCTCCTTACCTACTGCCTTCCCTTCCCCTCGTTGACCCTGTGCTCAATGTGAAGTTCTTGTACTGTGCAGTGTTTTGTGTTCAGGAACACGATGTCAAGTGGGTTTGTAGCAAGGTGACACAGCAGCTGCCACAGCAGCTCCTTGAAATCTTAATGCCTCTCTGCTGGTTGTTGATGCTGCAGATCAGCCCTTCGGGCACGCCTCCAACCACAGTGCCAGCCTTGCAGGCGCCATCCTCCTCCTCCTCCTCCTGCTATATGCTCTGGCTAGAAGAAACCCAGCACAGAAGTCAGTGGCAATATTTGAAATGCAGGCTGTGGTTTGTAGATGTAACCTGTTCTCAGCTTAGAGGGAGGGGAGGGCCAGTTTGAGTCCTTGGAAGCATCTAGGCTGTGATTTCATGGCTTCAAGTATAAGTAATAAACAGAAATAACCAAGAATTAAAAAAATACAACGCCCAACAGTTTCTCTGGTAGTGGGGTCTCGTACTTTTAGACAGTTTAGCATCTTCTCTTTTATTGCAGATGAATGTAAGCTGGCAGGAGTCTTCATTTTGGTGACAGCGAGGAGGTGGGCACAAAGAGTGTTTTTGTGTGGCCAATGTACATCCATCCTCACCAAACCCCATCCAAGCATTGTGTGCCCTGACACCCATGCATATTTCTGCCTGCTTTTATGACAACGTGAACATTTTTGATGTTACTGGTGTTACAAGTTAGCTGTATGTGGAAATAAAAAACTACCCATCTTTATGAATGGAATTAAAGCCCTTCCTTTGGAAGAGCCTACGTCTAGTCCTGTTGTTTGTTAAGCCGTCTCTCCATCTGCTTATTTCATTGAAATCTAGTAACCTTGAGTATGGCTGATAGAGGATGCAAAGCATGCACCTGGGCAGCAAAGCCAGGCAGGAAACTCCTTGTTTCTCTGCTGGGCTTCTACCCAGCAGCTGCACTCGTGCAGCCCTTACAGGCTCTCTCCTTGCCAGCTAGCATTAGAAGATAAAAATAGTTTGAAAAAGCTGAGCGGTTTTATATCGTGTTCTCAAAGGTCATTGAATCACAGTATAGTTTGTATTGGAAGGGATGTTAAAGCCTATCCAGTTCCAAACCCCCTGCCATGGGCAGGGACAGCTTCCACTCAATCAGGTTGCTCAAAGCCTCATCCAACCTGGCCTTGAACGACTCCAGGGATGGGGCAGCCACAACTTCTCTTGGCAACCTGTGTCCATGCCTCACCACCCTCACAGGAAAACATTTCTTCATAACTTCTCATCTAAATCTCCCCCTTTTCAGCTTAAAACTGTTCCCCCTCATCCTATCCCTGCACTCCCTGATAAAGAGTCTCTCCCCAGCTTTCCTGTAGCCCCTTTCAGTACTGGAAGGCTGCCCTAAGGTCTCCCTCGAGCTTTCTCTTCTCCAGGCTGATCAACCTCAGCCCTTTCAGCCTGCGCTTGGATGGGAGGTGCTCCAGCCCTTGGATCATCTTCATGGCCTCCTCTGGACTTGATCTAACAGATTCATGTCCTTTCTGTGTCCTGATCTATGTCCTTGCTCTTCTGCAGGCTGCAGAAACACCAGATTGCTTTGCACCATGACAAGTCCACCAGCATTTATTTGGACATGGCTTCTTACTTGCTCATTTGCCCATAATTCTTGGAAAATCAGCTGGTTAACTGCTATACCTGTTATATCCCACACTCCCGGGACTATAGGGTTAAGTTCTGATCTCTTAGTGTTATTTTATGTGTAGGACACTACACCCTGTTCCTTAGTGCTGACCATGGAAATCTGTCGAGGCTTTGAACTGCTTTTCATTAGATCCTTATGGCTTTGGTGGGAACAGGGTGTAAGCATGGCTGGCTTGAGGATGGCTTTATTGATGGTCTGGGCAAAGAAGAACAGCTGTGACTCATTCCTGGCTGGCAAAGGGATCCCAGCAAACCAGATCTGAAGGATGCTGGCGAGTGCTGCATTATTGGTGCACTATTTCTTCTTGGCAACTCGAGCTGTCCCTAAGAGTTTCTTTTACTCTGCTGGATGTATGAGTGAGCATGGAGTAACTGTTTAGTGAGCAGTAATTCCTCACACATTTTCAGCGTGAGTCTTCCAAGGACAAGAGGTTGAGGCCAGCCCTGTAACAGGCACATAGATGTGAAATCAGGTGTGAGACCTGATAGGGGCTGGCGGTCCTGGGGAAATGCAGCAGCACTGCAAAGGAGCTCTACCTGCCCTTGCTAAGTCAGCATCAGAGTTCGCAGTCTTTGAAGCAGCTCTAAAATAGCTGCTGCAGCTCCATCTCTCTTTTGTGGCTCCACAGGCACTGTCCAACATTCTTTCAAGAGAGCACTTCCTCCCCCAAATACTAAATCATAGACTCATAGAACGGTTTGGGTCTGAAGGGACCTTCAAGATCATCCAGTTCCAACCCCCCTACCATGGGCAGGGACCCCTCTCACTACATTAGGGTATTCAAACCTTCATCGAACCTGGCCTTGAACACCTCCTAGGATGAGGAATCCATGACTTCTCTCGGCAACGTGTGCCAGTGCCTCGCCACTCTCACAGGAAAACATTTCTTCCTAATATCCCATCTAAATCTCCCCTCTTCCTCTTTGTGGCCTCACCTGGACTTGCTCTAGCAGATCCATGTCCTTCCTGTGCTGAGGACGCCAGCGCAAATCCAAGGGGAAGAAGGACAAATTTGCCAATTTGACATTTTTTTAAAAAAAAAAATTACACTCAAAAGAAGGTGCTGTGGATTTCCATGTTGACAGAGTTGGTAGAGAAGCTCAGGCCCCCACAAAGGTGGTCCCACTGCTCCATAGCAGTGGCAGCACATTCTCACTGCAGGCAGCCACCCTTCCCTTCCCGCAGGCAGCAGGTGCGGCTGAACTCGTCCTCACTGCCTGCCTGGAGAAGGAAGCAGCACTCGGCCATTTGGCTTGTTGCCACCAAGGCAGGAGGCAGCCAGTTTTGCGGGTGAGATCTGGCTACTCATCCATCATAGTGGCAGGGGCTCCATTTCCTGCACTGTCGGATGTGGCAGGCAACGAGTCTTCTCCAGAAGAAAACGCAGTGGCTAAAGAGAAGCAACCCAGTGGACCTGGTTACCTCCGGGAGCAAGCTGATGTAAGCAAAGTAGTCAGAGATAAGGGATAAAGATGGCTCAGCTCAACCAGGTGAGTCTGCAAGGAAGCACATCCTCACATGAACGGACCAGGCAGGCATTTCCTTCTCTCAGATTGACCCTGAAACTGGAAGGGAAGCATTCAGCACCTGTATGTGCAACATCAGGACTCTAAGGAAAGAAGATTCTCTTTCAAAGTAAATCATAAAGTATTACTTCTACAAAGTTACTGGCTACTACACAATGATCCCAGTATTTACTCAGCTCAGCCATGGCAGGATAAGCCATGGGCAGCTTCCTGGTTGTGAAGTACCACAGCTCAGACAAGCACAGAAAGGTTCAGGTTTTGCTCCTCTATTAGTAAAGGGTGAGGTTCCTGCTTTATTCTTAAGGAAAACTTTGTTCTGTAAAACTGCGATGTGTTTCGCAACTGCAATCACCACTACAGTCACCGTGCAGCTCATGGAAGCACAGAGTAATCTTATTGTAAAGAGAGGTGGGTGCTGGCTTTCTACTCACAGCAAATGTAACTCATCATGGTGGTCTCTGAGGCACAAAGAGGCAAGCTGAGTGTTAAGAGCACACAGTTTGTTTCATTTTGTGCCTTGAGAGTCCGCGTCCATTTCAGAGAAAGCCAGCTATGCGTGACCATTCAAGCAGTGGACTTGATCTGCTTGGAACCATTCAGGTTTCTCATTGTAGCAGCCTTCCAGTACTGAGAGGGGCTGCAGGAAAGCTGGGAGGGGCTCTTGATCAGGGAGTGCAGGGATAGGATGAGGGGGGATGGCTTTAAGCTGAAAGAGGGGAGATTTAGATGAGAAGTTATGAAGAAATGTTTTCCTGTGAGGATGGTGAGGCATGGACACAGGTTGCCCAGAGAAGTGGTGGATGCCCCATACCTGGAGTCATTCAAGGCCAGGTTGGATGAGGCTTTGAGGAACATGATCCAGTGGAAGGTGTCCCTGACCACAACACGGGGGCTAGAACTAGATGGTCCTTGAGTTCCCTTCCAGCCCAAACCATTCCTTGTTTCTATGATTTTAATGATGAGGTTACACTGAGCTGGCGGCGATGCACTAGTGAGGTTCTGCAGGGATCTGTCCTAGCACCAGCGCACTTTAAAGTCTTCATAAATGGCTTGGAGGCAGGACTTGAAGGTTTAACAACTAAGTTTGTGGATAATAAAACATTGGGGTGAGCTGTTGACGCTCTTGAGAGCAGAGACTCCCTGCAGAGGGATCTGGACAACCTGGAGAGCTGGGCAATTGCCAGCTGCATGGAAGAAAACAAGGGAAAGTGCTGGAATTTGCACCAGGGACACAGCAGCCCTGGATGTCCATAGGGGCTGGAGAGCAGCCCTGTGGAAAGGGATCTGAAGGTTCTGGTCGATGGCAAGTAGAACATGAGCCAGCAGTGCCCTGGCAGCCAAGAAGGGAACTGTGTCCTGGGGGGCATCCAGTACAGCATCACCAGGGAGGGGATTGTCTCACTCTGCTCTGCACTGGGCACTGGGTGCAGTTTGGCCACTTCAGGAAAAAAGGATCTAAAGCTACTGGAGAGGGTCCAGAGGAGGAGACAAAGTTGGTGAAGGGCTTGGAGGAGAAACCGTAGGAGGAGCGGCTGAAGTCACTTGTTCTGTTCAGTCTGGAGGAGACTGAGGGGAGACCTCATCACAGTCTGCAGCTTCCTCACAAGGGGAGGAGGAGGAGCAGGCGCTGATCTCTCTGTACCCGAGGGAATGGCAGGAGGATGTGCCGGGGAGGGTTAGGCTGGATATCAGGAAAAGGTTCTTCACCCAGAGGGTGGTGGAGCACTGGAACAGCTCCCCAGGGAAGCAGTCATAGTCTGACAATATTCCAGAAGCATTTGGCTAATGCCCTCAGGCACACGGTGCGAATGTTGGTGTGTCCTGTGAAGGGACAGGAGCTGGGCTCTGTGACCCCCGCGGTCTCTTCCAGCTCAGGACACGCTTCCATTCTACAGGCCTCTACCTTCCAGCAGCAACCTCTGCCGGGACTACAGCTCCCGGCGTCCCCCGCGGCGCAGCTCCCGCCGTACCCTGCGCGCGCGCGCCGCCGTTTGAATCGCGCCATGGCGGAGGCGGAGGCTGCGGCGGCGGCGCTGGCGGCGATGCCCGAGCAGTGGCGCTTCTACCTCGCCCCGACCCGCGCCGCCACCTTCCGCAACTGGCCCTTCACGGAGGGCTGCGCCTGCACGCCCGAGCGGGTGAGCCTGGGCGGCGCGGGCGGCGCGGGCGGCGCGGGCGGCGCGGTGGGTAACGGGGCCCTCTCGCCCGCAGATGGCGGCGGCGGGGTTCGTGCACTGCCCGAGCGAGAACGGCCCCGACGTGGCGCAGTGCTTCTTCTGCTTCAAGGAGCTGGAGGGCTGGGAGCCCGACGATGACCCGCTGTGAGTAGGGGTGGTGGGGATCCCGTCCCGTCCCAGAATGGCTCCTGGGCTGGGTGGGAGCCGCTTTCCTCTTCGTTTTATCTTGCTCTTCTTTTCAGGGAGGAACACAAAAAGCACTCTGCAGGCTGCGCTTTTCTCTCCCTTCAGAAAGTTCCCACCGACCTGACATTGCAAGAGTTCCTGAAGTTGGACAAGGAACGAATGAAAAATGCAATTGTACGTAAACATCAGCCCCACGATGTTTTCCTGCACCTCTGTGACGCTGGAAAGGTTATTTACCATAGAATCATGGTTTGGGTTGGAAAGGGCCTTAAAGCCCATCCAGTCCCAACCTTCCTGCCATGGGCAGAAACATCTCCCACTGGATCAGGCTGCTGAAAGCCCCATCCAACCTGGCCTCCAGGGACAACACCTCCAGGGACAGGGCATCTGCCACCTCTCTGGGCAACCTGTGCCAGTGCCTCAGACCCTCACAAGAAATAATTTCTTTCTCATCTCTAATCTAAATTTGCCCTCTTTCAGCTTAAAACCATTCCCCCTCATCCTATCCCTGCACTCCTGGATAGGGAGCCCCTCTCCAGCTTTCCTGTAGCCCCTTTCAGTACTGGAAAGCTGCTATAAGGTAGTTATGGGATTGTTTAGCTGGCCTCCTGGTTCCTTACCACACTGCTGCTTAAGTGGCTTGCTGCTTCCCTGACTCCTGGTTCCCAGCCTTTGCCATACAGGAACCATAGCCCACTTTCTGCCACACTGCTCAGTTTAGCAGTTAACAGCAAGGTATTTGTTCTGTTCTTTGCAGAAAAAAATAATCTCTCAGAAAGTAACCGATGTTGAAGATGCAGCCAAGAGCGTGCGCCGTGAAATAGAGAATCTGATCTCCTAGGCTGCTGTAGCGCCTTACTTCCCATTGACATCTGTGCCCTGGCTGCTGCTTCAGCTGAAGAGCTATTTTTCCGGAGACTGCTGTCAGAATGGCCATTGCTGTGAGGAGCAGACGGAATTCTCCTACACTCACCTGAGTCTGTCCAGGAAGTACCTGGGGTTTAAGGCACTGTGTACATAATTCTTTTTCTGTTCTTCCTGTTGGTTTAATAAGATTTACTACTTGAGGTTTTACCTGGTCTATTTTTTTGGTTTTTAAACCCAGTTCTTTCCATTTTGGAGCTACTGGTAGCTCTTGTCCAAAACCTTGTATTTCTTGTAAGAGCTGGTGGGCAGTTCCATTTTTATACTGAATGCTTTTGTATGCTTTTGGAAATAAAAAGGGGAAGGAGTTTTAAAACTCAAAATATTGGCTAAGAACTTCTGATTACATAAAATCATAGTGTGCTTCGTATCCTTGTAAATTTGTGTTTGCAGTTGGCTGCTGCCCCGTGTTGATGCATTTATAAATAAAAGTTGAAGGCAAATGACAAAAGTAATTTTGTTCATTGTTCTGAAGGAAAAGAATCTGATGAAATTTAACTTCAAAATGGGGAATAAGCTACTCTTGAGTACATCCTGCAGTGCTATTGCTCAGGGGTCCGACTGAATCAATTGGCATTCATCAGGTCTCCTTAACATGTCTGTGGAAGGTTTGGTTGGTCCCTCTCGTTGCAGGAGTTTGGAAAGGAAAGGAACTCTTGCAGACCAGAGTGCAGACAGAGAAGAACTGCAGGAAGGACTGGGGGAATCCTGTACTAAATCCTTGCCTCTTATGGGGCCTGAGTGGGTGGTACCTGGATTGTGAAGGCTGGGGGCAGAACTGGATGCATGCGCTTTGGTGCGCCCAAACTCGAAGAACCCCCAGCTCCATCTTGGGGAAAAGGCTGTAATCACCCACCGATGAGACCAGGGCTCCTGGGTTTCCTGAGTTTGTCCAGCATTCGCTCTCTGAGCTTACTTGTGAATAATGAAATAACTGTTATTTCCAGCTGTAACACCCAACTCATATGCCCTCGAGCCTTTTGTGTTCTTTTCGTGTTTGCATTGTAGCTCTAAATAAAGAACATAGTTTTAAGCTGCTTCACCAATTCCAGTAAGTTGGAACCAGTTTAGTGGCTTGTAGGTAAATGTTGATGCAGCATCACTTCAGAATCTCTGGATGCCTCTTCCTTCAGGGACTCAGCTCTGAGCTAAGAGCACTGAGCCTCAGCCAGTCCATATTTCCCTCTGGTCCTTCCGTATTTCCAGTTGGGTCCATGTGGGTGGACCGTGGATTGCTGGTTGCTGAGCTGGAGGTCTGGCTGCAGTATGTACTATCATAGGACTCAAGATGCTCTCCCCTCCATCTGACCAGCCTCAGGGAGAGCAGCGTTTTGCCTGCATAGGAGGAGTGAGCAATGGACTTAAAATCTAAGGAAATTGCCCTGGTGCACGTACAGATGGTCTAGCAAATTACCTAAGCAAAATGAATAGGAAGATATGGAAGACATAAAGAGTCACAGTGATTTTTCTTTGGATAGGCTTCAGTGTGGTTTATCGTATTGAGCTGAAGTGGATATGGGGAAGGACTTGGACTGCAGCTTTTGTAACAAATGAGAAACCTTCAAAGCTGGCAGCTGACGGAAAGACTGTGAATACCATTATTTTCAATGACTTGCAGGTTGGTGTGTTTATTTGTTTAAGTTTGGCCTTGAAAGTAGTTCCTTGAGTACAGGTTTTTGGAGGAGGGGGTGGGAGGTTAATATTCTCTAAAGCTGGTAAAACTTCAGCAGGCACAAGGCAGAGAATCCCTGCTCACTCACGGTCTGGACTGCTGATCAGTGTCAGCACCTCTCGGTGTGTCAAGGGAGAGGGCTTTTGTGCACTTGTTAAGGACAGCAGCTGCGAGAGCTGGTTGGTCCCCGATGCTGGTGCAGCTTGGGTCAGCTCCCTGGAACACACAGAGGGAGGAAAGTCGAGCTGTTAGAGCCATAAAGATTCCTCAGCTTCCACCTTGCTTTAATACTGTGTGAAAGCTCCAAGTAGGAACAAAGTTTGGGTTTGTCTGGTTCTGTAATAAATGTCAGCTATCAATTTTCAGGTTTTATATGAAGTTGGACTTTTGTCCCCTTTCCTCCTCACCACTTCAGTCACTGTTAAAACCTGTTTCTACACTTGAATGCCCTCCTCCACATTAGTGCTGCTTTACTGGCAGAAGATACGTACAAGGAGCTCATTTTCTCTAGTGTTCTTGATGCTGTTCTCTTTACTTCGCCTGTTGGATAGAAAAGATTATGATTGTCTTTGCCTACCAGAAAGGGAAACAAGTGTTAATTCAAAGCAAAGTCAGTATCCTAAAAAGAACTTCATGGAGAGATCTGGAAATCATGTATCCAAAAAGATATTTTGTGTTGAAATGAAAGCAATATTTATGAGTTTTCTACAAGACAAAGTGATGAAATATTTCTTGCAGATCCGACTGGTTTTAACAAAAGTTTTACACTCAGACAGACTTAAAATCTTGCTGTTTTGAAAAGGAAGATTCAATGAAATGTGGAATTGGGGGAGGGTGGTGTGAGTCTTTTTTTAACTAGCTGGTTTGAGTCTTTTTTTTCAACAGACTTGACTTGGATTCATTAATTGTTTTGACCAAAACCTTCCAATTTTTCAGTGTATAGCTCCAAAAATCTTAAGAACAAGACTAGAGGAACTTGAGTAGATATGGATGTCTGTTTTTTTTAATAATTGACAGAAGTGCAGGAGGGTTGATAAGGAAATTATGCAACATGTGTGGATCCTTTGAGCTGGTGCTGCTGGAGTGCCTGGAATCACAGTCACATTACTGACACTCTGGAAAACCAGCTCCTAGTGCTGTGGCTTCCACTTGCCAGATGACAGATTAGAAGCCCAAACTGTCTGAAGCTCATATATGAACTGAGATATGTCAAATAATTCTGTAAGAATGCCTGAATTCTATTGCTGACTTTACAAATGGTTGATTCCATAGAATCAGAAAGATTTAGGTTGGAAGGGGCCTTAAAGACCATTCAGTTCCAAACCCCTGCCACATACAGGGACACCTTCCACTGGATCAGGTTGCTCAAAGCATCATCCAGCCTGGCCCTGAACACCTCCAGGGATGGGGCATCCATGACTTCTCTGGGTAACCTGAGCCCATGTCTCACCACCCTCACAGGAAACTATTTCTTCCTTATTTCTAATCTACATCTTCCCTCTTTCAGTTTAGATTGGCCTTGTTGAACTTCATGATATTTGCACAGACTCACCGCTCCAGCCTGTCTAAGTCCGTATGGATGACATCCCCTTGGAGTGTCAACTGTGTCACACAGCTTGGTGTCACTGGCATGCTTGCTGAGGGTGCCCTCAAACCCACTGCCTGTGTCACCGATAAAGATATTTAACAGCACGAGTCCCAGTACTGACCCCTGAGGAATGTCACTCATTACCAGTGCCCTCACATTTAAAGAATACGTAAGTTCAATACGAGAAATACAAGATGTCTAAAATGCTGAGCTGTTACCAACATCAATGGGAGATGCAAGGTAGGCATCTCTGAAAACAAGGTCTAGAATTAATGAATCTCATAATTTATTATCTTTGCCAAATGTGCTGAAGCCAAAGTCCCTGCCATAGCTCAAAAGTAGAGATAATATTGACATTTATAGCTCCTATTGTACAAGAATCTGCAAAGCATCTAAAGCTTTATCACTGTAACAAAGACACTGCTGCTGTGAGCTGCAGGAGCAGTTTACTGGCCTCTCTGGAGGCTGGAGGCTGGCTGATGTCGTGCCCATCTATAAGAAGGGGAGCAGGGAGGATCCGGGGAACTACCGGCCTGTCAGCCTGACCTCGGTACCGGGGAAAGTCATGGAGCGGGTGATCTTGAGTGCGATCATGAAGCACTTGCAAGAGAACTGGGTGATCAGGCCCAGTCAACATGGGTTCATGAAAGGCAGATCTTGCCAGAGTAACCTGATCACCTTCTATGAACAAGTGACTAAACTCTTGGATGAGGGAAAGGCTGTGGATGGATCTTCCTGGACTTTAGTAAAGCCTTTGATACCGTTTCTCACAGCATTCTGCTTCGGAAACTGTCGGCCTCTGGCCTGGACGGGCGCACACTCTCCTGGGTGGAAAACTGGTTGAATGACCGGGCCCAGAGGGTGGTGTTAAATGGAGTTAAATCCAGCTGGAGGCCAGTGACAAGTGGGGTTCCCCAGGGCTCAGTCCTGGGTCCAGTCCTGTTCAATGTCTTTATCAATGACCTGGATGAAGGCATCGAGTGCACCCTTAGCAAGTTTGCAGATGACACCAAGCTGGGAGGAAGTGTGGATCTGCTGGAGGGTGTTCAGCCTGGAGAAGAGGAGGCTGAGGGGAGACCTTATTACTCTCTACAACTACCTGAAGGGAGGTTGTGGAGAGGAGGGTGCTGGCCTCTTCTCCCAAGTGACAGGGGACAGGATGAGAGGGAATGGCCTCAAGCTCCGCCAGGGGAGATTTAGGCTTGAGATTAGGAAAAAGTTCTTCACGGAGAGGGTAGTTAGGCATTGGAACAGTCTGCCAAGGGAGGTGGTTGAGTCACCGTCCCTGGAGGTGTTTAAGGTGAGGGTGGATGAGGTGCTTAGGAGCATGATTTAGGGATTGGTAGGAATGGTTGGACTCGACGATCCAGTGGGTCTCTTCCAACCTGGTTATTCTGTGATTCTGTGTGATTCTGTGATTCTCCAGCTGTCATTTACAGATGAGGCATTACCGCGAGGCTGTACATTGCTTAAATCTTAGCCATATTTTGAGACTTAAATCTTAACAAAAGTAGGTGTAGAATGTGATGATATATTTGCTTGTCTATCTCAGCGTCTAACCTTCCAAGCAACATTTCCATGTTCTTAACTATGGTATTCATAGTCTATCATAAAGATGGGAAACCTCACCGCAACCAGATGGACTGTGATCCCGTCTATCTCTGGCTTCTGTTAGAGTATTCAGGGAGAGACTGCTCAACCTCGCTGGTTTACTAGCATGAATACCCTGTAGAGTCATCAAACACAAGCAGTTAATCAGATTATCATGTAGTGCTGCTTTAACAGAGTGGTGTCGCATATGAAAAAATATCTAGGCTTTTAATATCAGTTTCAAATTAACACAAGAACTCTCTTTTGGGGCAAACAATTTTTTTCTAAACCTTGTGCTAGGTATTTGTTTTGATTTAAAAAAGAAAAAAAAGAAAAAAGTGACACAACCTCACTTCATGAAATTAAGATTCTCACCAAATTAAAGCGTGTCTACCACCTTGGAGATCTGAGTCCTCACTTGGGAACTGAGGCAATACATGTTTTCAGGCACCACTTGGCAAGGCAAGCTTTTAAAGGTTCTACATGAGAGATACAGCCTGAACTTTGCATCTTGGAAATGGTAGGTTTTCATCTCTGAAAAGCTGGGAATTAATATGCGGATGAGTTTTATAACATAATTCTGAAGGCAGGGATTTTGGGTGCCTGAATATGGTTAACAAGGGCTCTGGTAAATGTTATCTCCAAACTGCTGAAAACTACTAAGTTTATTTCTTAAGAGCACAATATACACTGAAAAGAAGTCTCTAAAGGGTGCTCAAATGACAAAACAACATAAGCTGAAAGAAGAATGTTAAAAATAATTGCAAACTAATGAAATGCAAGATGATAGCAACATCCAGGAAGTCTGGCTTAATCAGATTGTGATGCCTGTTCAGCCAGCTCCAACAGAAAAAGGAAAAGATTCCTTTCTCTGAAGCGATGAGTTAACACCCTCTGAACAAAAGAATTTCTCGTTTGGATATGAATTTAAAACATATCAGTGTTACACTGACTAGTCTGGCGACAGCTTTAGAACAGATGCGTAACAACAGCCTCATCCTCAAACTGACCTTATTAACAGCAAGAGCGTAATTCAGTGTAATAGTGACTTCATCGTCATTCTCATGGATGGCAGCTGAGTTAATCTAGAGGGAAAGAGAAGCTGTTAGTATCTCTTACAAAAAGTACACAGGAACAGCGTTAGGGGCAGGTCTTGCTGATGATGCTCATTAGGGAGCCGATACCCAAACTCACACAGGTAGCCTTTGCCTGCTTGTGATATTTTACCAACACTTCCCATCTAACTGAGCAAGGGGAGGGGGTGTTTTGAGTAAGTGGAAATATCGGAATGCCTGGAATGCCAAATGAACTCAAAAGAATCGTTAAAGTTGGAAAGACCTCTAAGGTCATCCAGTCCAACCATCAGCCCAAAACAACTGTGCCTAGTAAACCATATCCCTAAGTACCACATGTAATAATGCCAAGTATTATGAAAGTTCAGTCATCCTCCACCCAGGTTTTGCAGCTGCAGGAAAGGCTGTGTCATCCTTAGGACTCCCACCTCCAGGAGAACTGGTTGCTGCTTTAAATGGACTGATCTGTGAAAACACAGTCTATAGGAAAATGTGGGAAACTTTCCATATCTATTCATTGAGACAGAACTGCTAGAAAGAATATGGTTGAAATTATACATAAATAAGTGCATAAGGGATTATAAAGAAGCTGAATGAAGCTGACAAGTTTATATTGCAGCAGGTTAGGAATTTTGAGATAAGTTTGATTGTATTTCTAATCTACATGAAAACTGAAAAAAACCAGTATTAAACCCAAATAGCTGGCATCTACTTCGAATCGCTTGTTACTTTTGAGGGCAGTGATTGCAAAACAATAGGTCAGACCTACACTTCTTGTTCAGAGGAGGGCAGCAAGGCTGGGGAAGTGTCTGGAACAGAAGTCTTATGAGGAGTGGCTGAGGGAATTGGTCAGGCTGGAGAAGAGGAGGCTGAAGGCAGACCATGTCACTGTCTACAACTACCTAAAAGGAGGTTGTAGTGAGGTCGGCATTGGTCTTGTCTCCCAAGTGATAGGTGATAGGACAAGAGGGAATGGCTTTAAACTGCATCAGGGGAAGTTTAGATTGGACATTAGGAAATATTCCTTCACAGAAAGGGTTATCAAGCACTGGACCAGGCTGCCCAGGGAGGTGGTTGAGTCCCCATCCCTGGCGTTATTTAAAAGATGGACAGATGAAGTGCTTAGGAGTATGATTTAGTAGAGGACAGGTACGGTTGGAGTTGATGAGCCCAAAGGTATTTTTCAACCTAATGATTCTATGACAACTGTGAGGTGAGAGAATGAAAACTGCCACAGGAAAGGAAGCAGAAAAATCTTCACTAAAAGACTGAGCAAAAAAAGGGAACAACAAAACAAATTACACACACAAGCAGGTCAAGGCATAAAGAAAAGGGAGACATTAATTTTCCCAGTGTTTATCTAGCAGCCACAATAATCATTTCATGAGGCCGTACGGGAGGATATTACTCATGAGCTCCTTCCTACCCTTCCCATCCGAGGTTCTCCAATCAGTGTTCTGAATTCAAGGTTGTTCTGAGTGTAGCTTCTAAGGTGAGTGCAGATGTGGTCCAGCTGTTTTCTCCAGTAACCTGTTCAGAGAGAGTTAAGCAGGAGAAACCTCCCTAAAACTGTGATTAACATTCTTCTACTTGCTTAATGGATTGTTTAAAGATAGTGTATTTTCACTGAGGCAAAAATAATTGAATTTTTCCTTAGAAAATTTATCTGATCAAGAAAAGAATTATGACCTTAAAAAAAAACCATTAAACACTTCCTTATCTATTGGTTATAATTAATTCTCAGGGCATCTCTATTTACAACAAAACAATGTCTCAGGATTGTCCTAAACTGGCCCAGTTTAGGATATTTTCACAGTATTCCAGATAATTAAAAACAAAAGTACAACATTAGAACTAAGCAATTGCGCATTACTGAACTGGTTTTTAGTTGATCTGAGATCACTGATGGGTAACAATAAACCACATCTGAAAAGTGCAGACACAGTAACTCAACCTATACAGCATTCCGGGCAGTATAAATTATTCCCCAAAGAATTGCCTTTCAGTTATACACAGGAGAGAACGTTAAAAGCTTGAGTGTTCCTGCTCTTTTGTCTGTCAGGATCTCTGGGAAAGAGTCAGCATTCTCTTATGCTGGTTCAGGGCATGAAACACCAGAGGCTGAAGGAGTCTGGATTCAAAACTCATCCCAAGCCATTTAGAGGTTTTGCAGTATTTGCAAGTATTTCCAAAGCAGAGAAAGAAACAAAACGGCTTGTTCTCATTCTTAAATGATTGTTATGGGGATATGGCTAGCTTGATTTTTTAGCATAAAAATATAAAAAGTACAGAGCATGATTTCTTTAGTTGTAAATTAACTATATAGGCTAGGTAACCTTAACTTACACAATGAAGTTACTTCAACCTTACCCTTCCCTTCACGTTAAGTGAAGCTCAGAACGGCCATGTAAGGAGGAAAGTGCTGTTCCGACTTTTACAAGAAAAGACAAGTGCACAAGGATTTCTGTGCTTGGAGGACTCATCCAAGATTGAATTGCTAGAAACTATGACAAACTAAACCAGCAAGTTTTATTTGTTAGGCAGCTTTAAAGGAATATGAAAAGAAGGATCCACAGAGCTAGGTAAATTGGTCCCTGCCATGGTTTCACATGTGAAAACTAATCATAGAATCATAGAATGGTTTAGGTTGGAAGGTACCTTAAAGACCATTCAGTTCCAATCCTCTGCCATAGGCAGGGACACCTTCCACTGGATCGAGTTGCTCAAAGCCTCATCCAACTGGTCTTGAACAAACATGATACAATGCTATAATATAATACAGGTTGAAAATAGTAATTAAAAATCTAGATGCCACGAACATATTCCTGTGTGTTTGATGTTTTATTACACCTGAAAGGATTTTTGGCAGCACTGATGGAATACCTGAACTCATGCTGTCAGTAAGTGATTATGCCTATCTTGCACTGATTTACTGTAGGGAGCAGGGAGAGGCTTCTTTGTAGAGTTTACCTGGTAACTGATTTGGCTCCTGTTCAAAACAGACTGAAAGTACAGGGGGAAAATACATACATGCAAATCAGGGGATTAGCTTTTTGGTGTTGCTGTTATTTCTCCCTGTCCTATTTTTTTTTAATCTTCACAAAAGAAAAGAAGGTATGTTAATGGCTGTTATGGTCAAGATATTAGAAAAAAAATCACTCACTAAATCATTTATATTTAAAAACTTTAAAATCAAATGTCTGATACTGTTTGAATTGAAGAAATAATGGACATATTTGGCATATATAGGCACGATTTTCCTGGATGACAGTATACGGTCTTGTTGATACACGTAGTTTCAAGACATACACACAGCTCAGCATCGAGGAAAGGGAACAGCCTCAAAGCCCTGACTGCAACAGACATTTATTGATTTATAAAACAAAATACCTTCCTCAGCCCTTGGCAGGAGAATACATCACACAGCACAACCACAACAAAGCTCCCTCTGCTAAACGGATAGGAATTAACATAGATCAAATGCAGTTTGGAATTTCTTTCCCAGTGAAGGGAGTTCTCACTTACAAGCCAAGAGCTGTCCTCCCGACAGAGATAAATGAGTGTTCAGTGTTACTTTTTATTTTCTCTCAGCGCTATTGTGGGCCAGTCTTTTATTATCTCTGACTAAATTAAGCTCTCTGACATGTTGAGTCAAGTGTTGTATTTCCTACAGTAACGTCTAAGAGAACATGCCACGTTTCAGAGTGAGGGAGCCGGAAAACAAATTTCCTAGTGATCACTTTAAAAAGAACAGTGCATCATCTGGATATTTATAAACAGAGTTAAAAAAGGGATTTCTAACATTCATCAGCAACTTTCCCTACCAAATAGATAAATAATTCTGATGATGGCCTGAGGATTTGGTCCTCTGATTTTAGAAAACAGATGGGAAAGCGGATCAAAAAAAAAAAAGTAATTGCTCCTCCAAATCACAGTTTGATGCTGTAGTGAAATGTTTGATGCTTGAAAATTAACTGAATTCCTAGAATGCCCTGTCAGACTAACTACAACTTTACAAACTGGGCCATTGATTAGGTTGCTAAATAATACTGATGGGTTATCTTCAAGGATTTGGTATCAAGAGAGCTGAAATTGGGAGTTATCCCAGGAGAATAAAGCTAAAATCTCTACAAATCACAAACTTTTTAATTACAACAAACATTGCAGTAATACCACAAAGAACTAATTGACCAAACCAAGGACTGTGACACAAAAGTTTTCTGCAGTTCTGATGCAGTCAGGAGTCTGTGCATGGACAGCCTCTGCATTGAGAGATGCAGATGCACTGATATCTTTGAGAGGCTGGAAGACAGGGCTTACAGGAGCTCTCATGGTTTCTACCAACCCTATTATTTTGTAGTCCAATTAAGAATCTCCTTCTCTAGATTAATTTCTTTTGCTTCCAAAACTCCTATATTTTACTCCACAACAGTACCCCGAACAAGTTCTTCATGTAGATAAATCTCATCCTACTTTTCAAGAGCTAAGATGTCCTGTGTTTTGTTTAGCAGTATTCACAGCAGGTGCTATCATGGTTCTAACTAAGCTTTCCATGGCAGGGAGGGTGCAAGGAAGTGGGGTGGTTTTCCTGGGGCTTCCGACTCAAATATAGGACACCTGCCCTGGTCTGGTAGGATCAGAGGAAACCAAAGTATTAGCAAACAAGTAAGGCTGCACAAGGGTCAGTAAGCATGATCTGAACACCGTTGATGTGCCTTCTTTTAACTGTTCATAGGCTTTCTTTTAGCTGTTGATGGAGATGAGTGATTGAGTTCTAAGGCACTGCATTTACACTACAGGCTTGTAAAGACAGAAATCAGTGTCCTGCTGATGGTACATTCTGTAGACTGCAATCTTTTCAAGAAAAAGCAAGGTCATACATTGCAGCTGTGTTTAGAAAACACAAAATCAAACTAACCTTTTCCAGGACTAATGGCTGTAAGGAGAGGTTTACGATCACTCATCTTTTCCAGCTTTTCTTTTTGTGAAATCAGCTCAAGTTCCTTCTTTTCCAAGAGTTTGCTAGATGGGTAAAAAAGGCCAATGGTTTGGGTTCCTTTATCTCCTCTTTCTTTTAGTTCCGCTGTTGATTTGGGCAAGGAAATAGGAAGAGGCTGCCAGGCAACTTGAGCTTGAAATCGTTTAGCCTGTGGGGTGTGGAGGGGAAGGAAAAGTGTAAGTGATATAATTAGATGGCTTACAAGCAGAAATTAACTAGAACAGTACACAAAATCGTAAAAGAATGAAAAAGCTAGCAGGAAGAATTATTAACAATTCTTGATTTTAATTAGCAGCCTGCAACAATGATGCAACTTATCACAAATATTCAAGCAAAAGCAAAACCCTTCAGGACTGCCAGCAGAATGGCACATATGCTTTTGTAGGGCCAAAGCTGGCCTTGCTAACAGTTATCATTTTAGAGTTCTAAAAACACTGGTACATATGCATGAAATGACCTTGTGTCAGCAGCACACAAATAATTCACCAGTAATAAGACAGAAGAACTTTAACAGTTAGGACTTGGAAAAGCTAATTGTATCTCACTTTGCTATTCAGAATAAGGCTGGAATATCATAGAATCATAGAATGCTTTGGGTTGGAAGGGACCTTAAAGCCCATCCAGTTCCACCTGCCCTGCCACAGGTAGGGACACTTTCCACCGGATCAGGTTGCTCAAAAGCTCATCGAGCCCAGCCTCGAACACTTCCTGGGATGGGGCAACCACTTCTCTGGGCAACCTGGGCCAGTGCCTCCCTGTTCTCACAGGAAAATATTTCACCCTAGTATCTCATCTAAATCTCCCCTCTTACAGCTTAAAACTGTTTCCCCTTGCCCATCCCTGCACTCCTTCATGAAGAGCTCCTCCACAGCTTTCCTACAGCCCCTTTCAGCACTGGAAGGCTGCTAGAAGGCCTTCCCTGAGCCTTCTCTTCTCCAGTCTGTACAAGCCCAACTATCTCAGGCTGTCTTAAGACCTTTGGCTAAGGCTTTTTTTGGGCAGAAAGCACTTCTCAGAGTAGGCACACCCTTGGTCTTGCCCTTAGCACACTCAAAGACCATAGCATTGTCTCAAAGAGGAAGCGAAGGGAGTTGTGCTGATCTATACCTGCGGTGGGTGAGCCTTTTGGCTGTGTTCAAATCCTGCTTTATAATACTGTCTCCTACCTCAGAAAACTCCAGTGATTCACCAGCATCCACAGAACTATCATTCCAAGAGCCCATCCTTGGTGGGAGCTCTATGTAAACGCCACAGGACCCACAGAAGCGAGCGTACGGACGGTTGCTTGCACCACACTTGACACAAGAAAAGTAGGATGGAGGAGGTCCAGGCTGGAAGGTTCAATGGAACACTTGTCACTAAAGAAACACTTGATGCACAGTTCAGGAATGATAACAGCAGCAGCGTGAATTAAAAGGAAGTAAAGTAGCACTGCCTGAAACCATTAGAGTAGAAATATTAACCAGAATATCAGGCTATACTATAGAGGCAGACATTTTTTCAGACAGATCTAGCACTACAGTATGTTATTTTTTAACATATACTTTCAAAAATACTTATTTCCTTTGGCAATTCCCTGTAGTTACTGGTCTGGTGCTCTGATACTCAATATTGACTGCAGTTATTTCCAGTTCAACGCTCAGACCATCTCCAAGTCCCTTGTTATGGTACAGGACCAATGGTTCTGTGTGTATACAGGAGTGTTTCAAATTGCGTGCAGGCTCAGCTCACAGGGGAAAAATAGTCTCCGTGAGTGTGATCTTGGATTGAAACACTAAACCTATAAAGACATATGAGATCCAACACAAAAACCCCAAGACTGTGCCTATAACTCTTTTTATTTATTATGTTTCATTATTATGTTATTATTTTATTTAGTTTGTAACATGCAAAAGCTCTACTGAGCAGCAGTTAAGTACTTGTCTTTTCTGAAGCTAATGAGGCCTTCAGCCAAAAAAATTGCATGCATCACCTCCTTTCTGGTAATTGCCTGAATATGTAACCATAGCCCCGAGTACTCTGGGAATATGGGAAAATGTGCGTTTGGTTAGCCTGTACTTCAGCCTTTGATGGATAAGTTACATTGGCAGAGCACTTGGCTGTTGCATGTCAGCTGAGTCAATGAGCATCAGCATCAGCTCATTGACTCATGGAAATTTGTTTACATCCCTAAACCCTTAAGCCATTGACTGATGTGCAGTTAGGAT
This sequence comes from Clamator glandarius, assembly GCA_033459285.1. NCBI lineage: Eukaryota > Metazoa > Chordata > Aves > Cuculiformes > Cuculidae > Clamator > Clamator glandarius. The sequence goes on along the minus strand of JAUNZM010000250.1, from coordinate 3,576,036 downwards.
GTCATCCAAGCCTTTTATTTTTCTTTACATAATCCTATGTGCTCTGAGTGACTGTTTTGGTACTACTAAGCTGTGTGCTAACTGACATGAGTTTTGCAAAGAGAGGTTTGAAATTGCTGCAGGTTACAGATGGGTAAAACCAGTTTTGTCACCACAGACACTGAGGGCACATGCCTTGGCTCCACACCAGTCACAGAAACGGGCATCACACTGGTTAATGCGACTGCATTTTGAGCACGAAACTGTCTTCCTTTGCTGGCTGTGGTAAGGCCGGTGGGTGTCTCCTCCAAATGCGGGCTAATAAAACAAAACAACCATTAGAGAGAAAAGAGAATCATAGAATGGTTTGGGTTGGAAGAGACCTTTAGATGTCATGTAGGTCAACCCCTCAGCAGTAAGCAGTAACCCCTCTTCAACCAGATCAGGTTGCTCAGAGCCCCAGTCTAATCTGACCTTGAATGTTTCCAAGGATGAGGCATCCACCACATCTCTGGGTAACCTGTGTCAGTGTTCCACCACCCTTAGTGTGAAAAAAAATCTTCCTAATACCTAATTTAAACTTCTTAGGAAGAAAAATTATAAAGTTGACAAGTCAAGTAAGAGGAAAAAGAAAAGCAAGCTACTTTGATAACATAAAGTAATAATTAGCCTAAAAGAATTATTTCAAATTAGAATAAGCAACAGCCTGACTTAGTTCTAACCTGTAAATTTTTTTCATTACAAGACCACAGAAAAATGTGGCATTAATTAATTTTTAAATATTTTTAGTAGAACTGAGTGCAAATACATTTCCTTATCAATGGTGCCCTTTTAGACTGAGTATTTATTAATACAGCCTCATCTATAAATAAACTCACAGATAAAAGGGAGGTTTCTCTGCTGATAAACTTACATTCAAACCCAAAACACAACAGTTATTTTTCTTTGGAATAGTACAGCAGGGAGAGTACGTTCAAACAATGAGTTTACTTTCACTTTGGTATTTGCTACATAAATGGTTTTTTTGCCCTCTACACCTCATACAGGTCATAGATTACCCTGCTGTCCTACTACAATTAACTTAGAGGGGTATGGAAAAGAAAACAGGTTTTTCAGCTGAATCTTCTAGAGGTTTAGTATAGATCCCAGTTAGGCCAAGCAAGTCTTAAAATGTTTTGTTAGGCTTTGTCTCAGGGTTTATGCAGTTTATTTTCTCTGCAAGTCAGGAATATGGATAAAGAACAGAACTGAAGGAAAAGGATTTTGACTACAGGTGTCACAACAGCAAGTAAGCAAACACCAAAGAGTCCTGTTTTCAGCTGTTACCTGCATTGCAAATTGAACAATGTGATTTGAACAATTTGAACAATATTAATTTGAAATATCTAGAAAAACACAAGTTTAAATACATTCTAAATCTAAAGTATTTAATGTCCGTTAATAGTGATATCACCATTATTACTAATTATTAACTGTCTGGGAATTACTATTGGTTATCACTTATTAATCACCATTATTAATAAAATTTCTGATTGCTATTAATTTTTAGAAAGCATCTAATGTTCTCTCACCACTCTTAAGAGTCTCACCATTCAAGCCACATGCCCAACAATACATGCAGCTACATATTAATATCTACATTCAGTGAAGCACCTAAACATATGTTTATCTTGGGCAAGTACAGATCCTTACAGAAATCCACTTTGAAATAATGACACCTCAGTGGCTACAGAAGAGACCTTTGCCTCTTGCTACCGACAGCTTTAAAACTCAAGATGCTGCCATTATAATTACATTCATTATTCTTCTCTCATTTCTGTATTTATCATAACCTGGAGAAGTGAAATGTACCACGAGGTTTTCACACAGGACTTTGCAAGAACTGTAAGTAAAATTTGTCTAAGGAAATAAATAAGCAAACTAAATGGGAAGCTGAAACAGACAGTGGTTTTAGGTGGAACTTTTATCACTGCTTTTCTCATCTCTGTACAGAGTCACAGCCAAATATGGTTGGACTCGATGATCCGGTGGGTCTCTTCCAACCTGGCTATTCTGTGATTCTGTGATTCTGTAGAATAAAAACACAGTAGCTGTATCTGTGTAAGGGAAACAGCAAATAGAGACAAAAATAATGTAAAAGAATATTTGTTTTCACAAAATAATTGAAATCAGCAAGAACTATCTTCCTGATCTATGTACTCAAGTTTTCTGTTGCAGTCGAGAATAACCTGAACAAAACCAGGAGTTCCTTGGAGCCAAGACTACCCATTTTCTAAGAGCCTTTGGAGATTTCACAATGGCATTTGCAATCCTGACTTCTATAGGAGCAACTTGAAGGTATATGATACAGTCATATTTAGCTGGGCATTTCTGATGGAGAATCAGTGGGAGTACTGGGCTTGAATATGGCATGGCAAGGGCATCTCTCTGTTTGTAATATGGGCACACAGGAGTATGACTTCAGCTTTCCAAAGAAAAAGAATGCTACACCTTGATTTGATTAACCCTGGTTTGACTGATGCAAGAAGCCTTACCTTGTGTCCATCAGGCAGTTCACTTTCACAGGTCACACAGTGTTTATGGTGAAGAGGATTTCCTGTGCCACACGACTGACAAATTACTTTGCCCTTTAAAACAGAGAAGGAATACATGTCACACAGTGTTTGAAAGCTGTGAACAATAAGAAGAGGACTTGCCCTTACAAAGTGCTGTGCTTATTCAGCTCTGCAGAGAGAAGAGATCCTTCAAATCTGTGCTGTATGCTTCAGAATTTTGCTAGCCCATATTGCCTGGTTATCATGTTTCTTGCCAACAATACATTTTAAACTACAGTATGGTTTCCTCAGGAGACCCAGCAAGAATATCTTCAGATATTTCATAGTATCATAGAATGTACTAAGTTGGAAGACACCCACAAGGATCATTAAGTCCAATTCCTGTCCCTGCACAGAACAACCCCAACACTCACACCAGGTGTCTGAGGGCATTGTCCAGATGCTTCTGGAATATTGTCAGGATTGGTGAATATATTAGTGTCAGTTTGCTTAAGCACTGCAATCACACAGAACAGACCAGTATCTGCAAGGACAAGGACGATGGTGATTATTTTCCTCCAGCCCTCAGGAACTTCTCCCAGTTGTCATGATTTTTCAAAGATTATTGAATGGTCCCAATAACATCACCTAACTCACTCAGCACTCATGAGCACATCCCATCAGGGCCTATGAACTTATGTATGTCCAGTTTCTTTATGTATTCTCTAACCCAATCCTCTTCCATTAATGGTTTAGTCTTTCTTCCTTCAAGCTTTCACCACTGGTCTCCAAGGCCTTGGATTTTATAGAATCATGGAATGGTTTGGGTTGGATGGATTTTGAGGCTCATTCAGTTCCAACCCCCCTCTTTCAGCCTAAGGCTGAAATTTCTGAAGGCTGTAAGGATTGAAGATAAGAAGTCATATAACGAGGACAATTCTTTGAGGAGCATTGAATTATGTTTTTTTATAGATAACACTATATTAATACATAGAGTACAAACACTTGCTTCTCAAATGTTGCAATAAGTATGTTGCAGATCTGCTGACTCTTTCAGTGAAGGACATTTCTGGAAGATCTCCATAGATATCAAGACCAGAAGGGGTGACTCCGGTTGCTCATGTGACTGCCTGAGTACAAGCTCATGGATTCCTCCAATTCTTTCTTTCAGCCAAATGCATCAGGCGTGCTTTTTAAAGCCTCACCATCCATACACACAGTTATTACCTGCTGGAAAATGCATTGGATGCCAAAATCAAGTACTCCAATGATTGCTTATTTGCACTTTTAATTGCAACTTATTTCCACTTTGAGCTTTACCAGTGAAGTAGCCAGTCAGTACCTCAGCCTTTTCCATGTCCTGTGTCACTGGGTCCCTATGCCCCTAGGTAGGGAGTATTTTTTCTAGTTAAGACCACCAGCACCTTTGGATCACTGGTCAAGACTGTGCTCTAATGTTTTGGGCATATACCACTGCCCTGGTGCTGCCAGGCCATCCGTGCTGAGCACTTACAATCAAATTAGGTAAGTAGAGTAATAAGGACATATTTAAATTTAAAATCCTTAGTAATACTAAGGCCATAAATCATAGAATCATAGTACATCATTCTACTGAACACAAATGCATGCATTTCCACCATTCAGCTGCTACATTGTGTGGTCTTCAACATCCCTTCCTGAGTGTATGTGCTTTACCCTTTAATGCTTATTTCTAATAAAGCCATTTTTAATCCTTCTAATTCTTAAAGCTGTCATAAGGTAATTACACAAACTCAAGTCGGATCACAATATTTGTAATGAAGTCTTCTGTTAGGAAAATGCAGGACAGGAGGTAAATTGCTCATTTGTTGTTTTTATTCTCAATTACCTTTACGCAGACTTTGGTTTGGGGCTGCAGCTGTGGAGCTATGGGCGACTCACATACAATGCAAGAGGGGGTATTCATTGGCACAAGATGTTTGCACTCAAGACACGGTGCCATCTGAAGAAAAAGCCACATTACAGCACATCAAAAACCATAATAAGATCATTAAGGTTATCCTGAGATTTTAAATATTTGCCTGATTAGAGTCTACATCAGTGGCAAAGTCACTGGAAATGCTGCAACTGACAGCAACGGATGCTGACGTTGATCCTCAAAGATCAAAAGCTTTTGAGAAAATATGAAGACAACTGAAAGGGGATGCTTTACAGACTACTCTAAATAGTGCAGAAAGGTACAAAGTTATTTTTCAGTAGCTTTAAAATGCTACTATAAAACATGTGCAAGTAGTTAAAATCCTCTTAATTATGAACCTAATCTAAACAGGTGCTGAGTATTCTCAGTCATCGCTTGAAGCTGTAGCATTACCCCAGACAAGACAACTTTCTGATGATACACACAAAAAAATACACTGTTGATTTGTTAGATCAGGTTATTATTATCTCTTGGGAAGAGCTTAGAGAGGATAGTTATAGGTAGCACTGTAACAACTCAGTGCTCTTACAGATGCCCACACATGCCAGGGTTTCAGGCATTTTAGATGGATCTTTACAGCTATGACAGAGGCACTAGTTACTAACTAACTGCACTAATTAGCAATGGATGAGATGCATGTGCAGGTCCTGAAGTTGCGGTGGTTGTTGTTTTAGGATGAGGAGGAATCTGAATTTGGTGATGTTTCCCGGCACAAGTGAAAAACCCCACAACTTACATTTTCATTGTTATCCTTATTAAAATATATTGCACTTGAAGCAACCTATGGTTAATTTTCCTTATCATCCAGGAACTACAACCATTGCTAAAGGTATTGAATAAAATAGAACCAGAACAGAGCTTCCCAAACAAAAGTGTAACTAAATAACGGTTATGCCAGTGTTGAATGTGTGATTTGCTGAGGAAGTTGGTTTCTCCAAAGAGGATTTGTTGACTGTTATGATGTTTTGCCGACCTGTGCTCCTTCAGGAGGTGGGAAGCGATGGACTGGCACAGGTGGGATAGGAGATCCGCATTCCTGGCAGAAGTGAGCCAAGGGGTCAGACAGGCGAGGTGCAGAACAGTGTGTGCATCTGAAAATAAGAACAAACTGGCTGGGATTGTTTTGGTATTGTAAAGCTGCACTGTAATGATTAATCTGGAACCTGCTGTGCTAGGACATGGACCACTGATTTCTCAGTTGTTATTTCCAGCCTGTGGTGGTCCACCAGAACTTGCCCAGCTTCCATGAGGTTCTGAACCTCGGTATCTGTCCTTGTGTTCCTCTTTTGTATAGAGCCTCATAATACAGAATAGAATCATAGAATCACAGAATGGTTTGCATTGGAAGGGGCCCTAATGTTCATCCAGTTCCAACCGCCCTGCCATGGGCAGGGACACCTTCCACTGGATCAGGCTGCTCAAAGCAACAGTTGGCTTTCTGGGCTGTAAGCACATATTGCCGGCTCACGTTGAGTTTCTCGTTCACCAGCACTCCCAAGTCCTTCTCTTCAGCAACCTGGTTGCAAAAGGCAATTACTCAGTTACTTTCCAAAGACAAATATGTTAAGAAGTCACTTACCTAAGGAAATCTATTTCCCTTTGGATCCTGGCTACCTGTGAGCTAGATAATCTTTTCCGACTAGTCACTGCAGAAGAACCAGCAAACTGAAATAAAGGGAATTCTTTAGCCACAGTAAGCAAATATTTGCAAAATGTACATGAGTAGCAAAATCAGCTACATACGTTATTTGGGACAAACTGCACTGAAATGCATTGTGTTAAGGAATATCCACTACACCTGACTTCCTCGTTAACTACATTGAGGGCCCACAGCATTTTCCAAGAAAAGTAACACAATGTCTTGCTATTTCCTTCCAAGACAGTATTACTGAATACTACGTTTTAAACATCAACTTGCCAACCTAGGGCAACAGCTGTTTGCTAATTACAGATTCAGTAATACATTAGAAGAGAAATAGTAGGAATACAGGCATTATTAATTTGCTTTGCTTGGTTTTGCCTTTACTGACAAATGGGTACTGCTTTGGGCATTCCTATTCCAGTGTGTCATTACCAGTAAATGTAAATTAATGCTGGATAATAGAGCCAAAAGCATCAATTTCTAAGAGATAACATGAAAATGATTGAAAATCTTCACATCTTTATTTTTTTAGAGCTCAGTTCTGAAGACAGGGTTTTACAGTTCTCAACACCTCTTTGCCTACCTGTAACGACTCCGTTGGTAGTGCTGAGAAGGATTCTTCTCCGTACTCTCTTGTTTCCAAATAACTAGGAAGGAGTTGTGGACCTCGCAGGGACCTGTGTGCAGCCTTTCTTTCTGTTTCCAAGTCTAAAATTACAATCCTGTTATTCCATTGTCATTCAGTTCACACAGTTAACATGCATCTTAACAGGAATATTACATACTCTCATTTTAAATTCCAATAGCTGAGCATATTTTAAAATGTATTTGACATCCAGATTTGGGGTTCAAATAACCTACATGGAACTACAGAAAATTAAACTAGCAGAAACCTCATTCCCCTCTGACAAAGCTTACTTTTGTATTTGTCTCTATTTACAGTTTTCTTCCTTCCTACGTGCTGAAAAAAAAATCCAGGTCCTTAGAGTAAATTAATGAGTACACATTAATATAAGTCCCTGCTTGTAAATGTTCTTATTGCCATTACCATGGAATAACGGGCTTCATCTATAGCGAAAACGTGGTTCAAGCTTTCATTTCTGCTTTGTGTACTCATTTTAGAACATTATTGCAAGCAAACATCAGTAAAGTACTCCATAAAGGATTTGCAATCCCATCAATTTAACAGCTTTTCCTGGCACAGAGGGAAATACAGGCTGGGCCTTGTTACATTGCTCAGATATGAATGACTTCTTAATATGTTTTAAGAGGTAATATATGTATGGAAGGTAATGTTTGTTCTCTGTTTGCAGTTGAGCAACCAAAACTGGAATTCCAAGGGGATGTTCTGTCTTCTGAGGTGGTTTTATCAGCAATATAAGAGGAAAACCTTACACTGCCTGTTTTCAGCTAAGACAGAAATCTATTTTGGTCTTATGAAGTAATACTATACCTTGAAAATCTTGGGGTTCTTCACTCCAGGCAGACTTAATTTCCACATTCTCCCCATTTTTCTTTAGTGTTGTAGCAGACGTCCCACCTTCCCCCTCCTAAAAGGTAATTCCATGTGAATTCCAATTTTATTTTGTTCTAATCCTCTTCTGCTATAGGTATTTGTAAAAGTACATGCTTATTTTCCATGGCAGCATTCGAAAAATCTTATATGATTAGTTGAAATGAAAAACCAAAGGAGAACAAAAAAAGACAGCATCATTGAAATGTTAGTATTACAGAAAGGACTGAGACAGCAAAGAAGGGCAAACAGAGGTAATAAAATACAGAATATTATAGGCAATCAAGGTTTAATCTGTAAGAAATACCATGCACACAACATTTTATATTCAGACAAGGAGTTAACTTTGCTAAAACTTGCCTGTGTGGCGATATCTTTTAGAAAATTCTTGTCACTGTCTTCAACAGAGAAGAGGATGTTTGGTTGCTTGTACTCTACCAGAAATACCTTTGTTACAACTGTACTCTCCCGGCAGTCCCTGAAAAGCAGTGTTCATAAAGCTATACACATGCCACAAACCCACGTGCAGCTTGCGAGTCATTATTTCAGTTAGGAAGTGTAATCCTGGGCAATATTCTCAGTAACTACTGCCTTCTTCTGTTCTTTTTAAATGTATTTTCAGTTTGAAATGCACATTAAGAACTTACTGAAAAAATGTATGGATATTTCAATCCCTCAACATCTTTAAAACCCTTGATATTCCTGTATCTGCTTCCTAGTATAACCACTGTTTGCCAGCATCACAGAAAACAGAGGAGAGGAAGACTTTTTTGCATTCATAATACCATATTCATTTTGCCAGTCAAGCAGTAGGTTGCATCCTATTCATTTGATGTAACAACTGTCATTAAACTACAGCAGTAGTGTTAAAATGGCTGTAAATGACCAAATTGCTCATTTAGGATTTATTGTCATTCTAGTCCACCTGAAAATGTCTTGATGAAAACATATTGGAAACAAGTGTTATCCAAGTAGTAATACTGGAAAATACACATAGGACACAAGCGAAGGCTCCCTGCAGGTCTAAGTGCAAGGAACAGCAAATACAAATCCTCAGCTGGCGTGGAAGTCTCTGCTCCCTTGGAAATAAAAGATAATAGGACAGAGCACAGACAGAGAATGAGTGTGTCCTCTCTCTGTCTCTAAGCATGATGGCAGTTTGGAGAAAGTCAGTGGCTGTACAGTAAAATCCAGTATTTTTACTTTATTCTTGTACTTTACCCTTGTACTAACATTGTATTTAAGCAGTGAGGTTTAGCATTCTCTGTTCCTTTGAGAGAAGCTAAGCAGACTCTTGGGAAGACCAGTTCCTATAAATCTGCTGAATCACTGAGTGACCCCAGAAAACACCATACTAGTGCCTCTGGCATTTTTTATGCTCAGACTCAAAAGGATGAGCTCTAAGCATAGTCTATTAGTTTCTCACCTACAGCCTCTATGGATCATCCACAGCCCAGCAGATAAACATCCAAGAGATAATCCAACCGCACAAACACTTAATGGATAAAAAGCTTTATGAGAAAGTGAAGCCAAAGTAGCCCATGAAGATCACTTAGATTGCAAACTGGCTGGGGAAAGGGACATTTGCGAAGTATGAAGTGCTCTAAACAGTGTGGCTCCAAGCCACAAGGAAGATATATGTCCTATGCCAAAATACAATTAGAATAAGAGAGGATACTTACTCTGTAACTGCCAGTGCCTTGACTATTATCTTCCCAACTGGTAACATGATAGGACCATTATACTTAAATGTATTGTGCTCTCTGTAGCCAGGTTTCCTAGTGAGTTCTGGTTTACTTCCATCCAAAGTGTAATAAATGGAGACCTCAGGTGTATCTGAAAGACACAGAGAAAAGAATTAGCCAAACTGAATACAACCTATGAAAACCAAGCTGAAAGTACTTGCCACTATGCTTGATTTTTCTTACGTAAACAAAATAAAGCAATTCCATAAATGACAGAATGTTTGGGACCAAAACTCTTCCTCCAATGAAAAATTACTTACACAACAAATGCAATTTCATGATAAGCAACATTTCTCTTCATAAAGTAGCTGTGCAGTGGTTTTGTGTTAAAAATACTGCAACAGCTTGTCCATTCTGATGACAGAAAAGATATTTCCTGCCACAGGAAAAGGCGGCATTTCAAAACCTATAAGGACAATCTTTGGAGAGAGCCCGTCACACGATACTTTCATGCACTGGTTTTGCAGTCAAAGTGAAATGCAACAGCGTCAGATGTTGATCTTGGAAGCAATTAAGACTGGTAACATATATGAAATAAGTTGTGTGTCAATATGTGCTTGCAAAAAATTAAGTGCAAGTATATTTGATGTATCAAACCAGGTCGGTTAATTTTGTAAGTTCTTAATGAAGTGGGCTTTGAGGTTTTACATAGAGTCAGAGCTCTTATCCATACCTGATTTTATTTCGATGAGAGTATTTGTGTCTATTTCATGTTTTGCCTTCCCTGGAAGAGGGATGCGTAGTGGAATGACTTGAGGAACCGAGACAGAGCCAGCTGTCATCTTTCTCAGCAGTGATCTTTAAAAAAAAAAAAAGAAAAAAAAGGCAGACAATAATATTTCTAAGCAGAAAAATGCATAGAGAAATCCAGTCTTTTCATGTGATTCCTTGTCTAATTTGTTTCTCTTAAAAGACAGAATGCCAGATTCTTTAAACTGTTAGTTGTCTTGAATATTTGCATAATTTTCACCTTGGAAAGGAGCAAGATCCTAATTACCACCACACTCACAACTTATTCTCCTGTTTCAGAACAGTGAATGATGTCTGACATGAGCAATGCCGCTGTTGTTTCACTTTGATCTTTGATCGAGTCTGATTTCCGTGTGTTCAAGCAAAACAGCATTAGCATCACACATCAGGGATAAATGCTCAGAGTGATTAACAGCAAAGTATCTTGACCCTAGCAATGGCAGATGTGGTGTTAACTCCTTTGCAGGAAGAACTAGCCTCTTGTTTCATTGTGGCCATCAGAATATATCATAGAATCAGAGAATGGTTTGGGTTGGAAGGGACCTTAAAGAACATCCAGTTCGAACACCCCTGCCATGGGCAGCGATATCTTCAACTGCATCACGTTGCTCAAAGCCCCATCCAACCTGGCCTTGAACATCTACCACTTCTCTGGGCAACCTGTGCCAGTGCCTCAGACTCTCACAAGAAAGAATTTCTTCCTAATCTCTATCTAAATTTGCCCTCTTTCAGCTTAGAACCATTCCTCCTCATCCTACCCCTGCACTTCTGGATATGGAGCCCCTCCTCAGCTTTCCTGTAGCCCCTTTCAGTACTGGAAAGCTGCTATAAGGTAGTTATGGGATAGTTTAGCTGGCCTCCTGGTTCCTTACCACACTGCTGCCAAGGTGATTTGATATACCTATCAAACAGGTGCCAAACATGATTTATCATCATTTACATAGTCATTATCATGCATCACAATTCAAGAGTGAAAAATTGCATTTGGAGCCAGTAACACTTTACAATACAGAAAGATGTACTCCAGATCTTGGGAATTGATACATAAGCCAGGAAACATGTCTATACTAGAAGGATTTGGTTTCGTAACCAATCCTTCAGTCCTCCAGAAACGTCTCTCATGCTACTCATCAACGCAGACAGTAATGAGTCAGCATGGGAGGTGTTCGTTAGCCCGCGCTCTCACTGCGACTGTGAGGCAGTGACCCATGATGCTGCTTGCCGCTGCCCATCTTCTTGGCTAGGTTCCCTTGAACAGCCATTAAGGAGTGTGGGTAGCTCCCAGTCAGACTCTCTTGGGCTGCACACAGTGTCATGGGAGATGCAGCAACGGCTGGATCAGATTTTTACCTGACACGAAGGGGTAGAGTGTAATTTTCCTCAAGGACCCGCCTGCTCTTGGCACACCTGCACCAAAAGCACATTGCCCTGTTTCAGGCTTCTGAGAGCCTGTCACTGGTGGGACACAAGCAGCACAACCCAGCGTGCCCAGCCCCTGACCCAGCATGGTCTCTGTCCCAGGTCAGGCACTGTTTCCCATTCCCTCACAGCATAGCCCACCTTGACCCGCTCCATCCCTGCTGCACAGCCTTTGCCAACTAACTTGGTCCCACTGCATAAGCCTGGCTGCCCTGCAAGGTCCTGTCCTACAGCTCTGCCCACCTCTTCGAACTCTACTCGATCCCAGCCCACAGCACTGTCCGCTCCACTCAATCTCTGCCCACAACACTAAATCTCCGCTTCTGAGCCCCTCCCTGCTCACCACACTTGATCTCAGCCACGGCCTTGCCCACACCACTTGATCCCTTCTACAGCGCCCCTTGCCCACTCTGCTTGATCCCACTGCACGCTCCCATCCACACCATCTGATCCTCCCTACCAAACCCCTGCCCACTCTGCTCAACCCCAGCTGCTGCTCACCACACATCATCCCAGATGCAGCCTAACCCACCCACTTGGATCTAGTCTCACAGCCTCGCCTGTTCCACTCAGTCTATGCTCACTTCACTTAATCCCTGCCCACTTTGTTCGATCCTTGCTTCCAAGCCTCTTCCCACTCTGCTCAATCCCAGCTGCATCTTTGCTCACCCCATTCGATCCTATCTCACAGCAGTCCATTCTCCACTCGATCCCTGCTTATCCAGTTTAATCTTCGATCCCTGCTCCATCTCTAACCACCCCACTCCATCACTGCTCACCAGATTCCATCCCGCCCCACTCGATCCCCGCCCACCCTACCTGTTCCTACTTGATCCTTGCCCACTCTGCCCAATCCTATCCTGCTCGATCCCTTCTCACCCTGCCCACTCCACTCAATCTTTGCCCACTCCGCTGGATCCCATCCCAACTTGATCCCTGCCCACTCCACTCAGTCTCTGCTTGCCCTGCTTGATCACATCCCACTCAATCCGTGCCCACCCAGCTCAATCCCATCCTGCTCGATCCCTGCCCATCTTGCTCGATTCCATCCCACTCGATCCCTGCACACCTTGCTCGATCCCATCCTACTCTACCCCTGCTCACGCCCTCCAGCCCACACCCCCCCTTTCTACCCTACTTGATCCTTGCTGGACCCCATCCCGCTCGTTCTCCACTCGATCCCTGCCCACCCCACTCGATCCCTGCCCATCCTGCTTGACTCCGGCTCTCACTGCTCACCGCGCTGGATCCCTGCCCTCCCCACTGGATCCCATCCCACTCGATCCCTGCTCCCACTCCCCACTGGATCCCATCCCGCTCACCCTGCTCCCCCCACCCCTACCGCTCGCTCCCCGCCCCTGTTGCCCGGCAACCGGCGCCGCTTCCCCCCCTCCCACCTCCGTCGCTCGGCTCTGACGTCACCGTCGACGCCTCTCGGGCGCCATGGCCGAGGTGAGGGTGAAGGCGGAGACCCCGGACCCTGTGGAGATCGAGAGCAGGTGCGGGGCGAAGGGCTGGGAGGGACCGCATGAGTCACGGAGCCCAGTTCCTGTCCCTGCACAGGACACTCTAACATTCGCACCGTGTATCTGAGGACGGTGGTCAAACGCTCCTGGAATATTGTCAGGCTTGGCGCTGAGACTGCTTCCCTGGGGAAGGACCTTTTCCTAATATCCAAGCTAAACCTCCCCTGGCACATCTTCGTGCCATTCCCTCGGGTACAGAGAGATCAGCGCCTGCTCCTCATCCTCCCTTTGTGAGGCAGCTGCAGACCGCGATGAGATTTCCCCTCAGTCTCCTTTTCTCCAAACTGACCAGACCAAGTGACTTCAGCCGCTCCTCATATGGTTTCCCCTCCAAGCCCTTCACCAACTTTGTCTCCTCCTGTGGATCCTCTCCAGTAGCTTTATGTCCTTTTTGTCCTGTGGTGCCCAAACTGCACCCAGTGCCCAAGGTGGCCAATGCACCAATGTGGAGCAGAGTGAGACAATCCCCTCCCTGGTGATGCTATACTGGATGCCCCCCAGGACACAGTTCCCTTCTTGACTGCCAGGGCACTGCTGGCTCGTGTTCTACTTGCCATCGACCTTTCCACAGGGCTGCTCTCCAGCCCCTATGGACATCCAGGGCTGCTGTGTCCCTGGTGCAAATTCCAGCACTTTCCCTTGTTTTCCTCCATGCAGCTGGCAATTGCCTGGCTCTCCAGGTTGTCCAGATCCCTCTGCAGGGCCTCTTTGCTCTCAAGAGTGTCAACAGCAACACGTTCTGTTTGCCTTCAGCTGTCCTTGTGCCTTTCTGACCTTGGAACAGGGAATTATGGCTGTTCTGCATTAAGTGATTTATTTCTAAAAGGTATTTCATGAGTGTTTGTATCCTCAAAGTAGCCAGCAATTCCCTCCCATCAGAACCTTTTCTGTAATGAATCTGCACAGGGAGCTCTAAGTCTGGGTTGTTGGTAATGAGAGCTGCAGAGAACTGGGAAGAAGCACTACACTTGGTGTTGTTCAGAAAGCGAAGGCTGCTTGTCCAGCGGATTTGCACACTTGGAGAGCAGATGCCAAATTCCCTCAATAAATATGGCCAAGAGGCAGTTCATGGGCACTTTCCTCCCGAGTGATTCTTTTCCACCTCTATCAGTCTGCCTTTAATACTGTTCGGATCTGGGTTAGGATGCAATAGGACACGATTTTGAACTTGCTTTTCTCCTCCCCCAGGATTATTGAGCTGTGCCATCAGTTCCCTCACGGCATCACAGACCAGGTGATTCAGAATGACATGCCTCACATGGAAGCCCAGCAGCGTGCCATGGCTATCAACAGGCTCCTCTCCATGGTAGGGTGATCTCACCTTCCTCACAGTATTTCAGCCAGCCCACAGAGCTCTTCCTATCCACAGTCTGCATGGCAGCAACCTGTCAGACAGGCTGGCAAATTCATCCCTTTGGGTTTCATAAGAACCATGGAGTTGTTTGGGCTGACAGAGACCTTAAAGCTCATCCAGTTCCAGCCCTTCTGCCATGGTCAGGAACACTTTTCCACTGGATCAGGTTGTTCAAAGCCTCATCCAACCTGGACGTGAACACCTCCAGGGATGGGGCAGCCATATCTTCTCCAGGCAACCCGGGCCAGTTTCTCACCACCCTCATAGTAACAAATTTCTTCCTAATATCTAACCTAAATCTCCCCTCTTTCAGCTTCAAACCATTTCCCCTCATCCTGTCCCTGCAATTCCTGATAAAGAGCCCTTCCCCATGTGTAAATGCATAAGAAATGAGGCTGTGACTGGGGGGAAAGGTTCGGCTGGTGATGAAAGAGTAGGTGTTAGTGCACGCTGTTACATGTAGTTATGCTATTGGGCTTGCTTCTTCAAAATGGAGAATAAGAACTTTCCTGGCCTAGGCACAAGTGTCAAGGGCAGAACAAGTGTTCTATGTGCAGGAAATGCCAGTAATTTGCCTCTGAGAGGGCCTGTAAATTCTGATTGGCAGTTTTCCATTGATCAGTACTTAGTGAATAACAGAACTTTGCTTCTGGAACTCAGAATTGTTCAGAGCTTGTGCAGTAGAGCTCCGATGTGATGTGTGGGTGACCATGCAAAGGAGTGTTTTAGTGGAAAGTGAGAGCAAAGTATTCGGGAATTTGATGTTCCTTGTACAATGTGAAAGTAAGGAGAAATAATGTGAAGTGCCTAGATGTTGTGGGAGGGGTTGGAAGCTGTATTTGTTATTTCTGATAGCTGATGATAAGCAGATACTTGTTGTTGGGGGTGGGTGGAGAAATATCCTCAAGAGTATTATTGTTCTGGTAGGGAACAAATATCCTCAGGGCTGTTATTATTTCCAGTGGTTTGAAATGTTTCTTTTCCCTTTTCCTTATTCGGCTGACATAAAGTAAGGTTTTTATTTTCAGAAGATTTTTGCCATGTTCTGAAATGAGCTCTTTTAAGGGAACTACATGCATTGTGTTCATCTCTCTTAGGGGCAGCTGGACCTTCTCAGGAGCAATGCAGGTCTCCTCTACAGAATCAAAGAGTCTCAGAACGCAAGGTAAGCCTCGTGTTTTCTGGATAAATCCACTTGGAATGCCATTCTGTAACTCGAATGCTGTATTGCAGAGAAGACATTTCACCAATGTAACATGGATTCTGTACAGTGGATGTTAGAGGACCTAACTGTTACAGGAGGGTGCACATAAGTCCCCCGAGCTCATCCTGAAAACTGCTTCAGGTGTAGTAGTTTCTACTAAGCCAAAGGTGCCATGGGACTATGACCGTAACTGCCTAGCACAGTTCCTGGTCCAGATTACAGCAAAGCGATCTCTGTACATATATGAACATGCTCAGGTGAAATCCAGCTGGAGCTGTCTGCAAATTGTTGTTCTGTGGCCTTCCTCATCGCACAGGATTGTAGAATCATGCCATGGTTTGCGTTGGAAGGGACCTTGAAAATCACGTAGTTCCAACCATACCATGGGCAGGGACACCTTCCGCTGGATCAGGTTGTCAGTACTCTCAGCGCTTGTACTGATAGCTGTTCTGCTTGAACTCATGCTCTTTGGTTTATTAAAATATACCTTCAAATCGTGTCAGGTGATGCCTGCATAAATCGGGGTAAACGATGCCTAGAAATGCTAACAGAAAGAAATATCGTTCCAAGCTATTGTCTGTGCAGCCTTGTCATCCTCTCTTTCGGATGCTTTAGAGAAAGATTACTGAGCTCAGGCTTTCTCACACAATTGAAAAGACATATTTTAGAGATGGAAGTATGCTGCTCTCCCTTTGAAGATGTTCAGTCTAGAGACAGAATCCTAACTTATGCTCTGAGCTGTGTTTGATGCCCCATATTTGTGTTAGTACGTGACTCTGAATTCCTCATTGTTATGACAAGCTGGGTGACTCCTGTTTAGTCACTTCTTGTTCGTGCTGCACTCTTTTCTATTTACTGTGGCTTCTTACTGGTGAGCTCAGCGTGATCCAGAGAGGTTTGGTGTTGTGTGTTGTATTTGCCAGTGGCTGGCTGACTATATAGGATTTTTCCTCCCTTAGTGCATTGTTTTTTCATAGTCCTTGTTTTAGGTTTAAAGCAAATCCATCTTCTTTCAAATTTTGGACCTTTCAAAAATCCTGATGTCTGTCTTATTTTACAGTAAAATGAAAGGCTCTGACAATCAAGAGAAGCTGGTTTACCAAATTATAGAAGATGCAGGCAACAAAGGTAGTTTAAATTATAATTGTGAATGATGCTGACTCTGTTTACTTATGGAACTATTCCTGTCCAAACAAATGCTTATCCAGGCAATGTAAATATGGAATCTTGAGTCCCCATACCAGGTCTGTATGTTCCACGTGCCCAGTTTTTAAAAAACAAAAGAGAAAGTGATATATTTCTCTATTAAAATAAGAACCCGTCTTGGCTGACTTTCGGGGAGACTCTTTCAGAATTCTTGGAATATCAATTACAAGTTATCCATGGGACTCTCAACCTAAGGAATCTGCAGAATATTCCCTACTTAAAATGTGATATCGATATTAAGAGGTGTGCTGCCAGGAGAAACCACTGTGAGAAACCAGGCTTTCCCAGCAGTCGTTGCACACTGTGGTTGAGAAGTGGTGGGTAGAAATGGCTTCATGTTTTAGTTGAAGCGAATACTTGTTACTTAACAATGCAAGAACATTTCTGTGGTGCACTTGTGCTGGCAGGGAAATGGGGTCCATTTGTAAGAGCTCTTGGTGGAGAGGAAAAGGGCAGAAGGACAGCATGGTGGTTGTGGTGTGCATTTCTTGGTTTTATCTGTTCTGTTCCATCCCCTTCTGTCCTTCCCTCCCTTTTGCCAGGAGCGATAGGATTAAGGAGACATCCCATGGCTGGCAAACCAGTTGAGCAATGTTGTGGTGTGGCTTTTGGTTTGTGAGTATGTGCATAAACAAGTGGTTTCTCCTATTCATTTCTGTTCGCTTCTCTGTTTTTAATCAGGTATTTGGAGCAGGGACATTAGGTACAAAAGCAATTTGCCTTTAACAGAGATCAACAAGATACTGAAAAATTTGGAAAGCAAGAAACTAATTAAAGCAGTTAAATCTGTAGCAGTGAGTATTGTGACTTCTTTTTTTTTTAACAATGTTGACCATTTGCTGCACACTGTGTGTGTTTGAACAGGGGGCTGGGAGCAGAGAAACCCAATTCTGTCTCCAGCTTTCTCGCTGACTGTGCGCCAGTGTTTGACTTTGCGTTTAGTGCACAGGTCTGAGTTGCAACAAATATGAGAGGCCGTCATGTTTATTAAGTAATCAACATACCACTAACAAACTGATTAATTAATTATCATATCACTACTAATATACAGTTCTGTCACTCTTCCCACCGCTAATTACGTACCATTGCTATCAAATTGCAGTTTTAGTTCTCTTAGTTCTTTCTTGCACACAACTGCTCTTACGGCTTTCTTACTCCTCACAGACCGCTTGCGCTGCTTGCTGCTCATCTGCAGTTGTGTCACCATTTTCTTTGTGCCACCACAGCTGATCTTTAGGACATAAACCTAGGGAAGGGTCTGGTGGGTTCTCTCCAGCATCCTAATGGGCTTGGGTCTGCAGGTCACTGCTCTGCTGTCTGTAGGCATCCACACTCATGTTGTCTATAGATCCTGCCCTCTCTTGTTCTTTGTAATGTACTTTCCTTTATTGCTTCCTCACTTTTCTACCACTCTTCTCTTTTTCTCCACTCAGTCTCCACGCAAAGAAGCAATCTGCCCATAATCATGTTTTCTCCATTGGTTCCAGTGTTGCTGTACCACAATTTGGTGTTTCTGATACTTCAGCAATCTCAGCCTTTTACGAGGGACTGCTGATACCATCACCTGGCTGCACGTGGCCTTATAAGGTTCCCGTACGCCAGAGATCCTGAAACTCTCTTCAGTTATCCGTTTCATGCTGCATTTGTATTGTTTACTTTAAACAAGTTCTAAGAGATCTGATACTGTTCTAGCCTTGGGTCCTCTACTTTGTTTCAGTTACTGAAGTATGCTCTTGTGTGCAAACAGTCCACATACCAGAGTAGGGCTTATTCTTTTCCATGCTTTTTCTCACAGTGTTACAATGCTCATGCAGCGTCCTGCTCTCCCTTACCTGCTTAATTGTAAATATTTTGTATTAGCATGTTGCTTGGACATTCTGCTGGTTTACAGCAGAGATTCTGTGTTGTTGCAAGGCCTCGTAGACCAGGAACACCACTTGCTTGTGAACTGCAAGTTTTGTGTTGTGTGACTTTTCTATGTGCCAATCTTGCCCGCACCATGGAGGCAATACCTTGGCTTGCATGTATGCCTTGGCGAGGGACAGGAAGGAGTGAGAGGCAAGAGTAACTTCCAAAATAAAATATAGTTAAAGAAGTTGAACATAAGAGAAGTAGCTGCTTTTTCACATTCTTTCGAGAGATGCTGGCTACGTCTGGTCACACAGGGGGTGTAACACTGCTAAAATTGCTTCAATGGTTGCTGAGCAGTCCTTTGAGTAACCATTCTCCTCTAACTGACTGCTAATATTGGGATGGAATCAGCATTCCCATTCACCCTGTCCAGGTGTGGTAGTACAGAGCGGTCTCGCAAGGGCTAATAGTAGCTGCAGTGTTTAATTTTGTAAAGGTCTTCCTGCTATCATGGCATGGGTTGAATCCTGCAGAACCAGTTAAAAGCTTTTCTGTTTAGTTTGTCTTTGCTGTCTTCTAAAGACACATTCCTGCCCTCCTTTGACTGTGGAGGGGATTAGCATCAGTAGGCTAAAACTAAACTCGGAGATCTTCTCCAGTGAGTTTTGTATTGTGTGCACGTTGTTAGCAGGATTCTCTCTTTTAATGCTGTGTTATAAAATGATTAGGAATTGGGAGTATTGATCTTCTCTTTATCTCCACATTACTTGAAGGTCCAACTTGTTAAGGATAACTCTAGTCAGCTGGATTGCCGTGCCCTAGGTCTCAGGAGTAATCAACTCTTCCTTTTGAAGATTGCTTCTTAAATCTTCTTTTCTGTGGAAGCTATTCAGCTGTTGAGAGCTGTGCACTCTTCTCCCACAGGCATCCAAGAAGAAGGTGTACATGTTGTATAACCTGCAGCCGGACCGGTCAGTGACTGGTGGGGCTTGGTACAGTGACCAAGACTTTGAGTCGGAATTTGTGGAAGTGTTAAATCAACAGTGCTTTAAATTTCTACAGAGTAAGGTGAGTGCTGCTACTAAAGTCACCTCCCAGTTGTTTTGTGCAAGTTTCCTAATAAAACAGAGCTCCTTTTTTTCTGAGAGCACCAAAGGCAGCAGTTAGTCAGCTCTGCCTAGAAAACAATGTCTAGTTTAACTGCAGGTGAAGCCTTCTCTCTGTTAAAATACATTTTAACCAGCGCTAGGTACAACAAAGAATTCTTGTCAACAAAATGCTAAATGCTGATATTCCTTCGTATTTATCTAAACCACTGTAAATTTTGTGTCGTATTTAGTGTAAAATTATGTTTATGCACTGTGTTGTCTCACATACGTCAGCCTTAAGGATTTAGCTTTAAAATGCTAAGTAAAAAAACATGTCCCAGAAATGGTTTGGAAATCAACTTTTGTATTTCATTCTGCCTGAAACTGAACCATGAAGGAGGCTCTACACAGGCAGCACTGACTGTAACTCATCTCTGCTTTTTTCTCAGGCAGAGGTAGCTCGAGAGAGCAAACAGAACCCTATGATACAGAGGAACAGCTCATTTGCCTCATCCCATGAGGTGTGGAAATACATCTGTGAGCTGGGTATCAGTAAGGTCAGAAAAGATTTGTGTTACTTCAGTCAAAATCGTCATTGCGTGGCTAGGAGTTGTGTCCTGCAGATTTTGTGAGGGTCCAAGAAGTGCTCTAGTTCCTGTAGTGGGGGTGGGCTTTGCTGCTGTGTTGCTTTTTGAGGAGATCATTGCTACTGTGTGAGACTCCAGGATAGTTTGTACATATGGGTTTTCCAAGACATATTAAAGAATTAGCATGCACATCCTTGTTTGAGTAAAACTTGCTTGGAGACAGTTTTCCTTTAATGATCTCAAACAATTTATATTTTATAACTTCGGTCAAGTTTGCCTGTGCACTTTAAGTAGTTTAATGGGAGGGAAAAGGAGGAGAAAAACTCCTCCCATTTATTGGGCACCATAAACAGGTATATCATCAGCAGACTTGTCTTTTTTTTACTCTCATGACTG
This sequence comes from Clamator glandarius, assembly GCA_033459285.1. Taxonomy (NCBI): domain Eukaryota; kingdom Metazoa; phylum Chordata; class Aves; order Cuculiformes; family Cuculidae; genus Clamator; species Clamator glandarius. The sequence goes on along the minus strand of JAUNZM010000250.1, from coordinate 3,555,285 downwards.
TTTTCCTTAGAACTGAAAATTTATCACGCTAGGATGATGTGAACACTTGAGGTGCCTGGGGTAGTTCGTTTTGGTAAGCCAAGGCTATTGTAATCCCAAAGTGCTTGGGAGGTACGAGGTATTGGTATTTGGTTTTACCTGGAGTCCTGTGTCCAGCTCTGTGGCCCTCAGCACAGGAAGGACATGGATCTGTTAGAGTGAGTCCAGAGGAGGCCATGAAGATGATCTGAGGGCTGGAGCACCTCCTGTATGAGGACAGGCTTGAGAGAGTTAGGGTTATTCAGCCTGGATAAGAGAAGGCTCTGTAGAGACCTTATAGCAGCCTTCCAGTACTGAAAGGGGCTACAGGAAAGCTGAGGGGCAGCTCTTTATCAGGGTATGCAGGGATAGGAGGAGGAGGAATGGCTTTTACTTGAAAGAGGAGATGTTTAGACTGAATATAAGGAAAAAAATAGTTACTGTGAGGGTGGTGAAACACTCACACAGGTTGTCCAGGGAGGTAGTGGAAGCCCCATCTCTGGAAACGTTCAAGGTCAGGTTGGATGGGACTCTGAACAGCTTGATCTGGTTAAAGATGTCCCTGCTTCTGCAGGTGGGTTGGACTAGAGTACCTGTAAAGATCCCTTCCAACCCAAACCATTCTATGATTCTTTTCTTTTTGTATCTGCACAACTCCATAAAGTGTCCAGTGAGAGCTGTGCGTTTATCTGGGCTCGGTTAGAACTGTAAGGGTTTGTTACTCATGGTGTTTGCTCATTTCCTCCTTGCAGGACCTATTGGCATACATCTTTCCTAATATTTATTTTACACATTGTTTCGTAGGTAGAGTTGTCAATGGAAGACATTGAAACCATTTTAAATACGCTGATATATGATGGAAAAGTGGAGATGACGATTATTGCTGCAAAGGAAGGGACAGTAGGCAGTGTGGATGGACAGATGAAGCTGTACAGAGCCATAAGTCCCCTGATACAACCTACTGGATTAGTCAGGACGCCCTGTGGACTCTGCCCTGTGAGTAACTCATGCTGTATATGAATGTATACAGTCTACACACTGCCAGGTTTTATCCGTGAGGGATCCTCATGGCTTTCTACGCCAGCTACATTTACAGGTGTTATCTGTTCTGCCTTAGCTATGGAATAAGAGGCAAATTCTTTAGTTTACGCCAGGATGTTTTGCACTTTTATCCTGTCTTTTTTACTGGACTGTATGTGAAAGGGAGCTGTCAAGTATAGCCCTTTCCAAATTGTATTTTCTGATCCTAAGTTTGCCTATTTATGTCTTTAACAAGCTGACTTATTTCTGTCTACCAATTGATCTGTCGTGCTTGGACTGTAAAGTGGTATCTAGGTAAAATTTGTCAGTGTGTCTGTTTGCATCATTTACTCCTTACTTACCTACATCATTTTCTGCCAACTGATGGACAAGAGGAAATGGCCTCAAGTTTGGAGGGGAGGTTTAGAATCATAAAATCATAGACTGTTTTTTCAGTTGGAAGGGACCTTAAAGCTCGTTCAGTTCCAATCCCCTGCCTTGGGCAGGGACACTTTCCACTGGATCAGGTTGCTCAAGGCCCCATCCAACCTGGCCTTGAACACCTCCAGGGATGGAGCATCCATGACTTCTCTGGGCAACCTGGGCCAGTGCCTCATCACCCTCATCATGAAGAATGTCTTCTTAACATCTAAGACACCTAAGTCTTGAACACTTCCAATGTAAAGCCATTCCCCTTGTCCTGTCCCTGCACACTCTGATAAAAAAGTCCCTCTCCCTGCTATCTTGTAGCCCCCTTCAGGTACTGGAAGGCTGCCTTAGGGTCTCACTGGGACCTTCTCTTCTCCAGGCTCACAACCACAACTCCCTCAGCCTGGATTTTAGATTGGATATTAGGAAAAATTTCTTCACTGAAAGAGTGATGAAGCACTGGAAGAGGCTGCCTAGGGAAGTGGTGGAGTCACCATCCTTGGAAGTGTTCAAAGAAGTGTAGATGTGGCCCTTCGGGACATGATTTGGTAGGCACAGTGAGGTAGGGCTGATGATTGGACTTGATGATCTTAGAGGTCTTTTCCAACCTTATTGATCCTATGATTCTGTTATGCTACAGTGGGGTCTGTTTTGCTTTTCTTCCTCAAAGCTGGAATAGGCCTTCCAGGATTTTTGCCTCTGTTAGACTACTGCTTTTCTACTGGGGAAGGAGGAGAAAACATGCGAGTACATTACTTCCAGTTATATTGTGCTTGCTATCTATAACTGCTCTGCTGACCCAGGGCTTTCTTTTGCAGGTTTTTGATGATTGCCATGAAGGTGGTGAGATTTCTCCATCAAACTGTATTTACATGACAGAGTGGCTGGAATTTTGAAGTGAAAGAAAACTGTAAATGGAATTTGTGCTTCACAGCCAGGGTGACAAAGCTGCTTGCTCTTTTTAAAAGTGAACTTCTAAATTTGAGAGCAACTTCAGGACACGGAGTGACTTTGTTTTTAATGAAACATAAAGCAGCAGCATATCAGTTGCATGAGGAGTCCTATGAGTGGACTGGAAATTCAGTCAACAGTGAAGATCAAGGCTGAAGTGGAAATGTAGATCCGTTCTTGTTCCAAAAATTGTTTGCATGACTTGAAAAGTGCCAATTAGCAGATGTATGGTGATGGATTCTAAGGATTGTGTTGAGTATTCCACAGATGCTTATTTTTAATAAAAGTAAGTCATTAGCTGATCAGGAAGACGGCTAGTGAGTATTGCCAAGAATGAGATCCCAAACTTTACTGTCAGACTGATGCTGCTGGTGAGTCCTTAAGTCCTCAAGCTGATACCTTTCTCCTGTGACAGCTACCATCTCATGGAAGATGAAGAATCCAATGTAGGAAACATCCTGAGTATGTCAAGCAGAACTCACTGATTCTTTATTGTCTTTCTTACCTGGTAATTTATTATTAAAATCCTGATTTTTCTCATGCACACCTGTGCTTCATTCCCATCGTTGCTGCCATTGCCTGGTGATGCATCTGTTGTATTTATTCCTTCATCTGACAGCCACAAGATCATCATCGAATTGTGTTGCTGTGTCTGGGCAGCTGCATCACATATATGGGTATGTCAGCTGCAATTCTGAGTATATGTGTTCTGAGAAGATGTGTTTTCCAGAAAAGAAAGAGTTCCTCTGGCTTGACAGTACAGGGAAAAATTTTATAGATTACTTGAATGCCCTCAGGGTTTAAAAACATGCCAGTGACAATTGTTTGTATGTAAATATGGCCTCTGGCCTTGGTTTGTGATCTGAGAAAGGCATGAGAAGGTATATCATCAAAAAGCACATTCTTCTTTTCCTGCAATGTGGAGCCAATTTGTGTTTCTCCTAAGTGTGACACCTCTGGCTCTTCTGTGTTGTTCTGGGCTGATGAACTGGCAATGCCATACAGACTGTGGTGCTGTTAGAAGCCTTGTGCCCAGAGTATGCTGGGCCATAAACCTCTTAGAGCTGTGTCTGGTCTCCTCTGGCTATCCATGTCCATCTGGTAATACTAGAGGGGTAACAGTATCTGAAAAATATAAGTTCAAATCCTGCTTGGGAAGTAAAGAGATTTTGTACCAACTCTGTTATGCTAATTAGTTACCCCACCTCTTCCTTAACCTATAATCAAGCAACCTCTAAGAGGGGAAAAAAAGTCAGCTCCTTCTTCACAAATGAGGAAATTGTGCATATATGGTCCAGCTAGTGCTTCCGCCATCCAGAATGAGAGAAGGCTGGAATAATGCAGTATAGACACATGAGCTGTGCAGAAAATGACTGGTCCCACTACAATTTGCTGTGGCTTAATCTTGCAGCATCTGGGCTGGGTGTCTATGCAAGTACTCAGCATCTTCACAATAGCCTCCCAACACTGGGAAACAATGGGCTGGTCAAGCACAACAGTAGACAGGTTGTTTCTACTTATTTTCAGAATTCACTGTTGTAAAATAAGCCTTCCTGGATACTGTGTTGGGGGGGAATGTTCAAGCATCTCTACAACAGTTATCAGTGACCATGAGTAGTAAACAGTGGGCTAACATACAAAGATATGGAGAGACAGTTCATCTAATAAGGGTAAGAGATTTTACATTGGCAAATTTCAATCCTGTCCAGGAGTTTGCACCTTCTAAAAGCAGCCTGTATCACACACACAAGCCTTCAAATCTTGCTCAGTTCTTATTTTCCTACTGATAGTGTGGATTGTAGACAGAAGGCTAACAGCAGTTAAGTGCTGTAAAAAGAAAACAATGTGGTTCCTGTCCCACACAGGGAGGGTATGATCTAGAGGCAAAGGCTCCTTGTTTGGGAGCACCCAGGCATGCTGTCTCTGACTGGAGCAAACAACTAGTGCTGATAAGTGTCCATGGAAGCAATTTCATTGCATTAGCTAGTGTGAGAACCCACCGCTCTTCCTTTTGTTGCAGTGTTGTCTGGAGGTGACAGGAACGCATATCTCCACAGAGGCAGAAGAGCATTCACAAAAGAGATGTGGGGTTAAAATGCTCAGCTGTTTGTTCTTCCTCTGCCCTCTTTAACCACTCAGCACGCTGAAGCCTGAGGAAAACACTGCTCATTTCACTGGTCAGAGCCTCAGCCTCAGCTTCAGATATCCGTTATGTGGCCAAAGGTAACTCCACTGAGGTGTGGGGCTGCGGTTTCCTTTGTCTTCCTGAGTTCAAAGAGGACAGAACACAATGGGGCCCTAAATCCTGCTGCTGCAGAGATAAAACATTGTTTGTGCTCCACTGCAGCCGGAAGATAGCTTAAAGGAAGCAACGTGCCTTTATCATGCAGGTATGTCACTTGCAGTATAACCATACTCACTGGCAATGAGAAAAAGGGAAAAGAGCTTGTCATTGAAGAGCTTTAGGTAGCAAAGAGTTGGTTTGTTAAGATCTTCAAATTCTGGTTCTTTTGTATTTGGTTTATCTGGTTGCAATGACCTTTGTCTCTGAAGCTTCTTAGTGTTGCAGCTGTAACAAGACTTCTCAAATGTGGAAGAAGCTGCAATACTCCAGTACTGCATATGAAAACACCAAAGTTAACCCTCATAACATAGATAATATCATACACTTGGAAGCACGATCTCATTTCTTTATGCAATCCTCATAGAGGAGATCACAGTGGAGCTGCTACAGGACTGCGGGGAGCATCCAGGGTCAGACAGCCGGCCCTGTTGCAGTGGAACCCCATTAATGTGAGCCCCCTTAATGTAAGCCCTGTTACCGTGAGCTCCAGCGTGTGCAGACCCCACTGTGACCCTACCTGGTGGTTCTAGGCCATTTCCTCTCCAGCAGTAACCACTGTACAAAAGTGTGTTGGAGGGTAGTCACACCCAGAGGCCATTTGCACGTGGAATCAAGCGCAAGATTGCTTTTCATTTCCAAAAGAAACATTAACTACAGTACCAGGCTGTGTTGTGAACTGAGGGAAAGCACAGCTTGCAGGTGCTGTTTAACATCTCTTGCCCTTACAGTCCAAAGTTTAAAACATTAACATAACTTGAAGCTTTGATAATGAAAACGTTTACCCTGTGGCTAAATGGGTGTTAGGTTTGTCCTGGGTTTGCTTGTTTTAGTTACTCCAATGATAAAACGGGATGGTTGTTCAGCTGGTGCTGTTCGAGTGCCACCTTCTGTCCCATCCTGGAGTGACTACCCTAGGGATCAAGAAAGAGAAGAGAAAACGAGGTGCTCAGGGATATGGTTTAGTTGTGGACAGGTACGACTCGGCTTGATGATCTCAAAGGTCTTTTTCCAACCAAATGATTCTATGATCATATAAAAGATGAGGCCACTCGGGGCTTCCACTTTGTTTTTTATAAATTGTGCGTTTTATTAGTGGATCCAGCCGCTCACCTCGCTCCGTGCTGGTGCAGGAAGGCGACACCCCCACCCCTTTGCAGCCACACGAACGCCGAACCTGTACCCTGTGTTAAGATGGCGTCGCTGACGCCGCCGCTTCGCCATGTTTGTTTCGGGCGCTCGCGTTTCCGTCCTCAGAGAGACGCGTAGGATGCCCTTAGCCAAGATGCACGCACAGGGCGGAGCGTGCTGGTGCCGCCATCTTGGCTGAGGGCAAGCGGTACCGCTGAGCTGGCCTTGCCGGTCGCGCGGGGGCTGCCGGGAAAGAGCGGCGGAGCGGAGGGGAGCGGCGCGTGCAGGTGGGGGCTGCGGGGTGGGGGGAAGGCGTCCATGGGGTCCCGGGTGACGGGAGGTGAGGGGGTCTGTGGGGTCCTCTGATGGCTGGTGAGGGGTCAGAGGGCACCCTGTGAGGGGATGAGAGGTCAGCGGGGCCCGGGGGAGGAGATAAAGGGTCAGCGAAGTCCCCTGTGACAGGGGATGAAGGGTCCATGGGGTCCCCTGTGAGGGGGGATGAGGGGTCAGTGAGGTCCCCTGTGAGGAGATGAGGGAGTCTGTGGGGTCCCTGCGGTCCCTGTGAGAGGATGAGGTGTCCCTGGGGTCCGGGGAGGGGATGAGGGGGTCCCTTGAGGGGGATATTGAGGGGATCAGCGGTATCCCCTATGGGGGCACTGGGGATGGTCAGTGGTGTCCCCTCAGCAGGGCTCACATGGGAATCCTCAGCAGTACAGAGGCCCAGTGTTGTCCCCTGGGGCAGGCTGGGGTCACCCGTGTCCCTTGCGGGGTCTGCAGTGCCACCCATAACAGGGCAGGGGGTCAAGGCTTTGCCCCGTGGCAGTGCTGGGGACCAGCAGCACAGAGGGTCAGAGGGGATTTCTCTGGCTTTGCTAGTAATCCATGGGATCCTCTGTACCTTTCCTGGTGAAGGGCTAGGGGTCTGTGGTGTTCCCTGTTGCATTGTGAGGAAGCACCAGTTTCTCCTGTGGCTTTTCTGAAGGTGAGCGAGTGGTGTGCTGTCTATCAGATCCCATACGGAGACTGTAATCTACTGAACTTTGGAAGGGTCCTTCCTCTCCTGGACAGGGGCTCTGCAACCTCCCCACTGCCAAACTAGGCTTTGAAGGTCACTGTGGGACTGGAGGGCCCCGCACTGGTAGAGGGGCTGGTAGTCTGGGCAGGCTCCTAGCCCTCACCTGGCCCTACAGAGCCCTCTTTGGGGTGGAGCACCTCCCCTCTTGCTGTCCTGACCCCAGAGCAGGGCCACAGCCCATGCCAAACCCAGCCAGGCAATCAGGGCTTAGCCTGGAGCAGGGGAGTGCTGCTGGGCTGCAGCTAGCGGAACGTGGAGTGGATTTGCACTGTGGTTGTGCTGCGTACCTGGAATGTCAGGTGTTTAGCTTTCTGTTCTGATGTGCAGGATCTGTCACAGGGAAAATCAGTTCCCATGGTTACCCTGACAGACCCATTTATGGTATGGATGTGTTGATGAACACTAGCTTGATTTACATCCTTAATACCAAGGACAAAGGAAACGGCAAGGAGTTTGGAGATGTGTAGGGAAATGTTGCATCAAAACTTCTCCTTTGGAGGAGGTGATGATTCTGATTTCTCATGCTTGTGTTCCTCCTGAATCTCCTGCCTCCAGTAAGAACCAGAAATTAAGTAATACTGCAGCATCTGCTCCAGGTGAACCTCTGTGGGATTCTTTGGTCATGATACTGCTGCTTGTGGCAATTTGAATTGCTGCCGATGCTGTGTGGTGTTTGTGGGCTGGATTCCAGGAGTGATTTTTTCAGTAGGCTTCTCCTTCCCATTCTGGAACACATCAAAAATAACGATGTTCCTGCCTTACTCCGAAGAGTTTATCAAGATGATACAGAAAGTGACTTCTCTGGTGCATAAGGATTATCCCTTGAATAGGAGGGATCTTTTCTGCAGTATGCTGGACTCAGTTCTTCCTTTACTGGGAATGGGACACAGTGACACGCACAGAGGGTGCATAAAATCACCAAAGGTCTATTTGATCTTCTGCCATGTGCTTCTTTCTGTGTGTAACTGGGCCAGGCTGGCAACCAGGTGATATTTGTCGTGAGTATTTTTGTTTCAGCCTCGGATGCCTTTTCTCCCCACAGTGTTTTAACTGATGGCTTCAGGATGTGTTGCAAATCTGACCTATTTTCCTTTACTGACCGCCTTGCTGGTGAAGGGTTTAGAGCACAAGCATTATGAGGAGCAGCTGAGGGAACTGGGATTGTTTAGTCTGGAGAAAAGGAGGCTGAGGGGAGACCTGATTGCTCTCTACAACTGCCTGAAAGGAGGTTGTAATGGCGTGGATGCTGGTCTCTTCTCCCAGGTAACAGGTGATAGGACGAAATGGCCTCAAGTTGCACCAGGGGAGATTTAGGTTGGATATTAAGAAGAATTTCTTTACTGGAAGGGTTGTCAAGCATTGGAATAGGCTGCCCATGGAGGTGGTGGAGGCACCATCCTTTGAGGTGTTTAAAAGACAAGTAGATGTCATACTTGTGGACATAGCCTAGTGGCGCACTTGGCAGTGCTGGATTGATGGTTGGACTAGATGATCTTAAAGGTCTTTTTCAACCAAACCCATTCTGTGAGGCCAACCTGGGACTGAGTGGGTACTGGGATGTTACATGTTGATCACAACAAAAAACCTTGTATTCTGGTTCCGAGTGTCAGATTTCCTTGTTTCTTCATTGGATTTAGTAGGGTTTTAATTGTCTGGAAAGTTGATGAGAGCATTGGAGAGAAGAGATTAATGTACTCACGTGGTTCATTTGATAATGGGATTAACTAGTTATAATGTATTGGCTTTGTCCTGCAGTGTCTTGTGCCCCCAGTGTTTAATCCGCTGACTTCCTTTGCAGAACTGTTGTCCAAGCAGGCGACTGCTGCCCAAATGTGTGTTGCTTATGTTCTTTCAGAGCTTCTGCAGTCCCATGGCGACGTACCTGGAGTTCATCCAGCAAAATGAGGAGCGTGATGGAGTGCGCTTCAGTTGGAACGTGTGGCCTTCCAGCAGGCTGGAGGCCACAAGGATGGTTGTCCCCCTGGCCTGTCTTCTGACGCCACTGAAGGAGCGTCTGGACCTGCCACCTGTGCAGTATGAGCCGGTGCTTTGTAGCAGGCCCACTTGCAAAGCGGTGCTCAACCCACTCTGGTATGAATTTCTTGGCTGGGGTGTTAGGAGAGGCTGCATACTACCTAGTCCTTACCTGAACTTCACTGCTTCCTTATACCTCCTTTTCTCTGCCTGGTGCCTGTCAGCCTCTTACATTTAGATGTAGTGGATTTATTAAAGTCTGTGCATGCCTAATGAGGTAACTTGAATATCCCAGCATGTGTTGATATGTTCAGACCTTTACTAGAGGTGCCAAAGGCAGAGGAGAGAAGATTGCCTTTGGGGAGGCTATTAAGGCAGAGATGACATGGAAGCCAACTGTATCCTGGGGTGCATTCAAAGCAGTGTGACCAGCAGGTTGAGGGAGGGGATTCTGCACCTCTGCTCTGCTCTTGTGAGACCTTGCCTGGAGCCCTGCATTCAGGTCTGGAGTCCTCAGCACAGGAAGGACGTGGATATGTTACAGTGAGTCCAGACGAGGCCATGAAGATGAGGCTGGAGTATCTTCCATCCGAGGATAGGCCGAGAGAGTTGTGTTTGTTCAGCCTGGAGAAGAGAATGCTCTGAGGAGACCTTCTAGCAGCCTTCCAGTACTTAAAGGGGGCTGCAGGAAAGGTGGGGAGGGGCTCTTTATCAAGGAGTGCAGGGATAGGATGAGTGGGAAAGAAGAGAGATTTAGATGAGATATTAGGAAGAAATGTTCAAACTGGATGGGCTTTATGGTCCCTTCCTCCCCAAACCATTCTATGGTTCTGTGAAATGTCCAGTCCTCTTACCATCCCAGAGAATTTTGTGGTGAATAATGAAACTTAAGACTAAAAGCCTTGGGGCAGGGAACAGCCTGTTTGCTTGATGTTTGCACAGGGTCTGGGTGAATAGTTCCTGCTCTGTCACTGGAGCACTTGTGTGCTACAGCTGCGCAAACAAAAGATGACTGAGATAAGCCCAAGTGTAGTGAAAGAATTCTTAAACTCAAGTCTTTGTCTGCCAAAAGCTAAGCTCTGGAGAGGGTCAGTGGTCTGTCTGACTGGAAGTAGCTGGGCTGGGTGAGCTAGTGAACTTCCTGGCAATAGAATAAGAATCCGAGTCCTTAAAACTCTTAATGTTCTCTTTGGAGTGCCTGATGCTGTGTTTCTTCCTCAGAAGAACCAGCACAGATAATTGTGAAGCTGTTGTGTAAGGTTGTTCCTATGGTTATACTCACACCTCTTCTTTCCTTTGCAGCCAAGTTGACTTTCGGGCCAAACTGTGGGCTTGTAACTTCTGTTTTCAGAGAAATCAGGTAAGCTGGAAAAAGCATCAGAGCTTCCATGTTTTTTTGATGGCCTCCCTGGCAAACAATTTAAGCGTGAATTCCACTTTTCTAGATAGGACTTCTTCTCTTGCTGAGCCCAGGCCAGAGTACTTATTCATGTGTCTGTTTTACCTGACATCTGTTTTGAGTTCAGGTTTGCCAGTGGTATTACCAGAATGTGGGGCATGGGAAGATTATAAAATGGTTATTTTGTCCCATGTTTCAAGTGTGTTTTTTGCAGTTGATCTTTAGTGTTCTTGCTGAGTATGATATCAATTAGATTTGAGTAGACTTTTACTGTAAAAAATCTCATGTGGCAGAATGGCTTTAAGCTAATGAAGAGCTGCTTTAGTCCTACCTTTTATTTGCACTGGATTGAGCAGTCCCCCATCCTGCTGGCCACTTGTCTGTGCTTAGGGAAACAGCAGGATGGGTCTCTTGTCATGAATTAATCGAATTGGTGCAGTGGCAGTAAATAGAGTTGAATAACCACATCAGGAAGCAAGGGAGCCTCTGCACTGCAGAGTGTGGCCCTACATTTCTGTCCCATGAGTTCCTTGTCCTGATTTCTTGTTCTCTTTTTCAGTTCCCTCCAGCGTATGCAGGCATATCTGAAGTCAATCAGCCAGCAGAGCTTATGCCGCAGTTTTCAACAATTGAATATATAGTGCAGGTAAAGGAATCATGGGCAAGTTTGAAGCCCTCAAAATTGTCTTGTTTGTAACAACTTATGTATGTGTTAGATTTACTGAAGATAACATAAATAACATTTCTGCAAGGTGCTTCAGATAGGGCTCATTTTATTACTTGACAGCAGGCATTATAAAGCGTCTCTTGGCATATGCACAAACCGAGTAAATCCATTTCTTCCCACATCAGCGAGGTCCACAGACACCGTTGATCTTCCTGTATGTTGTTGACACGTGCTTGGAAGAGGAAGACTTGCAGGCATTGAAGGAGTCGCTCCAGATGTCCTTAAGTCTGCTGCCTGCTGATGCTCTGGTGGGGCTCATCACTTTTGGCAGAATGGTCCAGGTTCATGAGCTGAGTTGTGAAGGGATTTCCAAGAGTTATGTGTTCAGGGGCACAAAGGACCTGACAGCTAAGCAGATACAGGTATGTCTGCTGTCTCATGGCAGTGGCTTGTTCCCATTAGCTCCATTGGCACCATTGCTAGTCTTTCAAGCTTTCAGCTCTTGAGGAGGAAGGAAGGTTTATGCTTCTAGGTGTTAGCCTGTTTCCCTCCCTGTATCATAGAAGCATAGCATCATAGAATGGTTTGGATTGGAAAGTAACTTAAAGATCATCCAGTTCCAAACCCCTCCTGCCATGAGCAGGGACACCTCCCACTGGATCAGGTTGCTCAAAGCTCCATCCAACTTGGCCTTGAACACCTGCAGGGATGGGGAATCCACAACTTCTGTGGGCAACCTGTGCCAGTGCCTCACCACCCTCACAGAAAAACATTTCTTCTAAACATCTCATCTAAATTTCCCCTCTTTCAGCTTAAAACTGTTCACCCTCAATCCTATCCCTGCACTCCCTGATAAAGAGCCCCTCCCAGCTTTACTGTAGGCCCCAATATCCATCCGTTCTTTTGCCTTTGTAAATTCCATGGAATCTTGTACAAGAGTTTGGGTGTCTTCCATAGTGGACCCATTGATCCATTCCTAATGGCAGTTCAAAGATTAATCTTTCACAGATTTTAATGTATTTGATGCTACAGTGTTGCAGGCTTTGGGGTATATCACTTGACAAGAAACAAGACATTTATTGTTTGAATAGGACATCTTCTCTGCCTACTCTTTACCGTTCTCTAGGATATGCTTGGACTTTCAAGGCCTGCTGTCCCCATTCAACCTGGAAGACCTCTTCAAACACCAGAGCAACCTGTTATTTCGAGCAGGTAAGCTGCAGCAGCTCAGCAAAAGAGCGAGGCAGATGTTTTATGCCTCACTGGGGTCACATTTCTAAATTGGGGTTTCCCAAGAGGAGTGAGATTTAAGTGGTGTTGTCACAACTGTTTCTCTACATTGAGTGATATGCGTGGATGTGATTTATTCGAGCTGTGGGCAGTGCATTAGGCTTCTGGAATATCTTGGTTTTGCTGTTGCCAGAGCATGATTGCCATTCAGGCTGGATTTCCACTTGAAAAACATAAGAGTAGCTGTCTGCAGAAAGCCTGCTGCTCAGGAGTTGTTTGGAGCCAGGCCTTGTCTTTGACCAGCTGATGAGGGCCTGCTCTGTGAGTAGTGATCATAGAATCCTAAAATTGTTTGAGTCAGAGGAGACCTTAAAGCCTATCCAGCTCCAAACACCCCTGCCACGTGCAGGGACAACTTCCACTGGATCAGGTTGCTTAAAGCCCCATCTAACCTGAAATTCTATACATCACCTCCTATGCCTGACCCAGCACCTCCAAAACAGGATCGACAGGCAAGCAGTGACCTGGAGCAGTAAAGCCATATTTGCCTCTGTTGAATATATTTGTGCATTTGTGCGTTTTGGTAGACTAAATCACCATTTAAGTTATATGAAGTTATGTCCGATCCTTCTGTGACTTTGTTTTCTAGTCAGTTCCTGATGCCTTGCTTTGATCAAATATTTTATTTCACACAGGCCTATTATCTTGGGAAGTTTGAATGTGGGAAGGGAACATGCCATGTGACTTTTTGCTTCTGATAATTTTCTCAGTGCAATTTATATGTGCCAGGAGCAAAAAAGTTACTTTCTATCTTCCCTAAAGCAAAAAGACTTCTAAGCAGGAAAACATTTCTTTGAAATTTTTGCAGGTTTCTGCAGCCAGTGCATAAGATTGACATGAATTTAACAGATCTGCTTGGAGAACTGCAAAGGGACCCATGGCCAGTGACCCAGGGGAAGAGGCCCTTACGTTCCACTGGAGTAGCTCTTTCAATTGCTGTTGGCTTATTGGAGGTATTCTTAGCATTGTTGTTTGAGATGAGCTGGTCAAAGAAAGCACCTGGCAGTCTTAGCTGAGAGGTGTGTGGGTGTCCATCCAGCTTAGTCTGTGGTCTGGTTATGCTAGAGAGGTGCAGTTTGTTGACATTCAACATGAATAAGCAGCTGCTGGTGTAGACTGGGCTGGGAATTTACATCTAATGCAAATGTGTAAAGGTCTCTTGATTTTTCTGTGCATTTGCCATGTGGTGGTAGTAGTGTGCACTGAGTTTATCTAAGGGTCATGCAAAATCATAGGATCATTGAGGTTGGAAAAGGCCTCTTAAAATCATCTAGTACAACCATCAGCCGAACACCACTGCAACTGCTAAACCATGTCCCAAAGTGCCACATCTACACAATTTTTGAATGTCTCCAGGGATGGAGACTCCACCACTTCCCTGAGCAGCCTGTTCCAACGCTTCACCGCTCTTTCAGTAACAAAGTTTTTCCCACTATCCAGCCTGAACCTCCCCTGGCACAGCTTGAGGCTGTTTCCTTTCGCCCTATCACTTGTTATTTGGGAAAAGAGACCAGTACCCACCTCACTACAACTTCCTTTCAAGTAGTTGTAGACAGCAATGAGGTCTCCCTTCTGCTTCCTTTTCTCCAGAATAAACAGCTCCAGGTGCCTCAGTCACTCCCATACATCCCCCTCCTCTGGACACGCTCCAGCCCCTCGATGTTCTTGTAGCGAGGGGCCCAAACATGGATACAGAATTCCAGGTGCAGCCTCACCAGCTCTAAGCACAGGGAGATGATCCCTTCCCTGCTGGCCACACCATTTCTGGTCCAAGCCAGGATGCTGTTGGCCTTCTTGGCTACTTGGGCACCCTGCTGGCTCATGTTCAGCTGCTGTCGACCAGCACCCCCATGTCTTTTTCCATCATGAAGACTTCCAGCCCTTCTTCCTCAAGCCTGGAGCACTGCATGGAGTTGTTGTGACCCCAGTGCAGGCCTTGGCATTTGGCCTTGTTGAATGTCATGGAAGCTGATGAGATATAAGAACAACAGAAACTGTCTGCTTCCTGTTATGAAAAGATGCAGCTTGACATGGCTGAATCTAAACTTGAGAGTGCTGTACTGTTAGGAAATGTATCACTATTTATCGGGGTGACCTCTGCAGAGGCAGGTCCCTAGTGACATTGCAGAAACACATGCAGACGCTTCTCTAAAGAAAGTAGTACTGCCATTTAATCAGTGACTAGTAATTAATCAATGACTTCCCTTGTTCCTCTCCTTTTTTTTTCCCCCTCTTTCTCTCTGATATAAGTATTCGTTTTAATTTTAGGGCACGTTTCCAAACACTGGGGCCAGAATAATGCTGTTTACAGGTGGGCCACCAACACAAGGCCCAGGCATGGTGGTAGGAGATGAACTGAAAACACCCATCCGTTCATGGCATGACATAGAGAAGGACAACGCAAGGTTCATGAAGAAGGCCACCAAAGTAGGTGTCGTGTCAGGACACTAAATGAGGGAGAATGACACAACTCAAACATATGTAAACTGCTATGGTGACAGCTGCCCGGCGTCCTTCTCCAGGGAACAGACAAGTTCCATTCTCTGCATGTGGGATCAGTATGTCCAGATCGTTGCATTGTTATCCTTAAAGTGCCTGATCTTTTGGGTGCATTAAATTGTGAGAATGGTTAAGGGAAGGGTAAAAAAGCCTTCCTCCTCCTTAATTCTCCTGCACAGTCTTGTGTCTTCTCAGAGAGAGTATTTCGGTGTTGTTTTTTAGCTGGTGGTGGGTGCCGAGTTGGTTCATCAACATCATTGTATCTTCTGGGGAGAAGAAAATGTATCTCCCAAGAATTGGTCGCTTCCAGAAAGCCTACTTTGTCTTCTTAATGTATGAAACAACAGTTAGAATGGTAAGAGTGTCAGACATGAAACATGCCTGTCGGCTTAGAGAAAGCAGTATGAGATCTGTTCTCCTGTCACCTGGGAACCTTTGGGTTATCTAAGTTATCGCAGGCAGGGATCCCATGCAATTCATGCTCTCTGTATTTGTGACATGCAACTCGGGCTCATCCAAGTGCAAATAGCCTAGGAGAGAAGTGCATTCCAACTGCATGGTCAGAGCAAACAGCATTTTAGTTATTACAGCACTGGTAATTGCTTCATTTACCTTGTGTTTCACGTGTTGTTCTCAGCTGGAGAGCAGTAGAAGCACCATCCATTGTGGCATCCTAAACACTGTGTGTGTCTTCCCCAGCATTATGAGGCTCTGGCTAATCGCACTGCAGCCAACGGGCACTGCATCGACATCTATGCCTGTGCCCTGGATCAGACTGGACTGCTGGAGATGAAGTGTTGTGCAAACCTCACTGGGTACGTTTGTGTAGCACGAAAGCACAGAGTTGGCACCTGCATTTTCTCTTTTTTTGAGGAGAAGAATGGTTCAGAAAGCAGTGAAGTTTGCTGTCAGAGCAAAAGGATGAGGTGTTTGTCATTTTATGCTGAATTGTGGTTTGAATTTGCCAGGAATTATATGGCAACACCCCCCTCAATCCCAGTCTACGTTCCTGAAGTCCCAAACCAGCACTGCTGGTAGAAAACAAAATGTCCTACTTTGTGAAAGATTTTCTAAAGCATGGTACAACATGGCTTTTGCATATGCCTTCTGCCTCCTTGGGGCATAACAAGTGTCCCTTCCAGAAATTATGGGACAGAAGTGCTGTGCTTTGTGATGTGTGCATGGCTGCAGTATCATCTGAAGAGCAGTGTGTCAGGCATGTTGAGGAAGCTTTCCCTGTATGGGCCAGATTTTCTCTGCTTAACAGCTCACTTGCACATTCTCCAGGGATTCTTGGTTTCCTGGGATTTAGTTTTGGGTGACATCTCTGAGGGGTAATTGTGTGAACTGCTGAAAACCTTATGGTCTCTGAGTAAGACTGTGTGCTAAACTGACCCTTCTGGGGACTTGCGTCTTCTTGATCATTTAAAATCTGCTGTGTCCAGGGCATCAAAGAATGGTTGAGCAAATGCAAGGTATTTGTATAAAATAATCAGGAAATACTAAGTAAGCAGAGGAGAGATTTTTTTTTTTTTAGCCTTTCGTTGCTTTGCTAAGGTCCATCCAATCAGGCCTGGGTTTCCCAAGGGAGGCACAGCATAGATTCGTGCAGCTGTCCTTGTGCTGTAGTGGTGCAGCCATCCTGTCTGTGGTGTAGGTGTTTCCAGCGTGCATCCAGCCCTGCTCCGGGGAAGCAGGCTCAGCAAAGCTCTTTTCTAAATACTGGAACAAGAGCATTTTTAAGACAGCTAAAGAGATGGCAAGAAGTATAATTGAGAAAGCAAGCTGGGAAAGTTGGAGCATTAACTTATCTGGCTTTGGGGAAGGCATCTGCGTTCCCTGATGTGAATTCTACCCATGCAAAGGCATACTTTAAAGGAGCTTCTGCAAGTGTTTGCATGCATGAGAGTGGAGTGATATATCTTTTGGGTTTACTTCCACTTCCCAGTTGCTTCCGTTGCCTTATGTATGTTTTTTTCTTTCCCAGAGGACACATGGTGATGGGAGACTCCTTCAACACTTCTCTCTTCAAGCAGACCTTCCAGCGGGTATTTAACAAAGGGTACAATGGGGAGTTTCGGATGGCTTTTGGTGCAAGTTTGGATGTGAAGGTGAGAAATCAGTTTGTTTGGATGACATTAACTGGGAAATACAAGTACTGTCCATTAAAAAGTCGATTATGTTTCTGGAGTGTAGAAAATTCTACATGTTTGTGGTCAGCCGTGATGCCTGTTCTGGGAGAAGCACCTCACTGTAGGGAATGGAGGGGTTTTTGTTTTAAAGCTTATTCAATTTGTGGTTGGTTTTGTGTTGTGGGGTTTTTTTTGTTGGTTGATCAGTTTTGGTTCTTAAAAAAAGCATCTGAGCTCAGACTTTCCTTGTGCAGCAAGGAACATTTCATGCTGTGTTGTGGTCATTATAAACATATCTTCATTATTATAATGTGACTCTGTAGATTCTCTTCCTATTAGTAACAGTAGGTGATCTGGGAAGCACTCAAAAATGCTTTCCCTGACAGCCACGTGTATGCATTGTTGGATCGAAGTTGAGTGACTGATTTACTCTGTGTGTATTCTGTTTGACTGACTTGATTTTAAAAAACAGACAAACAACTCCACAATGTTTTTTACTGTGCTCTAGACCTCCAGGGAGCTGAAAATTGCAGGAGCTATTGGACCGTGCATATCCCTGAATGCAAAAGGGCCTTGTGTCTCTGAAAATGTAAGTTTCTGACATGGAAAAATCTTCAATAAAGGAGTGAATAAACAGTGCAAAGTTTATTTCTAGGCCTACAGCTCTGCTAGGATGTCAGAGTTTTCAAGGAGAAGAAAAATTTGGAAACATCCCTAGAAAAATAGTCTTCCCCAGAGTAAATTCTTGTCTCGTAAGGCTTTCTTTTAAGTGCATGTCCTTCAGTAACTTCATTCACATGCAAAGGATAAGGAATCCAGAAGGGCTACTTTAACTTGTGCCTCTGACCAGAATTTAACATCAGCTTGGCTTATGTCCTGCTGGAAACAAAAGTGCTGCTTTCTTTTTAATTCTGTGCAGGAACTTGGAATCGGAGGAACATCTCAATGGAAAATTTGTAGTCTGGATCCCAGCACAACTCTGGCCATTTACTTTGAAGTGGTAAATCAGGTCAGTTGTGACTTCTCTTTATTTTTTGTTGTCTTATTTACACACCAAAGTGCGTGTTTGTAAACAGGAAAATTCAGTGATGTCCTTTGTGTTGCAGATCAATAGTTGTGAAACAACCAAATGTTTTGTTCCAAAGAAATAGTCTCAGTGGTTGTCTTCCTAATCATAAATTGCATGATATTTTGTTCTGTACAGAACCTGCATTATTTCTTTGTCTTCTTGTTATTGTATTTATTTAACAAGGGAGAAATTGTCTTTTTGCCAGTAGGTGCTGTATTCAAATTTTGGAGAGTGGGTCTTCCAAGTTGCAGTAACTTAATGGTTCAGAAGCCGCTTTTGGCTATGGAGGTTTCTGAGCATGTGGCAGCTGGAAGCTGGGGAGGCCACCCCAAAGGAATTCTATTCTGCATGCGTCTCTGTCTTCTCTGCTGTGAAGGCTTGGTATGGTTGGGATTAGGATGATGGACTCTCAGGACCTTTGCTCAAACCTAGTGCTGCTGTTCTTCTGTTCATTGCCGTAGCAAAACAGCTGAAAATCAATGCTAACAGACGATTCTCTCTTCTCTGGTTCACCTCTAGCTTGTACTTATTCTGTGATTGCTCAAATGATGCCCTGGAGTACCCTGTAGTAGACGGTGCTGTGGAAAAACCAGCCTGTTTTGAAGGCCTGTCTTGTTTCCTTTGCAGCATAACGCGCCGATACCTCAGGGAGGCAGAGGAGCTGTGCAGTTTGTCACTCAGTATCAACACTCCAGCACACAGAAACGCATCCGTGTCACCACCATAGCCAGAAAGTAAGTATCTCGTGCCAGTGCTTTGGCAGAAACCTGAGCCATAGTCAGTGCTGGAACTTTCTTTGGGTTTTGTTGCATGCATTTGCTGCAGAGTATTTGGCAAGGGGAGGGTTGATCTGGTTTGAGTTTGCTGGTGGTGAAAGCATGCAGCACTAACCCTTTACTAACCCTGTAGCTGGGCAGATGCACAGAGTCAGCTCCAGCACATAGAAGCTGCGTTTGACCAGGAAGCGGCTGCTGTGCTGATGGCACGACTGGGAGTGTACAGAGCTGAATCTGAGGAGGGACCAGATGTTCTACGATGGCTGGACAGACAGCTGATCAGACTGGTAAGGAAAGCAGACTGCAGTTGGATGTATTCCTGATCGTAGGAACAGGCTCCGGAATGAAATGCTATTCTTTTCCTAGATTGACTTGCTTCATTTGTGTTCTGATCATGGTCACGTAGTTGTAGTATGTGATAGCTTAGAACCACTGTGATCAGGGCAGGTAAGCATACTATCACACTGAAAGGGTTAAATCTGGGATTAAAGAATTGATGGTGAAACACAGAGTAACACAGGTGGGAAGAGACCTCTGATGGTCTCTCGTTCAAACCCCCTGCTTGGAGCAGCACCCGCTTTGAAGTTAGAGCAGGTTGCTCCAGGTCTTGTTGAGTTTTGAAAACTCCAAAGATGACGTTTCTCTTGACAACCTGTTCCAACATTTGATCACAGTCACTGTGATTTAATTTTCTTCCTCCACCCCCACTGAAATGTCCATTTCTCCAGCTCCTTGTCATGTAACTGTAGACAGTGATGTGACTCGCTGATCCTGCTCTTCACCAGGCTGAACAAAACCTGCTTTTTCAGCCCCTCTGCCTGAGGTGCTCCAGCCCCTGACCAGCTTGGTGGCTTCTGCTAAATTTTATTTATTATACCAATGTCTGTCTCGTACTGGGAAGCCCCAGACTGGACACAGCACTGGGATGTGGGCTCACTGGTGCCAAGTTGAGGGTGGCAATCACTTCTGCAACTTCACACTGTCTTGCTTTGAATTTCACAAGCCTGGTTTGCCTAAATCAGTTCTCGCTTTGTCCAAACACCCATGTGGAGTCGATACTAACAGATATGGCACATCAGACATGGGAAAAACAGGGCCAGTGTCAAATGAAGACTTGAGCACCAAAACATACACGGGCATGCTGTGTGTTGAAATGATTGTGGAGTCTTTTATAGTTAAATTGCTAAAACCACTGATGTAGTGAAACAGTGGTGAAATGCTGGTCTGCTGCTGCTCTGGAAGGAAGCAGAGTTGCTGCAGAAGTGTTTCAGTGTGCAAAGTATAATGTAGTATCCCTGATTTAGTGGAAACAATTGGGTAGTATTAGAAGCACTCTTTCATTCTTAGATAATTTCAAATCTAGGACCTAAGAGAATGGCAGGAAGATATGCCAGAGACGGGTTAGTTTGGATACTAGGGAAAGGCTCTTCACTGAGAGGGTCATGGAGCACTGGAATAGGCTCCCCAGGGAAGCAGTCATGGCTCCAAGCCTGACAATATTCTAGAAGCATTTGGCCAATGCCTGCAGGCGCACGGGGTTGTCTGTTGTTGGGGTTGTCCTGTGCAGGGACAGGAGTTGGGCTTGATGACCATTGTGGGTCACTACCAACTCAGGACATTCTATGATGTATAAAAATAGATTTTGATGTATTTGTATATAATTGATGTATAAATAATATAAATAATTTTGATGTATTTGTATATAACTAATGTGTAAAAATAGGTTGAATAATCATTCTCATTCCAGTAAGATACAGAAACCACTGACTTAAAGAAACATATATGTTAGAATACTTCGTATTGTCACTTTTAGTCCTTGGTTGCTCTATTTAAAAACAACCAAAAGAACTCTCTTAAAAACAAAAAAAAAAGGTGTTAATTCTAAAATAAGAAAGAACAAAGAAGAGGAAAAGAGAGAGACAATCAAAGTGTTCTTTTTGATTCCAACAGTGTCAGAAGTTTGGGCAATACAACAAAGATGATCCCAACTCCTTCAGGTTGTCAGAATCATTTTCTTTGTATCCCCAGGTAAGAACTTCACTTCCACAGTCCATGGGAAAGTGTACAAGGGTGCGTGAGAGTGATGATAAAATGTCAGTGTCTTGTACCGTTGATCAGATTCAAGACAGGAGGAACACTGGTGTTTTTAATTTTGTAATAAGGGAAGAACTCTGAGAAGTTTAGCAAGGGACAAACATTTTTCAGAGAGTTTGCTATTCAGAAAGATTGGATTTGGGTGCAAAAATTTTGCCACCTTGCTGAGATGTCTGTTCTCTTTCATCTTTCTGGTGCAGTTCATGTTCCACTTGCGACGCTCCCCATTCCTGCAAGTCTTCAATAACAGTCCAGATGAATCTTCCTATTACCGTCACCACTTTGCTAGGCAAGATCTGACTCAGTCTCTCATTATGATCCAGCCCATCCTTTATGCTTATTCTTTCCATGGACCTCCTGAGGTGAGTATCTATTTAATAGGAAGAGGTGAATCAATCCAAAATAATGAGTATTCAGTCAGGCTAACACTATTTCATCAAAAAGGCCCTTATATATAGATTTTAGTCAACCTAATTGTTAAAAGATGAAGTGAGGCAATCTAAAATATGAATTGTGTTTTCAGTAAGCTTACAGCTTTGATTAAAAAAACCCAAACAAACAAAACAGCCTCCGCTCTCCCCAAAAAAGCAGCTTTCTCTGCCAAAACCATAGCCCCTAGCATCTGGTGAATATTGTGGCTGTCAGTAGCACTTATGTTTCCTTGCTGTTTAAGTCAGTAAATCTCAGCCCTTCCAGGTCATCATCTCCCACCTGCTGCTTGTTTGCAGTTGTTCATGCAGCAGTGTTAAACCACATGCAATTATTCAGCAGACAGACTCAGATTCCCCTGGAAAGGAGTGGGTCTGGCAGGAAGTGTAGGAGCTTCCAGAGTAACATTCTGAAACCTTCTTGGCAGCATTTGCCTGAGTTCTCTCCTCATGATTCTCAAGATCCTTTTGTTCAAGACTATTCCAGATTAAACTTAGAGAGCCATAGAAATTGTTGTCTCCGTCCTGTTTCATGCAGTAGCTGATACCTGCTGCCCCATTCAGTGGTGCTGCAGGAGGAGGCTGGCTGTGCTCTGCAAGGTGTCCGCATGGATGGAGCAGCTCTTGGTGCACTCGCGTCTCCACGGGCAGGGCTGAGCAAGCTATTTGGCTGACCAAGAAGGTTGATACTGTTCTGAGGTCTTAGTGGCACTTGACTTTCTACTTTGTTTTCTGCAGCCAGTGCTTTTGGACAGCAGCAGTATTCTTCCTGACAGAATCCTACTGATGGATACTTTCTTCCAGATAGTGATCTATCTTGGTGAGGTACGGTGAAATACATTCCCCTTCTTTATTTGCACTCCCTCCTGCCATGCATGGAGATAGCACCACTGTTACTATGAAAAGAGGTGCTGGCAAACCCACACTGGCACAATCACATTGTGTATGTGCTGCCAGTTGTCACCACAGAGTCTGACTTAGCAAAAATGACCGAGGGTGCATTCTGCAGTGAGGAATAGTTGTGATATCGGTTTGGTAATGAAGGTGGTCCCTTATCACACCCAGGAAAGGGCAGAGAAACTTGAAACTAAGCAGGGCAGAGCTGCATTTTGATTTTTCAGACAAGTGACATGCTTGATTGCTAGGTTTTGACACTGAAATAATGCTGCTTTTAAAGAAATTGATTACAAATTGATTTCCTGTTTTTCCTTTTAAATCCTGGATGGTTTCCGCAGCTTCTCCCATATTCTTTGATGCCATTTCCCCCCTCTTTTATAGTCCTGCTTGTGGAGTGGCCCTCATCCAGTTTCTTTTACCTAAACATGACATCAGGTTGGAGTAGCTGAAGCAAACCCACCTTGGTTTATGGTCAAACATTCTTATCAGTGGGAACTTCTTGGGAGGTGTTTTAACTCTTCCCTTTGTTTTTGAACTAAGCTACTTCACTGATATTTAATGAGAATGATTGAAGTTTGGCAGCTCCGTTAGCAGCTCTGACTTCACTCCATATAGGATCTGTAGCAGCTCTGACTTCACTCCATATAGGATCTGTTCCGGGGAGTTTGGGGATAGAATGAGGGGGAATGGTTTAAAGTCGAAAGAAGGGAGATCTAGGTTAGATCTTAGGAAGAAACATTTTCCTATGAGGGTGGTGAGGCACTGGCCCAGGTTACCCAGAGAAGTGGTGGATGCCCTATCCCTGGAGGTGTTCAGGGCCAGTTTGGATGAGGCTTTGAGCAACCTCATGCAGCGGGAGGCGTCCCTGCCCATGGCAGGGCGGTTGGAACTGGATGGGCTTTAAGGTGCCTTCCAATCCAAACCATTCCATGATTGTATGACATGAACAAGAGTTGAACACTTCAGTCAACAATGACAGTAAATCTTCAGGGTTCCCTTAAATGTTTTCTGCCTGCTGCAGCAAAGCAAGGCACTGAGCAACAGGGTAAAAAGTAGACAAAGGAAGAGTTACTTGTGTACCCTGCACAAGTACAGAACAACTGCTTGGGTACATGTGGTTGGGTACTTCAGGAACACCCTGAGGCAATGGCTGCTTAATCTAGGATCAAGTCTGGTTTAAACTGTCAGTGATTTATGAGCGCTTTGTGTTTCTGTATTGGTGCAGGCTGAAACGTAACAGCGTGAAGATCACTTTCAACCAAGTGCTCTTCCACTGCACAAACTGCCACCAGCTTTTGTGTGAATCACCTGTTTTTAAGCTCAAGGATAGGAACTAAACTGTATTATCGCCAGAGTAGTGACAGCATGTGATTTCCCTGTGCTCTGTGAGCAGCAGTGCATGTAACATTCTGCTGCCTTAAGACATGCATGTTAAAAAGGAGAGGTTGCAGCCATCTCCACTGTCCTTTCACTTCCTCCCTGTCCTGTCCATAGACGATCGCACAGTGGCAGAAAGCTGGCTACCAGGACATGCCTGAATATGAAAACTTCAAGCACCTCCTGCAAGCCCCACTGGATGACACCCAGGAGATCTTGCAGACTAGATTCCCAATGCCGCGTTACATCCACACAGAGCATGGAGGCAGTCAGGTAAGGAGTTTTATCGAGGAACTCTCTGTTGTTGAACAGAGCAAACAGCTGTCTTTCTGCTTTACTAGAAGTGCTTTGAGTTAAATACAGTGGTAATTTAGCTCTTCACAGTACAGAGCTCCTACAATGTCTTCTAATAAGCCAGTCACTTGCTGGATATGCTTTTGAAATCTGAGGATTTTATTCTGCAAACAGGTGAGAAAGAAATTATTTGGCCATATATCTAAACATACCCAAGACAGGGAGTGTATTTAGCTTGCTAGGACTGTTACACTGAATGATGACTTGTCTGTTGTTTTAATCTTGGATGCTGAATGAGGATATAAATTAATTCCTGTTTTTGCCCTTTCTGGAACTGCAGTTGTGCAGTGCTTGTGCTTGGCTTGTTTTTGACACCAAAGAGGGCAGAATTGGTGCTCCAAAACAAAGCTTTGGTGCTAATTTTTGATGTGACTGTGTCACACTGGTTCTCCACTGACTAAGCAGGGTGTGTGAGGGATATTACTGGTGATATCTCTATGTTGCATGGTACCAGATTTGCCCTGCCAGGTGAACACTGCTTCCTGGAGCAGAACACTGGACCCCCGGGAGAGGAGTTGTCTGAGGAGCAGGGCTATTTCTGGACTTAAACCTGTTAGAGTTAATTAGTACCTTGCTTATAAAAGCAGAGAAACAGTGCTAGTCACGTATCTGAGGCAGCAGGAAGTCTTAAGACTGACATTTTCCTAAACTACTTCTTTCGTGTTCTGTCTTAACAGGCCCGGTTCCTCTTGTCTAAAGTGAACCCTTCTCAGACCCACAATAACCTCTATGCGTGGGGACAGGTAAGCAGAGAAAAGCTGCTGATGTTTGGGAATACTATAACACGTACCTATTTGTCTGTGTCACAGCCATCCTGTTTCACTCTGTGGGTGAAGGTGGTTAGATTTATCCTCCCCTTCTTACCAAAGAGCATTTTGCAGAGATATGTGACTGTTTTTAAGATCTTGGTGTTCTGCAGTGCAAGGAAACAAGGTTATTTCTGTGTGCCCAAGGATCTGGTCATGGAATTACCATTCAAGACTGCAATAACTGGATCATTTTAAGAGACAACTGATTTATTGGATTTGTCTCTAAAGCTTAGACTGATGAGGTTTTAATTCAACCCGCTTATCAAGTCCATGGTTGTTGAGAAGATAAACAGTGCTGGTGTGAGCACTGCACGACAAGGTGGTCAGAATAGATTTTTCAAGTCTGGATGTCTTGTACTGATCTCTCCAAAGTTTTCAGCAAAATCCAGCTGACTCTGGGGGATTTTTCTCCATGGACACAAGGAATGGCTTTCAGAATAGAGGTGCTGCCATAACAGCTTGATGCAGCAGCAACTCAATGGTGATAAGTGGTCACCACAAGGAGCGCTTTCCCCTTTTGATCTACCTTTCTGTATCCTGGCTACATGCGAGGCACAGGCAGGGCTGCAGGATTTTCTGTGGAAACAGCAAATTTGATGTAGAATGTGCTGTTACAGATTTCAGATGACCTGATATGGAAATTTATCTTCGCCCTTCCGTACAAATATGATTTAAAACTCGTACGACAGTGTAGTTAGTAGGAGGGCTGCAAAAATGATCTGAGAGTTGGGGTTGTTCAGCCTAGAGAAAAGAAGGCTTTGGGGAGACCTTCTAGCAGCCTTCCAGTACGGAAGGAGGCCTACAGGAAAGCTGGGAAGGGGCTCTTTTTCAAAGAGTGCAGGGAAAGGATAGAATGAGGGGGAAAGGTTCTGAGCTGAAAGAGGGGAGACTGAGATGAGAATTTAGGAAGAAACGTTTTCCTGTGAAGGTGATGAGGCAGTGGCACAGGTTGCCCAGAGAAGTCCTGGCTGCCCCATCCCTGGAAGTGTTCAAGGCCAGGTTGGATGGGGCTTTGAGCAACATGATGCAGTGGGAGGTGTCTCTGTCCATGGCAGGGGGGTTGAACTGGATGGTTTTTAAGGTTCCTTCCAACCCAAACCATTCTGGTCATTCTGTGATTGTGGAAAAAGTCACCAGCATATAAATACACAGAGATTGAACTGATCTGAGAATACTAGGCTTTGATAGCCCCCTTCTGTACCTTCATTGTTCAAAGCTTTGGGCAACAGAATTCCTAGTGCTTTAGAAAGAAGAGTGTTTCTTTTTCCAGTAGGTGAGAGTGCACTACAAGAACCTGTCAGTGTTTGGTGCTGCAGGCATTTAGTTCAGAGTGCTGACATCTGGTCTGTTTTCACTTGGTCCCCAGTGTTAACACCACTATTTAAGGCTCATTGTTTCTTTATTTCTGTGCAGGAATCTGGAGCTCCCATCCTAACAGATGATGTCAGTCTCCAGGTATTCATGGACCATCTAAAAAAGCTGGCAGTCTCAAGTGCATCGTGACTGTGATCAAACCAGGGATCAAGGATAGAAGACTTACATGGATCATGTTGATGGCAGAGCCATTTATTTACGTTTCCTTCTCTCTCTTTTAGACTACAGTTTTTAAATATTAAATGAAATAAATATTCAGGGAGAGTTTTTTACTTGGCCCTTCTAGATATTAATTTATTTGTGTCCCTTTTTGTCTATGTTCTTTACTCTCCATTTTTCATACATTGCAGTTATTGCTGAGGGATGTTTTAGCCAGTGTCGATTTTAACAGTCTTTAGCTTAGTTTTTAGCATTGTTTGTTCTTAAATAGGTGTCCTTTTAGCAACTGGGGTCTGTATTAGTGAAAAATAAAGCTGGATAAGAGCGTTACTGTTACGTGCTGTCCCCAGTTCAGCTGTACCTGTGATGAACTTGCCTCCTCCCCCCGTCCTTCTTCCGAAAGCCTAACAGCAGGGTACATAGGAGCTGCTGGAAACAATTCCACTTCCTGTGACCTGACATCATCCAAAGGCTTTCCTGGTATCACTGGTATCAAAGACCTTGTAATGATCTGAGGTGGAAGGGACCCACAAGCATCACTGAGGCCAATTCCTGTCCCTGCACAGGACACCCCAACATTCACACCTTGTGCCTGAGGGCATTGTCCCAACGCTTCTGGAATGTCAGGCTTGGCCCTGTGACTGCTTCCCTTGGTAGTCTGTCCCAGTGATCCACCACCCTCTGGGTCAAGAAACTTTTCCTAACATCCAATCTCACCCTCCCCATGCACATCTTCCTGCAAATTCCTCAGGTCCCATCATTGGTCACCAGAGAGAAGAGATCAGTGCCTGCTCCTCCCGTTGTGAGGAAGCTGTAGCAGGTCTCCCCTAGGGTGAACAGACCAAGTGACTTCAGCCGCTCCTCATACGGCTTCCTCTCTCAGCCTTTCACCAACATTGTGTCCTCTGGATCCTCTCCAGTAGCTTTATGTCCTTCTTATCCTGTGGCGCCCAAACTGCACCCCCAAGGTGGGGCCGCACCAGTGCGGAGCAGAGCGGGACGATCCCCTCCCTGGTGGTGCTGGCGATGCCGCCTAGGACACTGCTGGCTCGTGTTCCACTTGCCATCGACCAGAACCCCCAGGCCCCTTTCCGCAGGGTTGCTCTCCAGCCTCACTCCCCACTCTATGGACAGCCAGGTTTGCCGCGTCCCCGGTGCAAATTCCAGTCTGTTCCCTTGCTAAGCTCCCCGCGGAGGAGCTGCCCTTTCCCACCTTCTTCCCACCCACCCACCACGTCCGGTCTGGCCCCGCCCCCCGCGCCTCCCGATTGGCGGCGGGGCTGGGCCAATGCGCGCGGCCGTAGCTGGAGGGCGATGCGGGTGGCGGTGTGGAACGCGCGGGCGGCGCTGCTGTACTCGCTGGGCGGGTGGACGCTGCTGGGGGCCATGCTGCACTACAACTCCACGAGCACCGGCACCGAGAGCGGCGGCAGCCCCGGTACGGGCCAGCGCGGCCCCGCGGCGGGAGCGCGGCCCCCCCAGGAAGGAGAGCGGGGACAGGGGGCGGGGCTCGGCCGAGGGAGAGTGACGGCATCTGGACAGAGTGGGCGTGGCTTGGCAAAGGGGTCCTGCACTTGGGGCACAACAGCCCTGTGCAGCTAGAGACTGGGAGAAACCTGGCTGGAAAGCTGCCTGGAGGAGAGGGACCTGGGGGTGTTGGTTGACAGCCGACTGAACATGAGCCAGCAGTGGCCCAGGTGGCCAAGAAGGCCAATGGCATCTTGGCTTGTATCAGGAACGGCGTGATCAGCAGGTCCAGGGAGGTTATTCTCCTTCTGTACTCGGCACTGGTGAGACCAAACCTTGAATCCTGTGTTCAGTTCTGGGCCCCTCACCACAAGAAGGATGTTG
The DNA here is from genome assembly GCA_033459285.1 of Clamator glandarius. Taxonomy (NCBI): domain Eukaryota; kingdom Metazoa; phylum Chordata; class Aves; order Cuculiformes; family Cuculidae; genus Clamator; species Clamator glandarius. The sequence continues at coordinate 3,527,171 of JAUNZM010000250.1, read as the reverse complement.
AGGCTCTGGAGCGAGTCCAGAGAAGAGCAACGAAGCTGGTGAAGGGGCTGGAGAACAGGCCTTATGAGGAGCGGCTGAGAGAGCTGGGGGTGTTTAGCCTGGAGAAGAGGAGGCTGAGAGGAGACCTCATTGCTCTCTATAACTACCTGAAAGGAGGTTGTAGACAGGAGGGAGCTGGCCTCTTCTCCCAAGTGACAGGGGACAGGACAAGAGGGAATGGCCTCAAGCTCTGCCAGGGGAGATTTAGGCTGGACATTAGGAAAAAAGTTTTCACAGAAAGGGTCATTGGGCATTGGCAGAGGCTGCCCAGGGAGGTGGTTGATTCACCTTCCCTGCAGGTGTTTAAGGCATGGGTGGACGAGGTGCTAAGGGGCATGGTTTAGTGTTTGATAGGAATGGTTGGACTCGATGATCCGGTGGGTATTTTCCAACCTGATGTTTCTATGATTTTAAGGGGGCGGAGCTTAGCTGAGGGAGATGGCATCTGACCCGAGGGGGCCAGCTTGGCTAAGGGATGGAGCTTTTGGTTCGGATTTGAGCGAAGGGCCGTGGCTTGGGCGAATGACTTTGTGGCACATGGGCCACTGGCTTGGGGTGTGCTGGCACCTCTTGGCATTCTGAGGTTCGCCACAAAGGAAGGCTGTGTGGGTGGGAAAAGCGTGGGCTCCGTCTCAGGCAACAGGAACTGGGCCCAGGCCCTATCCAACATGTTGGTTTTTATTTGTGTCGAGACACAGGCTCTCTGCGTTCCTCTCGCGCTTCCTCAGATACCTGCTGCTGCTGAGGCCTAGTAACGTGGAGCTGCCTGCGAGAGGGTCACTTTTGCTGTGATACAGGGATAAAACATTTTTATTGCTATGCTCATTTTTCCCTTCCTCCTTCCCCTCCTATTCCTTAGAGAATGAAGAGGATCCTCATGCAAACCAAGGACCCCACAGAGAAACATTCACTAGACAAACATTTATTGGAGAAGTGACAACAATAATAACCTATAAGGAAGATCTGCCTGCTATTACTCGACTGCTTCGGCGTGTGAAATCATTCTTTGATTCCAGTGACAGCCCTCCTTCTGAAGACTGAGCGGGCCAGAAGCTCAGGACTTTGTGTTGGAGACAGTCATCCTGGCATCTGGCACCAGGCCACCCATCAGTGTCCATCAGCTCCATCGCTGACAGAACTTGCAAACCATTTTCTCTGCTCGCATCCCTACTGTTCTTTGCACGTGTGTTCAGATTGCCAAACACAAACTGGGTTCAGCTGGGAGACAACAGTGAGTCCTTGTGCTGCCTGGTGTCTAATGCTCTGACCTGGTGGCCGTTCCAGCTTTTTTGTAACATTGGTTTCCCAGCTGGTGGGCAGGTCATACCTGCATGACCCAGGACATACCTGGAAAGGCTTCTCAATGAAACAGCTCTGAAATGAATGCCTTAAGAACAATAAGGAAACAGGAAGAAACGTAGTTTAATCTTTGGGGTATGAGAGTTGTTAATTGTGCTTCAAATAAAAAGTGAATTTCAAGTACAGAAATGCTACTGCAATGTGAAACCTTGGGAAGTTTTCTGCTTCAGGCTCTTGTTTTCATTGGGGTTTCCTTATACACGTGGCCTCCCTTTGCAGGGTACTGTTGCTCTACATACCTTTCATTCTATAGGCTTTCTCCTATGGATATCCTCTCCTTTCACAGTAAGCGGCTCTTAGTCAATGTTTTCCATAGGTGTTTCCCCCAGCTGCTGACTCTTGTTGCTATAGGGGTCCTCTTTGGCCACCACAGTTGCTTTTGGAAGGCTGCCTGCAGCCCCTGCTTTCTACAGGGTCTTCCTCCAGTCCATATAGGCACTGCCTCCCTTCTGAGGACCTTCTTTTCCAAAAGGACTTCCCCTGTCCTTGCCAGTAGCTCCTTGTTTCTACAGAGGATGCCTGCTGACCCTACAGCCTTTTGAGGAGTTTGTGCCCACGCTGCAGTACTTCATGGGGTTGTCCCCCCAACCCCTGCAGTCAGCGCCTTGATGTGCAGAAAGGTGCCTCCAGCCCCTCTGCCTGCACCCTGCACTGCCATAGGGGCTTTATAACACCATCCCGGGCACTTACAGACTCACCTTTGTGGGTCCCTCTGTTACCTACAGCCACCTTTTTCAGAAAGCTGCTCCCTGCTATGTACCCCTATAGCCATTCCTATGGCGGCTGCCTCTGGAACTGGGCAATCCCAAGCACAAACACAGCCTGGGCGGCAAATAGATTGAGAGCAGCCCTGAAGAGAAGGACTTGGGGTGCTGGTGGGTGAGAAGCTCATGAGCTGGCAAGGTGCGCCTGTAGCCCAGAAAGCCAACCGTATCCTGGGCTGCATCCAAAGAAATGGGACCAGGAGGGCAAGCGAGGGGATCCTCCTCCTCTGCTCTGCTCTTGTGAGACCTCGCCTGGAGTCCTGTGTGCAGTTCTGGAGTACTCAGCACAGGACGGACAGGGATCTGTTGGCATGGGTCCAAAGGAGGACGCAAAGGTGATCTGAGGGCTGGAGCACCTCCCAAACAAGGACAGGCTGAGGGAGTTGTGGTCTGGATTGCAGAAGGCTCTGGGAGACCTTAGAGCAGCCTTCTAGGATTGAAAGGGGCTGCAGGAGACCTGGGGAGGGCTCTTTATCAGGGAGTACAGGGAGAGAGGGAATGGTTTTAAGCTGGAAGATGGGAGATTTAGATGAGATCTTAGGAAGAAATGTTTTCCTGTGAGGGCAGTGAGGCACTGGCCCAGTTTGCCCAGAGCCGTGGCTGTCCCATCCCTGGAGGTGTTCAAGGCCAGGCTGGATGAGACTTTGAGCAGCGTGATGCAGTGGGAGGTGTCCTAGTCCATGGCAGGGGGTTTGGAACTGGATGGGCTTTAAGGTCCCATTCCAAAACTCTATGCGCTTTGCTGCTTTCCACGGGCGCCTCCACCCAGACTCCACAGGCACCGACTCGGAGCGGGGCGGCCCCTCCGCTCGCACGACGCCCGCAGCCCTCTCGCCCGCAGCCGCTCCCGCGGCCGCTCCCTGACCGCCGGGAGGCGCAGCGGGTCCCCCCTGCCGCCAGGGGGTGCTGCAGGGCCTTGGCTCCGCCAGGGGGCCCTGCGGGCCGGGGCGCTGCAGGACCTCCGCTCCGCTAGGGGGCGCTGCGGGCCGGACGGAGGGCGCCCCGGTCCCCGTCCCATCCCGGAAGCGGCGGTGGCGCCGGGACCTGCGCTGCGCGGCGGCGGCACGATGAAGGCGATCGTGCAGCGAGTGGCCCAGGCCAGCGTCACAGGTCAGTGTGCCGCTCGGGGAGGGCCACAGCGCCTCCTCCTTCCACCCGCCGGGCCTTCCCGGCGCCCTCCCGTGCTTTGCCGGGGCCGCCTCTGCCGCGGGAGCCGCCTCCTCGCCCGGCTCGCTGCTCTGGCGCCGTGATCGCGGTGATTTCCATGCACTGCTTGCCCGTGCTGTCAGGGCCGTCCCCGTTGCTGTTGCTGCCGGGCTGGGTCCCCACTGCCGTTCCAGCTGCTTTCTCTCGTCATTGGCTGGTCTTGTCTCTGTAATGAGAGCCGCCTTTTTGCCTGCTTTGCTGCCTGGTTTTGCAGCGAGCTCCTTGCATGGCCTGCCCGTGTTGTCAGGGCTGACCCCATTGCTGTCACTGCAGGCGTGGGTCCCCAGTGCCCTCCCAGGTGCTTTCTCCTGTGGTTTACAGGTGTTGCGTTGTAACGAGAGCCGCCTCCTTGCCCATTTTGCTGCACTGTAATCGCAGCCATCTCCTTACATCACCTGCCTGTCCCCATTACGGCGTCCCGTTGCTGGTGTGGGTCTGTGGAGCCTTCTTGCTGGGCTTGTGCACGCTTGGCACCGTGATCCCAGTTGCCTCCTTACCTTGCTTTTGTCTGTCAGCAGTGCAGTTCGGATCCCTTTCTTCCATGGTCGGAGCACGTGGCGCTATAATCTGAGACGGCTTCATGCCTTGCTTGTATGTGCTGTGGCACTGCCTGCCCACGTGGCGTGCGTGTTCCACCGCTACAGTTGCAGGCATCTCCTTGCAGTCCTTCTGTAGGTTCCTCATGGCATCCCAGTCACCTTTTCCTGTACTTTACTGGTGTTGTCTCTGTAATGAGAGCCTCCTCCTTGCCTGTCTTGCTGTGCTAGCGCTATTACTGCTGTGATCACCTTGAATTGCCTGCCCATTGCTATTGCTGCAGATGTGGGTCCCCACTGCTGTCCCAGTTGCCTTCTCCTGTGATTTGTCAGTGTTGCCTTATAATGAGAGCCGCCTCCTTGCCTGGCTCACTGCGCTGGTGCTGTAATCGCAGTGATCTCCTTGCATTGCTTGGCAGGGCTGTCCCCATTGCCATTTCATGTTGCTGGTGTGGGTCAGTGGAGCCTCCTTGCCTTCCTCAGTGTCTCACATGCATTGCAGGCTCTTGGCAGTGCTGTGTGACCCACCTTCCCATGCTGCTCCCACGTGCCAGCAGTGCTGTCCCTGTCACTGCTGCGTGCTGCTTGCATGCATCAAGAAAACCAGTGGTAGCACTGATGCTTGCTTAGTCAGAATGGTGTGTCCAGATGGCATGTCTTTGCTGTTGGCTTGGTTGGGAGTTCAAGATACTTAAAATCCCAAGTAGTTTGCATGTGAGGCAGTAAGCGTGCCTGCTGTGAGGCTTGGGACGGCCTGCAACTTAAATAAATAACTTTTGCTTGCGTGCACGTGGTCAGTGAGCACTGGAAGAGCGTGCCTGTGGATAAGTAAGGAGCACAGCTTTTGTGCACGGCTGGAATGTGGGTGCAATAGCGGTCAGACTCCCTCAGTGCTGGGATTGTGGCTGACTTACTGTCACACTTCTGGGGAGGTTTGCAGCTTCCTCACTTCCTCAAAGGAATGTGGAGGAGTAAGCGTTGATCTCTTCTCTGTTGACCTGAGGGAATGGCAGGAAGATGTGTCAGAGGCGGGTTGGATGTTAGGAAAAGGCTCTTCACCCAGAGGGTGGTGGAGCACTGGAACAGTTCCTAGGGAAGCAATCACAGTGCCAAGGCTGACAATATTCCAGAAGTGTTTAGACAATGTCCTCAGGCACACGGTGCAAATGTTGGGGTTGTCCTATGCAGGGACAGGAGCTAGACTTGGTGACCATTGTAGGTTCATTTCAACTCAAGACTTCCTATGATTCTGTGCTGTTTCTGACTGTTATAGTTTGAGATGTCCCTCTGTGAGAGAGGTAGTGCTGTGCTTAGCAGAAGGATAGATTCCTGAGCTGAAGGGCTTGTTTGCAGATTGTTTGGAAAGGGAGAGTTTTTGGGACCAGTTCTACCCCACTTTTGCCCCTTCTGTTTCTGCCCATTGGCAATAGTCAAGGTCTGGCCACTGTTGTGCAGGCACAAACCTTTGGCTTCCACTGGTGCCTGCCCTTCTTTCCTTTTAAAAGATGTTTGGGACTTTTTTTCCCCACCTGCATAAGCTTGGATGTAGTTTTAATGACTGAGTAGTTGGTGCTTATCTCAGTTTTAAGATCTCATTTAAAACTTACTGTGGTCATCACAGACTCAACTGTGAGTATGTTGAGGTACTGGCACAGGTTGCTCAGAGAGGTCATGGATGACCCATCCCTGGAGATGTTAAAGGCCAGGCTGGATGAGGTTTTGAACAACCTGATCCAGTGGAAGGTGGCCCTGCCCATGGCAGGAGGATTAGAACTGGGTGGGCTCTAAGGTCCCTTCCAACTCAAGCCTTTCTAGGATTCTATGATTCTGATCAGCTGGGTGGTATTTTTTACAAGGACTGGAGAGAGCGCCACCTCTCTGAGTAGCATGTCTGATCCAGTTGTAGTGAAAAATCTTTATACAATGTTTCTAAATACACCTTGATCTAGGACTTCACAAATAAGTCCTGATGTTGGGAAGGCTTTTGAAAGAAGGCTTTTATGTGATCTTTACTCTCTAACAAACAAGACACAGAAGCAAGGTTTAGGGTGATGTTTTCTGTGGTGGTTGCACAGTTGCCAGCTGAAGTTGGTACTTTCCTGGGTCGTAAAACAGGACAGTGCATTTACCCTTGCTTTTCTTTTCCCCCCATTCTGCAGTGGGTGGCGAACAGATCAGTTCAATAGGACGAGGCCTCTGTGTGTTGCTGGGCATTTCTTTGGAAGACACGCAGAGAGAGCTGGAGCACATGTAAGTCCTGTATTTCCTTCTGCTTTGTGCATTTCTGAGACTGAATCAGCTATACTTGTGCAGCAGCCAAACAAACAGCGTGCCTCTGTTGGGAAACCCAGATTTGCCCAGTAGTTCTTCTTCAGATTTTACCTTAAATAAAAGTTCCTTATTTAGAATTATGTTCCATTGAGAAAATTCTGTTTCCATTCCATATCTCTGTGTTTTTTTTATCCAGAGCAGACTCAAAAAGGAAGAATCAATGTGTTGGGTGTTTCTAATCTCCCTTGTTTAAGTGTCTGTCATTTTTACTGTATGAATTCACCCTGAAGAGCTCTGTCCTCCAAGGACGGGCTGTGTCAGAAACAAGGTCTCATTTCAGCTTCCACTGAGAAGTTTTGCTCCCTCAAAAGGCTGGATGGTCTTGTCAGTTACTTTTCTGGGAAGGTGAATTGGTTTTGGCAGCCCAGAGGTCTGGCTCTGGCCATCTGTTCCACAGCCACAAAATACTGCGATTCAGCCAGCATACGCATGCCAGAGGGAGTTCTCCAGGGGCTTCTTCTGTCCCCTTCCAACTGTTCATTGTTCTAGGGCTGACCTCAGTTCTTCTGAAGGCACAGAAAAAACAGGTAACAAAGCTACTTGATGAAAAGAAAAGAAAAGAAAAGAAAAGAAAAGAAAAGAAAAGAAAAGAAAAGAAAAGAAAAGAAAAGAAAAGAAAAGAAAAGAAAAGAAAAGAAAAGAAAAGAAAAGAAAAGAAAAGAAAAGAGAAAAGAGAAAAGAAAAGAGAAAAGAAAAGGCTCAAGTAGTTAAGAGAGAAGGATGTGAGTGAAGATGAAAAAAAACCCTAAGCAGATATGGAAGAGAAAGCAGAGAGTGGAGATATGAACTAAAGGTCAGCAGAGATCTCACATAAACATGTGGAACTTGTACAGAACTGCAACAAAGCTCAAGGTATTTTTATTATGGGATGCTCCATTGGCTTGCCTTACTGTTTGCCTTCTAAGCTATATTGTTCTTTCTCATTCCTACTTTGGTGGATGTGGAAGAAGCTTCTGAATATTGCAGGTAGTTGATCTGTAGTGACTGTGCTCTCAGTGCCAGGTTGGGATGGCTGACAGCAGGGAGGCAGGAAGCCAGCATCTGAAAAAAAAATGAAAAAAAGCAGCTTAAAAGGAAAATTTAGCAATCCTGTAAGTGAAACAACAAACATCTTTATAATTAAAACATGTTGGTAATGATGGTTTAAGCATATCAAAATGCTTTGTGCTTAATACGCTCCCTTGTTTATAGAGGCTGCAGATTTGTAGCAGCTAAAAGAAGAAAGGAAAGACAGGAGAGCAGCATGCATACAGTCATGTTATCAATCAAAGTCCAGCTGTAGACTGGGTTGCAAGTCTTCCTTCTTCTTTTCAGGATCCACTTGCTCCTTGTCCTTTTTGAGCATTCAAACCCATCTGTTTTACCCCCAGTCAAAAAATCAGCCTTAATACAACTGCAAACAAGTCCCATTCACCACTTCTCTGGCCCCTGCCTTTCTGCACTGTTCCCTGGCTGCCTACTATCATTCCGATGAAAACGCTGTCCTCCTCTGGCCTGTGGGACCTCGTCTGGGAAGAGCACAAAGTGACACAACTGGATGAATATATGTGGATCATGTTTGGAAGCACCCATAGTTGAGGATGATCTCATTTCATGCTGAGTGTGATTTCCTGGTGCTGTGGGAGAATTAAAATTTTCAAAACTATTTACATGTTAAATAACATTGCAACACATAAATTCAGATAGTAAAATTCTTACTTTCTCTGCCATTTTCATGTCACCCTATAACTTGCAGTTATTCTGTCCTGATATGTTATTTAAAATGATGATGTTAATGCTCTGACAACTTTATGTGTAAGGGCTTTCTTGGTTATGGCTCTGCCTAATGGGACATGACTCCCATGGTTTAGGAAGGAAAGGAGAAAGGGATGTCTTGTTATGTGAAGGCAGAATAGATATTCAACTGCCTTCCTTTTCATCTCTCCCTCTGTGGTAGGCATTACCTGGCACCTGTTGATCCTACATGGAACATTATAGGAATTATGAGGAATTATATTTTTTTCTTCTTAGGGTCCGAAAGATCTTGAACTTGCGAGTATTTGAAGATGAAAGTGGGAAGCACTGGTCCAAAAGTGTGATGGATAAACAGTACGAAGTGTTGTGTGTCAGCCAATTTACTCTCCAGTGCATCCTGAAAGGAAACAAGCCCGACTACCACATGGCAATGCCCACAGAGCAAGCAGAGAGTTTTTATAACAACTTCCTTGAGCAGCTAAGGAAAGCCTACAAACCAGAACTTATTAAAGGTAAGGGCAAAAGGTTGGCAAGGCTCCTGGTGTGACCAGTGGACCTTGTTTGTGTGTGCTCTTCCCTGGTTGTTACTTCCTTTTTTCTGTGATTTTCTGTCTGTGTTGCCAAGTCGCTGTCTTTATGCAGCAGATGAGGGCATATTGTGGTATTTTCACTTGCAGCCTGGTGGGATAGTCGCTCCATTTTTCCTCTAGCCAAGCTATTTCCTAGAGTTTCTCTGGAATGGTTTGAAATGTAGATGTTCTTGCATTGTTACTGGCTCTATAATGTGACCCAGAGAGGCTGCAGCCATGAGAACAAGCTCTGGGGTCAGGCTCAAAGGCTGGATGCTTTGTGCTGCTGTGTAGCTCGATTAAGCCAGGAGGAGTTTTTTTTTCTGAGACATGAGGTTAGTCAGGCTCAAAGGCATTGCTGATGTCTGATGGACGGTGTAGCTCTGTCTGTCACTTCAGTTTAGTGTTCTGTCAAATGGTAGTGATGACAGCTGGAGGTGTTATTTGCTCCTGGAGAACAGTGTTTGATTTAGACTCTTTTTTCTCAACTCTACGTAATGTATGTGGTGGTTTTCTCTTTACCAGAAAATGTCTAGGTTCCTGTGGCATTTGTGCCCTATCCGCCTTCACCTTTTCTGTTTGCTTTCTGGCTCTTCTCACATTTAGACTTGAATTTTTGATGCACTTGCACAGAAGACAACTATCTAGAAACATTGATTTTTAAATGGGTGTTATTAAAGATAATGGTCAACTTCAGTTTCCTTATGAGGAGAAAAAGAAGAAAAAGGCAGAAAACTGGTAGCTGGGGAAAGATTTAAAGGCTAATTTCCATATTGACTGTAGATTAAGGTAATAGTGCTTTCCTAGTGTTTTCCATGAAGGTGCAGTGAAATACACACAGAGAATTTCTGTCTTGTGTCAGCTTTCTGGTAGCTTGATGTGTCCTTCCAATCAACATTTGCTGATGATAAGGACTGTAGTTTTGAAACCCTTTCCCTGCATCCTGTTTGATCTGTAACATAAAAAACCTGTTCTAATGAATTTAGAGTATGTGCTTTTTGAGTCTTTAGAATCACAGAATCGTTTAGGTTGGAAAAAACCTTTCAGATCATCAGGCCCAACTGTACACCTGGCACTGCCAAGCCGACCACTAAACCACGTCCCTAAATGCCACATTTCCACATCTTTTAAGTACATCCAGGGATGGTAACTATACCACTTCATTTGTCAAGTATTGGAACAGGCTGCCAACCCTTCCCATGGAGAGATCTTTCCTGATATCCAGTCTAAATTTCACCTGGTGCAACTCAACTTTGTTAAGCCTACAGGAAAGCTGGATGGGGGCTCTTAATCAGGGAGTGCAGGAATAGGATGAGGGGGAGTGGTTTTAGGCTGAAGGAGAGGAGATTGCGATGAGATCTTAGGAAGAAATGTTTTCCTGTGATGATCGCGATGCACTGGCACAGGTTGCCCTGAGAAGCTGTGGCTGCCCCATCCCTGGAGGTGTTCAGCACCAGGTTGGATGAAGCTTTGAGCAGCCTCATACAGTGGAAGGCTTCCCTGCCTGTGGCAGGAGTTGGAACTGGATGGGTTTTAAGTTTGCTTCCAACCCAAACCATTCTATGATTCCTGTGCCTCTGAAACTGATGGCACAGCTTCCTGAGAAGTCAATAGGGGTCAGATTTGCTCTGGTAAGGTTTGGTCGAGTTAGGCCCTTCTGTCCTGGTAAACTAAAAGCAATTATGGACTTTCTTCTCTCACTTAAGTAAGATGTGGAAAAATTGATGTGTCTCTGTATATTTACATATTTATTCTTGGGCTTTGGAAGATGCGTTTTTCTGAATTACTTTCAATCAGTTTACATTTTGACAGCAGCTTTTTGAACTTTTCTTTTCAGTGAACAGCAGATCTACACCTGAAATAAATCGCCACTGCTATTAAGTGCCCATAATTTGGCACTTGTTTGCCAAAGCTTCTTGCAAAAAGAGGTTCACTTCTGCCTTTTTTTTTAAATTTAGAAAATGTAGATTTAGAAAGCCGTGAGTGACTGCCTGTTCTATTGTGTCTGTGAACACATGCAGTTGGAACTGCTGGCGGCACTGGAATCACCTCCAAATTTGTAATTTTACTTTCTCTTTAGGCTGTGCCAGCCTGCATTGTGCTACATCCAAGCCTATTAGGCTCTTATGATTGGAGTTTCCGTTGTGCCAATTGCTTTGCCAGTGTTTTTTTGTTTGTTTACTTCTTTTCTTTATTTGTCTTTGTGCATGCAAAGTTTCTGAAGCTTGATGGTTTCAGAGATAGCAGGCTAAGCCCTGTACTGGCATGAGCAGAGTTTACAGTTTTCTTGAGCTGAGGTGTGGTAGAGCACACAGAGCCTTTATACGCTGGCAGGCTATGAGAGAGCAGGACTGCTTGAGTGTAAGGGTAACTTTGTGAGATTGTAACACCTTTGCTATGATCTAGTGTGGCGTGTGAACATACTGAATTATCCTGAAATTCCCTAAAAAAGTCCTGAGGAACTCGGAACCTGCCTTGCTAGGTGCTGTCCTACATGCTGCAGTGTTAGAAAGGGTGATGGGAGGACCCTGGCCAGGAACACTGTGATCTTATAATAAGCTTAGTGTAACAGGAAGAGGTTCTGTCTTCTGTCTTCAGAATCCATACTCAGCCTACGCGCACACACACACACGACTGTAGTTAGTGGGAGATTAGAGTCTGATTCTCTGGATTGCTGTAGATGCCCTTCCCTTCAATTTTACAGATTGCTTAATGCTTTTCAGAGGCCTAATTTAATCATTTAACGTGGAATTTGTGTAGCTGAGGCGAAGACAAATCAATAAATGTCTTCTTGTATTGCCTAAGAGCCTTGTGTTTTCCAGTCTCTATATTTTATGGTTGCTGGAAGTTGGGCTGCTACATGTGCCACTGTTGTAGGTGCTGGGCAGGCAGCTCCTCCATCTGGTACCTGGTGTATCTGGAGCATGCCAGCTAGGAACTTGGAATGGTAAATGTTCGTCAAAGAGAAGCGCAAACCATTCTCTCACACCCAAAGCAGGGGGATGTATAACAAACAAAATCTTGGAGAAGGCTCAGAGCTATGGATGCTAGTTTAATCATAAAATCATTAAGGCTGGAAAAGACCTCTTAAGCTCATTCAGTCCAACCATCAACTCAGCATCACCGTGCCTATTAAAATATGTCCCAAAGTGCCACATCTACATGATTTTTTAACAACTCTAGGGATGGAGACTCCACCACTTCCCTGGGCAGCCTGCTCCAATGCTTCACCACTCTTTCAGTAAAGAATTTTTCCTAATATCCAGTTTAACTCCCCTCTGGTGCAACTTGAGGCTGTTTCCTCTCATCCTGTCGCTTGTTACTTGGGAGAAAAGATCAGCACCCACCTTGCTACAACTTCCTTTCTGGGAGCTGTAGAAAGCGATGAAGTCACCCCTCTGCCTCTTCTTCTCCAGACTAAACAGCTCCAGTTCCCTCAGCTGCTCCTAGGAGCCCTGTTCACCAGACCCTTCCCCATCTCTGTTCCCCTCCTCTGGGTGTGCTCCAGCCCTTCAATGTCTTTCCTGTAGTGAGGGACCCAAAACTGAACCCAGAATTTGAGGTGCAGCCTCATCAGCGCTGAGTACAGGAGTACAATCCCTTCCCTCATCCTGCTGGCCACACCATGACTGATCCAAGCCAGGATGCTGTTGGCCGTCGTGGCCACTTGGGCACACTGTTGGCTTAAGACTGCAGATGTCTAGGAAGGAGGAGGTTGCATCATAGATCCTTGAGTGTCTTGCTTCAAAGTGCTTTCTTGTTGTGAAATTAATACTTAAACACCTCACTGCACTCTGAGGAGCGGAGCTGGTGAATGCAGGTCTGAGGACTCTCTTGTGCAAGCTAATATCCAAGAACTAGTCCTGCCAAGGCTTCTCCTTGTTTGCCTGGGCCTTCGCTGTCTATCTTTAAGGTGGATTTCGTCTTCTGAGACAGTAAGGATTAGCATGGCAAGGAGTGTGGAATGTCTCTCCTGTAATAGCAATGACTGGGTAAATAGAGAAGAACTGTTTCCACAAGGAGGAGTTTAATTCAGATAAAGGTTTGATGCAAATTATTTTCTCTTGATTAATTCCCTTCCTGAGTGTTCTCACTTTGGAATAAGTGCTCTTATCTAGAGCAAGAGTACCCGCATGGAGTTAATTAGGAACAACTTTGCAGGCAGGCAAGCTTAGAAGTAACTTCTGAATAAAACCAGAATGAAGTTTCTAGGTCTCGAGGCTTGAGATATGTCCAAAAATATTCTGCAAGTAAATTAACATTTCATTTTCAAGTCTTTACATCTCAGATGTATCTTGTCTTTTTCTCCTTGGATAATGATCTTCTTTGCCCCTGAGGAAGATATGCGTGCCGAATTCGAAGTGAAAAGGAATTGGAAGGGATGGGTGCACAGCGGAATAAACTTGTCACTTTAATTGTGCTAGTACCATGCTGTTTTATTGCAGAGGGTGTTGCAAGGAGGTGACCTAGTAGTCAAGAAGTATTAAAGTGGGAGAAGGTGCTTAATGTACTAAAGAGTATGAAAAGCAAGGGAAGAAATAGTATTGAAGGGTAAGTTGCGGGTGTCTCTCATAGACAATAAAGATTCTTGTGATAGCTTCACTCGGAGCTGCTAGGGTAACAAGCAACATCCAAGGAAGGTATTTTCTTTCTCCTTCTTTCCTTCTGACTGGAACATGAAAAGTGATCCAGACAGACTCTTGAGAGGGAAGTGGAAGAGGTGATGTCTTCAATTTCTTTGCAGGCCTGTGCCGAAGAGGGGTTTTTCTGAATCAGAGTTTCAGAAATTGTGTTTAAGGGCAGAACAACAAGCTCCTGTGCAGCCTGTCTGCTTGAGCATCACAGAGGTGATGTGTTCTGGCTGGTGTGCTCTTAGATTGATGCAAAATGGAGTGGTACCACAGATAGGAAACAGGCTGTTTTAGATGAGTCAGGCTTGTCTCTCAGCTTACTTCTTCAGGGAGCTGTAACACACAAGTGAAAAGTGCCTTGTCTGAAAGGTTATGTGAATTGCTGTGTACTGAAACTATGTTAGCCACTGGGGTGAGAGGAGGAAGGCAGCACTGGGGGAGAGTCTGCTAAAGCAGCATATTTTCCTAAAGAGGAATTGAGTATTGATTTAAGAAGAACTTGTGAAACCAGGTTTTAACTTTCCCTTTTTCTTTCATGCATGATCAGACCCTGAAGCTGTAGAGGGAAAAGCTGTGTTATAGTGAGGCCACTTCTTGAACAGAGCTATGATGACCAGTGGACTTCATCAGCCCTTCAATTTTGTTGTGTAAGGGAGCTGCCAGAATAAAGATTTGGGGGTGTCCCATGAGGAAAGCTCATACTGTTCTGGGACCATAGTCACTGGAACTACAGGACATATTGGTTTGTGATAAGGGAGGGTGGCAGCTGCCTCCAAGGACATCATCTTGCAGTAATTTCAGAGCTTGAAGATGAGGGTGTGTGGTGGTCCACAAGACATTTTGGATTAAGACCAATATAGAGTTTGTGGAATGTGAGGAAATTCTTCAGCTGGCTTTTTAAACCCTTTGACAGAATGAGGTTGTTGAGACTGAAACTCACTGCCTTTCATATCCTGGTGGTTGCAAGGCACTGAGACTGTTCCTGTCTTTGATAGAAAGAGAGCCGATAGAAGAGGGCAGCATTAACAAGTCCAGGGAGGTAATTCTGCCCCTCTACTTGGCACTGGTGAGACCGTACCTCGAATGCTGTATTCAATTCTGGGCCCCTCACCACATGAAGGATGTTGAGGCTCTGGAGTGTGTCCAGAGAAGAGCAATGAAGCTGGGGAAGGGGCTGGAGAACAAGTCTTACGAGGACTGGCTGAGGGAGCTGCAGTTGTTTAGCCTTGAGGAGGATGAGGGGAGACCTAATTGGTCTTCCTGAAAGGAAGTTGTAGAAAGGAGGGTGCTGGCCTCTTCTCTTAAGTAACAGGGGATAGGACAAGGGGAAATGGCCTCAAGCTCTGCCAGGGGAGGTTCAGACTGGATGTCAGGAAAAAATTTTTCACGGAAAGGGTCATTGGGCACTGGCAGAGGCTGCCCAGGGAGGTGGTTGAGTCCCCATCCCTGGAGGTATTTAAAAGATGGATAGATGAGGTGCTCAGGGACATAGTTGAGTGGTTGATAGGAATAGTTGGACTTCATGATCCAAGAGGTCTTTTCCAATCTGTTCATTCTGTGATTCTATGACAGTATTTCCGATGCCAAAACAACATAGAAAGTGCTTGTGCTTTGGGAATGCATTGAGTGTTTTAGTAAAGATGGGGGCATACTTAATCATTTTAACCCCTTGAAGAAAGAGGCGTGTGAGGTTTACTATGTTTTCAGGTGCATACATGTATGGGAGGTGCAAGATGCAATCCTGTTCTGTGAGTAAAGCACAGCACAGGGGTGATGCGATATGTAGAGAGCTGTTTGAGAAGTTGTGCTCCCACTAATGTACAGTTTGAGCTGGTATTTTGTGTTTACTGTTTTGTTAAAGAGATGTCTTAGTTTTGACTGGTTGATGTGATCAGCGTATGGGTACATCTTTTCCCATGTAACAACCTGCCTTTCTACGAGCAGCAGCTCAGTTAGGGTCAGCTTCATCTTCCTAAAGAAGCAACATGATCACTTTCAAAGCATGTCAGTAGATCCTTTCCTTCTGGTCTGCATGGAGGTAGAGTCGTGTTTTTTTCTGCTTATCAGTTGCAGAAATGTCTGTTTCTGTGCGGGAAACAATTCCTGCGCTGTACTTGATGTTTGCTCTCTAGAAGACCCTCGCACATTACAGTAGGGAGACTTCTGATGTGCAGGTACAGCTCACCAGAAGCAAGTGTTCTTCAAGCTTTGATTTTTCAACTAAGAGTCACTTATAGGCACCTCTAAAAGTGTGTGTCTGTGGTATTCATCAGAGAAGCCGTAAGCTACATACTTAGGGAAAAATTACCTGTATTTTCACTGCAGGTTCTCATCTATCAGGTGTAGCCAGGGTTTTAAAAACTATGCTGGAAAATTATGATCACTAGTTCTTTGATTGCTGTGAAATCTTTTCTCAGTGGGACCATTTACATGTTCCAGACTCCTGCAAACTTATAAAATGAGAACAAGTCTTTTTCATTGCTTTTTATTTTGTTTGCAATACTTTGTCTTGTAAATTTTCTGTAATTATTTAGTAATGCTTTTCTTCTGCACTGTCAGGTGCCATTCAGGACACACTGATCTGTTCCTGGAGTGATGACAGCTTCAAGACGTTTCTAATTACTTGATTTACCCATTCAGGGCACACTTTTCTTGGAATACCGACAGCCTCATGCTGCTTACCCAATCTACCCACTCAAGTCAGCTGCATCTTTTTAAAGCAGTCACTATTAATGTGCCCGTGCCTTTGGATAAGCCGTTCCTTGACGCCACTGCAGCCTTAGTTGTCCGCTTCCTCCAGATGGAACTGACCTTGCAGCAGAATTGTCAGATGGGTTAACATTTTCTATTCCTAGTTCTTACTAGGCTGCGTGATGCAAAACTAGTCTGCATACACGTGTAACAGCACAGAGGCAGGCAGAGGAACCCAGTCTGGACTCAGAAGATCACTGTTGAGGCTCCTCCCAAGGCTGTCCTGGGGGACCCTCAGTCCTGTGGTCCAGGTGTGGCTCTACGGAGCAGAGTTCAGACTGACAGGATCACTGCCAAGGGACACGTGCAGGAGGAGACATTTCAGGGTTGGACAAGACCTACTATGGGACATTACTGTGGAGGTTGACGGGAGACCTTGTTGTTCTCTACAACTGCCTGAAAGGTGGTTGTAGTGAGGTGGGTGCTGGTTTCTTCTCCAAGGTAACAGGTGGTGGGATGACAGGAAATGGCCTCAAGTTGTGCCAGGGGAGGTTTAGATTGAATATTAGGAAAAAAATTTTTATTGAAAGAGTGGTGAAGCATTGGGACAGGCTGCCTAGGGAAGTGGTGGAATCACCCTCACTGGAGGTGTTCAAAAAGTAAGTAGACATGGCACTTCGTGACATGGTTTAGTAGACGTGGTGATGTTGGGCTGTCGGTTGGATTGGGTGATCTTACAGGTCTTTTCTGACCTCAATAATTTTATGATCTATAGTGTAAAGGGTCTGCACTGTATATATGTACATATATCCCACAAATGGACCTTCATCCTGATCAGCCAGTGCATGATTCAGGGGGGCCTGTAGGTTCCTGTGTTCTGTGTTTCTGTGAGTACTGAATGTATTTATGTTGATGTATATGCAAGTGGCTCACTGTAGGTGTATATGTGTGATCAGTTGGATCAAAGGAGCCTGAGTAGACACTGTGAGCTGGGACACTGGGCACGCATTTTCTGTTGGGGCAGAAAATGTCTGTGGAGTGCAGCTGGTAATATTTTGCAGCTCTTTGTTCAGTAAATCACGTTACTTTTCATGGAAATACTTCCTTGAATTGTGCTCTTCCCCCTTTCCCACTGGTGTTTCTGTTACCGTGACTCTTCAGTGGTCCGTCCAGGAACCTTTCCTTGGCTGCTGCAGCACTGCTGGTAGACTCATGTGCAGAGATATTGATTTTGGCTGTGCCAGAGCTCATAGCTCTAGCTCATGAGGTGGCGGGAATGTAGAACATAGTCCCAATCTGCTACAGTAATTTTGGAGTTGTACACCTGCGTCCCCTGTTGTAGAGCATTCAGTGTCAAGTGCTTCAGAACAGACTTTGAATCATTTTGGCTTTTGCCCATACAAAAGGTTTCTTAAGAAGTTCAGCTAGTTAGTTGGACTGGGTCCCTAGGCTAGGCTGTTCCAGTCTTCTGGATTACTCTTCTGCCTGTGAGAGCTGTCCTGCCCATCATGGGCTGTGAGCACCGTCGTTATCCTAGAATGGTTTGTGTTGGAAGGGACCTTAAAGATCATCCAGTTCCAACCCCCCTGCCACAGGCAGGGACACCTCCGACTAGACAAGACTGCTCAAGGTCCCATCCAACCTGGCCTTGAACACAGTTGTGGAGGGGGAATCCACAACTTCCCTGGGCAACCTGTGCCGGTTTCTCACCACCCTCATTGTGAAGAATTTCTTCCTAATGTCTAATCTAAATCTTCCCCCTTCCAATTTAAAGCCATTCCCCCTCATCCTACCACTACGTTCCCTTGTAAAAAGTCCCTCCCTAGCTTTCTTGTAGGCCCCCTTCAGGTACTGGAAGGCTGCTCTAAGGTCTCCCTGCAGCCTTCTTTTCTCCAGGCTGAACAAGCCCAACTTTCTCAGCCTGTCCTCCTAGCAGAGGTGCTCCAGCCCTCTGATCACCTTCGTGGCCTCCTCTGGATCTGTTCCAACAGTACCATATCTTTCTGATTCTAGAACTGGACACAGTACTCCAGTTGTAGTCTCACAAAAGCAGAGTGGAGGAGGAGAGTCACCTCCCTCGACCTGCCAGCCACACTTCTTTAATTGCAGCATTATCTGTGGACTTGTTTTGTGGATGTTGCTATGCAGAGCTGCATACGGAGTGTCAGACCACAGGTCTGGGTGCACACCAGCAGTGTTTTCCTCTGTAGCTTTCTGCACTTCATTACTTGCCTGTCCTTGTATGTATTTTTTCCCCTTTTTAGTAGCACATTCGGGAAAAATGTGGTACTTGTTATCCTTTCAAGAACCCTCAGCATTTCTGGTCTCTTCCCTTTTCAGACGGCAAGTTTGGTGCCTATATGCAGGTACACATCCAGAATGATGGTCCTGTAACAATAGAACTGGAGTCCCCGGCTGCCGCCATTGACCCTAAACAGGTAAGTGGACTGGAGGGTCCATCTGGAGAGGGTGGATGTATAAGCCGTGCCTCCTTGGTGAATTTGTAGCATTCCTTTTAAGGAAGTTGTCTAGTTTTCCTTGGCCATGATGACCTGCTTCCTGTGAAGTCTCTGAAAGGTTAAGTAATTGCAATGTTTTCTTCAATCCCCTGACCAGTCAATAGCTGCTTACTGTCCTGGTGAGGGTCATGCATGTGTAATGCAAACCAACTTTTTAGAGTTTATTCTTGTTCATCATTACAGCTGCTGTTTAATCAGGACTCGTTGATTGTGTTTTTAATGTGTCTGGACCTGCACACCTCCCCGACTTTTTTTTTTAGTGAAGTTTCTTGACATTCAGGGGCTTTTACGTGTGGGTGGCTGGGCAGAACAATGAGCTGGAGAGCTGCCTCTTACTCAGAAACAAGAAAAGAGCAATTTTATGTCCTGAATTTAAATCTGGAGTGGAGAGGAGAGTTAGGTCTGCTGAGGAACAGCACAGGCCACACTGAAAACCAGACGCAATGATGACGCTTTCTCACTCTCTAAAAGCAGCAGTGACCAACTTTTCCAGGCTGGAAGAGAAGGCAGAGAGAACATTATTCAATAAACCTTGTTAAAATTGTTATTCGAGTTTATAAGAAGGGCATAAGGGAAAAACCTGGAAACTACAGAGCTGTTAATCTAACCTCAGGACCTGGAAAAATTATGGAGAAGATTATACTGTGTGCTATTGAAAGTCATTTAAAGGACAATGTAGCCATTAAGCACTATCAGCACGGGTTCACAATGAAAGTCCTGTCTAACTGATTTGATATCTTTCTAGAATCATAGAATGGTTTGGGTTGGAAGGGACTTCTAAGCCTATCCAGTTCCAGCCTGTGCCAGTGCCTCACCACCGTCATCGTGAAGAATTTCTTCCTAATGTCTAATCTAAATTTTCCCCCTTCCTATTTAAAACCACTCTCCCATGTCCCATCAATACATGCCCTTGTAAAAAGACCCTCCCTGGCTTCTACAATAAAATCATCCACATAAAGGAGGAAGGGAAGGTGGTGGGTGTGATTTTTTTGGGTTTCAGTTAGGCTTTTGATACTGTACCTCACAATATCCTTCTGGACAAGTTGTCCAACTGCACTATGAACTGGTTCATTGTTTGCTGGTTGAAGAACTGGCTGAATGGTTGGGCTCAAAGGGTTGCAGTGAACGGGGCTACATCTGGCTGATGACCAGTCACTGGCTGGGCTCCTCAGGGCACAATTCTAGGGCCAGTCCTGTTTGATACATTTATCAGTGATGTAGATGCTGGAGCTGAATGCACCATGAGCCAGTCTGCTGATGATACCAACATGGGAGGTGCTGCTGAGTCTCCTGAGGGACAGGATGCTTTGTAGCTTCAATCTATCCAGAATCCAGATAGATTAGAGAGCTGGGCAGTCATCAATTGCATGAAATTTTAACAAGAACAAATGCTGGATTCTGCGTCTGGGATGATCTGACACTAGTTATGAGGTTAGATTGGAGAGGAGTGGTTGAAGAGCAGCCCTGCGGAAGGGGCTACTAGTCGGCAGCAGCTCAGTATAGGTCAGCAGTGCCCTGTCAGCCAAGAAGGCAAACTTCAACCTAAGGTGCATCAAACACAGTACAAACAGCTGATAAAAGAGATGAATGATTATCCTGCTATATTGAACGTTGTTGTGGCCTCACATTGAGTGCTGTGTGCAATTCTGGGCCTCACAGGATAAGAAGGATGTGAAAGTCCTTGAATGCATCCATAGGAGGGCAGTGAAGCTGGTGGAAGGGCTGGAAGGAACGTCCTGTGTGGAATGGCTGAAGACTTTGGGCTTGTCTAGTTTGGAGAAAGTAGGCTTAGGGGTGACCTCGTTCCTGAGAAGGGGACTAGGGAAGGGAGGTGCTGGTCTCTTCTCCCTGGTATCCAGTGATAGGATGCAGGGGACTGGTTCACAGCTCCACCAGGGGAGGTTTAGACTGGACATTAGGAAGCATTTCTTTACTGAGAGGATGGTCTAACCCTGGAACAGGCTCCTTAGAGAGCCTGCCCGTGTTTAGGAGGCATTTGGACAAAACCGTTAATATGTAGTTTAACTTCTGGTCAGCTCTTAAGTGTTCAGGCAGTTGGACTAGACAGTCCCTTCTAACTAGAATGAATCTACTGTAGTCTAGTCTAGCCTGTTCAGTCTTTGTAGCTTCAGTTTGTCTTGTGGCCAGTGATCCTACAAGTTGACCAGTTGACCAGCAAGATAAAACCACTTTGCTGATGGCATCTGTCCTTAAAGCGCCACCTGATCATCATCCTTCTGAATTAAAAGTCAGATATTTGGGGTTTTCAGCCAGCCACCTGTGTTTGTACCTGCTCTTTTAAAGCCTGTATATAGGTTCTGTGATAATCGCAGTACAACTGGTATCTGTAATTGGTGTGAATTTTGCATGTCTCAAAATATCACACTAAAGTTGTTTGGAGTCTAATGGGAAAAGGGCATGGGGAAGCCTAGGGAAGTGTCACTTGTTGCCTCAAGAAGCTAAGGTATCTTGGTTTGGAGTTAGTTTTGTTCTGCCTCCAAATTTAGCCCCTGAAAGAACTACATCTGCTCTTGGGCTTGCTTTCTGTACCCTCACAGCTTTAGCACAAACTGTTCTCAGCACAAACCATGCGTAATTAGGAGGAGTAGCTCTGCCTTTGGAGTGAGAACTGCTTGGAGAGGTAAACACTTATCCCCAGCTGCACGGATTGAACTGCCACCTGATTTACCTGGGAAATAGTCTGCAGAAAGCTGAATGGAAGAGGAATGGTGTACTTTGAACTATTCATTCACTCTCAATAGCATTGTGGCCCACTGTTTTCAGGTGCCATATTTAGGTGCATGTGCCTGTATCCTTTGTGTAGCAGCATTTATCAAAGCCCACAGTGAGGGTGTTAGTGACAGGATCAATAGTTGCGAGCTGTTCTGCTGCCGGCGACTATGAGAGGGAGCCCCATGGTGTTTTGGTCTCTAGGGTGAAACTGTTGACCAGTCTTTATTACTCAAGCAGTCGGTGGGAATCACTGGAAGAAGGGTGAGTGGATCACTGAAGGATGGCATAGTGCAGTTTCTGCCTGAAATGAGAACACAGGACAGCAGAGAGCTTTTGCCTCTGCTGTCCTGTGTGTAGGTGTCAAGTAGCCCAAAAAGAATCATCAGAGCATGCAGGATTCTGCAAGGTTCCAACTCTTTCTTGGACAGTGTTGGCTCTTTAAGGATTTTGCCCTTCCAATGCACAGATCCCTGCTTTTCCCATCTGACACCACCTTCCTGGTGGCTGTAACATGGGCTGAAGACTGGGAAGGATGCTGGTTTTCAATTTTTTTCTGGCATGAAATCTTTGTTTAATGTGAATGTCTTTTTCTGCTTAAGTCTCGCTTGCTGATTGCCTTCCTTTCCTCATCAAACCGCATTTCATCAGCAAAGCTGAAGTTTCTCACAGTTTCTCATAGCATTCTGCTATGGAAACTGTCGGCCTCTGGCCTGGACGGGTGCACACTCTCCTGGGTGAAAAACTGGTTGAATGACCGGGCCCAGAGGGTGGTGGTAAACGGAGTTAAATCCAGCTGGAGGCCAGTTACAAGTGGGGTTCCCCAGGGCTCAGTGCTGGGTCCAGCCCTGTTCAGTGTCTTTATCAATGACCTGGATGAAGGCATTGAGTCCTCCCTTAGCAAGTTTGCAGATGACACCAAGCTGGGTGGAAGTGTCGATCTGCTGGAGGGTAGGGAGGCTCCAAAGGGATCTGAACAGGCTGGACTGCTGGGCTGAGACCAGCGGCATGAGGTTTAACAAGGCCAAATGCCGGGTCCTGCACTTGGGGCACAACAACCCTGTGCAGAGCTACAGACTAGGAGAAGCCTGTCTGGAAATCTGCCTGGAGGAGAAGGACCTGGGGGTGTTGGTTGACAGCGACTGAACATGAGCCAGCAGTGTGCCCAGGTGGCCAAGAAGGCCAATGGCATCTTGGCTTGTATCAGGAACGGCGTGACCAGCAGGTCCAGGGAGGTTATTCTCCCTCTGTACTCGGCACTGGTGAGACCGCACCTCGAGTACTGTGTTCAGTTCTGGGCCCCTCACCACAAGAGGGAGGTTGTGGCTCTGGAGCGAGTCCAGAGAAGAGCAACAAAGCTGGTGAAGGGGCTGGAGAACAGGCCTTATGAGGAGCGGCTGAGAGAGCTGGGGTTGTTCAGCCTGGAGAAGAGGAGGCTGAGGGGAGACCTTATTACTCTCTACAACTACCTGAATGGAGGTTGTAGAGAGGAGGGTGCTGGCCTCTTCTCCCAAGTGACAGGGGACAGGACGAGAGGGAATGGCCTCAAGCTCCGCCAGGGGAGATTTAGGCTTGAGATTAGGAATAAATTCTTCATGGAGAGGGTGGTTAGGCATTGGAACGGTCTGCCAAGGGAGGTGGTTGAGTCGCCGTCCCTGGAGGTGTTTAAGGTGAGGGTGGATGAGGTACTTAGGAGAATGATTTAGGGATTGGTGGGAATGGTTGGACTCGACGATCCAGTGGGTCTCTTCCAACCTGGTTATTCTGTGATTCTGTGATTCTTGTGCAGGATATGCTCAGAGCACTGCCCTTTGTCCTAAGGTAAGGTTACACCAGGTATCTTCTTACTGAGCCTGTGCCTGGACCCTATGAAAAAGAGGTCAGAGTCCTTACGTCAGCAGTCTGAGTGGGTACTGGCCGTTCTGTGTGTGAGAATGAGTAATTTAAGTTTACTTGCTTCCTGTCTGCCATGTGTTGACCACACTTGCTTCCTGAGCCACCCTGAGTTCCATCTCACTGTGAGACCTGATGTGAGGGATTGTTGTTTGTCACAGGAATGGACGAGCTCTTACGGTGGCACAAATACTGATAAAGCAGTTCAGCCATGCACACTTTGGATGCACAAAGAATTTAATCTCTACCATGTTTCAAAGAACCCCATTTACTTGAAAACTGGCAGCTCTTTTAAGTGTAACTGGATGTCTTTTGTAGCTTGTATTGGAACCTTAACACACACAGTCAGAGGTGCTGCTCTTTCTGACACTCTTAAGCATCCTCTGCTGATATTGTTTGACATGCGCCATCATCTCTCACCCATCATACAAGATGTGTGATGGGGAAGAAGCAATTTAATTTTGTCATTCTCTTCCCTTTTCCCCACCTGTTGCTTTTTTTTTCTGTCATACAGTCTGTTGATTTGCTTGTAGGATGGGAATGACAGCTTAGAGATGCTTTCTGTGTTAGCACCATCCTGCAGTGTTTAATGTGATGTTAACAGAGAGAGATTAGACAAACTATTGCTAATGAAGAGCTCTTTTGTGTCATTGGATTTGACATCTTTTTCTTTGAGGAATTGTCTGTCGTTGTAATTGGTGATCTGATCTTTATAACTCCTTAGCAATCTAATTAGTAAAAATACGTTTGGATTAATGAATGCAAATGTATTTTTATATTCCTTGTGGAATAGAGGTAGAAATAAGTCACTTACAGAATTAATTAAGAAAAAAATAATAAAACAATGTCATCCTCAGGCACAAAAATATACATATATGTGTGTGTGTATAAAATCAAGAGAATATCCTTGCTGTTTGTGAAACCCCAGTAAGAGGAAGCCACTACATTTTAATTTGTTGTGAACCACTCAGTTCCCTTGTGCTCTAATTTAACAGTAAGCAAATGATTTGGCAGTATGAAGGGGGTCAGTAGATCCTTACACCAGCAAGTGTTGATTGCTGGGCCTTTGCCTGGAGACTTGTCATTTTGGGGGATTCTGGACATGTGAGTAGAATAATATAAAAAGAAGAAATAGGTGGCATTTAGTTGAACTTTGAAAGCACCTTTTTGGTAAGTCTGATGTACAAGGAGTTGTGCTTGAAAGGCAGAATACAGCCACAGATTAGAAACTGTACCTCAGTACAAGAAGGACATTGAGCTGCTGCCCCATGTCCAGAGGAGGGGAACAGAGCTGGGAAGGGGTCTGGAGCACACAGGTTATGAGGAGCAGCTGAAGGAACTGAGGCTGTTTGACCTGGAGAAGAAGAAGCTGAGTTGGGCTGATGAGTTGGGGTTTAGTGTTGGGGTGATGGTTGGACTGGATGATCTTAGAGGTCTTTTCCAGCCTTAGTGATTTTGTGATTCTATAAACTGGATGAGAAATGTGAATCCAAAAGTCATAAAATAGGAGAAGGTGAATATTTGCACACGATGGTTCTGCTGGGTTCAATAACAGTGACTGTTTCCTGCATAGACCTTGGGAGTCAGGGTGGAACAACTGTTTCTCTTCACTCTCAGCTGTGATGCAGAAAGCAGAAGGACTTTTCCTAATGTTCTAGTACAAATCATAGAATCATAGAATAACCAGGTTGGAAGAGACCCACTGAATCATCGAGTCCAACCATTCCTATCAAACATTAAACCATGCCCCTCAGCACCTCGTCCACCCGTGCCTTAAACACCTGCAGGGAAGGTGAATCAACCACCTCCCTGGGCAGACTGTTCCAGTGCCCAATGACCCTTTCTGTGAAAATTTTTTCCTAATGTCCAGCCTAAATCTCCCCTGTCGGAGCTTGAGGCCATTCCCTCTCGTCCTGTCCCCTGTCACTTGGGAGAAGAGGCCAGCTCCCTCCTCTCTACAACCTCCTTTCAGGTAGTTGTAGAGAGCAATGAGGTCTCCTCTCAGCCTCCTCTTCTCCAGGCTAAACAACCCCAGCTCTCTCAGCCGCTTCTCATAAGGCCTGTTCTCCAGCCCCTTTACCAGCTTTGTTGCTCTTCTCTGGACTCGCTCCAGAGCCTCAACATCCTTCTTGTGGTGAGGGGCCCAGAACTGAACACAGGATTCGAGGTGCAGTCTCACCAGTGCCAAGTACAAAGGGAGAATAACCTCCCTGGACCTGCTGGTCACGCCATTTCAGATACAAGCTAGAATGCCATTGGCCTTCTTCCCCAAGCCTGTAGCACTGCATGGGGTTGTTGTGTCCTGCGTGCAGGACTCTGCACTTGGCCTTGTTAAACCTCACACCGTTGGTCTCGGCCCATTGATCCAGCCTGTCCAGATCACTCTGTAGAGCCTTCCTGCTTTCAAGGAGATCAACGCTTCCTCCCAGCTTAGTGTCATCCACAAATTTACTAAAGGCACATTCAGTCCCTTCATCCAGATCACTGGAGGTTTTCAAGTGCAGGTTTGATGAAACTTTGAGCAACACCATCGAGTGAGAGGTGTCCCTGCCAATGGCAGAGGAGCTGGAACTGGATGATCTTTAAGGTCCTTTCCAACCCAAACCATTCTGTGGTTTATGATGATCTGTCTATAGTGTGATTGCAGCAGGTTTGGTTGTAGCTTCGTTCCCTGGGGGTACTTTGCAGTTACTGACTGCTGCTTTGAGGGCCAGTGAGGAGTGATGAATATGCGCTGCCTGCTCACTGAGTTGTTTACATGACAAATCTATGTTTTGAAACTTAGGAACTGTGCTTTCAGATCTTGGCAGCCCACAGTTAATGCAGTGCGCCTGCCCTCCTCTGGTAAAGCATTGTACCTTGAAGATTACTGAAACCCCATTTCTGATTTCAGCATTGGGATGACATCAGTACTATTTGCAAAAATAAAACCCAGCTACACAGAAACCATGGGAGTGTCATTAAGTAAGGTTGAGTACCTTGAACAATGGGAGCTCATGAACTTTTGTTTCCCTTCCTGCAGATGCCCTCGTCTCTCTGTTACCTTTAACATTCCTGTGCTGTGTATGTAGGCAGCTTGTTGGGAGAAGAGGGCTGTGTGTGCTCTTGGGTGCTGGAGTTAAAATATTGCCTGCATCATGCCCAGTGTATTTGTTACATCTGTGCACATGACTTGAGGACTGGATCACGCTCAACAAACACATGCACCATACTCTGTTGTTTCACATAGTGAAAATAAACTATTTTTAGTTTTGAAACAGCCAGCTAAGAGTGTTCTGTGCTAGGCCTGAATTATATACGTGGAGGTGTTTGAGGAGGGTGTGTCTGTGGGAAAAGGAACAAGGGGATGCTGTGCTTCCTCCCAACGCTCTGCAGTCTGTGCTCTCAGCTCTTACTGACTTGGAGCTCAGATTGTAAATGCACCCTGCCTTATTTTAAAACCATTACTCCTTGTCCTGTCATGATAGGCCTTACTAAAAAGGCTGTTCCCAGCTTTCCTGCAGCCCTTTTCAGTACTGGAAGGTTGCTCTAAGGTGTCCCCACACCTTCTCTTCTCCAGGCTGAACAAGCCCAACTCTCTGAGCCTGTCCATGAGTCCATCTAGTTCAGAATTGACACACATTATCTAGCTAATTTTATTCTGTGATGATTTCACCTCAGAAGAGAACTGGCCATGAAGTTATGATTTATGGCTGATATGCTTTATCGTGGGGAGGCTGTGGAAGCAGTAGAGAAAATACAGACGTTATCCAGATGGATAAACTGCACAAAGTGTAGGGCTTTAAACAGCTATTGGTATTCAGTGTCCCCCAAACTTATTGAATCATGCATTTCTGAATATGGGAGTGGGATGTCGAAGAGGCAGCTATTTGTGACTTCGTTTATCTCGTAGTGGTGTTGAAAGTGTTGCTGCTGAGAAGGTGGCACAGAAGTGTTAGCTGAGGGTTAAAGCAATGTTAGCCAAGAATTTTGTCCGAGCTTACTTGAAATGTTTATTTGATATCCTAGGGGATGCTAAAACTCATAAGTCTCTTTCTCTGAATAAAGAATAAAATGAATTTATTGTTGTGTGCTGGATGGATGCACTTGGGACACATCTATTGTCAGGAACTTTGAAACTACAAAACTGACAGCATGCAAAACAAAAACAGTTTGGTGGAATCCAGCTCCCCCTTCTGGTCCTTGTGTTTTATTCATTCCTATGTTTGCCATGTTTTCTCTTCCATGTTGGGAAGAGAAAGAACACTGGAAATAAGAGGATAATCTTTGGAATATGTGCTCTTCTCTTTTATACTTAGGGTGATAATATTGACGTATAGTGATAATTCACTGTTTTCTCCAAATTGCTGAAAATTTAAATATTGGGCTTTTTTTTCCTTTTCTCTTTCATTGATGCATGTATTGATGTTGTGAATCAGAACTACAGGTTTTATGCTCACATTTATGATATTTTATAAAGAGTCTTCTGAAATTATTTTCTTCCCTGAAGTATTTTCTTACTCTCCTTACTTCGTGAATAGCTGACAAAACTTGAAAAACAGCAACAAAGGAAAGAGAAGATCAGAACCAAGGTGCCCTCCGAGTCAAGTAGAGAAAGAAATGCCCCCCGTAACAAGGATGACCCCAGCGCCAGCAGTGGAGCAGAAGGAGATGTGTCTTCGGAAAGAGAGCCTTAGCTCATCCAAAGCAGGCCTCAGGTTTGGCTTTTCCACTCCTCTAGAGCTGTGTCCTCCTGCCTGGCAGTCTTTAACCTTGAAGCAGCACACACAGGGAGTATTTTTGGCAGTGTTGAAAGGTGAAATTATGGTTATCGTGCCTGTGTGTAACCCCTGCTTTTGTCGTTAGTCAGCATTCCAGAGTGTAGGAGCAGGTGAAAGCCTCTTCCCAGCTGTGTGCGTGGCTGCAGGTGTGCATCTGTGAGTCCAGCCCAGCATGACTGTTTCCAGGCAGACTCAGAAAATCTAAAATGTTGGTCTTAGGACTCTTAACTCAGAATTCTGCTTTGCTTTCTTCAGAGTGGTGATACAGGGTTGTGCTGTTCTCTCCGTCTTTACCTAGCAGGCAGGTCCCTCTGGAACAACCACACCATTTGTAATCCCCAAATAACATGCCATCCCCAGCCATGGAGGTGGAAAGCATTTCAGAAGTTGGAGACAGGCCAGAATTGCAGCTTCCTATCATGGTTCCTACATCCCCTCTCCTCAGTCTGTTCTTTCCCAGGAGGACTTGATAACAGGCAATTTCATGCACCTTCCCCATCTAACAAGAACATTAGACCAGGTATGGAGAGACAGACTTCCTGCTCAAATTCAGTATGAGATTTCCTCTCTCTTCAGGCACTTGACCTGCAGGACATGCCTGGACTGGAGTGAATTGAATTAGACTGTCTGAATACGGACCCGAGTTCTTTTTCATGGGTTATCTACATATGTAGATACATATTTCTCATACTCTTCCACTTTTAAGTCTTCAGGACACATTTCTAAGTGTTCCTTTCCCCTCTTCCCTCAAAAAAGGTACTTGGCTGATTTTGAGCTTTCAAGCATGTCCAGTCCTAGGAAGGTTTGGGTTGGAAGGGACCTTAAAACCCATCCAGTACCAGCCCCCCTGCTATGGACAGGGACACCTTCTGCTGGATTGCGGTGCTCAAAGCCTCATCCAGCCTGGCCTTGAACAGCTCCAGGGATCAGGAAAGTATTATTTCCCTCATCTACAGACTGAAGCCTTGAGCTGGCTATGCAGTTTAATTATTAACAACTCTGCAAAGTTAAGTTCTTACCTTTCTCTGTTTTGCTGTCCCTACAGTTCAGTCTGGTTGGTGATTTCTACAATTCAGTATCATGCATTGCTCAGAACGTTGCTCTATTTTAAATGTAAGCCCGAATTTCCCTAGTGTTCAGACATCAGGGGATGATTTCTGTTTATAGAAATTTGTCACCTGTGTAGTACCAATATAAATGAATTTGCATAGAGCATTAAATAGATTTCTGGAAATAGGCTACTTTGTTTTACACAGACCTGAAAAAGGGATCAAAGAAACTTTTGAGTCCACGGCCTTTTTTTTTTTTCCCTGACTTCATGCAGAGCAGCTTTAAGACTTGTGTAAAATAGTTCCATTCACTAATTGGGTTGCAGTTAAAAGCAAATTGTCATATTCTACTCCAGCTGGAATCCCAGGAGTCACGCTCTCCTTGGCTTCATGCTCGGTGCACCGTCCTGTGTTAATAGTGGAGATGAGCAGGCACATCAACAAGGAAAATGTGTTCCTAGAAAATAAAGTGAGAAGGTGCTAATTCTCAGCAACTCTTGGCCTTGCTGCTATATTACAGGAATGCAAGGTTTCCCTCACTGTTTCTGTGTTGTGTGGTGAAATAAGAGCAGCGGTTTGCAGGCTTTGTAGGATGCTGTGGTCAGTCTGACCTTTCCAAGAGCATCTGGGGATCCAGGGAACCGAACATTTTGAGCTGAACATTTCTAAAACTCGGTACACTGATAACCTAAGGTTAATTTTCATGCTGTGATGATATGTAAAGATACTTTTCCCTATGGAATTTGAAGGAATCCTGCTATATTCCTTCTCTGCCTATAGTAACATTCCTTTTTGTTTCCCTTCCAGTCTTTCATTCAAAAGCTACACTGGATTCTTGAAGAGAGATCCAACATTCACCTCAGCACCACTCTTCGACTTTGGAAAAGAATGGAAAATGGGGAAACAGAACAAAGACATTAGAAACCTGTATCATTCTGTATCGGGACAACCAAAGCAATGCTATCAGATCCAGTTGTTAGTGTGTAGTGTCAGTAGTGACAAGGACTTGTACCATTTTGTGTATGTGTTTTCACACGACTGCTGAGTCAAGGGTGACTGTAGGCAGATTGTAGCAGAACATTCACTCTCAGTACTCCATTTCAAAGATAAATCAGGGTTTTTTCCTTAAACTTACACTTGAATTCTGGAAATTATCCAAGCAGGCTTGTGTTTTGATTCTCGCTCTGTGGTGTCATGTTTTCTCTGTCCCCATGGCAGCGTGTAGATCTGTGTAGGTTTTGGTGTGTTGTTCAGCTGCTACCTTCAACCAAGTGAGCTGGTCCGGTCTTCCTGCATGGATTAACTTATTAACAGGGAAGATTGGCCACCAGTCTTTTATCACATGGAACACATCTGTCTTGTAAACTTTTTTAAGAACAGAAAAGACTTTATTAAACAAATGATGCCAGCTGAGCGCCTGTTGGTGTTTGTGTGTTGCATTCCCCAAGCATGTGACAACGTGAGTGACACTAAGGAGGATTAACAAGCCAAGACACCAGCATCCCATACACACCAACAGTCACTAATGTACCCTCTCCTTTGGGAGTCTGGAAGTCAGGTTCCTGTCCTGATACCTTTGCTCTTTCCACCGCATCAGAGTCCTTTGAGTATTTTATAGTGGCTATCAAAATGCTGTGGCAGCTGCTCCCCAAACTGCATCACGAGCCTGCTGGCATTTCTGTCCCATTCATCAGAGGCAGAATAGCATTTGGGAGCTGCTGGCAAACAACAAGAGCTGAGAAGCAGCTGTGAAACTGCTCTCCTGAGGGTGTTAAAGCCAAGAAAGTTTCAGGGGAGATGAAAGACTGCATTTAAACTTTTCCCTTGTAGCTTTTTGCTTGTAACTGCTTGTTTAGTAAAGTATCAGTCAAACCAGGACAGGAGGGTTTCAGAGCTCCACCCTAATGTGGCTTTTTAAAGTACGTGAAGCTGAAGTAAAGATTTGGCAAAGCTGACATTTAAACAGGAATGGTGAATAGCCAGGATAGGTTGAATTGTTACACATAGCCTTACCTTTAATGATTAGATAATTTTTTCACCTGGCCATTGCATTCAGTTCAACTTGGCTGAAGTGCCAGCCTTGTCATATGGGGATCATTTTTACCTCCAGGTACATGTGTTGTGTCTTGTCCCTTCAGAGTTTCTCTCACCTGGAACAAGACCTGATGGGCTGCAAAGGGCAACTCCATCAGGAAGGCTGTCAGTGACTCTTCTCAGGTGCCAGTGGAGCTGGTGGAGAACTGGCTGTCAGACCTTTCTCTTCCAACTTAAGCATCCCACTTGCTCCATTGTGTTAGAAATCTTGTCTTCTGTTTTGCAACTTGTTCTTGAGAAGTTAAGGACGTGAAGAGTCCCACAGCATGTTTGCATCCTGAAAGGTAAGCTGGTAGAAGGCAAACTCAGCAAGAATAAGAAAGGTTGAAATGAAAAAGTGTAGATATGTCTTGGGGGAGGCGAGAAGTGTTTTTGCAGCTGTATTTAAGCAGAGATAAAGGGTAAAGGAGTGGCTGTTGGTCAAGGATGGAGGGGACATGATGCTTGGCTCCACACTCAGCGGTGTTTTCTCCCAGTGACCTGATGACATGCTCTTTCCAAATCTCTTCTAATCCATATAGTTCACCTGCCTTATGTGGGAGTTGTAGTGATAAGCTTACCATAAACTGTAATGGGGTTGTGGTCTTTGGGGATGGAGATGTGGGAACTGGGAATACCCAGGACAGCAATGTGTTTTGGATAGGTGCTTCCTGTTGTCCTGTGCACGGCGTTTTTTCATGCACCATGATTTATTTCAGGACTCAATAAAAACCTAACCAGCCAAGCCCCCTTTGTTAAAAATGCTGTTTGCTGTAATGAAAGTCATGCCTTCTTCTCCTGGCAGCAAAACCTAGGAAAGGGCACTTTTCCAAGTGTGGTTCAGCGGTTTAGAAACTTGCTACATGTCCCATTGCTTTTCCAGATTGTAGTGAGCTGTAAGCAAAAACCAGGAGACTGGAATTCCTGTCTCTGTTCGTCTGCCTGATATTTCTTAGGCTTGGTTAGTTCTTAGTGCCTTGGTGAGTTTTTGTTGTCTGTTTATGAAATAAATCAGGTTTTTAGTCAGGAGCATTGCTTTTAACTATGATACTGAAAATGACCTTGTTTAACAAAAAGGCATGTTTGTTTCATATGTTTATAAATGTTAAGGGACAACGTTAATCAGAATCGTAGAATGATTTGGGTTGCAAGGGACCTTAAAGATCATCCAGTTTCAACCTCATTACTATGGGCAGGGACTCCTTCCAATGGATCAGGTTGCTCAAAGCACAATCCAGCCTGGCCTTGAACACCTCCAGAGATGGAGCATAGACAACTTCTCTGGGCAACCTGTGCCAGTGCCTCACTACCCTCACAGGAAAACATTTCTGCCCAAGATCTTATATAAATCTCTCCTCTTTCAGCTTAAAACTGTTTCCTCTCATACTATCCCGGCAGTCCCTGATCAAGAACACCTCCCCAGCTTTCCTGTAGCCTCCTTTCAGTACCAGAAGGCTGCTAGAAGGTCTTGAAGCATCCTCTTCTTCAGTCTGAACAATCCCAGCTTTCTCAGCCTGTCCTCATATGGAAGATGCTCCAGGCCTCTGATCATCTCCATGGCCTCCTCTGGACTCACTCTAATGGATCCATGTACTTCCTGTGCTGAGGATGCCAATAAATACTTTAAAACTTGCTCACACCCACCATGTTTTAGAGTTGCTCCACCTATTGAATTGACAAAACCCAATTCTTGTTGATAAAATGAATATATTTGTAACACTGGTGTGTGGGGAGTTTGGGTCAGTCCTGATGTTAGGAGGGGAGATTCACTCTCTGAGTAAGAGAATACTTTGCTATCTGTGCCTGTAATAGAAACACTAAGTCACATTCAGAGAGAAGGGGATAGGGTGGTGCTGGCAGTGCAGGGATAGAGGTGTTTAGTGCTTTAGGGCTCTTTTCCTGTGTGCCAGCAGGTGACAGCAAAACCTAAGGAATGAGAAATCACTGCAGTTGAATAGGGTAATTTTGGTGATAACTGAGATAGGTGTTTTCTTTAGAGTGTATGTGTTTACCTCTATGTGGGATCTGTATCCTTCTCATAACTGCTCTGTTCTAAATCTGTATAATAAAGTGATTTTTTTGCATATTCAGGAGATGAACTGTGTTGCATTTGTGCAGCCCCTCAGGCTGGCAGAGCAGCCGCGGGGGATGAGCGGTAATGAGATCAGAGGTGCCTGGTGCCAGCCAGTAGCACCGTGTAGAAGGCAGCGATTCTGGCACTGCCAGTGCACATGGCACAGGTTTAAAGGTTTTCCCGAGATGATGCTGGTGTTTTTGGATACAGTAACCTTATGCCTGACAAATTACCTACCTACGAAAACAGAAGCATGCCTTTTGAATAAAACCAGAGTAAGATTGTACTGAAATGCACATGTATCAGGTCTCTTTCAGGGGAGGTTGCCTTTGCTCTGGGTTATCTTGGACGTTCTCTGTTCCTTCTGCTTCTTCTGGTACATTGCAGTTTAAATCAGGCTGTGAATATATCCTTTGTTGTTCTTTGAGAGTTTGTTGCTTTTACTACTCCAAAGCCAGATGCTATTCATTGTACCTGGGATTTTTATTTGTAGGTACAGAGAAATCATAGAATCACAGGATGGTTTGGGTTGGAAGAGACCTTAAAGCCCATTCAGTTCCAGCCTTCTGCTGGATCAAGCTGCTCAAAGTTCCATCCAACCTTGTCTCAAACAGGGATGGGGCAGCCGCCACCACTTCTCTGGGCAACCCATGCCAGCCCCTCACCCCCCTCACAGGAAAAGATTTCTGCTTAAGATCTCACTTAAATCTCCCCTCATTCAGTTTAAAACTGTTCCCCCTCATCCTATCCCTGCACTACCTGATAAAGAGCCCCTCCACTGCTTTCCTGTAGCCCCTTTCCTTTCAGGAAGGCTGCTATAAGGTCTCCCCACAGCCTTCTCTTGTCCAGGCTAAACAACCTTGACTCTTTCAGCTAGTAAGGGAGGTGCTTCAGCCCTCTGATTATCTTCATGGCCGCCTCTGGACTCCCTCTACCAGATCCCTGTCCTTCCTTGTGCTGAGGACTCCAGAAATGAACGCGGGGCTCCAGGTGAAGTCTCACAAGAGAGTAGAGGGGGAGCATCCCATCCCTTGCCCTGTTAGTCACACTTTGGATCCAGTCCAGGATAAAGCTGGTTTTCTGGGCTGCGAGTGCACATTTTTGCCTCATTGAGCTTCTCGCCCACCAGCAACCCCAAGTCCTTCTCCTCCAGGGCTCCTTTCAGTCCATTCTTTCCCAGCCTGTAATTGCCCTTGGAGTTGCCTTCTGCAATTGCAATTGTTCTTTGCACCAAGCTTTGTTTTGGGTAACTCGTAAGGCTTTTGTCCTGTTTCCATGTACCTCTATATTCTGATTGAGAATTTTTATACTTTTTGCATTATTCTCAGGTGATTTTTTTCCCTACCCTATCCTGGCAGCTATGAAGTAGTCTAAATGCTAATGGAGTTGAAATGCCCTAAAAGAGAGTATTGAGACTACATCAGCTGTTAGGAAGTGTTAATTATTTAAGTATTATAAATATTGCAGGTACTTGTAAGTTCATGTATTGTATTTGGGAAGTGATTTTTGAGGAAGAGTTCTGTTGAGTATCTCTTCATAAGTGAGATATATGACCCATTTCCAGAACAGAAATATATTACCTTAATGGTTCTAATAAACTAATTCAATTTCCATTTCTATTTATTGGGTAAATGAGCAAATGTGAAACATTAAATTAAATTTGTCTAATTTGTTCCACCATTAATTTTTTCAGTGTATATTTAGAATATTGAATGTATTGCATTTTTCTGATTTCTGTTTTGAATGTTTGTGGGAAAATAGTCTGTGTCAGCTCCACAGTATTTTTTAAGAGCAAAAATCTTTATTCTAGGGACACTGAAAAAACAAAAATGCTCCTGGAGAAAGGAACAAGCAAAGAATGTGAGAGTGATTTTGAATTACACCTTTGTTTGTTGTTGCTTGAGCTGGAACATTTAAGAAAGCTTCTGTCATATGGCAATGGTCATTGTTTATTAAGCTTGGGTTTTTAAACTTGTATTAGATTGTCATTGGATATATTTTTATAGTTTTAGTTCTACATTTGGGTGCTGTAATGTCAAATTTGAGTATTTTTGTTTGATTTTATTTGCAAGCAGGCAAGTGGAAGGAGTTGCCCAGGGAAGTGATTGAGCCTCCATCCCTGGAGGGATTTAAAATACAGGTGGATTAGGTGCTCAGGAATATGGTTTAGTATGGTTTAGGTGCAGTTGGACTTGATGACCTTAAATGTCTTTTCCAACCAAACATTTCTATGACTCTAAGTTTCTAAGCATTTTTATGATTCTAAGTTTCTTGAATCCTGTGTTCAGTTCTGGGCCCCTCACCACAAGAAGGATGTTGAGGCTCTGGAGCGAGTCCAGAGAAGCGCAACGAAGCTGGTGAAGGGGCTGGAGAACAAATCTTATGAGGAGCGGCTGAGAGAGCTGGGGTTGTTCAGCCTGGAGAAGAGGAGGCTGAGGGGAGACCTTATTACACTCTACAACTACCTGAAGGGAGGTTGTGGAGAGGAGGGAGCTGGCCTCTTCTCCCAAGTGACAGAGAACAGGATGAGAGGGAATGGCCTCAAGCTCTGCCAGGGGAGATTTAGGCTTGAGATTAGAAAAAAATTCTTCATGGAGAGGGTGGTTAGGCATTGGAACGGTCTGCCAAGGGAGGTGGTTGAGTCGCGTCCCTGGAGGTGTTTAAGGCACGGGTGGACGAGGCGCTGAGGGGCATGGTTTAGTGTTTGATAGGAATGGTTGGATTCGATCATTCGGTGGGTCTCTTCCAACCTGGTTATTCTGTGATTCTGTAAGCAGGTATGTGAAACTGTTATTTATTATTTTAAACTTGATGTTTAAGTAATTTGATATATTTTCCCTTAAGTAATAGCGGCAAATAGGAAATCAGACCTGCAAATAGATTAAAGACCAAATTTCACAGTAATATTAACCACCCTTAGTAACACAAGCAAAGTGGTTTGATTATGATGATACTCCTTCTGTAATAGGGCATTGTTCAGTGAAGATAATCTCTCCAATTCGTAAATGACAGCAATAGTTTCATTCACATAGACATATAAACTAGTTAAGTGCAATTATTCCTTTCAACCAAAATGAAATGTGTTGCTATTAAACCTGAAGGTGCTTTAACCCAACCAATCAAATCATATGAACTAGTCTGTGAGTACCTGTGGGGTAATAAATATATATGAATACCAAAATAAATATGGCAAGGATATGTCATCCATCTCATTGCTTTTCTTCCAGTATTGCCAGTTGTTTATCTGCTGTTGCCCTGATTACAGGATCATGCATAAAATGTCACACAAGAAGTGACCCGTGAGGATCACGGAGTCCAGCTCGTGTTCCTGCATCCGACAATGCCAGCATTCACACCATGTGTCTCAGGGAGTTGTCAAAATGCTTCTGGAATATTGTTAGGCTTGTTGGAGGTTCATTGCGACCTCCAGCTTTTCTGCCTTGAAAGAACTGTGTTTACCGAGTCACCATCCCTGAAGGTATTTAAAAGACATGGAGATGTGATGCTTAGGGACATGACTTAGTGGGGCTTGGCAGTCGTGGGCTTATGGCTGGACTTGATGGTGTTAGGGTTCTTTTCCAACCTAAATGATTCTGTGATTCTGTATGCAGTCATATTCAAAGTATGAGATTATCATATGAAATAGGAAGTGTGCAATGGAAGAGTTTCCCAAGAAGCTGTATTCTGCTGCAGCCCAAAGTAGGGCTTTCATTTTACAGTGCAAAAGGTACTGTAAAATATAGGAATACTGTGATTGAAGTAAGTGAAGCAAACATCACTGTTAAAGCCATTTATTCCTGTTTTTGCCTGCAAAATATGTCTGAATGGGATTGCTTTATAGAAGCAGTCAATAAAATAAAACGCTGGTCATTAGGGTGGTAGGCGGGAGCTAAGATTTGATATGGAAAGCTGCTGCCTTTTTGTTTGAAAACAACATAAAAGCAGCAAAAGTGCAATAGACTTTAGTGCTTTTCGGAGTCTGCCACAAGAAGCCACATTTTTATTGGTGATGGTGTGCTGAAATCTGTAGCTTTTGATTCACAGTGTGATAGCACTGTAATGATCCTGCCCTTCTTGCCAAGATCTCTGTTCTTTATTGCTAAGCGCTGTGACTTGGTGTTTGCACTGGAAATTCCAGCAATAATTGACAAGGGAAAGTAAACAATACTTATTGGTAGTTATTGCATAGCATTAAGTGCACAGCACAGGCATGTCCTCAGCACCGGAAGGACAGGAAGGATTTGTTAGAGCAAGTCCAGAGGAGGCCACGAAGATGATCTGAAGGCTGGGACACCTCCCATACAAGGACAGACTGAGAGACCTGTGCTTGTTCAGCCTGGAGAAGAGAAGGCTCTGGGGAGACATTAGACCAGCTTTCCAGGACTGAAAGGGGCTGCAGGAAGGCTAGGGAGGGGCTCTTAACCAGGGAGTGCAGGGTCAGGACGAGGGGGAATGAGCTTAAAGAGGGGAGAATTAGAAGAGACCTTAGGAAGAAATATTTTCCTGTGAGAGTGGTTAGACACTGGCAGAGGTTGCCCAGACAAGAGAAGGGTAACAAAGGTGGTGAAGGATTTGGAGCACAAGCCTTATGAGGAAGGGCTGAGGGAACTGGAGTTGTTTAGCGTAGAGAAAAGAAGGCTGGGGGGAGACCTTATCACTTTCCACAATTACCTAAGAGGAGGTTGTAGCAAGGTGGGGTTTGGTGTCTTCTCCCTGATAACTAGTGACAGGACAAGGGGAAATGGCCTCAAAATGCACCAGGGGAGATTTAGTTTGGAAATTACAAGGAATTCCTTTACTGAAAAGGTTGTCAAACATTGGAGCAGGCTGCCCAGGGAAGCAGTGGAGTCACCATCCATGGAGGTGTTTAAAGATAAGTAGATGTTGCACTTGAGTACATGGTCTAGTGGTGGACTTTGCAGGGCTGGATGGATGGTTGGACTCAACTTAAAGGTCTTTTTCAGCTGAAGCCATTCTATGATTCTATGAAGTTGTGGATCCCCCATCTCTGGAGATGTTCAAGATCAAGTTGGACGAGGCTTTGAGCAACCTGATCTAGTGGGAGGTGTCCCTGCCCATGGCAGGGGGCTTGGAACTGGTTGGACTTTAAGACCCCTTCCAACCCAAACCATTCTATCATCCTATGATATAGCTCCTATATGAAGTGTTGTATTCAATTACACATTATGGAAGGTCCTCATCCATGAAACAGACCCTGCCTTAGCTTGTTGATTCTGTGTCATTGGAGTTAGAACAGTTGATTGGGCTACAGATAACAGTAGGCTATTACCTTTCCTCAAAGAACACAGTTCTTACTTGCCAAAGACTATTGTTTCTTCCAGATAAACTGACTCTACACTTCCTCTACGGATTTTAAATTCAGAGATAGTTTTGGAACACAGGAGCCATTCAGGCATTTGTTCCAGGCCTTTAGAAGCTGAGAATATTAACTTAAAATTGCTCTCATCTTTCCTGTGTCTTCCTTGGTTACAAAGTTAATTGAAAATTATGATTTTAAAACAATGACTGTGTCATGTTTAGCCCTGGCCTGGCCCAATTTGGTAGCTAAAAACTGAGCAGTTGTGAACACAATTCTGTTCTCCCCACCCCCAGAGAAAGGGAAATGAGAGGAAAAAGACCTGTGGTTTGGAAACTAAAATGGAAACGGCTGTAAGGAAATAATAATAATAATAATGATGAGGATGAAGAAGAAAATACTATTAATAAGAAAATAATAAGAAACATACAAATATATGAAATTGCCTGCCATGCCTTGATGACTTTGTCACTACTGATGCTGCAGAGCAAGCACGTGTAAGGGGTCCAGGCTAGGAGGCAGCTGGACTCAGGAATTGGATTCAGGAATGCATGGATCTGGGATTGGGGGCAAACAGACAGATAAAGTCCTCACTGGACATCAGCCATCAAGGAAGAGAGCTTGACTCTCATGATCCTTAAGTTTTATCCCGAGTATGATGTATATAGAAGCACAGAATCATGGAATGATTTGGGCTGGAAGGGACCTTAAAGATCATCCAGTTCCAACTCCCCTGCCAAAAGCGGGACACCTCCCACTAGAGAGGCTGCTCAATGCCCCATCCAATAAAAGAGATGGAATACTCTGCTGGCCAGCTTGGGTCACCTGTCCTGCCTGCCCCTCCCTGCAGGTGTGACCCTTTTTCACTGCTTTCACTTATAGCATTTCACCAGCTTGAGGATTTCACCAGCCTTGGTTTCTATAGGGATAGCCTTGAAAAAATGAGTTGCTTTTTCTTCATGCTTTGAATATTTAGAATTTATAGTTACATTTTCTCTGGTTCTAGGAACAATATTTATTCTCATGTGATCCTCCTCAAGAGCTGACTTTCTAAAGAATGTATATACCAAATGATCTATAATGTAATAAATGTCATGAGATATGAGACTTATCAATATTACAAATATACTTAGTTTGGATATCAGAAGAATTTTTCTTTTCTTAGGGAGGATGGCAGCCTCTACAACCCCCATTTCTTTTGTATACTTACAATTTCAGAGAAGCAGATGTGGTACGTGGATGTACAGGGAGAAAGTCTGGGAATGGCTGGTTCCCAGTAGAGGCAATAAGTAGCATCTCTAACTTCTTAAACTAAGCAACATTAAAAATTCAGAGATACAGTAAATAAATAAAGAATGCTGATGCTTTTCTTTAGAAAGAAAGTCTGTGAAGTGGAGACTCCACATGTCCCTCTGCAATATGAAGTGCTCTTTGTTGTGGGGAGCATCACTGTGGCATCCCATGGGACAAGCTTTCTGACTCTGCAAGGAAGATGATGATGATTCTATGACTCTATGATCATGTGCCTCTCTAGCCTGAACCATGTAAAAACTAAACAAACAACTAGATTCTTTTAATAATCAAGGCAGAAATATTTTCATTTTCTTTAGATAATCCAATAGGGAAGAAATTCTAGAAGGATTTGGAGGCACTGGAGTGATTGTTGGTGTTAAATGGTTCTCAGAAATACGTAATTTCAGGTTTGTGCATAACAAATTTATATATTTATAACAGGAAACCCCAGATGCCATTTTGAAATGAGAATATGTATTAAAGGCTGCCAGTTTATTCTTGACTCACACCATATGCTCTAGCTTTTGCTCACATGTTTGAGTTATTTGTTGTGCCTGGTATGGTATTTTAGGAATCAGTCTTCTTAATTTTAGATTGTAGGTTTTAATCATCATTTTATACAATAAAATAATATACAATTTTGGTCTTAAGTGAGCATTTAGGGTAACGAGATTAACTTGGGTGCAGTGACCCTTGGCAACTGCTCCCCTCACGCCTCCTCAGCCAGGCCCTTTTGACTCCTGGCTGCTCACTAGTGGTTATGCTTAACACAAAATCTGTCCAGTTTCGGAGACGGCTGTTTCCTTGGGCTGTCACACAGGCAAGACAGGAGGTACTTTCTGCTCCCAGGTAAGCAGGTAAACCAAGGGCTATCATCAAGGTGGTATGTGTGTAATTCACATTGATTTCAGGAAGAGAGACTAAAGGAAATGTTGCAGCAAAGGGGAAAAGGAGGCCAAAGGCAAGATTATTGTGGTTACTGAGAGCAGCCCTGGAGAGGAAGGCTTTGGAGCGCTGGTGTACGAAAGATGGACATGAACTGGCAAATGTGTGCTTGCAGCCCAGAATGCCAACCATACCCTGGGCTGTGTTCATAGCAGCCTGACTGGCAGGGCGAGGGAAGGAGTTCTGCCCCTCTCTTCCGCTCTCGTGAGACCTCGCCTGTAGCCATGAGTTCAGCTCTGGAGTGCTGGACACAGGAAGGACATGGATCTGTTAGAGCGAGTCCAGAGGAGATAATCCAAGGGCTGGAGCACCTGCCATATGAGGACTGGCTGAGAGAATTGGGGTTGTGCAGGATAGAGAAAAGAAGGCTCTAGGGAGACCTTAGGGCAGCCTTCCAGAACTGAAAGGGGCTACAGGAAAGCTGGAGATAGACTTTTTAGCAAGACTTGTTGTGACAGGACAAGGAGTAATGGTTTTAAACTAAAGGAGGGGAGATTTAGACTGGCTATAAGGAAGAAATGTTTTCCTGTGTGGGTGATGAGGCACTGGCACAGGTTGCTCAGAGCAGTCATGGATGCCCCATCCCTGGAGGTCTTCAAGGCCAGGCTGGATGGAGCTCTGAGCAACCTGGTCTAGTTGAAAGTGTTCCTGCTCATTGCAGGGGGGTTGGACTGGATGGTCTGTAAAGGTCCCTTTGAACTCAAATTATTCTGTGACTATGATTTTACTTTTCCATGCTGTATGTTGGAGACAATGACGAGGGCTTCCTGCTGATCCTGCAGGAACAGATTAAGCCTGGTCAGAGATGGAAAGGACTTCAGACTCATCATATCTGGGCATAGGGGACATACATACTTTAGATGTGTTGTTGTATTTTCAAAATGCTATTGTTGCTCTGCTGCACTCCTGTTCCTGAAGTAAAGGTCAACACATTGCTTATTGAAACCACGTAAGCACAGACCAGTCATTTTAAGGAACGAATAGTGAAGATGCAGTGTGATCGTCATTGCTAAGTAGACAAACAAGAAGATGAAATACCACCTTTTAAGTATGAAAAGGTTATGTTAAACTCTGATCAAAAATTGTTTTTATTTCCCTGCTGGCCAGTAGACATGAAGTAATGCCTGCACCTGAGTATGCTATTTATTAAATTAACCTTTTTTTGCCGTAACTTGCCCCTTTCCCAGTGCACTGAAAAGACAGAAGCTTTCCTCTGCTACTTTTGATGCCTTTGTTTCTTTCTAGTTTCTTTCCTTCTTATGTGAACTTTCCTTATATCCAGGTTCTCTTTTCCAGAAATTTATCCCTGTCAGCTTTTGCTGGCCCCGTTGCTCCCCTTCTCTCTGCCGCTGAATGCTGTTGGCAGAAAGCCTGGTGCAGATCCCTTTAATGCTTTTCAGCCTACTTTGTTATTGTACCACACTTATAACATCTAAAGGAACAAAAATCTCCTTTGCCAGTAAGTTTTTAGCAAGCCTTACTTTTTAAATAAGTCTTTTTTTTTTCCTCCTGCAGTCAAATTTAAATCAAATTTCTAAAAGTTATGAGGCTTGGCTGTGACATTACAAGATACATTTAGAAAGAACTTGATGTGATCTCTTAGATATATATTACTTTAAATACATTCATGTTGTAACTGGGAAAAAGGCTTGGCTTAATGTTTCTGATTTGGTTTAAATGTTTAGGTTTTTCAAGGTGCAATATTATTGTGGGTGAGCACAAATCTATGCTGGCAAAATTCTGCCAAAGGGGTGTGTTTAATGGGAATAGGGTCAAGAAGTTTTGGTCTCTAGCAAGAATCTCCTTAAAAGATACTGAGAAATGAGACCTTGCTGTGAAGAAGTCAAAGGTGGAAGTGGAAGAAGAGAAGTCCTGGAGGCTGCAGCTTGGAGAGGTTTTGTTAACTCTTCTGTCAGGTATCTCTCTCTGACATATTTGAGACAGAATCATCAGGCTTGCATTAGGATGTGCTACTCCTAATCACTGTTTTGAATGAATACATGTTTATAGATACGCTTTTGTATTTTTAGCGTACTGTGTATCCTTTCCTCACTTATTTAGCAGCATTAGATGCAATGAGAGCATCTGACATTACATATATCATAAGACAAAAGAAAAATGGTTCCTAGGGACTGGCTTCTCATTTCACCTTGAAGCATGCAAGCCCGCAGGATTTATATGTGCTCTGTACAAAAATGTACTTAAGAGTCTTAGCAGGTTTTAGTACATTAGGAGAAGTTAGGTTGAAATAACTTGAACACTAACAGGTGACTGAGACTTTTATTTGATATTTATTCTAACAGTGTCTTCCCTTATGTTATTGTGTTTTGTAGGCTTTGCTTGACTGGCTTCTTTCTAGACTGACTTATTTTGATATCATAGAATTGTAGAATGGTTTGAGTTGGAAGGGAACTTAAAGATCATCTAGTTCTAATGCACCTGCCATGAGCAGGGACACTTTCCAATGGATCTGGTTGCTCAAAGCTTCATCCAACCTGGCCTTGAACACCTCCAGGGATGGGGCATCTGCTGTTCCTCTGGGCAACCTGTGCAAGTGCCTCACCACCCTCACAGGAACACATTTGTTCCTAATATCTCATCTCAAGCTCCTTTTTGCCAGGCTTCTGAAAACAAGTTTGTTTTACCTGCTACATAGATGAATTTATTTTACAAAGTGGTGCATTTCATAGCTTTACAGTTTCCTGTTTGCTGGGGAAGGCAGCTCAAATTTTCTGTTTCCTTCATAAACAGAAAATGAGTTATAGAATCAACAGGATCCTCTTCTTTATGTAAATTGCTGCAAAAAAGGTAGTTGACTTGTGAATTTTATATGTTTAAATATTTGCTTATGTACTAAGCTGTACCGAGCTGCAGATTTTCATTATTAGTATATATTAGTCATTTTGTAGTTAACTGTTCAAGGCAGTTGCTTACATCTGTCCTCAGCAGGTTGCAAGCCCAGACATCTCAGTCTAGGACTCACCAAAATAGAATCGTAGAATTATAGAATGGTTTGAATTGGAAGAGACCTTGAAGATCATCCAGTTTCAATCCCTCCTGCCATGGGCAGGGACACCTTGCACGGGGTTACATTGCTCAAAGCCCCATCCAACCTGGCCTTAAACACCTTCATGGTTGGGGCATCCAGGATTTCTCTGAGCAACTTGTTCCAGTGCCTCAGCATCCTCATAGTATAAAATTTCTTCCTAATTCCTCATCTCAGTCTTCCCTGTTTCATCTTAAAATAATCCCCCCCTTTGCTATCCCTGCATTACCTCATAAAGAGTCCTTCCCAGCATTCCTGTAGCCCTCTTTAAGAACTGGAAGGCCAATACCTCATCTTGTCATAACAT
Source organism: Clamator glandarius (assembly GCA_033459285.1). Classification (NCBI taxonomy): domain Eukaryota; kingdom Metazoa; phylum Chordata; class Aves; order Cuculiformes; family Cuculidae; genus Clamator; species Clamator glandarius. The sequence continues at coordinate 3,483,305 of JAUNZM010000250.1, read as the reverse complement.
CTCCAGTGAATGACTTTAAAGCTTCCCCTTACAATCTTTCCCAGTCCCTAATTACCATTACACTGCTAATGGCAGGAGCAGTTTGATGTCAAGGTTGGATTGGTGCAGTTTTGTTCTAATTCAGCCACGTGTCTTTGCTGTCTCTGTGAGATTAAGAAGTCCCTTGCTATCAGATACAGTTTCTGTATGTAATTACCTATACACAATGATTGAGTCACCTCTTAACCTCCCTTTCAACAAGCTGAATAAATTGAACTTCACTTTGTAAGACTGTATTGAAGAAAATCCCCAGGAACCTTTTTTACACATTTAACAATGTCAGGGCAGACATGAGCTGCTCTGGTTGCCATTGATATATTTTCCTCCGTATATTCTTTCCAGCTAGTGTATTTGTACACACACTTGTAGAGATACAACATACCAATCACTCACTTTCAACAACATCCCTTCCAGGTATTTAAATATACCTTAAAACAGAGGGAAATTGTGCATTCTTTCACTGTACTTCTTGGAGCTGTGTCTCCACCTTCAGTGTTGGATTGACTTTCTCGATCTTGGGACTCAGCCAATGGAAAGCAGTTTGTCTCAATAGGTGAGGGACCCCACCCCCCCACCCTCCATGGCAAATTAGCAAAGAATGATTTGGGTTGGAAGGGACCATAAAGATCATCCAGTTCCAACTTCCCTGCCATGGGCAGGGACACCTTCCACTGGATCAGGCTGCTCAGAGCCCCATCCAACCTGTCCTGGAACACCTCCAAGGATGGGGCAACCATGACTTCTCTGGGCAACCTGTGCCAGTGCCTCACCACCCTCACAGGAAAATATCTTTTCCTAGTCTCTAATCTAATTCTCCCCTCTTTCATTTTAAAACAATTCCCCCTCACCCTGTCCCTGCACTCCTTGATAAAGAGCCCCTCCCCAGCTTTCCAGTCCTGGAAGTCTGCTCTAAGGTCTCCTCAGAGCCTGCTCTTCTCCAGGCTGAACAAGCCCAACTCTCTCAGCCTGTCCTCATATGGGAGCTGCTCCAGCCCTCGGATCATCTTTGTGTCCTCCTCTGGACTTGCTCTAACAGATCTATGTCCTTCCTGAGCTGAGGACTCCAGAACTGAACAGAGGGCTCTGTATGAGGTCTCATGAGTGTAGAGGAGAATCACCTTAATTCTTGTCCACAAAATCTGAAATGGCTTTTAGTTCCAGCTATGTATTTTTATTTTTCCAAATGTCATGTTAATATTTTTCTGCCTCTCTTTCTTGGCCTTTCATATTTTCAGAGAAGGCAGATGCATTTTTTCTGAACTGGGGTGAAAACTGTGCTAACCTGCAGCATGCACACCTACACCAGGCTTTTGGCAACCAGAGGGCAGCTGTGCCTTGCCTACACAGCAGAGAGTGCCTGGGAGCCCTTGGTTCAGGGAACACATCTGACGGGGAAATAATTCCACCCTTTTCTCTGCTCAGACTGCTTTGGTGTAAAGGATCACTCCTACGCAGCTAGGCGGGTAATCTGTCTTCTAGGATCTGCACTAAACATGGGCAGGACTGTATTGATTTCTATGGGAGATGGACAGGCTCATAAAGGCACCTTTGTAGACATAATTTGCTACTGTCAGCTCTGCTGATTGCTTTCAAATAATTGAATTTCATTAAATCAAGAGTGCTTTCAAACAGGAGATGGTCTTTACTAGTCCTGGCCTCATCTCTGGCTGCATGATCTTGAACAAATCATGCAGGTCGGAACTTCTTGTTTTGTATCTTTTGGTATATTTTCAGGTGACACCAATGAATTGTTTGACTTTCCAAGGTCTCGAACACCTACAGGATTACTTTCCCATACTTTAAATCCAGGAGACTGTATCTTTGCTAAGCAGGCACTGAGTTTGAAGGATATTCCTATGTGCTCCATGCTGTACATATCCTAGGGCTATAGGGGTAAGTAAATACATGCAAAAAGAGAGTGTCCTTTGCAAAAAAACTGCATTGAGGCTCCCTGCTTGGCAAACCGGGATGGTTTGCCCTTCAGATAGTGGGATCTCAGTGTTAGGTGTGCTACACGGCAAAGTGCTTGGAAGCAACTTGATGCTCTCTTGGGAAATCTGTGAGAAACGTCTCTATTTTAGTTGGTCTTAGCATGTCAGCCTTGTTGGAAGAAACCAGCTGAGAGATCTCACAGGTGTTACTCCTTCAGAATAAGTAAGCAGCCCTCTACCCTCAAGCAGCAGAACTAAGGAGGGTCCTGGGCTTCTGAAGACTTGTATCTATTTTTTTAGCCCTTGTGGGTCACAGGGATGTTGCTACAGCTCCCTCCTCTGAATATAGTGATGCCATTTCACACCTGTCATCTATTAAGCAGAGCTAGGACTCTCACAGCTTTTTTCTATCACTTATCAGTGAAATGGGCAGCTGTGACAGCTCTCATTTCCACATACCTCTAAGCAGTTTGTCTAGTTGTTGCTGTGGCTGCTCTTATTTGAAGGTGAGACAAGATCTTTTGGTTTACACAAACTGTCCTGTGGTTGAAGGATCTCTATGCCTTGGTTCTCCAAGAGGTGAAGGATGCTGCCAGCTTATGAGGTGTCCCTGTAAGCTCTGGAGCAAAAGGTGAGTTTGCTGCAAGGGTGAGTATCTGCTGCAAAGCATGTTGTAAGTTGTGGATGCCTTGGAGGAAGGAGCTGGAGGAAACTTTTTCCGTTTGGAACGGTCTGCCCAGGGAGGTGGTTGACTCGCCTTCCCTGGAGGTGTTTAAGGTGCAGGTGGATGAGGTGCTGAGGGGCATGGTTTAGAGATTGGTGGGAATGGTTGGACTCTGTGATCTCGTGGGTCTCTTCCAACCTGGTGATTCTATGATTCTGATGCTAATGCACAGATGCGTGATGCTGGGAGAGCAGCCTTCTCTGCCTTACTGGTTGCTAAAACCATACTGACCTTCTCCTCTGTGTTGTGTTTGGGTAACTATAGGCAGATGGAAGTTACTTTGAGGAGTTTCCTGAAGCATGAATTGTGAATTGACTTGAAGCAGATATTGAATCTCCAGACATGTGTGTGGGCTTGGAGATTTTGCTGGTTTCAAGGCTGACATTAAGTAATGTTTCTGCAAGGTTACTGTGTTTTGGAGGGAAAGCCCCTAAGAAATGGTAGCACTTTTAATGTGGTTGTACAGCATCTGTGGCTATGGCTCTGTGTGTAACTGCCTCAGAATATGAGTGGGATTTTAACAGCTCAATGTAGTTTCAGGAAGATTTGCAGCATCTGTATTACAGTTGGTTAGAAAATGTAGTAAACTTCACAAGTTATCTGATTAAGTTGCAACTGTTCTGTTCAAGGGATAAGGTTATAACTCTGGTGTATGATACAGACTCATATAAAGTCATTCTAGAGACCTAGTACAACTTTCCTCTATTCTGTGTTGGGTAAACATACAGTTATAAGTAAGGCTGCAGAGGGGACAAACACGACATACCTTTTTTCAGGTGGACGTATGGGGATAAATACTAAGACTGCTCAAGATAAGAAGTAAAACTAATATTTATTCAATTTTTTTTCTTCTGGTGAGCATCCTGCTCTGTGTAAATACTTACCACACAGTTAATGTGTAACACTAACTCCATGTTTGAGGTGCATCTTGGTGGTGAGGATGTGGATACACTGTGGCTGAGGGTCATACACCAGGGTTTCCAGCCTGCGCTCCGTCAAGCTGGAGTAAGGGCTCCAGTTTGCCTTGAAAGTGATGTAAAACCTAGGATTTGGTGACATGCCAGTCATTGTACAGGTGTAGGCAGCTTGTCTGGAGTGGTTAATTGACTTTGCTCCTTACCATTGAAATGTCAGTATATGAAGCCAGTATCATGTGGGTTACTTGCAATGAAAAACCCCCATGCCTTAGTGATGGGTGTAAGGAAGCAGTAGAAATGAAGTGCCAAGCAAATTGAGATGATTGTCTTAACAGATAGATAAGACTCTTGGGAATATTGTAAATGCAAATCTTTCCATGTGGGAAAAATTTATCTCCTTTTACTAAGAAAAAAAACAAACTGCAAACTATAAGAAAACCAGTGTGAACCTCCTACCCTCCCACGAGATGCATCCTTTGTAGGTGCCCCCTTGCTGATATCAGCAGGGGAAATACCAGCAGCATGTCACCCCCTGTGAGTTCAGTTGGGCCGCTATAGATTTAGCTTTAAGCACATGCTTAAGGGCCCATTGAGTCTTCATATTGGCAGGAGTGTAAGTACTGCTGACGTTTTAGCTTGTGCTAAAATTAGTGCTGGAGTGCCCAGCTTTGTAGAATCATAGAATACTTTGGGCTGGAAGGGCCCTTAAAGCTCCAACACCCCTGCTGTGGGATCAGGTAATGCAGAGCCCCACCCAGTCTGGCCTTCAACACCTCCAGGGAAGGGGTATCCACCCCCCTCACAGGAAAACATTTCTTCCTAAGATCTCATCTAAATCTCCCTTCTTTAATTCTAAAGCAGTTCCCCCTTGTCCTATCCCTGCACTCGCTGAACAAGAGCCTCTCCCCAGCTTTCCTGGAGCCCCTTTCAGTTCTGGAAGGCTGCTCTAAGGTCTCCCTAGAGCCTTCTTTGCTCTAGGCTGAACAATCCCAACTCTCTTGGCCTGTCCAAACTCAGATATGCGAATCTGAATTGTGGCTTTTGAAAGAGCATGTTTATACAATGCAATATCCCAACTGATGAAAGAAGAGGACACGATATTTATCTGCATACTGTGGGGGTCAGGTGAATATTTGTGCATCCTTAAGTTCTTTTATGAATCTTTGCAAGATGGGCTGTAAGACAGCTGCACTCAGACTGTAAGTGCTGCCATATGAAGACAATGATCCATGAAGTTTTTTTTATTTATGCTAGGCAGGGAGTTCATTTCAGAAAATGGTACATTTAGAAAAGTAACAGAAAGATTAAATTCATGCAGTGTAGTGGGTTTGAAGTGATCAAGCACTCTAGACAGCTATAGAAGCTGTGTAAGGATGGAGTGAGGACTCATTAATATCTCAAAAACTAATGTAATGTTTTATATAAAGTATTAAAATATAATGTTAGCCATTTAGTTGTCTTACGATGGAAAACAAACAGCAAGAAGGCACCTTATAGGGAAAAACATTGGGGTAGACTTGAAATTTACATTACATGTGAGACTTCATTGGTATAAAAATGTGTTGGATAGGAGAACAGAAGCAATTTTCAGGATCTCCTGTAGATTTACAACCATACACCTATTCAAACTATACACTGTACCCTAGCATAAGCCTACAACAACTTATTTGTGTGTATTCGTGCCAACTATGCCAGTCATGCATGGAGGGCTGTTGCTGGCCTCCTGAAGGCAGAATCACATACTTGTTTTCCAAGCTGTTGGTTCTGTGAGCACATGTGCCTGCTCAGCAGCTGAAAATGAAGATGCTTTAACAGGGTGCTGATGTTCCAACTGCTGAGTAATAACTGAAGCCAATGGGGTTACTCGTGTGGCTGACTGCTTCCTCTATGAAGCTCTGGGCAGGGAAGGCTGAGCAGTTTGTCTCTGTCCTTTGTAAGACACCAGCTGCAGCGTAGTCAAAACTGCATCCCATGCCTAGGCACATTTTCAGGCTACCGTGGTGAAAATGTGTCGCGTTTGGAATGACATACTTTAAGCTGCTGTGGCCACCTCCTCTCCCAACAACAGAGAAAGTGACTGGAGAAAATATAGGGCTTCTTGATTATTTCTGCTTTGATGGTGATTCATAACTGAGGTTTGTTAAACAGAAGCTGATAAAAATGAAATGTTCTTTGTAGCATTCGCTTTGTCCTGAAATTAGGCCTCTGATGTAAAAACTAGGGGTTAGATCTAGGCTACTGGCTTTGAAAGTAATTTTTTTTTTGTCCTAGACATATAAATAAGAGAAAAGCCTTCACTATATATTGTTATTAAACATGGTATTCTGTCCCTGCAGTCTTCAGGGGATGTGAAGTCCAGATCTGATTTTTGCAGCACCGACCCATATCTACTAAGTCCTGCTCATTTTCCCCAGTACTGGGAGGGAGGGGAGATGGGGAGTAATAAAATATTAAATGTTTCATTATGTTTATGGCAGCCTAGGGGTTTTAAATTTCTGGGTGCCTTAAACATTGATTCAGTTCAAAATAATCAGGGGATACTGACTATGTTGCATTTATAGAGACATGTAGGTGAGTAGCACATGCAAACTGCTGTCCCGAATTGAAAGGCATGGAGAAAATATCAGCTGAGACCTACAGGATTCTTTTCATTCAGATATTCCTAATTGCCTGTTTTATGCAGAGATTGGGGAAGACTTATCCTTTGTTGCTAAGTGTTATGCTTGTTTCTGAGTCAAATGAATTTTTGTCAGTGCAAAACACTACATCTGGAGCAAACAAATGAACAAACTACCAGAAAATAAGAATAAAAAGCAATCATTCTTTTCAGCTTTGGAAGTCCACTCTGTAAGCAGTTAGGAAGAACAGCAGCCTCTTAAGTAGTCCTTTCCTCAGTAGGTCCTGAAAAACTGGATGAAAAAGTTCAGTATTATCAACTTTTTCATAGTAGAGAAACTGAGGCAGTGCAGCTTCTTCACCTGTGGCTGCTTATGTTGCTGGCTGTGGAGTGAGGGGCATGGGGACTGTGGCTATAGGTCAATTGGGCACCAGGAGGGCACTAGTTTGGGCATCAGGCCCCACAAATGAGTGTTCACTGTCAGCTAGCTGTTTTGGCTTATATTACTTACAAATAAAAATTAAAAAAATAAGCAATTTAATCATTTCTCTGTATTGAGAAGTTGGATTTAACTGTGATATGCTTCCAGTTTTACTGAGAATAGCCACACTGAAATGTTCTAGGTTATACATGTGTGCTAAATTAGATTAATACGGGGGTGAGTCAGATTTTAAAATAAGTAGTTTTGATCGGGAGGAAAATAGACTGTATTTTAGGTTTGGAATTAAGGTAATTTGAAATGGTAGAGGCATTTATATTATTTTATTATTATAGTTGCTTTTTAGAATTGTAGAATGGTTTTGGTTGGAAAGTACCTGAAATATCATCCAGTTCCAAACCCCCTGCCATGAGCAGGGACACCTCCCACTGGATCAAGTTGCTCAAAGCTTCATCCAGACTAGTCTTGAACACCTCCAGGGATGGGGTAGCCACCACTTCTCTGGGCAACCTGTGCCAGTGCCTCACCACTCTCACAGGGAAGCATTTTTTCCTAAGCTCTCATCTAAATCTCCCCTCCTTCAGCTTAAAACCATTATCTCCCATCCTATCCCTGTACTCCCTGATAAAGAGCCCCTCCCTAGCTTTTCCTGGAGGCCCCAATTTTATTGGTGTTTCAGCATAGAAGTGTTCTGCAAAGTGCTTACAGAGGCAACTAATATTGATTGCAAGTCAAATATCTCACTGGAAGTTGATTGAGGCATGCCAGATATGACAAGAGGCTGTCACTCAGTGACTGATACACATTTTTTGATGGCTAGTGTTGGCCTATAGCTGTTTCAGAAGTTGATCTTATAAACGGAGTGTATGGCCATATTCCAGGCAACTCTTTATTAATTTATTGTTCTTTTCATTTTGTAATAATGGAGATAAAGTTGTGTGGTATTTAATAAACAAGTGGCTTATGAGTAGACAGGTCTATTGTTTATATGTATGGAAGCATTGGTATATTTTTAATTTTACTTCACGCATCTTCTGAATTAGTGCCATGCATATGTATGCAAATTTAAAGCCTGGAGTAGGTTGTGCTTAAAACTGCTAGATAGACAAATAAGGATTTTGATGCTTGATTCTATAGAAGCTACTCCTGAAACTTAATTATATCTGATCTTTCCTACTTGCCGACAAATGAATAATTCATGGAGCCAGGCATAATTAGGCTATGTGCTTTCTGAAATTCTCAGATGATGTGCAAAGGTTAATTTTTATATTGGAACCATCCAAGGTTTTCCTTTTTTTTTAATCTCCAATGTGAAAATTCACGTTGCCTAGGATACCGTGTTAAAGGGGCAGAAGGGTTCAGGATATGTATACATCCTCTTTACATAGTCAAACACACCCTAGGATGTAGTTAATTCAATATATGTATAGATTTTTGTGTCTGAACAACTCATTATTTTCTCTTGAGAAACAAGACATACAGGGAATAAGAAAGGGATGAGGCTGGGGGGAGGAAAGGGGAAGGGAGATTGACGGGGGATTGGAATGGCAAACCTGAGAAATGGCAAATGCCCAAGCAGGCAGAAGGTGAAGGAAAGCGAAAATGATAAGGCTGGGAGGAGGAGCAGATGCCTGGCAGGGCTGGGGAAACCCGATGTAGATAAAGAAGAATTAATAAGATCAGCCAGTTGTATACATGTTGCAAAAAAGAATTACAAGGGCTTGATAAATTTCCTTTCTTCCTGTGTGCTGCCAGCAGTAACAGCCAGAGATGTTTTGGGAAGGCTGTGAGTGTGTTTCACCAGGGAAGTGGGGGGATGTCACTGGAAAATTAAAATCCATTGAGGCCACCGAGTAGGAGGGTGGGATGCCATAGATCATGACCAGATCCTCCAGCAGCCCCCATGAGCTCTCGTGTAGTTGGCAGTCAGAACAAGTGATGGATTCCTTTCTCCCCCAGGACATCCTTGCTGTGTGTTGTGTTTTGCTGTGTTTCATTGAGCATCTTGGTTTTCTTTTGTTCTTTTTCCCATTCTTCTTAGTGATCAAGCACTTCAGAAACCCCTTTTCCACCATGGATTGGATTTTTGAAAAATTTTAAGCGAGTCCCCAGCAAAAAAGAAATCGGTGTGTTTGCTCAGCTAAACAACAAATAGATTTGCCTTCTATTAGTAAGGCGTATTAAACATAAATGATTCTGCTTTTTTGTTCCAGTGTGTATTATCTCTGGGATACTTGCTTGTCATAGCAGCGTGCTGAGTATCCTAACAGAGGGGAAAACAGGCTTGGCAATAGCAGCTCTTGGTGTACAGCTCCAATGGCTGTTGCCATGCATGTTATGAAAATTGCAGTTTTCTTTAATACACAGTGCTAATATGCAGTTATCCAGCAGCTGTGCTGTGAGAGCCACCAGCACTGACCAGTCTGGGATCTCCAGTTAGGCATGGGGACCTCAGCCTGAAATTAATCTGGCCTTGATTGTGCTCAGCAGCACGCAGGCATTTAATCCCTGGAGGGGATGATGTTCCGGCTTTCCCACACACCAGCTTTGGAGGGTTCCCTGTGCTGTGCCAAGAATACTAAAGGGAAGGAACTTGTCTTCACAATCCTCAGTTGTCATGAAATGTTCTCTAAGTAGCTGTGGTCTAATGCAAATGTTTGTCCTATTCAATGAATGAGTAATTACTTAATGTTCCTTTTTGTTTTCCTCATTCAGTTATGGTTCAGGGCCTTTTGGTATTGCACATCTGTGACCTGGCAAAAATCAGTTTTCATCACAGAATAACCAGGTTGGAAGAGACCCACTGGATCGTTGAGTCCAACCATTCCCACCAATCCCTAAATCAGTACCTCATCCACCCTCACCTTAAACACCTCCAGGGACGGTGACTCAACCACCCTCTCCGTGAAGAACCTTTTCCTAATCTCAAGCCTAAATCTCCCCTGGTGGAGCTTGAGGCCATTCCCTCTCATCCTGTCCCCTGTCACTTGGGAGAAGAGGCCAGCACCCTCCTCTCCACAACCTCCCTTCAGGTAGTTGTAGAGAGTAATAAGGTCTCCTCTCAGCCTCCTCTTCTCCAGGCTAAACAACCCCAGCTCTCTCAGCCGCTCCTCATAAGGCCTGTTCTCCAGCCCCTTCACCAGCTTCATTGCTCTTCTCTGGACTCGCTCCAGAGCCTCAACATCCTTCTTGTGGTGAGGGGCCCAGAACTGAACACAGGATTCGAGGTGCGGTCTCACCAGTGCTGAGTACAGAGGGAGAATAACCTCCCGGGACCTGCTGGTCACGCCATTCCTGATACAAGCCAAGATGCCATTGGCCTTCTTGGCCACCTGGTCACACTGCTGGCTCATGTTCAGTCTCTGTCAACCAACACCCTCAGGTCCTTCTCCTCCTGGCAGCTTTCCAGCCAGGCTTCTCCTAGTCTGTAGGGTTGTTGTGCCCCAAGTTCAGGACCCGGCATTTGGCCTTGTTAAACCTCATGCCGTTGGTCTCAGCCCAGCAGTCCAGCCTGTTCAGGTCCCTTTGCAGAGCCTCCCGACCCTCCAGCAGATGGTGCCCTAGATACTGCAGAGAGCTGGACAAGCGTTATTTTGTGTCTTCAGTACAACCCCGTGAAACAGCAGAGTCCTGTCTTACATCCAGGAGACTTGGGGGCTGTCATTCCTTGCTAGGTCAGGGTGCTGAGCTTTGTAGTCTGTCTGATACAGTCTTATAAGTTAGAAATTATGCTGAAAATATAGGGTCTAGCAAGTGTGAGTGTTAACAATTCCTCTGCCATGTAGGCATCTAGAGAGGGATCAGATAAACTCCTCCCACATTCATTAAACAATTTCTGGCTTTAGTTAACAAGAGATAACAGCAACTTCTCGGTTATGCAGGAACCCTATTGAAAAAGTGGTATTGATGTAACAAGAGCTGTGGTGACATGTGTGCACACTAAGGGGTTTTGTCATTTTTTAAATGCTCAACTTAACTTAAATGAGCCTCTGAGCTTAAGACTTTTGATCTGGAGAGAATTTCCAATCTTAAAAGAAAATCACTAAATTAAAACAATGAAAAAACTATGTTGGGTCAGGAGTTCTTGCCTCTGTGGTCATACTGTAACAGGAGAGCTGTTTGAACAACAAGTAGTGGTAAATAGGGTATTAAATCCTTATATTTGACTCCAACTAGAGGAAGAGAAAGTATGCTCCCTTCCTGTCTGTATAGTTCTTATCAGTTTATTCCTAGTAAAAGAAGATAGGGACTTAGTGGTCCTCCATTCCTCTGTAGACTTCATCTGTAGAGTGTGTCTAAGCTGTTAGACTCTTTATATTATAAGCTGTTCCTGTCTCCGCAGTCCTCAAGGCAGTGGAGTAGTCTGCATTTCCATGTGTCAGCTGGCTTAGATCTCCACCTGAAGTTGCCCTCAGCTAGTTTGCTCACTCAGCTTCTCTTTCCATGGCAAGATTGTCCTTCTGGTGTTCCCTATGAGCTCATATCCAGCAGTGCTCCTGCATCTCCCTGGCAGCAGCTGCTCTCTCCTTTCCCTTGCATTGTTCATTTGTGTCTTTCCTCTTTCCAGCCTAAAGCATTCACCTTCCCACTGTCCCCAGCCCTTTGTCTACATCCTTCACTCAGTGCAGGGGTATATGACCGTGAGCTTCAGTATATGAGGAGTTTGTGGAGAAGTCTGCAATGAGCTTCCATAGTAATATGTATAAACCACAAGTTTTTAATGAAACGGGATTATATGTATTTGAGGGAGACTGGTCTCGGAGGGACAGAGTATTGTCTGTTCTCACCTGAAAGGAGGAAAAAGACAATGAAGGCTGCATCTGAATGACAGAATAGCACAAGAGATTGACTGAGAGACCCTTGCATTTAGAGATAAGGATAACATTAGGACATTGCTGCCAGATGTTTTGTGCAAGAGGAAGTAGTGTGAGGATGATGCAGCCATTGGAATGCTTCTTTGCTTGAAAGAGTAGCCCAAGGTTGGATGTTGGACTGAGGATCTTGGATGAACCTCTTTATAGTTTAGCCTTGGAGTGAGCTGGAAAGGACTTGGAGGCTATGACCAGTGTTTGTATTCTGTTTATGCCCAAATTTCATTGGAAGGCCACTCCAGTGGTTGTATTGAATATCCTTGCAGTGGCGTAGACATGAAGTAACTGCTAATACAATAGCAACTGAATAAGGGAAGGGACCAAGTTCCTTAGGGTCACACTTGGGATTTTGTACTCCCTTCTTGCATGCGCTGCCAGAAAGCCAGGATAGAATTTATCTCACTCCTCAGACATATCCCAGCACCTGATAAGCACAGTGCAGCCTCAGGGCTTTAGCAGCATCATTTGCAGTGTCCAGCACACTTGATTCATACCTTTTGATTTTGATACATTATCTTCTTTTTTTTAATGCATCACTAGGGATATGCTGCCCTTGTTTGTCTTTAGAGGCTGGCTTATAATAAATGGCCTTTGTTTCTATATCAGTTTTTAACACCAGATGTGCTGCATGCCTGTGGCACCCAATTAATGATTGCCCATTGCCTGCAGACTGAAGTACTGTAAAATAAAATCTTTGCTCTTGTAAACTGTGAGGTCTTTGTAAAAATCCGTGTCTGCTTTTAAGACTCTTTTAGCTCACTTTTAAATGCTCAAGTGACAATTATGGCCATATTTTAAACTAGAGATCCATGGAAGCCTGAAGCTATTTTTGCCATTAAGGAATGTGATTAAAACTCTTCACATCCAAATTGACCTTAAGATTTTTAGACATGCTAGGTACGCTGGAAGTAGAACACAGCCCCTTCCCCTAGGTGAATCTGTCATATCTGTTCTTCAATGGAAGAAAGTCTGGCAATTGGCTGGAATAGTGAAGCTGGTTTTGAGCCTGAAAACGCAGGCAGCTCATGTAGGAGGTAGGTTGTTCTCCTCTGCAGGTGACAGGGAGGGAGTAATTCAATGGGGCAGAGAGAAGATGCTGTGGAGGGCAATTTGGAGCAAGAATACAGCTTAGCTGTGGAAAATCATGGCATTTCACTGAAGCTGGGCCCAGCTACCAGTTTTGGCATCACTCCAGACCAGTTGCATGGTTCACAGAATGTCCTCCTGTGTTGGCGTCTCATGATTGCTGTGTGCAGCCTAATTGATGCTTAGAGAGGGAACTGCTTGTATGCTCTTGCACGAAGAGTCGTGCTGCATGTAAACTGTATTCATAAAACCTATAAATACAATTTAGTGGAGAAGTATAGTCACTGCCTATAAGGAGTTGACATTAAATAATGGAAACGCAGTATGCACCTTGTATGGGAAGAAAGTGATACCCTGGAGTCTGCTATGTGTTAAAGTCTGGCAAACAGGGGCTTTGCAGAGCTGCAGTTAAGACTGTAGGAGACAGGTATATTTTGCATGTGGTATGAACATGCATCAGAAGAGCAGGCTTATGTTTTGGGTCATTTATTAAAGAAACACCAACTTCCCATGTTAACAGTATTTTTAGAAGTAGATTAATAAGCTAGTGGAAGAAGCATGTTCTGCTTATGATTTGAGAGATGACTAAGCATGTTCATGACATCAAAGCTTTATTCTACACTTGAAAGCAGCTTGAATTCAGTATAAAATAAGCATTGTTCTTACTGTGTTCATATGCAGATGCCTGTGACCTGAGAGTAGGACTTATTTGGTAGATACTATGGGGATCAAAATATCTTTTCATTCTCTAGTTGTAAAGAATTCAGTGTAGTTCACCTAATATTTATGAAATAACAAAATTCATTCTTGACATCTTAAATTGAATTACTGTAAAAAAAAAAAAAATCCAAGAGTATTTGAAAAAAAGACCCAAAACCCACCCAAAACTGACTCTGAGAAGTTAGAAGGCCTAACGGGTAGAGATGTTAAAACCTGCTTATGTGAAAGTTGTTCTGCCTCTGTGCTCATGTTATGTTTGATTTTATGTGTGGCTTTTCTTTTTGTCAGAGTGCTTGCTTAGGGACTGTGTATTGTGGATCCACAAATTCAGGAAGCATGGTTTTACCTGGCAAGAAGCTTTCACCTGGGTAGTTTCACTGTCTGGTAATTCTTTATTGTAACAATGGTGGTGTTTTTCCCTTTGATCCAGAGATTGTTCTGGCCACTTTTTCTAAGAGGCTGATAACAAAGTAAATGTTTCATTTAGGTTATTGTATGAGTATAATGCAGAAGCTTTCCTTCTGTCTGTCCTCATTTCTTCATGGCAGTACACAGCTGGTAAAGCATTCAGCCAGTGAAGGTAGTCCCAGGACTGAATTTCCTTTCTGCTGGAGGACTCTGAATACATGTTTTCAGTTTCTAAATGAACCTGACTATAAAAGTCCTCAGATAGGCTTCTTGTACTACTTTTGTTGCTGAGAAGTCCTCTTCATGCAGGATACTTATGTACCAGTTGGTCTGAGACTTGGCAGGATGAAGTTTACAGTTGGACTCGATGATCTTAAAGGTCTTTTTTCCAAGCTAAACAATTCTGTGATTCTGTAATTAAGAGGCTGGACATTAAGAAAAAAATTTTCATGGCAAGGGTCACTGGGCACTGGAACAGGCTGCCCAGGGAGGTGGTTGAGTCACCTTCCCCGGAGGTGTTTAAAGGATGGGTAGATGAGGTGCTGAGGGGCATGGTTTAGTGATTGATAGGAATGATTGGACTCAATGATCCGGTGGGTCTTTTCTAACCTCGTGATTCTGATTCTAATACAGGCACACCCCAGTGAAAGGAAAGCCTTAAGTCAAGTCCATCAGCGTGTCCTCTAAATGGGCAAGTGTATAGCAACAGGGCACAAGGCTCCCATTCTCCCCAATAAGTGGCAATCGTCAGGCATCAGAGTCGGGTTTCCTCTCCCAGTGAGGGAGGATCTTGTGCTCAGTGTCTCCCATCCTCAGTGAGTGCAGCAAAGACTGGGTGGAGCACAGTGCTAGCTGAAGTGTGGGAGAAGCTGCATAGTTAAATCTCAGTCACTGACGTTTTTGTCTATGGATTAAATAAAGGTAAGAAAATGAGAGAAAATATATCCAGTTTGGATAAAAAAGGAATTGCAGGAAGATAATGTAAGCAGGCAGACGCAACCATGCTCTGCTGCTTTCTACCCTGCGCCAGGGTCATCTGCCCTCATTTGTCATAATGATCTTTATTTGGAGTTTCAGATGGAATAAGCCAACTAGGAAGCAGTCTGTGATCAATTGAGAATAGATACAGTTTACACCTGCAGATGTATTGTGCTCAGGCAAATATGTGGGCATCAATATTTCATTAAATCAAGCCTGGTGTTTGTATGGACACTTTGATTGTGGATGTTATTCAGCTTAGAGGGCTTTTTAAACACTTGCTGCTGTGAGCATACATGAACACAGACAGTCCCTTAGGAGGAGGAAGAGAAGGTTTTAAGGAGTGTTCCTACCGTATCAGTATGTAAAACCTGGGGCAAAGGAAAAGAATGCTGCAAGGCTGTAATGCCATGTATCCTACTAGAGATATGACCTGAGATCCTTCAATCAAAGAAGGGACATGTGGTTTTTGCATTTCAGATAATTGCAGGTGATGGCCTGATTGAGTGAAGGATACAAGGCTGCTGCTTCTCTCTGGTCTGCAGTTAAGTTCTTAACTCTGATCCTCATGCCTCTTCCACATCTGTCCTGATGAACAGTCAGGAAGACTTGCCACTCATTTGCCAAGTTATTTGGATCCTCCACACAGACAACCAGCTTCCTGTGTCCATTGGAAACAGGATCTGGCATATCATAGAGTCATAGGATCATAGAATTATTTGGGTCGGAAGGGACCTTAAAGATCATCCAGTTCCACAGGGCAGCTGTATCTAAGAAAGTTTACATGCCAAATGAGGACACTGGAGCCTGCTGCAGTATGCTCTGCAAAGAAGACAAAGCTTTTTAGAGGTTCGAATAGCTCTTGAGTAAATCTTTATTTTGTTGAACCATGCAGTACTCTGCTTTAAGTCAAGAAGGTGGTGGTGAATAGGAGTGCAAGAGATGCAGGATAAGCTGTGTATAGGGCCCTAATCTTAGAATCATAGTCATGAAAGTTGGAAAAGATCTCCAAGATCATACAATCCAACTGTCAGTCCAACACCAATGTGCCTACTAAAACATGTCCCAAAGTCCCACGTTTATAGTAGAATCATAGGATCATCTTGCACCTGTCCACCTGCTCTTACTGCCTACTAGTACTGGGGGAGATGATGGGGTGACTTTGTGGCACAAAGTAAGCTAGACTTGCTCTGTACCAAATTCTCTACAATTTTAGAGTCAACCCCACCCATTTGCTGATGAAAGCAGAAGAGAAAAGATGTTCTGACAAGATACTGTTGGTTATTTGCTGCAGCCAGTACCCGGCCAGCTGGACTATCCAGTTTCTTGCTGAGGAATATAAAAAGACAGATGGCTGCAGTGAAAGGTGCCCTGATGTGCCTGGAAGGGGATGCATCAGGAATGTGGATGAAGCTTTTGAAGCCATTTATCTCTGAGCGCAGAAAGCTGAGGCTCTGAGGTCAGCTAAGCCAGCTAAGTGAGGAGATAGTTTAGCATCAAATCCCTGTGTTCTAATTTAATGCTGAGCCTATCTCGCTACGAAGCCTGGTGCCCACTTCATTTTCGAGAAGCACAGACGTATTGCTCAAGATACCACCTGTGACGTGATGGAGAGCTGATTCACCAGGCATGGAGAGTACGAGTGGATGAGCTGATCTCATCTCTCTAAGGGTGCTGCTGCTGTGTGCTATATCAATTATTCAGGTTTCATGAATTAGTGATTGATTAATTAAAAGCCTCATTGAGAGTCCAGGAGTTCACTGAAACACACAGTCTTTTCTTGGCTGAGATACTTGCTCAAATACCAGTATAAGGAATGGGATTTATTTTCTTAGCCATTTCTGTTAAAGGCAACTTTCTTCCCCCTATCCCCACTCTGTAATTTGAGACAGAAACGGAATAAACAATGTCCTTTGTTCTGCAGACATCTGCAGAGGAAAAGGCATGGAACAAAATTATTCTAGCAAATGCATTGTATAGGGTTCAAATTGCTTTTCATAGAATCATAACTAGTTTGGGCCAGAAGGGACCTTTAAAGGTCTCATTTAGCCCACCCACCCCTGCAATGAGCAGGGACACATTCCACTGGATCAGGCTGCTCTGAGCCCCATGCTACCTCGCCTTAATTGGTTCCAGGAATGGGGCATCTACTGCCTTTCTGGGCAACCTGTGCCAGTGTGTCACCACCCTAATCAGAAAAATTCTTGCTTGTATCTAATCCTAATCCGCATTCTTTTAGTTTAAAGCCATTACCCCTTTTCTTCCTACAAAGACCCTGTTAAAAAGTCTGTCCCCATCTTTCTTACAAGCCCTGCTTAAGTACTGGAAGGCTGCTGTAAAGTCTCCCTGGCGCCTTCTCCAGCCTGAACAACCCCAGTTCTCTCAGCCTTTCCTTGTAGGAAAGGAGCTCCAATTCAACACTTTAATTAGTATTGGTGCTTGTTCATGTATTGAGAGAGAAACAAGCAATTATCTATTAAATTCAGGTACTACAGTCTTTATTGACCATTTCTAAAGGTGGCGTACTTAGTAGACCATCTGAAATTCTTCCTTTTTTGTCACAAGTCTCCAAGTTTTAAAATGTGAACTTAACATTTTCACAACAGATAAAATATTTTAGCTTGTTAGGAGGTATGCAGTACTCCTAGAGGTCCAAATAACACTTAAGCCAAGTGTTTAGTGGAGATGCAGATAACATGGTTACTAATCTGAAAGCTGAGTTATTTCAAGATGTATTTTTTTACTAGACTTTAGAATCAAAGTATTGTTAAGGTTAGAAAAGACCTCTGAGATCATCCAGTCCAACCTTCAACACAACAACACCATGTCTCCTAAACCATGTCTCCAAGCATCTCCATGTTTTTTTGAACCCCTCCAGGAAAGGAGACTCCATCACTTCCCTGGGCAGCCTGCTCCAATGCTTCACCACTCTTTCAGTAAAGAATGTTTCTTAATATCCAGTCTGAACCTCCCATTTCAACTTCAGGACATTTCCTCTGGTCCTATCCTTTGTTACTTGGAAGAAGAGACCAGCGCCCACCTTGCTACAACCTCCTTTCAGGTAGATGTAGAGAGTGATGAAGCTTCCCCTCAGCTTTCTTCTCCAGGCCAGAATCTCCCAGTACACTCAGTTTTGTATTATTTTCCACGTGACTTAGCTACAGACATGGAACTGGCAGGGCTTAGACCATACTTGGTTTATGTTGTTGTGTGATGGTGTGTTGTTCACTGCTCCCTCCCAAACCTAGGGGCATTTTGATGCTGTTCTGGAACTGCAACTGCTTTGGAGCTTTATTATTTTTGATTTTATTTGTCTAGCTATAACTGCTTCAGAAATAGCTCTGTAGCTAACCTTCAGCTTGGAGCAGGCTCAGTGTGGGATGGACATCCTATGGTTTATCTGTCTTCAGATGCAATGGTATCTGAAACTGGCTGTATAGTTGATTTTTCATCCTCTGACTCATAGAATCCTAGAATGGTTTGTGTTGGAAGAGACCTCAAAGCCCATCCAGTTCTAATCCTCCTGCTATGGGCAAGGACACCTCCAAGTGGATCACGTTGCTCAAAGCCCCATCCAACCTGGCCTTGAACACCTCCAGGGATGTGGCATCCATGATTTCTCTGGGCAACCAGTGCCAGTGTTTCACCACCCTTGCAGAAAAAAGTTTCTTCCTAAGATCTCACCTAAATCTTCCCTCTCAGCTTAAAACTCTCCCCGTTGTCCTATTTCTGCCCTCCCCGATAAAAAGCCCCTCCCCAGTTTTCCTGTAGCCCCTTTCAGTACTGGAATGCTTCTCTAAAGTCTTCCCCAGAGCCTCACAGAATAACGTTAATCAGAATATTTCCGAATCTTAAATAATAGGAACTGGTAACTGCATCAAGGCTGCACGTGGTTCCTGGAGCCCAGTTTTTGCTGTCTTGGCTGGAATTTTAAGTTGGAATGAATCAGCATTGCTGGTGGTACACCGCACTGGCTGTTGTCTGAGGTGCTGAGCCGAGTTGTCACTGAAGAAAATAACTGTATGGGAGGGAGGCCAGGAGCAGCCATGAATAAAAGCTTAGATGTGTTTCTGGGCTGGGATATTTACTGTATAATGACTCTATTTGATACTGAAAAAGAGCATGCAATAAATAACTTGTGCAGTAAGTACAAGTACTTCAAAACTAGTTTTGCTGATTTTGAAAAGCAAGAATATAAGTTTTTTTTTAAACTGTATACTTTTATGGTGGTGACCAGCCATACACAGCAAGAAACGTGTTTCTAGTCTTGTTAACTCTTTTCTTCCTGGTCTCTCAGAGCTTGGATTTCGGCCCCTTATGCTGGTGGATTCTTCAATTTGTTATGCTGCTTTTTGTGCCTGGAACCGCATTTTTAATGTCTTGGCAGATGGTGTTCAAACACTTATGGGTTTTACACCCACAGTTCCCCTGGTGCCAATTGGGCATTTCTTCTGAGGAGCATTTTTCCTTTCTAATTACACCATACTGCAGGTTGTTTTTTTCCCCTCACCTCGAGCAGTAGCATATTTTGTTATTTGGGGAATGTAACTACTACTACACCCTATCGAGGGTGGAAAGCTCTGACCTTAAAAATCGTTGCTTCATCCTCTCTCTAGCCTTCTAGTTTCCACTGAAATTCTACTTCATTAATGCTTTGCAGCCTATTTTACAGCTTGTGGTGCATCGCCAAATGATTCACTTTTACAGTAAAGGAGAAAAGATTGGAGGTACTCAAACTGTTCTGTGGACAAATTGTCAGTTGCATAGGTTGCCCACTGAATAAATAAGCCCACCAGCTAAATCTACCAGTGTATGTTTAAATATGAGAACAGGGTAAAAAAAGGGCTTTTGTTGGAATATAAAGAATATAGAAAAGAGGACATCATTTTTCTAAAGGTTAATGGGAGCCAGATAATGTCACTGTCATATTAAGGAGCTTTCAGATCAAGCAAAAGGGATTTTCTTGTGCATTGGCACATTAGATAACAGCTTCATGTTTGAGTCGCTAATGTGGCCCATAAGAAGTTTCTTCTAGTGCTTTTTTTGAGAGCCCAGAGCAGTAATTTAGCAGGTGCTGTGCTCTGATTTAGAAACAGGGAGAGCAGGAGCTGCAGAGTGATAGCCTGGATTTTTCCATTGCCTGTTCTTCTTGTGGTCACTCCTATCTGTCAGTCCTTTTAACTATTGCCTCTCTGTACTTGGGTGTTGATGAACTACCAAGACTGCAAACAGTGGAGCCCACTTAGGAAAAAAATCCCAAAAACCTGATACATTCAGACTATAACAGCCAAATCCTGCAAGGACCTGGGAGAATATCTTGATTTGCAAGAATTAGCACTGATCGCTAGAGAAGACATGGATAACAATCCTTAGACATCCAGGTGTTTCAGTCTATTATTTTTCCAAGTGGGAGCTGTGCACTTAAGGACGGAGGGGAAATGATAGAGGAGATAAAATGTGTGGGGACTGCAGGTGGGATGGTGCTGCCCTGAGGCAAGGCTGGAAGAGCAGCCTGAGGACGGAGCTTGCTGGTTGTGCTTAGGTAGGGTGCATGTAAAACAGCCTCGCACAGATGGCCTGGGTCAGCTCCAAGTGTCCTGGAACCACATTGTTCAGCTGTCACATTTGTTACGAATTGTCCCATCTCAGCAGCAAGGGCTGTATGGCCATCAGGATCATCTCAGAGATGATGATGATGACTGCAGTCTAGGGCCAGCTGATCCCTGTATCTCTAGGTGAAACTTACACCTACCAACTCCTCTGATTCTTCAAGATAGAACAACAGAATGAAGGTGCCAGGCTGGGGCAATAGGTGCTCTTGCAGCAGAACCGTAGGCACAAGGGCAACTGCAGCAGCTGATTGAGAGCTCTCTTCTGCTGGTGAAGAAAATGCCCTTTGTTTTTAAATTGGCGCCCCAGTTGTGTTTTCAAATGAACACATGAAAAAGCCTATGTATAATGTGTCTTTTGTAGCTTAGATGATAAGCACAGTTGATTGTAAAAGAACAGTTTTATGACAAATGAGGGAAACCTGGAGCTTTTTTTTTCTCCCTTGCTGTGTTTGCATTTTTTGCTATTACTTCTTTCCTCCTGTCTCGTTATTTAAGCCATTCCAAAATAAGATTACATGTGTTAGAACTGAGAGGTTAAAGCTGTGCTGTGTTTGCTTGGTTTTATTTATTCTGGATTTAGCAAAAAACCCCTTTCAATAAAGGCAGTATATCCAGGGCTTTGTTTCCTATTACTATGTATGCTGCTATGCACAGTTTGTTCTATTAAAAACTTAAATTTGAATTCCAAGTTGGGATTGCTCAGAGGGTACCTTGGGAAGCATTATTGGATTCCTTGCCAACTATAGAACTTCTGTCCATGGCCCGGTGCAATAGATTTGGGAAATCTGAAAGCTTTAAAAGCATCTAGGTGGATTTATTTAGTGCTATGGTCACTCATCTTTTGTTACTTGCATGCTTGTGCTACTGTCAGCTCCTGGAACAGCTGTTTGATTTTAGGCACTAAAAGAGAGAGAAAAGCAGCGATGGCTTCAGGAGGAGAATGTGCATGTTTATTATGTGCATTTTTTCTCTGAAGTACTGTTCTAGCACGTCAGCCGTTAGGAATGAAGCAGGAGAAACGTGTTTCATCTCTTGTAGATTTTTGTTCATTTGAAAATCTACATTAATGTTAGTTCATTTCAGCTATGGGGTTAATACTTGCCAGCTCTCCCATATGTGTGTCTGTTGTGGAATGAATTTATTTGATTAATTCTTTCCCAGAAGTAAAACAGGGTGTAGTGATGCTACCATAGGATTCTGATATGATGTATTATCTACCTACGTCAGTATCTTACACGAGCCCTGCCCCACTGAGGTCCAAACTTGACCCATGTTTGCCATAGCAGGAACTATGGGTAGTCCCTTTGTTTTTAACAACAAGTTAGCATCACACACCATTTTCCTTCTCTGCATTATAGGAATAGACTGAAAGGGCAGAACAGGGTGAAAGAATCTTTGATTTTTTTCTGTGTATGAATCTCTTTGAGGATGTTTAAATGCTCAACTCTCTCAGCCTGTCCTCATATGGGAGGTGAAACTTTGCTGCCTTCATCCTAGTAGCTGAAATCTGTTACATGGTGCAACTCTAGTCTCTTGATTGTGGATGCGAGTTGGTTTGTCACCCATACTCAAGTGGAACATTGATCAAATATGTGGTCAGAAGAAATATAAATTTTGATAGCTTCAGATGATTCTCCATAAGAGATGGAGCATTTATGGGTGTATGATTGCTGAAGTTTTATGCTTCAAAGGATTTGAGAACGTGTCATTAGAGCGCAATTTATTCCTCTACCTAAAGGATGAGGTCAACTGGCCCAGTGGGTAAGTGTACTCATTAGGAGCTGATCCTGAAAACAGAGTGCTCACTCCTTACTGCGTATAAGCAAGCATTTGGGTTTTGGCCTGCGATCAGTACCTGTGAAGTCAATAAGACGATGCATATGCCTACAGCTCACTAAGCACTTGGCTAGGCTGTATCCAGCTGTATCTGCATTCCCCCAGTCTGGGATGTGACATCTCACCAGCAGTGTTATTGAATGTTCCAACACCCCTGCCATGGGCAGGGATACCTTCCACTGGATCAGGTTGCTCAGAGCCTCATCCAACCTGTCCTTGAGCACCTTCAGGAATGGGGCAGCCACAACTTCTCTAGGCAGCCTGTGCCAGTGCTTCATCACCCACTCAGGGAAAAAATAATCTTCCTTATATCTCACCTAAATCTCCCTTCTTTCAGCTTAAATCCATTCCCTTTAGTCCTATCCCTGCACTCTCTGATTTAAGAGTCCCTCCCCACCTTTTCTGTAGGCTCCCCCCTTCCTGGCCCTTTCAGAACTGGAAGGCTGCTCTAAGGTTTCCCTGGAGCCTTCTCTACTCCAGGGTGAATGAGCCTAAGTCTCTCAGCCTGTCCTCATATGGAAGGTGCTCCAGCCCTTGGACCACCTTTGTGACCTCCTCTGGACAAGTGTAAGAAGAGTGCATCATCAGTCCTAGAGTATCCAGTGCCTGCCACTTGATTGGAATTAGGGAATATAAAATGCATGGCTTGGAAACAAATTCATGGTGTTTGATTGAGAGTTCAAGCTGAATTACTTAAAGGCACATCCAAGTAGATGCTATCAATGTACTCATGCATGACTGCTATTTGTACTGCAGAGGAACAGATAAACTTGAATGAGTAGTCAGCATTTCAGGAAATCTCTTCACCTGTGAAATGTCATTGTTTAATATGCCTGCCAGTGCTCCCTTTCTAATATTGCCAATACCAGGCTGATAAATTAAAAGGAATTTTTTTTGACTGAAGGAGAGGGAAACAGTGACATTCTGGAGATGGGCTTTTGTACTTTGTAACTTCCTGATCTACTCCTGGGAAAGGACATTGATGACAGGTATATTTTTAAGACCTTTTTTTCCACTATGCGTGGTGTTCTTGCCCCCTGCTCTGCCCTGTTTTATTACTTCCTACTTTTCATAGACTCATAGAATGGTTTGGGATCTGAGGAACCTTAAGGATCAGCCAGTTCCAGCCACCTCCCTGTGGCCAGGGACACCTTCCACTGGATTAGGTTGCTTGGAGCCCCATCCAACCTGGTTTTGAACACCTCCAGGGACTGCTTTGAACAAAGTACTTTTGTGCCAAAGAACTTTACTCTCTGCTTTGCTCAAATCAGGTTCTTGAAGCTGTTGTTTCTCCTGCTTCTCTGAAGTGAACTCAAGGGGGTCTGGCAGCTTTGGGTGCTCTCGTTGTCGAAGACATACATTTTCCAAATGGAAGTGCATGTTAACTCTTTGAAATGCTTACAGTGGTGGATAGGCTTGAGAGGTGGAATCAGGAGTGATGGTGCTGTGCTCATGGTACAAGACTGACAAGTATCACTAAGTGCCAAGCTAAGCTCCATCTGGGAAAACACCATTTGCTTTTTTTTATCCAGAGGTGCTGATATTTGTTGCTCTTGAAAATGCACTGGCAATAAAACTGCCACCCCTTCTGTTTTCTCCAGGCTGGCTGTTGTCAGTGGATGTGCTCCCCTTTTGTATTAGGGGAAGAACAGACTAGAACCTTGCCTAAATGCGTAACATGAATGCTGGTTGCCAGTGCCTCCATTCCTAGTTGCCATGTCAAGTTGAAGGTTAGCTTCTTAGCGGTACAGAAGAGGTGGGCACTTCTCCTAAAGTAACATAGTATGATGTGTGTAGATTCAGAATGATGTGTATCTATTCCCTTTGCAATGAAGACTGTTGCAGTGCTCTATTTACTGATGACTTTTCATAGCAGTCTTATATGGGGTTACCTGTGATTCTGTGCTGCTATACACTGTTCCCACTCAGAAATTCATTATATCCATTTCACTTTAATGCACAGGGATTGCTGTAGCAAACAACTTTACACAGAATTATATGCTTTTTTTTTTTTTTTAGTTCAGAGATCACTTGTATCACTGAGAGCAAAACTGCTTTGCAGAACCTTGTCAGCTGTATCTGAATAATAGACCAGAGAGAGCTGCTTTACAAGATCTTCAGTCATTTTTTGTTGTGCAGGAAAATGTCATTCTTGTGCTTAGCATATTTCTCTACTGTCATTAATTTATGTCCTATTCAGGTTGTGCCAGAGTAGGTTTAGATTGGATATTAGGAAAAATTTCTTTATGGAAAGAGTGGTGAAGCACTGGAAGAGGCTGCCCAGGGCAGTAGTGGAGTCTCCATCCCTGGGAACATTCAAAAAAGCATGTAGCAGGGGCACTTTTGGACATGGTGTACTAGGCACGGTAGCGGTAGTTTGACAGTTGGACTGGATGATCTTAGTGGTATTTTCCAACCTTAATCGTTCTGTAATTGTATGAAATGAGGTATCAGAACGTGGGAAATATTTTGAGCATGGCACATTGGGTTCTGTAGGTTTTCAGTGTTCTTGGTGTAGGGACTGCTTTACTTCATGCGCTTCTTTTCATTTCTAAATAGCTAACTGACTTTTATGGCAGTGAATTCCAGTCTTAACAGAAAACTTGGTAGTAATATTTGTAGGCCAGACTGGGTGGGGCTTTAAGCCACCTGATCAAGTGGAAAGTGTCCCTGCTCATGGCAGGGAGGTGGAACTGGATGATCTTTAAGGTCCTTTCTAACTCAGACCATTCTATGATTCTGTAAGAAACAGTAGATGTGCTTCCCAGACGGATTTTTGTAGTTCTCTTCTCAGTCCTTCTTTTCTTCCTTCCACAAAATGACCTTACATGACCCACCTCTAATACTGTTTGGAAGCCAAAAATGAAAGGGAGAGCACAGTGAATCTCATTGTCTCAATACTTCTGCTTAGCCCAGCTCTGAGAATTCATTACCCTGCTGTAAGCAAATGCCTTCTTTTTCTGTTATTGATTTCTCTTTTCCCTCCAGTGAATGTACTTACTCAGTCTGTTTGCTGTCACTTTGAAATGTCAGAAATGCCATTTGGACGTCGCTTTTCAGGATGATAGGTCAGGAAGCCCATAGGTTTTTAGAAGAAGAGCTCTAGTATAGTTCAATATATCTCAACATCTAAATGACATCAGGTATCAAGTCAGACAAGGATACACATTTCCACAGTAGCAAAAATGAAATGGCTGAACCAGACTGTGCTTTCTGCTCTGTTATGTAACATCCCACCTATTAAAACAGTGGTTTTTTTTTTTTTTAATTCCACATTCAGGCTGAAGAATAGTTCCTGGCATGAATATTAACTCTTGCCAGTAAAGCAGAAGTGCTCTGAAAGTTATGACTAAAAATGTCTATTTCTGCTTTTTCTCTAGGTCAGATCACCCTGCCCCCAATAGATTAATAAATATATAATAGAATTGTCTGGACTGGAAGAGACCTTAAAGCTAATCCACTTCCAACCCCCATACCATGGGCAGGGACACCTTCCACTGGCTCAGATTGTAACCCTTATGCAGATGGTATGGTATTTATAACTGTTCCCTGAAAATAAAGTGTGGAAGTGTGTAAGCTTACGTAGAAAGATAAAATGAGAATTTGATATTCTCTAATCACTTCCACTTATTTCTGCCAGGCTCAAAACAGATTTAATTAGATTATCGTAATTATAGTATACAATGGTACTGAAATTCCTGCTTTGTAGCTTGAGGGCAACCTTTGAATCTTTTGCTAATTAAACACATGCAGTCTGACTGTGTACTCCCTGGGATCCGAGGTTCACAGCTTTGATTTTTGGTACAGTAGAGTAAAAGTGCCAGCGTAGATAGTGGTCAGTCTTGCAGTGGAGACGGTAACTATGTGAGTCAGAGTGTCTTAAGTATTTCTTTTTTCCTCGGAACTGGGTGTTTCTGTTGCTCTGTCATCAGGAGCCTCATTTATGCCAACAGAACAGAGAAACCTGCTGAGGAGATGCTGCAGGCACTGGGTGGTACTTTCAGCCCAGCAATGAGGTGCTCGGCAGGCAGCAGAAGGGCTTGAAATATCCCTTTCCTGAACTGTGGGGTTTGGAGGGTTAATGCAAATGACCACTTCTTTTAAGAATTCTGCTTGGTGTCCTGGGCTCAGGTAGGGTTTTCTCCTGTCCTCCTCTCCTCATGAAGATGCTCCTGGCTGTTGGCTCTACTTGCAGGTGAAGATGGAGCTTAAAGCACATTGATCCTCTGTACCTGATCCTTCCTGTTTCCCTTCAAGTCCTGGGAGTGTTATCCCTCTAGAGTTGCCATTTACTTGGTCTTGCTGATCTCTTCCATGCCTTCTAGACAACTGGATGCAATCTGATTTCTCCTAGAAGGCTTCTCATATCCTCAAACAGAAAATTCATAATATCTGAGGCTGGTTACAGAGTGGCAATTCCAGTGGGCTTTGCTCCTCCACTGAGACCTGATGCCCAGACAAGACAGGTCTGGATTTGACTCATGTGGTGGCCATTTCAGGTAGTAAAATAACAAGTTACACTAAAGTCTGCTTGTACAAGGCGGTTTAAAAGAAATTATGTTCTTGTGGGGGGGTAGAACTGGAGGTGATCTTTGAAGTCCTTTCCAACCCAAACCATTTTATGTTTCTATAGACGGAAGAAAATCTACTGAAACTATAGTTGGACATAAAATTACTGGAGAGTGTCCAGAGAAGGGCCACAAAATTGGTAAATGGTTTAGAGGGCGGAGTCATACCAGGAGTGGCTGAAGTCACTTGGTCTGCTCAGCCTAGAGAAGACAAGACTGAGAGGAGACCTTGTTGTGGTCTACAGCTTCCTTACAAAGGGAGAAGAAGGAGCAGGCTCTGATCTTTTCTTTCTGGTGATCAATGACAGGACCTAAAGAAATGGCAGGAAGATGTGCCAGGGTTAGGTTGGATATTAGGAAAAGGTTCTTCACCCAGAGGGTGGTGGAGCACTGGAACAGGCTGCCCAGGGAAGCAGTCATGGTGCCAAGCCCGACAATATTCCAGAAGCATTTGGACAATGCCCTCAGACACATTGTGTGAGTTGGGGTTGTCTTATACAGGATAGAAGTTGGACTCAGTGATCCTTGTGGGTCCTTTCCAGCTCAAGACATTCCACGATTCTATGACTTCGAGCCTGAACACAGTAACCTGCAGCCGCAAGTCTGTCACAAGTTACAGTTCAATGCATGTTTTGGAGCAGCAGTGACTCTGTTGGTGATGACAAATTAGTAATACAACATTTTCAAGATTGTCTTTACTGATACTGTACACTGTAGAAGCTCAAAATATGACAACTTTCACCTCAGTACTAACATATGGCTGTTGGTTTGCTTTCACCTCTTATTTTGAAAGGATTTGCTCTGTGTGTGTTAGACCATCAATCATGGTCTAACTTCTAGAAACACAAGTGAGCTATGAATGCAAAAAGTGTTTCTATCCCCAGTATGTGAGGGCATACTGATGAGTGTAGCCTTGGGGAGAGGTGCACAAGGCTTTGCTATTTAAGCCAAGGACTTTGGGTGGCTCTCAGCGCTCGCAAACCACACTTGAGCTATGAGCATGCTCTGAAGTAAATTTGTGTTCTAGGAGCTGATCAGCAATAATCTGCTGAAACTGAAACTCCTCAAATGTGTCTGAAATCAGGTGCTGCAGTTGCTGCCTTAAAAATCTCAGATGTGCCATTTTCATTTTTTGGCGTTTCAAAATGATGATGTTTTCTGCTCCTAAGCTCAGACTCATTTCTGTTTCTTGAATCTGTTTGAAGGAGCTCTTAACCTCTTCAGTTCAGGTCTCACTTTCTCTGTTGTGTAAGAAAAGTCAACTGCTTAGGCTCAGAGTGCAAAATGGATACTGTGTGGCTAAGACTTCTGTTTTTGGAGAGCAGAAGGGCTTCCCTTGCTGAATTCTGGCACTTGCAGTGCGAGTTGTGAACCACCATCAAAATGTACTTTTGGTAAATACCTGAGCATAACAATACATCTGTCACATGTATTCATAGTGGTGGAATCTCCATCCCTGGAGATGTTCAAAAATTGTGTAGACGTGGCACTCTGGGACATTATTTAGTAGTCACAGCAGTATTGGGCTGATGGTTAGACTTGGATTATTTTAGAGGTCTTTTCTAATCTCAACGATTTTGAGTGACACTAACTGCAGTAATTTAATGAAAAGGAATATTAAGAACTATGACATGAAAGAATAAAGGATGTGCTTCTAAACATGGACAGGTATTCCTATACTTGTCACTTTGCTTGGTGCTGTTAGATACCTTCAAAAAGTTTTAAGGTCTTTAAAACCTTTTCATTTTAACCTAAGACCGTATTAGGAAATCAATGGCCAGGGAGGGAGTGATTACATATAAGAGTGGTTTGCAGAAGTGGGCAGATGTGACTTGCACTGCCTGCAGAGTCTGAAGGCTGTAGCATTTCTCTCTGGATGCCGAGAGGTCAGTCTGTGGCCCTAAACAGTAAAGCACAGCATGGGCTTCAAAGAGAGGACACGTTTGCTTGCCTGGCCCCATGGTTTCTGCTCACATGGAAATCCTTTTAAAACTCTTATTAGCTATAGAAAAAGAAAAAAAGATCAAATGCTTGAAAGCGGAAAAGAATTTTTTTTTGGGGGGGGAAGGAGGGGGAAATAAGTCTGACAGCTTTTTGAAGTCCTAGTATTAGAGATGGGTTCTGTCTTAGGTTTGTCTTCAGAGGCACTGAAACGAAAGTGAGCTGAAGTGTCCTTTGCTGAAGTATCATCTTGCTTTTCTGAGATCAAAACAAGAGAAGTGGGTGAAAGAGAAGGGAGCAAATGGATAAGCCAAAGGCAGAAAGCAGTGCTTCTGTATGGGGCATGGGCTCTTTGCCATACGAAGGATGGCTTGTGCTGCCTGGGCTCTCGCCAGCCTCCCTGGATCATCGCAGCAGCAGTGCTACTCTGCCAGAGATGCTGGTCTGGGCTGCCCTCAGCAAAGGTAGGAAATAGAATCATAGTACTGTAAACGTTGGAAAAGACCTCTAAGGTCATCGGGAAAGGCAGTCTTGGCCAACTTGGCTGTTCTTCTGTGAAGTTTAGAAGAGAGAAATAGAGAACGAAGCAAGGAAGAATTGCTCCCCTGGAGGGCTGTGGTGGCTGCATGAGTACACATCTCCTATGGCAAATTGTGCTGAAGGTCTGTCAGTAGCTGATGGAGGTGGGGATGGTTTCTGGGGATGGCCTGGCGGTGCTGGGATGTCTTTAGCAATTGATGTGAGAAGCTGCTTATAGGACACGTACCTGTTACTGGGACTGGTGCTGTCTGAGGAGATCTTATAGAGACCTTCCAGTACCTGAAAGGAGCCTACAAGAAAGCTGGAGAGGGACTGTTCATAAAGGCTTGTGGTGATAAGATGAGGGGGAACGCATATAAACTGGAGAGGGGCAGATTTAGACTCGACATCAGGAAGAATTTCTTCACCATGAGGATGGTGAGACACTGGAACAGGTTGCCCAGGGAAGTTGTGGCTGCCCTATCCCTGGAGGTGTTTAAGGCCAGGTTGGATGGGGCCTTGGGTAACCTGATCTAGTGGGATGCCCTTGCCCATGGCAGGGGGGTTGGAACTAGATGATCTTCATGGTCTCTTCCAGCCCAAACCATTTTATGATTCTATATTTGGGTTTTGGTAAGTAATGGAGTAGTAAATGGTGATTAAGAACAGTTCCTCTAAATCCTTCTCCTCTACTGAATGATTTGTTGCAGCTGTTCTATCCCTTAAGCTTTTCTTTCCCTTCCCCAGAAGACCTCCCAAAATGTGAGATGGGCCCATAAATTGGTTTTGGTTAGCAATGAGGTCTGGTGTCTGATTCACAAATTGTAGTCTCTGAATTTTCCTTCTTTTATAGTTTGTTTCCAGGGACTGTATTCAAGTAATGTAGCAGTGAAACCTGAATCATAGAATAATTTGGGTTTGAAGGGGCCTTAAAGATCATCCAATTCCAACCCCTCTGCCATAGGCAGGGACATCTTCAACTGGATCAGGTTGCACAAAGCCTTGTCCAGCCTGGCCTTTGAACACCTGCAGGGATGAAGCAGCCACAGCTGCTCTGGGCAACCTGTGCCAGTGCCTCACCACCCTCACAGGAAAATATTTCTTCCTAATATCTCGTCTAAATCTTCCCTCTTTTGGACTCTAGGGCTATGAGTTGGAGAAGAAATAGTATTTGAAATCAGATAGAGAAAGCAGGGTGTATTTGGTGCAGAAGTATTAATTGAGCTTGTAATTACAA
The DNA here is from genome assembly GCA_033459285.1 of Clamator glandarius. Taxonomy (NCBI): domain Eukaryota; kingdom Metazoa; phylum Chordata; class Aves; order Cuculiformes; family Cuculidae; genus Clamator; species Clamator glandarius. The sequence goes on along the minus strand of JAUNZM010000250.1, from coordinate 3,452,862 downwards.
TGGACGTCTTTGTGCTGTTGCTTACTCTTTGATTTATTGTTTGCAGTTACAAGCTGTGGTTAAAAATTCTGGATTATTTTGCATGTGTGACTTGAACCAGAGAAATGGGCTTGCCTTTTGTGGAGCCTGAAACAGATAATTATTTGGGTCATCCATATTCTAAAGAACAAAGTACAGGAAAGGAAGGAACAAAGCCGTTTTGGTTTTCACTAGTACAACATAATACTTCCTGCAAATAATTACTGATTTTCACCTACTTCTCTTGGGGCTTGAACTAATTGCTGCATTAGCAGGCCACAGGCTGAGTTGAAAAGACTGGTGCTTATGCAGCTGGTTCCTGAGGGGAGGAATATCAAGAAAACTCATTGGTGATGCAAGGAAAGAAGGAATTTTGGGATTATGTCACTGTGCCCACTTGGCACAAGAGGCTTTGGTGGAGCCAGAAATGAATGGCTCATGCAGATTATTGCTACTTCCATTTTTTGGTTTCTCAGCAGCTGTTGGAATGTTGCTTCTTGCTGTCCTGCATAGTCACTGCCAGACAGGCTACTGCTTATTTTCAGCTCTGCAAGAAATATCTGCTGAGCTTTAGGAAAAGTCTAAAAGTTTACAGGGGCATCACCAATTTGTGAAGCAGATAATAAGCACCGAGCTTTGCTGTCAAAGGGATGATGTATACTGCAAAAGTAGGGAGCAGAGAAAATGTGTGGCAGAAGTGAAGATCCAAAATCGAGCATATGAGATAAAACTAGGATTTACTAATGCTGTCATGAAACTCTTGGCAACATGGTTATGCTGAGGGCTTTGGGATACAGTGAATAATCACAGAATCATTAAGGTTGGGAAAGACTCCTAAGATTGCATGGGGTGCTTCAATTCAATGCTCCATTCACGCTTGACGTGCAGGGTAAATATTCCTCAAGAACCCAGCACTAACTCCATAGAAATGAAGGACTGTGTTGGGAAATGGTAATGCACCACCAGCATGGATTAACAGTTGTGCATGCTTTAATTTCATAGAATCATGCAATGTCCTGAGTTGGAAGGGACACAAGGATCACTGAATTCAGCTCCTGTCCCTAGGACAACCCCAGCGTTCACACAACAAGCCTGAGGGCATTGTCCAAATGCCTCTGGGATATTGTCAGGCTTGGTGCCATGACAGCTTTCCTGGAGAGCCATTCCAGTTCTCCACCATCCTCAGGGTGAATAACTTTGTACTAATATCCAACTTCACCCTCCACTGGCACGTCTTCCTGCCTTTCCCTAGGGTCCTGTGCTTGATCACCAGAGAGGAGAGATCAGTGCCTGCTCCTTCTCTCCTTGTGAGGAAGCTGCAGATCTCAATGAGGTCTCTTCTCAGTCTCCTTTTCTCCAGGCTGAACAGACCAAGTGACTTCAGCCACTCCTCATAAGGCTTCCCATCCAAAACCTTCACCTACTTTGTGCCCTCCTTTTGAGAGTCTCCAGTAGCTTTGTATCCTTATTATACTGTGTTACCCAAAATTGCACCCAGCACTCAGGTTGGGGCCGCACCAATACAGAATACAGCAGGACAAGTCCCCTCCTCAACTAGCTGGTAACGCTGTGCTGGGCAGGTAATGCCTGAGAACATGGTTCACCTTGGCTATCAGATGAAAAGATAAAACACTGTTGTTACTGTCCTGATCCAATATCAGGGAGTGTTCTTAAACGATACCAAGAGGCTGAGATTAAGACTCAAATGGGGTCAGATGCCGTACAATCTTGTGAGCTTTATTTTCTTTAACAACTGATAACAGTGATAGGACAGAGAGGAAAAGAAAGGAAAAGTTAGAATCCCTAAGCAAGAAGATGGTAGAGATGCAACCTCATTACCACCACCACAAATCCAGCGATGTCCAGTCAGATCGGTCTCGGTGCAGGTGATGATGAAGACAGCCACGGAGTGACGATGATACTCCAAGCTTCAGGAAGACTGGGGGAGGGCACATGCAGCAACCCACACAAGGTCAAGCCCACCGAGCAGCGAAGCAAGCCGAGCACCCCGATTTCACCAAGCAATGAAGCAGCTGAGCACCCCAAGTTCACAGAGCAACGAAGCAGCAAGAGGCTCCTCCATTTATCCCAGTCCCCATGATTTCCCCAAACAGTTCACCCATTTCCAGGAAGGCATTGTCATGCCCAGGGGTTCAGCTTGATCTTCGGGTGGATGTCAAAGAGTTCACCTATTTCCAGGCCTCCATGTGTACATGCCCTGGTGTTCAGCTTGATAACCATGCTACAAGTGGATGCCATGGTTTTTCTGTTGAGGACAATTCTTCTCTGTGGTCAGTGGCTCTTACGAGATATCATTGTGGTTGACAGCTTATGTTGAGCCAAAGCAGTTCGATAACAGTCTCTTACAGTAACTTGTTAGCTATTTTGGACTCTTGGATAAGCATCATCGAGACTTGTGTGAATTTGTTGGAGTTGTTATGCTTTGACAAAAATACTGGTTACCCAAATTAATTTGTACTTTATTTTGGTGTGTGTTTTATGTATATATGCATACTGTTCACATAAACTGTACCCCTAATACTTTCAAGACATCTAGACCACTGGATATAGCATACTTTTGGTTTGATCCCGACTTGGATTTCAGACTGATAGTGCTAATGGATTGAAATGATTCTATGAAATCATTTAACATGAGTGATTTTGAGTGAGAGATTGCATGACCTATTTCTCCCTGCAGTCAGGATGGTCATTCATGAAAGGCTCCTTTGATGTTTAATGCATTGTTTCTCTGCTGAGAGAGAGAAGTAAATAAGCCTGGCATCATGGGTTCTTTCTTTGAAATTCTGTTATCTGTTAGGTGCGTGTGGTACTGCCCCTCACATAAGTCTTAAAAAGCCTGTGCTAATATTTCTCGTGGGTGTTGCTCTTTTGCTTTATTTTCCTTTGAAGTACGTTCCCTTGTGGTGGCCCTTGGATTCCCTTGGGAGCCATGAGTAGTATGTTTTATATTCAATGAATATTCTTGGTAGTATAAAACTTACTAGTCATCTGTCTTGTAAAATATTCTTGACAGGCCATCCACAAATATAGCTCAGCTGTTATTAATTACAGGTCAGTAAGAGGTGGGAAATAATGGAGAAATTCAGTTTCTACAGTTTCTATTTTGGTTCTGGTGGCGTGTTTTTTTTTTTTTTGTGTGTGCAAGCCAATAGATGAGAGGATAAGGGACATGAGAATAGTTGTGGCGCATGGTGTCTTTCAACCTGTCCCACCCCTCACTATTCTTGACTTTTATCTATATAAATGGCATTACTTTTTGCTTCTAAGTAACTTTGGGAAAATTAGGTTTTGTCCTGGTTTTGCTAGGAGTTGCCTAGGAAATGCTTCGCAATTCGATTGAACTAAATTGTTTTCATTTGGTCCAAGTTCCTTGAGATTTCTCCTTCACTAAGCTACTAATTTCAGAGCTTGCTTGTCCTTGTCCCTCTCAGCTGATCCCACTTGTTTGTTTTTCTGCATCTATTCCTTTTTGTTGATTAAACTGATTTTTTTAACCAATTAGTATGCGATTAAAATGAGGGCTGGTAGTGAATGCCATAGACAACTGTCCCTTTGAATGACTATGATATAATTTATTGCTTTTTGAGTGTTGTGTGCATATGAATGGTGAAAAGAAAATGCTCTGTGGGCTGTTCCATTGCTTGGTTTGCAAGGAGATATGTTCAGTTCAAAAGGAAAATGTATAGTCAGGTAAAGCGTCCAATATAAGCGAGTGATGACACGTAAGGAATCAGCAAATATTTATCTACCATAATTAGTAGGTACTAATTTCTACCTTTTTAAGCAGTCATTTTTTTGCTTATTTCCTCTGTCGACAAGATCAGGCAAATCCCAGTAGATCTTGCTGTTCCTGCTTAAGACTGTGTCAACATCCAGTGATGAGACTCCAAAGGTACGCTCTCTTCCAGGATGCAATTATATTAAAAATAACTGTCAGAGTTGCCTCTTAATGAGCCTTGTTGTTGATGTAGCAGCTGGCACTTTGGCTTCTTGGAGCACAACACTGGGAGAGATTGCTCTTGCATGAGATGTGATGGCAGGCTTCCACAAACTGGGAAACTGGGATCGCACTGAATTATCAGAACACCTTTTTGGATGACTGGTGTGACTTCCCACTCACCATTGATAATGCTTATGTGGGGTTTACAAACGCTGTGAAGAAGACATGAGTAAGAGACACCAAACACAGGGGAAGAGTCAAATTTAAGCCAATGTGAGTTAAACAGTGGGACAAATCTCATCCTGACAACTCTTCTGCTCATTAAAAAGCAAAATGGTTGTCTAACTGTGGAGCTGTCAAGTAATGTCAATAGCTACCAAAATAGTTCTGTTATCCTCTGAGCCTCAGCAGAGAGGATGACATGCCATAGTGTGTGCTGAAGTGATTAGGCACTCAACCATGAGGCTGGTGAGCACATCTGATGTGGAGGCAGGGATGCTCTGGCTGTGGGCTGTTGGGCAGATGCCACAGCTGTATTTCTATCATCTTGGAATCATAGAATTGTTTGGTTAGAAAAGACCTTTGAGATCATTGAGTCCAACCATACCTGTCCACTACTAAATCATATCTCTAAGCACCCCGTCTACCCATCTTTTAAACCCCTCCAGGTATGGCAACTCCACCATCTCCTTGGGCAATCTGTTCCTGTGCTTGATAACCCTTTTGGTGAATAATTTTTTCCTAACATCGAACCTAATCCTCCCCTGTTACAACTTGAGGCTGTTTTCTCTTCTTTTACCAGTTGTTACTCAGGAGAAATGGTGAGCAGCCACCTTGCTACATACTCCTTTCAGGCAGCTGTAGACACTGATAAGGTCCCCCCCTCAGCCTCCTTTTCTCTGGGCTAAACAATCTCAGTTCCCTCAGTTGCTCCTCGTAAGACTTGTAAGGCTTGCAGCCTTGAGACAGCTAGAAGCATCCCAGCTCCCCGTGTACCCCAGTTTGGAGGCAGACTGGGGTGGTGGAATAACCTGTTCAATTCTTTCTTTAAAGCATCATGTCACTTGGTCAAGGCTCTATGTGTAACATGATTGCCTTGTTGTTAATATTATACTCCAGGGTGTGAGTGGTATTTTTTCATCAAAATTAACTCTTCAGATAGTGCCTTGTTCCATGTTTATTCCACAATCCTATTTCTAGTACTTCAGGCAGGCTAAAGGGTCTTATGCATCTCACCTTTGTGGCCTAAGTAATGCTGCTAGAGATACCACCATTTGATCCACGGTCTTTCAGCAGAAACACCAAGCTGAAGGACTGCCTTTACTGGATATACAGCCGGATCCTGAGATCAAGCTGCTACTTATACCATCAATTTCTCTTGAATAAAATCTTCCTTTTTATAGAGTTGGAGTTATTTCAGCCTGCACCCAGGGATGCCCTTCTCCATCCCCTGTGAGTTAAGCTTTCCCTGACAGTAGCCATCAAATCTTAATGTTCTTCACACTCCTGAACCCTTGAGCATCCTCTAGAAACTTTTGATGGTGCAGAACTGCCATGTTCCTTCCTTGAATAAAATGTTGTTAAGGAACATGAAGGATGTCCCTTGACCTCTGTGTAAGGTGCAGAGCGAGTCCAGAGAAGAGCAACGAAGCTGGTGAAGGGGCTGGAGAACAAATCTTATGAGGAGCGACTGGGAGAGCTGGGGGTGTTTAGCCTGGAGAAGAGGAGGCTGAGGGGAGACCTTATTACTCTCTACAACTACCTGAAGGGAGGTTGTGGAGAGGAGGGTGCTGGCCTCTTCTCCCAAGTGACAGGGGACAGGACGAGAGGGAATGGCCTCAAGCTCCGCCAGGGGAGATTTAGGCTTGAGATTAGGAAAAAGTTCTTCACGGAGAGGGTGGTTAGGCATTGGAACGGTCTGCCCAGGGAGGTGGTTGATTCACCGTCCCTGGAGGTGTTTAAGGTTAGGGTGGATGAGGTACTTAGGGGCATGATTTAGGGATTGGTGGGAATGGTTGGACTCGACGATCCAGTGGGTCTCTTCCAACCTGGTTATTCTGCGATTCTGTGAAAAGTGGTGGGCAACCATCTCTTGGTTGCTTCTTTATTGGAGGCATTTCCATGTGTCATTTTGTAGTTGCAGAGGAGTTTAAAGGAAGGCTGTTACCTGGAGCTTCATAACATCTTACAAGAGTGATTAAAAGCTGAGCTGTGAGAGCTTTCTATTGTGTGTTAATTTGCAATGCAGGGTTAGGGCAGGGGCTGATAAGTGGCATCCATGTTCCCACTGTCTTGTGGGGAATGCAGCACAGAGCCCATGACACCCTCTCAAAAATTCTTGTATATCCACATGATTTGGAGTTTTCAGAGCTATTGCATGCATACAATTCAGATTTCAGAACTGTTGTTTCCAGAGCTGATAAACCCAGTCTTTTAACAGAGCAAATTAGCTTCCCTGTATTAACAAAGCTGAAACAGCTGTACTGCTGTTCTCTGCTGACCCAGGCCTGATTCCCATTTCATCTGAGTAAAGGATTTTGATGTGCTGGGGAAGGAGCAGGGTGAAAGGGGTGCAGAAGGAGTAGGATGCTATCACGTGGGAAGAGGCTGCACTGTTGCTGCCCTATCAATCTGGTTGTGTTCCCCACTGCTTCATGAGCCATGCGGTCCTTAGCTGAGCACAGCTCAGGGGTTGCTTTCTACAAATGAGCAAGTGCAGAGATGCTGGTGAGTCTTCTGCAAGCCTACATTGGGCTTATAATTCTGTGCAGGTAAAGGAGCTCTTGGATTGTAAATGAAGTTGGGGATTTCTCCCAAACTTTGTGTTATAGTGTGTATTTTTTTTTTTTTACCTGAAGCACGATATCAAGAAATTTAGTTTTCAACTGGTGCTTTTTTTTTTTTAAGTAGGAAAGCTTAATTATTTTTGCATCTTTTTTTTAAGTTAACAGAAATATGTATTAATATTTGCTTCTTTAATGATATCTGTTGTGGGTGGAGACACTAACCTGTTTTTCAAAGTATGTTATTTTTTTTTATATTGTAGTGTGCACCATGGCAGAGCTATAAAGTGGGTGTTAGGCCACACAGTGCCTTGTAAATTAGATTGGAGATGGGAATGTCCTGAATTTCACACTTGTTCCAACTCAAGCTCCATTTATAAATCTGTTCTTGTTAATGACACAGAAATTGACACCTCTCTAATTAGTAGAGTATGTCTACTTTTATAGTTGAAACTATCAAACCCCAAATGGAGCTGAATGCCTGTCTGTCATGTGTGAAATTTGTAATTTCTTTAATTACAAGTTTTGTTTAACCTTAACCTGGGCTTCTAACTGCAGTTTTATCTGTACTTATGCCAGCTCTGATTAGTCATTTGTATTTGTACAGATTGTAATTTGTATAATACTGTCAATGATCCAATTATCTTTTCTTGAAAGAACTCGGGCAATAAATCAAGGTTCTTGGCTTGTAGAGAAATTGGTAAATGAAATGTTTGTTATCACAGAAATTCTTTATTTTAAGAGTGTACATATATTGTCCTTGGTATATCTCAGCCTTTGCTTTAGTGTCCCTCTTGAAAGCAAATTGAAACTATTGTGAAACAGATTTTTTTTTTTTTAAATTGAATGTGTTTGAGGAAACTGTTGGGGGCAACATGGTCAGCAATATTATAGCTATTTTGGTATTTTAATATATTGTGAAGACAGATTAATTAAAGTGTAATGAACATAAATTTCAGGATTAGGTAGTCTAAGTCCTCAAAGGATTTTTTCTTTGGGGTGAAGAGGGAGATGAGTAGAGGAGGGAAGCCCTGCTGGTGTGAATGACAGTGAGAGGCTGGCACGTGCTACAGACCTAAATGCCTGACTTACAAAAGTGTGCCCCTTTAGATAATTTTATCTCTACTTTTTATACATGAACTGTATTATAGATACCACTCTGTGTCCTGGTGACAGCAAAACAGAAAATGTCAGCAGTTTTTCAGGTGTTGTAGGGTACACAGAATGGCACATCAGGTTTCTGTGTTTCTCCAGCAGTTTTGTTCTTCCTGCATCCTAACATTGTATTTTCTGATCCTCAGGGCCATAAAGCTGGCAAAGGGTCTTGGAGCACAAGTCATTTGAGGTGCAACCAAAGGAACAGGGATTGTTTAGCCTGGAGAAGAGGACCCTGAAGGGAGACCTCATAGCTCTCTACAGCTCCCTGAAAGGTGGTTGTGGTGAGATGGTTCTGGTCTCTTCTCCCAAGTAACAAGTGACAGGATGAGAAGAAATGGCCTCAAGTTGTGCCAGGGAAGGTTTAGATATAAGATAGTATAGTAAGAAAAATTTCTTTACTGAAACAGTGGTGAAGTATTGGCACAGGATGCCCAGGGAAGTAGTAGAATCTCCATCCCTGGAGGTATTCAAAAAGTGTGTAGATGTGGCTCTTTGGGACATGGTTTAATTGGCATGGTGTTGGGCTGATGGTTGTTTGGGGAAGTGACAGAAGTGTGGGTGAGATCCAAGTTTTAGTTTCAGCTAGGTATAGAAGCTAGACTGGCTTAAGAGATGCTTGGAAAGGCTATGTGTGACCACCCTATGCTCCATTCCTACAGGATGGTGGGAGACTCCTGGGAAACAGTTTCAAGCCAAGAGCTGCGAATTAAATACTGAGAACAAATGATGGGAAGCAGTAGTCAGCTTTATTTTGTAAACCTTCTTTTGTAACCTCACTGGTCCTAATTTAGCGTTTAAACTATCTTAGTCAAGATAGCCTATGATGTAGCCTTTCTGATGTCCTTGTGCCTACATAGGAGCCTCTCAGTTTTTGGACCAAACTGTCTGTAAAAGCACTGGGCTCAGAGATGCTGGTTTCAAACAGTGCTGTATCCGCATATTTGCAAACAGCCTTCCTGATGCCCTGCCAAACTTCCTGCTTTGGTGGTGTTGCTCTTCCTCCTGTGACTGCTACAGGTTGCTGGGGACGCAGCATCTTCCTGGGCATTCTCCTGCAAAAGGATTTTAAACTCCTGCTGCTGTAGCAGGGGCTTGTGAGGATGTTAAATAAGATAACACATCTCTGTCCCAGCTGGATCAATATTGGAGTTGCTTTTTAGGCTTGCCTGTCACAGAAGAACAGGTAGATAAATGGCAGGAATTTCTAAGGAATATTCACAGTACCAGCTGTCAAGGCTGTCACTTCTAAACACAGTATCTGCTTGTGTGTTGTCTCCCTTGGAGACCTCTGAGGTGTGGGACATGTACCTCAGCTGGTGGGAGCTCCTGCTTGAGGTACGCATTTCTGAGTGAGTGACATCTTCAGGGTGTCATAGAGCAGGTGGAGATAGGATATTTTTCATCTGGAATCTTTAACTGCTGTCTGCAATTAAAAAGTATCCTTGTAGGGAAAGAAAACCAAATGCCTGCTAGAGCTGTGCCTGCTTTCACTTATAATTTACATATTACACCATATGTGGGGGGACACTATGTTCAGTTCTTCAGTCCTCAGCACAGGAAAGACATGGATCTCTTGGAGTGAGTCCAGAGGAGGCCATGAAGATGATCTGAGGGCTGGAGCACCTCCCATACGAGGACAGGTTGAGATAGTTGAGGCTCTTCAGCCTGGAGCTGAGAAGGCTCTGGGGAGATGTCACAGAAGACTCCCTGTACTGAAAGGGGCTACAGGAAAATTGGAGAGGGGCTCTTTATCAGGGAGTGCAGGGATAGGATGAGGGAGAAGGGTTTTAAGCTGAAAAGGGGAGACTGAGATGCAATCTTAGGAAGAAATGTTTTCCAGTGAGAGTGGGGAGGCACTGGCACAGGTTTCCCAGAGAAGCTGTGGATGCCCTGTTCCTGGAGGCGTTCAAGGCCAGGCTGGATGAGGCTTTGAGCAACCTGATGTAGTGGCAGGTGACTCTGATGCTGGCCTATAGTGCTTCAACACATTTTGGTTGGACTTCAAAAGGCTGGGAAGTACAGACTTGCCCCCAGAGCTTGATGAGCTCAGTGGGAAACTACAGGTCAAGCCTGTTGTGTGTGAGATGCTGAGCAAGGGAAAACCCTGGCAGGAGGTGTGAATGCCTGATTAGCTGCATCTCTGCCTGCTGATGTGAATTCCAGTGCTGGATGGCTTCTGCTACCCGTACCAGCTGTTCCTTGTGCCTCTTTTCCCACCAAGAGCCCAGAGATGTGATGACTCCTTTTCTCAATTGGTGATAAGGCATGTGTTACAGAGAGCGGCAGACTAAAAAACTGCTAGGAACAGGGGAGAGGTGCACAGCAGGGAAGCAGAAAAGGGATGAGGAGAACGGAGGATTTGCTTCCCTGTTCAGCCTTGGCAGGCTGCTGCAGTGCGAAGTTTAGATTACGAGTGCAGAGTTACATGGACAATTACACCTTAGAAGCTGCTTGGCAGCCTGATTGCCTTTAGTCTCCCGATGTGGTTGTGTGTTGCATTAAACCAATGGCATTTTGCCTGGATAATGCCTCAAACACAACCGCATTTGTCTCCCTGCTTTAGGAAATGTGAATCAATTAGAATTTGAAATCCAGGAAGACTCATCTGCATTTACCCTGACAGGTGACATACAGCATTGCTTGAAAAAGACTTCGTGATGAATAAAATGTGTTCAGAAAGGAGCCAGATCTCCATCTGGCTTTTTTTTGGAATCTGACACGTATATTTCAAGTGGAAAGTGGATGCTGTCCTTCAGGTATGGTACCTTAATTATACCTGTGTAGTGAGGTGAACTCTGAACTTCTAGCCAGCTTGTGTGGAGTTGCTCTCCCCTAACCTTCATTTGCACTAGGGAATGAATACAGGAGGAAAGTACTAATAGAAACTGAGCCTGGGATAGCCACAGGGGAAAGAATTTTAGATGATGCCACAGGCACTGTGCATTTGCATTTGGGCTTACTCCAATCTATTTAACTCAAAAATGCTCTCCCTTCATATTTAACACATCTACAGTTCCAATGCTTCTGATGGCCTAGTTAACAATACTTTGCCTCTCTATCCAAGAGCTAAAGGTGTTTACAGATTGAGGTTAACTCTAGCAGCTGCCACAGAAGGGTGGAATAGGGTTATCTGTGGACCACACTTAGCTATTTTCTTTTAGTGGTTTTAGGGCTTGATCCTACTTGTGCAGGGCAGAAAAGAGAAATGTCGTCATCTTGCTGTATCTCTACACAGAAGGCAGATGTTCTATTGCAGCAAGCTGCTTGGTGCTTTGTTTTCTTTCTGTATTGGCAGGATGTTTGCAGGGCTGCAGTTAGGATACTGAAGCTGGTTTGGCTTTGGTTGCTATGGGGAGCAAATGCTGCTGCTACTGTGCAGCCACAGCATCCCAAGTCCCAAAGTCAGCAGGGGAAGCAGCAGTGTCCCATGAGACTGGCAAGGGCTGGCTGCCCTGGGATTCTGGTGCAGGCTGCAAACAAAGCAGGGCTGACCCAGGGGTGGCCACGAGGCTCAGCTGAGAACCAAGATTGCCAAGGAAGTAGCTGGTGATGAGACAAGCCCAAGGCTGAGCTGGGAACCTGGGTCTGCAGGTCAGTGTCCAAATCACTGGGGCACCCGTTTGGGCACAGGGATGGTTGTAATGCAGCTTGGGGGGAGTCAAGGGCATGAGCCTTGGGGTTAGAGCAGTTCCCAAGCAAAAGCAGGAGAGTCCCTGCTGGGGCATCTCCCAGCGCTTTCTGCATAGCATCTTTTACCAGGGAGCTGGTCCTGGGTAGGAAGCTGAGCCAGGAGTGAGCGCCAGGCTCTCATACTTGTGGAGGGCTGTCAGGTTGTGCTGCTCTTGTGTCATTCTTGAAAAGATATGCCTTTTAAACATATCCTTAATAGAGCCATTTACTGGTTTTGTGTCTCTATGTTCAGTCTGTTTTCTTACAGTTAGCTGATGCATGTCATAAAGGTAGCAGTAGGGTTTGTGAAGGTGATTTGATCCTGGCTCCCGGCGTTTTTTCTTACTTCTGCACATCAACTCTGTTCTTCTCAAAGAGACGCAGCGTATTGCTCTGTATGACAGAGGCAGAGGTTTCTTCTTGAAAACAGGTGATTTTTATATTCGACAGGCTAATTTGTCATGCATTACTGGAAAACAGTCTGTGAAAGAAGGGAACAAAATTTTGCTCATCTGTGCCTACTAGCATGCCAAAACATTTGTTTTCTAATTTTTTCTTGATGTATTATTTTTGTCTCCTAAGCATAAAACTAGGAGTAAACTGCTTACAAGCTGATCTAGAACATTGTAGCTATTAGGCAGTTATTAGTATTCAATTTGTTTTATTCTTTTTGAGCAATCATTGTATCTCACTGGGATGTCACTTTTGGAGTAATTTCTTGACTCTAAAATGACTTTTCCACTCTTTCAGGCACACTCATTGCCTGTATCTTGTATTTTCATAGAATCACAGAAAACCAGGTTGGAAAAGACCCACCGAATCATCGAGTCCAACCATTCCTATCAAACACTAAACCCATGACCCTTAGCACCTCGTCCACCCGTGCCTTAAACACCTCCAGGGAAGGTGAATCAACCACTTCCCTGGGCAGCCTGTGCCAGTGTCCAATGACCCTTTCTGTGAAAAATTTTTTTCCTAATGTCCAGCCTGAACCTTCCCTAGCAGAGCCTGAGGCCATTCCCTTTTGTCCTGTCCCCTGTCACTTGGGAGAAGAGGCCAGCTCCCTCCTCTCCACAACCTCCTTTCAGGTAGTTGTAGAGAGCAATGAGGTCTCCCTTCAGCCTCCTCTTCTCCAGGCTAAACACCCCCAGCTCTCTCAGCCGCTCCTCATAAGGCCTGTTCTCCAGTCCCTTCACCAGCTTCGTTGCTCTTCTCTGGACTCGCTCCAGAGCCTCAACATCCTTCTTGTGGTGAGGGGCCCAGAACTGAACACAGTACTCGAGGTGCTGTCTCACCAGTGCCAAGTACAGAGGGAGAATAACCTCCCTGGACCTGCTGGTCATGCCGTTTCGGATACAAGCCAAGATGCCATTGGCCTTCTTGGCCACCTGGTCACACTGCTGGCTCAATGTTCAGTCGGCTGTCAACCAACACCCCCAGGTCCCTCTCCTCCAGGCAGCTTTCCAGCCAGGCTTCTCGTAGTCTGTATTTTGAAGAATTTGAAGTTGTTGGAAGAGCAGACAGCATCACTTCCTCAGCATTGTAGTTTTCTTGGCAAATGTTTTCCTTAATAACTACTGATTATTACATTGTTTGAAGCAGTTACTTCAGGGTTGCTTTTTATTCTGAATTGACAGCTGCTTCTGCAGCTTGTTCATTTAGCTGTAGAAATTTCACCAAACCTAGAGAACCTCTTGCTTTAACAAACTGAGGGCATCTCTTCTTGTCATTTATGGGAATTTCTATGTATCCTGTGAGTTAGGGTTTGGCTGGTCCCTGTGCCTCGGAACTATGTGTATTTTTGACAAACTTGAATAGGGTTGTGATTATGTGGGTGCTGTACCCTTATTCCTTGGAAATGCCATCCTACTGCCCAGAGCAAGGATCATCTCCCCTCAACACCAAGTGGTTAGTTTAATAACAGCCTTATATTCCTAGCACACAGCCCCTCCAGCAGGGTAAGTATCAAAGCATAGTGTGTAATGAGGTACAGAGATCTTCCCAGATAAACAGTTACCAGGCATGAAGGTACTGGCAGGGATTAGACTCTCTGTATGCAGGCAGCCTGCTTGGGTGAGGGGGAAGGTGAATGAGAAGGCGCTGCTTGCTGGGTTGCTGCCTGGGGAGGAGTGATGGCAGGGCTGGGAGCAGGCATTTGAGATGAACCTTTAATAGCTACTGCTGCTGAACAAGAGTAATCCAGCTTTCACCCACTTGTGTTATCTGTCTAGCATGAGGTATAGTGGACTTTTCTATTTTCACTTCAATTCAGGATTTTAGAAGTTTGGAACTATAAGGGATGTGTCTACTTAGTCACCCGTTTGCAGCTATTGCTACTTTTTAAAAATGCTGATTTGTTGTGGAGTAAGATACTTTCTTTGCACACAGTACCTGATGTGCTTTGTTTGGGATTCCCGGCAGATCTGTCTTGCCTGAGGTAGACTTTGCGATTTCATATTCACCAGCACTAACCTCATTGTAAGATATGCTACCTGGATTTCTTAGACTGAGATAGTTAAAATAATCCAGTTCTGTGATACTGTATTTATTTTCTAAATCCCATCTAAAACTATCCTTCTCTACAAGACACTCTGCTTTCCAGTGCAAGATGAGGAAGAAAATTAGGCAATTTTTAACATTTCAATTCCTGATGACCTCCTGCTAGAGAAGGCTGTGATCCGTTCCCCATGTGCCACCTGAGGCAAAAGCATCCAGGTGGATTCAGAAATGCACACTTTTGCCTTGTCAGTCTGTCAACGTGTCTGAAAGATTGATGGGGTATGGTGATGAATAAACATATGGCATTTATATGTTATCTCCTTTGAATATAAAGCTTAGAAGTAATTCCTGAAATAAAAGAGAAGCGTGTAAAGGAAAAGCCAGGAGAGTAAAATCTTGTTTCAGAAGAGTTCATTTGCCGTGGAAAAGATCCAACACGTGTAAATAGAGGCAAAGATAGATAATGAAACAAAAAATGGACACTTAATCTATTGCTCTTAGAGGTTTTGTGGCAAAACTCTAATTGGTGCCCATGGGATGTGGATAAGTCTGCTAGACCAGTGCTGAATCATTGTGATAATTTGGTAACTGAGGGTGTTACCTTAGTTCCATCAAGGGTTTAGCTTGTGGCTCAGGGAACCAAAAACTTGATTAATAACTTGTCCCTAGAAAGTGAAGTATTGCGTATTTTTCTCTTACCTGTTTTACTTTTAATGATAAAAGCCATGGCAGCTGTTTCTCCCTGTTTCAGGTTGGAGTAATTTACATAAAATATACAGATTAATAGATGGATAAGGTGCTAGGAAGAATTCACCCCATGTGTTAGCATAGAGGGTTGCACAGAGAAGACTCATAATATGTGCAATGTTCTGTGTGCACTCTGACTTCCCTATTAAAAAATGATTGTTCTTTAATTTCCCCAGAGTTTGCCCCAGTGTTTCCTAGGAAAACCCTGATAAATGCTTCTAAGACTATTGTTTGAATCCCCCTTGAATGTGTTTTTAGAGGTCTTGTCTACCCTGCCCCTTCCCCTCTGATCTCTGCTTCTTTTTTGTAGTCTTAGTTACCCTTTAAAGACTCATCCTCCTGCTTGTTATAAAACCCTTTCTAGAAATTTTCCACATCTTTTTGGAATAGTCTTGATTTATCCAGGAATCTTCCCACTTGTGCTCTCCCACTTCCCAGGAATTGCATCTTTTCTAGTAATTTCTCTTTTACTTTGTAGGACACTTTTACATTTTATAGACCCACCTCATATTTTCTAGAAGATTTCCCACTTGTTCTTTCTAGGAATGACTCCCAAAGGATTGCCAGGAGTCCTCTCAATATTGCTTTCTAAGAATTCTCCATGTTTTCACTCCCTTGATCTGTAGCAATCTCCTTCCCTGTCCCCTGCAGGTTATCCCTAGTTGTTCTCCTGGACTCGTATCTGGAGCTTTTGTGTAGTTCCCTCAGGTTGTTTTCTAGGAGCCTGTTCTATTTTCCAAAGCCTGCCTCCTGTGATTTGGGCAATCTCCTTGACATTGCTTTCTAGGGTGTCTCCCAACTGTTTTCCAGGCAACCTCTAGGTTTCTTTTATAAAAATGTTTCAGTAGTAGTTTGTATGAATCTTTCGGTTTTTGTTTCCTATTTTTGTCTTGTCTTTATCCCTCAATATTGTTCCTTTTTTTTTTTTTTTTTTTTTTTTTTTCGTGCCCTGGTTACATCACTTTGCAACTCCCTTCCCCCCACCATGGCTTTCTGGAGTTCCTCATAAAAGCTTTTGAGGAGTTGCCCTATAATGTTGTCTTGGAATCAGATTTATTACTTCTTAGGTAAAAAATCCTCTTGTGTTGGTAATAATTCCTCTTGAATCCCTTTCTGGAAATACTCCACACTTTCTAGCAATTCCTTCTTTTTGCATTCTAGGAATCTCCTACTCCCCCTCTTTCCAGTTAATGCTTTCTAGAGCTTCTGCCAATGTTTTTGTTGTGCTATCTAGCAATTCAGTTATTGCTTACCAAGAGATCTTTACCTGCTTTCTAGGAATTCCCTGTTTATTCTCTAGGTTTTCTCCCCTCGTCTGGTAATTCTCTTTTAAGGATTTCCAGTTTGCCTTTTAGGAACTCTGTAGGGCTTTCTAGGATTTTCCCATTTCTCTTTTGTGACTCTTCTGCCAATCTTTATAGGAATCCCTTTCTGTTAGTTTTTTGTCCTGTTATAACACTAGACTGCATCACTATAGATGGACCCCCCATGTCCTTTTTCCCAGGATCTTGATCCAAAGCCCATGGAAGTTGGTGGAACTATTGCGGTTAACATTATGTTGCTCTAGACCAACTTCTAATGCTCTGCAATGTGTTTGCTGCAAATTCTGGCCTGATGATGATGGAAATATAATTATTGCAGCCTTGCTGCTGTAAGTTCATCTTTTATGCAGTTTAGTTTTGATACACTAGAGCCTTTTTAACTTAAAGTTCCACAGCTGTTTTTAATCAAATTGTGCAGGTAGGTCCTCAATATAGTAAGCTCTTGGGTCCATAAGTGTGTTTCTTCTGAGTGTTTGTAGCATCCTAGAAACAAATGAACCTTAGAGACCTTTATAAGTTGTTATTGTGCAGTTGTTGGCATGATTTCCAATGGCAGCTGCCAGTGAAAGCCAAGGAATGTCATGGGAGTTGGATGATTGACCTCTCCAAGACCAGAGAGGGCTGCCTGTCACTGCTGTCAAGGGCAGATAATCCTCCATGAAATGTCCAGTAAAAAGGTCCCACCTAGAAATAATTTCTCCTTCTTTCTATATTTGATAGAGCAAAACTGTTTCAAAAAGCTTTTTGTTTTATCTTCTTTTAACTCTCTAGCTGTTCTGAATGTGTATATGACTTAATCTTCTACGCGTTCATAGCTGGCTGAAATATCAGCCTCTGTAGTGAACAAGATGCCCTTTCCTTATGGCTTTCCTGGTTTAATTTGATTCAATGATTTCTGTGTGTGTGCTTGGAAGATCAGTAATATTTTTTTTGATCATAAAAAGCAAGGTTACATTTCACTTTCCTCAAATGTTTCCTACGATTATCATGTATTTAATCAGATTTGCCTAAAATGTCTTTCAGTACCACTTTGATTTTATCCAAGAATGGTATCTTACTACTTTGCATAAAAAACCAACTGCTTTTATGTAAATCACAAGGTCTGATTTGTAGTAGCCTCTCTCTAGCTGGCGAGAGAACAGTGGAGTTGAGTTTAGCAGCCTGTATTTACACACTCCAGTGGGCCCAAAGCTTATTCAAAGCTTTATGAAGTGTGAGTATTAGCAAGAAGTCTTGGTCTCATGAGTCTTTATTCTAAACTCTTGGGCATCAAATATTATTGATGGACTTTACTAAAAGCTTTTTAAGAGGTGATATTTTCTCAAACTTTTAAGATAGGCACAAAGTACCACACTCTGTAGCACTGAGTAATGCTTTATCCAGCTGGATGACCGTGCCATATTAAGTAGTTTCTCCTTCTAGATGAATTGGTCAAGAGTTGTTTTCAGAAGCATCATAACAGAACTGTCTTCCTGTGTTGTTGCTTAATAAAGTATAAAGTGAACACTGAGATTTCTTGGGGCCAATGATAGTTCTAGTTTGTCGGGTTGTTTATATTCATGCTGAGATTCTTGTCCAGGGTTCCTTGCATCTCCTTGACTGCATCTGTGAAGTCCATGAAAGCCAAGCAAGCCTATGGGGCTTATGCTTTTTTCAGTGAATGGTCAATATCTCCTTTGGAAAGACAAACATCATGACTTAAGCCAAATACAATGGTGGAAACCGAAGCAGTTTGATTCACTCTATGTCCTGCTTTCACTTTGTCTCTCCAGCTGAATGTGATGACTTTCGTGTCTGGCTTAGGCATTTGATTTCCAAAGTCCTTGCTCTCTGAAACCTGCTGTCTTGTATATCTTGTGATACTGGTTCCTGCCGATTGACAGTGCTTTTAACCTCAGACTGGCTCTGCAGTGACTTTGGATCTCCTGCCCTTTATGCTTCATCCCAACAGCTTCTTTTTTTTCTCTCATAGAGATAGGGCGGATGATGTTGTTGATGTATTATTTCTTTTAACTTTTTCTGCCTTACTTCTCCCATACCTCAATAGCTGCGATTATAGCTTTTTTTTTTTTTTTGGGTCTAACTTATTTTGAACGCTTGTTAGGGCTGAGAAGATTTGACTACAGCCCATGTTTCTATTTCCTCTTTTGCTGACCTCACTGATCAGCCTTGTCCCTCCTTCCCCTCGTTTCCACAAAATCCCATGGCTCCATGCAGCCTGCTAGTGGGAACAAGGAGAACATCTCTGACACCAGGGCTTTCCACTGCCTAATGCTAACCCAGGTGAATTTGCTGACGATGTCACACGAATGAACTATTGACAGAAAAGAGATGAGAAGATAGGCAGCCAGTGTGGAAGCTGGTTTTGATAGGCCAGGAGGAAAAATAAGCTGACTTTCAACAGTGGCACAGGAAGATGAGCCTAGCCTGCTGAGACCACAGTACAGAACACCTTTGTGGGCATGGAGAGATGGAGAGGTAGAGATACTGGGTTTTAGTGAGATCTACTGTTCATGCATGTGAAATCTGCTCCTTCGGCCTTAAACAATGTGAAAGGGTAGAAGATGCTTCATCTAAGTGTACAGGAAATAATAAATAAAACCACCCTGGAATGTGTTGTGCTTCAACAAAAGTTAGTTGTGTCCTTCACAGAAAGTGACAATGCTGGTCTGGTCGTCTGGCTCTCCGCACTGCTTCCAGTAAAACAACTGAATTGAGCTAACAGCCTGCCTCTACTCCAGTAGCTTTGGAGACTGGAACCAGTTCAGGAGACACTTGTTTGCAAGCTGCTGAAGTAATAAGTAACTGACCTGATTTTTTTTCAACCATTTGGTAGCTTTTGGAGAGTTAAAAGTGCATAGCATTTTTATAAAAGGAGGATCAGAGACCAAATGAAGACTGGGATATCCTGAGTTGTGAAACAAGTAACAAATGCCTTGGGATGGGAAGTTCTGTAGAAAAGCCTGGTGTCTTTTTCCCTTTTCTGACAGACAATGGTACATGGTCTGGCTGCAGTGTGGGAGGTGTGCAGAAACAGAGTCATAGAATGGTTTGGGCTGGAAGGGACCTTAAAGATGATCAGTTCCTGCCCTCATAGCCTTGTTGTTCGTGAGCCCTGAAACCACAATGGAGGACACTCAGGACTTTGCATTTAATCTAATACCAAATCCATAGTTTTCCAAGTCTCTGAATCTCAGAGCACAAAGCCATAGCAAGTTGCAGTGTTTTCTCTGGCATTTCTTTGTCTTTCTCTGCTGCAGACATTTCACTTGCAATCACTGAGTGACAAGCAGAAAGGTCAAGGTAACATTTGTTTGTTTACCTGATGTCATTTTTGTTGTGCTGACATCATATGCTGACCACACTGTCAGCAAAAGATAAGTTTTGTTCATCCACCATTGTCAGCTAAGCGTTCCCTTATCATTTTTCTCAGCTATTTGTTTGGTTATTTTTACATTAGTCAGGCTTGGGTTTGTTGAATCTTTCAGGTCACTGCAACCAAAAGCGATAAGGAAGTTTTATTAAGTGTGCACTTACAGTGTTGTTGACGGGGCTGGGAGGGAGATGGGGTTGGGGATAGATGGAGAGTGTTTGCATAGCTTATCTTTATTCATGAAGCCCTTGAGGGTGACAGGAAAGGGTACCAGGAATCCATGCAGGCTGTCGACTCATCCAGTCATATTTAACTTTGTTCTTCCTAGTTGCCTCAGCTAATGCACACACGAGACTGTGCCAAGCCTTGTACTCTGCCTGCATTGCATTATTAGTGCTCCCAGAAGGGCTTGCATTTGCATGCTGCTGGCTGAGGTGAAACTGGCCGCGCTGAGCACTGCATGCGGAGCTGTGACATTGTGGCTCTATGAGTGATATTATTTCTGAGTAGGCACAGCTGGAACAAAGCAGGATCTAGTGTCTTCCTGTGCTGCCAATGGCTGAGACCCAGAAATACAGGCCTCTTTTCATTCTGGTATATTTAATTAGAGAAGTGTTGTCACATTCACAGACAGAAAAACAAATCCAGCGACTGTTATCTCTAGTGTGATTATATTAGGTGGTTTTGTATCTGTGCCTCTTTCCTGTCTTGAAACTGAGATTAAAAAGCTTGCAAGAGCTTATAGGCTTTTTAAATGATAATTTTCCTAGTGCTTGCCAATGCAGAGGAAGAATTGAAAACACAAATAGATGCAATGTAAGAACTCGGTGATGATATAATTCCTCACTATTATTTAAAGCAAATCTTATGGATTTTTTTTTATTAACCAAACTCTTTGCTTATTTAGAGCACATAACATCATGAATAGATTTATTTTTATATCTTCATTTCTGCTGTTGATTTATGGATTTGGAGAGTGCATTCAAGCAACCTGCCCAGTCAAACCATGGATGCCTACCTGCCTGGTGAGAGCTGCTCTGCACCATGGCTGAGGCAGGTCAACGCCATGGCTGTGTCTGTGTGCACGCAGAGCTTCTCCTTGCCTGGTGTTTCCAAGTGGAGTGTAGACTGGTTGAGGCTTAAGTATTAGACTCTGATTATTCCCTCCCTTGCTACATAATACTTCAAAATAGGTGCCAAGGTTTTGACATGAGGTTTTCATAGCCTGGTTATGCAATGTGGATAAAGCGCGCGTGTAATGCAATAGCCCTGTAGTAAATTTGTGCAAGAGTATTCTGCTTGATTTCATGCCACTAAAGGTAGATGAATGAGGCACTAGTGTAAATCAGAACAATTTCTTCTAATTTAGGAGGAATTTGAGGCTGCCAAAAATGCTGCTTATTCAAGAGGAGTATTGCACCTGGGCACAACATACGGGTGTGTATGTGCAATAGGTTAATGCAAGATAAAACCTCAGTCTGCTTGGCTCTCCCAAAAGAGTACTAAACAAAACCAAACAGATTGCCTCTATGTCATCAGAGTACTGCCAGCCTCAGGCTTTCTCAAATCACAAGACTAGCTTAGAAGTCAATACCTTTATGGTGTGTGCCTTTGAACTATCTTGTAACCAGTGGCTAGTTGGCATTTTTAACATTTCCTTTGCAATGAGGCCTAGAAGTCTAATTTTTTTTCTAATATAAAAATTGAGATTTGTTGGCTACTGGCTACTAAGGAAAACAAAATAACATAAAACTTGTGAATTAAAATTAGGGCAGCTGGCAATGCTGCTGTTGTTAGTGTTGCATGAGTATTCCTTTGGGTCTAAAATATACCAATATTTTTTTTAAAATCCAGTGGCTTGGGCTACTATGAATTTGAATTTAATCAGCATTCCCCATTGTTGATGCTGTCACTTTGTTAGCTCTTGTGTTTTGGAGAGCACTTGGCAGGCACAGGATTACTTCAAGCCCCTTTCTCTACATTACTGCAATACTAGGTCTTCTAGGTACAAGAAGCAAATCTTTATTTATCTGTGTTTCATCCCCATCTGTTACTAATGTAAAATGACTGAAAAAGTCAATTTTTAATTAAATAGGGAAAAAAACAGGGTCGATACACGCTAAGATGTATTAGGATTAGGTCACACTTCACCCAGACCTCAGCATTTTAGGCTGAATTCTCAGTGTCTGCCAGTCTTGAGCAGATCAGCATGTCTTAAGCAATGAGGCAAGTAATTCAGGTAGGAGATAAGTGGTCAACCAGACAAGTAACACTGTTTTTAATTGCCATGAGAAGTGTTTACAAGATTGTATATGGCAGAGGGCTACAACCTGACAAGAAACTTTGGAGAAGTATGCTAAATAAAGTAGTATACAATATATGCTTGCAGCCCAGAAAGACAACCATATCCTGGACTGCATCACAAGTGTGACCAGCAGGGTGAGGGGTGGGATTCTGCCCCTCTCCACTGCTTTCATGAGACCTCACCTGCAGTCCTACGTTCAGTTCTGCAGTCCTACGTTCAGTTCTGCAGTCCTACGTTCAGTTCTGCAGTCCTACGTTCAGTTCTGCAGTCCTACGTTCAGTTCTGCAGTCCTACGTTCAGTTCTGCAGTCCTACGTTCAGTTCTGCAGTCCTACGTTCAGTTCTGCAGTCCTACGTTCAGTTCTGCAGTCCTACGTTCAGTTCTGCAGTCCTACGTTCAGTTCTGCAGTCCTACGTTCAGTTCTGCAGTCCTACGTTCAGTTCTGCAGTCCTACGTTCAGTTCTGCAGTCCTACGTTCAGTTCTGCAGTCCTCAGCACAGAAAGGACATGGATCTGTTAGAGTGAGTCCAGAGGAAGTGATGAAGACTGAGAGCTGGAGAACCTCCCATACAAGGACAGTCTGAGAGGCTGGGTTTTTCAGTCTGGAGGAAGAGAAGGCTCCAGGGAGACCTTTGGGCAGCCTTCCAGTACTGAAAGGTGGGCTACAAGAAAGCTGGGGAGGGGCTCTTCATCAGGAAGTGCAGGGATAGGACAAGGGGGAAGGATTTCAAGCTGAAAGAGGGGAAATGGAAATGAGATATTAGGAAGAAATGTTTTCCAGTGAAGGTGGCTGAGGCACTGGCACAGGTTTTCCAGAGAAGCTGTAGATGCCCTATTCCTGGAGGTGTTCAAGACCAGGTTGGGTGAGGCTTTGAGCAACCTGATCCAGTGGAATGTGTCCCTGCCCATGGCAGGGGGTTAGAACTGGCTGATATTTAAGGTCCCTTCCAGCCCAGATGATTATATGATAAATAAGACAGACCTGTGTTCTCCTCACAACACTTGATATTTTGTAAAAAAATAGTATAATAAGCTGCCTTTCAAACAGGTGCTGAAGAACATATGGTTTTTGTGTTAGGCTTTCTGTAAAATGCATGAGATTTCTCACGTTGCAGGAATGTGGCTCCGAAGAGCTTTGTCGAGATGATGTAGCTTGTACATGGGAGTGCAAACTATTACATATTAATGGGATAATTTGTCATTAGGTGATTAGTACAGCACGCCCCTGCAGTGACAACCAGATGTTTGTCACAGTCCCGCTAGCAGATTTTTGCCTCTAAGGGGAGGAAAGGAGAGCAGTGAAACATTGCTGCAGAGGAAAACAGCTCCTTTGTGTTAAACAACTAGAAACAAACTGTGAGTGCATGCCTGTCTCTTGGTTCCAATCGAGTGCGCTTCCATACTGGTGGTATAACAGACTCCTTTCCCCTGCCAGGTTCTAAGTGTAAATTAAGAACAGAAGTAACATTAATTACAGGAAAAATGATAAAGCTTGTAATTACTATGAATGGATCTGAATGCTGCTTAGCAGGAGCAAAAGTTTGTTTCATGTTTAATCAGGTCCTTTAGATTCTGGGCTGATGACAAAGGGCAATGAACACCTCTGTTGTGGGTGACTAATCATTTGCGATAACCTTGACTTGCTACTAAAAATTAATACGCTCAAGGCAGAAAGAGTGCACTTTGTGACCCTTTAATATCCCTTCCTGCCCACCAAGGTAGTGGCCATGTCCTTTCATTCTCATTCCCTTTCCTGCGATTGTAAGTTGGCTCTTCAGGGCTTGGAGTTTAGGCTTTGGGGCATTGCCAGAGCCCTTGCTGCAGTGCTGTTGCTGGTGATGGGTTTTGGAATGATGGTTACTGCAATTGGTATTCAAAATGTTTGTCTACAAGCTGAGTGACTCATTAATTACAGGCTATAAAACACTACTTTGCTTCTTCCACTCCCTCAATCTAATTTGCAGGTATTTAATTCTGCCATCACCAGATGATGTGTAGATGCAGATACTCAGCGAAATCACTTGTTTAGCTCTGTTAGGTTGCCTCCTCCCTGAAATGACCCCTCACAAGCACAGGTGAACTTTAAAGCTAAGCTAGGAGGGTCAGTTATCACAAACAGTATCTGATGGGTGAGGATTGTTTGTGCTCCTTCTGTTCTTGCTTCTTGGTAAATAAGATGACTTTTACATATAACTGAAACTGAGCTTGATCTTGATGATAATTATCGTTGTGTGTTGCCATACAGAATTCTTTCTTTTGCCTTTAATATCTCTTGAGGATGGAGATACCCCAGCAACCTGCTCCATTGTTTGACCGGTCTCTCGGTAAAAGAAGTGATTTTTGTCTTTGGATGGGATTTCATGTGTTTTAAATTGTTTCCCTTTTATCTCATCCTATCACCAGACACCACTGAGAAGAGCCTTGTTTCCACTTCTTTGCACCCACTCACTCTTCTTTCTTCCAGCTGAACAGTCCCAGCTCCCTCAGCCTCTTGTTATAAAGGAGATGCTCCAGTCCTTTCCTCACCTTTGCTGGACTTGCTTCAGTAAGTGCATGTCTTGTACTGGGGAGCCCAGAAGCAGACCCAGCACTCCTGGGTGGAGAGAAGATCGCCTAACCTCAACCTGCTGGCAGCACTCCTAATGTAGACCAGGATGCTGTTGGCTGCCTTTGCCACAACAGTACATTGCTGATGTATATGATGAATATTGCTATCAAATATTCTTTACAGATTCTTGGATGAACAAAAGGTACTGAAGTAATCCAGCCTTTATTTGTTACCTCTGATGTGCAATTGTTAGCTGTGCACAGGAAGAATTCATGCTGTTACATCTACAGTTTCCAAGCCTCACACCCCCACAGGGCTGTGCTGCTCTGTATTGGATAGATGTAACTCCTTCAGGTGAATATATATATATACTATTTTTGAATCTCCATCTTATTAGACATAGCAAAGTAAAACCACCTTTGCTTAGTCTTTCTTTACTGGAAAACAAACTGTAGATTTGTTTACAGGACCTGCTATGATTTGTCTTGGGTTGCCATATGTATATATTAAATTGGTATGTCATAGAGAGGTGATAGTGCATTGAGGATACAAAAGGGATACAGAAACTCCAATGTACCTAACAAACATCTGCCTGGTTCACTGCTTATCCACAAAAAAAAAAAAAAAAAAAGAGAGAGATGTCAAGATTCTGTGCTTATTTAACTCAGAATCACTGAACTGTTCAGGTTGGAAGGGTCACTCTGAGCACGTTGCCCAGGGCTGTATCTGGCTGAGTTTTGAGCAGGTCTGTAAGTGGAGAGGTTAATAAACTCTCTGGGATTCCTGTTCCTGTGTTTGACCACCCTCACATTAAATAAATAAAACCTGTGGTTTCTAAGAGGAGGAGAAGGAACCAAGAGGCTTTTTTCTTCTTGTTTCCTTAGCAGGTTTCTTATGTTGACAGTGTGGTAAGCAATTTGATGTCATGTTTGTGTCTTCAAGGAGGAAATGTTAAGGTAGATTCACTGACAGCTATGGAAGTATAGTTAAAGCTAGCACAAAAATTTTGAAGCTAAGAATAGTGCTTGGAAAACTGTATGAGAAGTGCTATATATGAATAGTTTTTTTTTTTCCCCTGAAGGGATTTTCAGTGCTAGGCATAGAAGATCCGAATTGATTTTAGGCCCAGCTGAACAGAGGTAAACAGACCAAACAGACTGTTTGTGTCCTTTAAGATGCAGGTATACCTGGCAATATTACCTGTAGTTGTAACATTCAAAGTGGGACAGCAGATGCTCCGATAAGCTTTTCCAATCTAATTTATTCTGATATGTGCGTATCCCTCTCATTTACTCATAGTTCTCTCAAAGATGACTAAAACCGTGCAACTTTCTGCCTGTGAGAGAAGCCAGTTTCAACTGAGAAATCTTCAGATCCTTAAAGAAATAAACCCATATCTTTGTATTGCTTTGGATTTCATAGAGCAATGTATGGTTTGTTTTAGTACCCTATATTTATTCATTGCCTAGCAGTCCCATAAATTTCCAAGGAGGAGAGGAAAAATGAATAGAATCATAAAATGGTTTGGGTTGTAAGGGACCTTAAAGATCATTCAGGTCCATCCCCCCCTGCCATAGGCATGAATACCTCCCACAGGATCATGTTGCTGAAAGCCTCATCCAACCTGGCCTCGAACACCTCCAAGGATGGGGCATTCATGACTTCTCTGGGCAGCCTAGGCCAGTGCCTCACCACTCTCACAGGAAAATATTTCTTACTAAGTTCTCATCTAAATCTCCCCTCTTGCAGCTTAAAATGTAGTTCTATTCAATTTATTCAGGTCATTCTGGACAAAAGCATTGAGCTGTGTTAGGCTCCTCGTTGGGGTTAGTGGTATTCTGATGCATTGTAAGTTTATCAGGGTGGATTTTATAAAATGGCACCAAGCCAACATAGCCCCATTGTTATTGAGGGTGTCACAGCAGGGATCTGCAGCAGCTGAAATCTGGCCTTGTTGTCTTTTATTTAACAAATTGCCACATCTCTTGACAATGGCTATCAAAAGCTTATTCTTTGAAAAACAAAGCATGGTAAAATTTGTGTGTTAATAGCAATGTATTCTGCTCGCATCTAGAAATCCTCAGAAGTGTTCAAAACTGCCACCTTTCTGGGTGAGAAAGTTGTCCCGACAAATATAACACTCACTTCCCTGTCATGCAGAAAGAACTTGATGTTTGTACGAAGTGTTTTATCTTCCACTCCTGGTATAAAAATGTCCTGAGTTGGAAGGGATACACAAGGATCATTGAATTCAGCTCCTGTCCCACCATAGGACAACCTCAACATTCAAACCACAAGTCTGAGGGTATTGTCCAAATGCTTCTGGAATGTTGTGAGGCTTGGCACTGTTACTGCCTGTTCCAGTCCTCCACTACCCTCTGGATGAAGAACCTGTTTCTTAATAACCAACCTTAACCTCTCCTGGCACATCTTCCAGCTATTCCTCCTGGTCCTGTCAGTGGTCACCAGACAGAAGAGGTCAGTGCCTGCTCTCCTTCCTCCCCTTGTGAGGAAGCTGCACACCTAGACTGTCATGAGGTTTCTGCCCAGTCTTCTCTCCTCTAGGCTGACCAGAGCAAGTGACTTAAGCTGCTTCTTATATGGCTTCCCCTCTAAACCCTTCATCAGCTTTGTGGCCTCCTCCGTACGCTCTGTGGTAGCTTTAGATCCTTTTTATCCTGTGACAATCAAAACTGCACTGCTTTTTTCCTTTGTGTTGGGCTTTGTTTCATGCATACGTTTGTCAGCAGGACAAGGAGAAATGGTTTTAAGCTATGGGAGGATAGGTTTAGACTGGATATAAAGAAGAAATTTTTTACAATGTGTGGTGAAACTCTGCCACAGCTTAGCCAGGGAGGTAGTGAAGGCCCCATCCCTGGAAATGTTCAAGGCCAGTTTGGATGGGGGCTCTGAGTGACCTGATCTGGTTAAATATGTCACTGCTCCTGCAGGACTGGATGACCTATAAAGGTCCCTTCCAATCCAAAGCATTCTATGATTCTATTTCATCCATAGTTGTACAGAAAAGCAGTAGAAGGGAGCATTACAATCCTCCAATCCTACTAGCAACCCCTGAGCTAAAAATTCTGGTTCCAGAATTGCTGAAAGGCAGGTTAGATTAATTTTGTGTCTGAAAGCCAGTGGCTACCTGGTGACCGATCACTTGCATGAAGTCCTTGCTGTGAAACAGCAGAAAGTCTTGTAGTGTGCTCAACTTTGATTAGTGCCGTCGCTTCCCACCTACCACAGTGGTAATTTTACTGAATGTTGATAAAGAATACAGCTAGTTTATGCATTCAGAGAGATGCCTTCTAAAAGGTTAATATATGTGTGACAGGGGTGATTCAGCCATGGCTAATAAATGGTGTCAGGGCAATAGAGACATGTATATCAGTCTAATGTACATGTGCTGTTCAACATATGAAATTAGGAAGTGTTATGAAGTCAAGTATGTGTAGCAGTGAATATGGAGGAGAATGATGAAGGTGAGGATATATGAAAGTCAAGTCATTCTCTGTCACATGTTCTAGTCAAGCAGTGCCACTTACTGACCTTCTGGAGAAAAACCTTGGGAGGAAAGAGAGCAGCCAGGGCATTTGCGCAGAGCAGGGCTCAGTGGATACAACAGTATCCAAGCACATAGCGCAAAATCTTTTTTGTCGTCTGCCTCACACTTGGAAAATCATTTGTCTGGCTCCTCGTTGTGTGTCTCTGGATCACGGTGAAACAGTATTGATGTGTGGTGCAGAAAATGAAAGGCAGAGAACAAAGGCTGTGCTGGTGAAAAATGGATGAGAGGGGAACAGCAGATAATGAAGAGGAACACTGCAGATAAGAGGCTTTAGATCATTTAAGGGATAATAGATGAGAAAGATTGTTCGCTGCAGATAAATGTGGAATAATGATGAATACTTTTCACTCCAGAGGTTGTGTTTCACAAAACAGGGCTTTAAAAGAAAACCTAAAAACTAGGAGTCAAAAGGCAGAGCGTGTGTGCTGTTAAGAGATAACTAACAGGAAGAAGGCAGCTCTTTGCATGCAGGATGGTACTGATGGTGGTGGCTTTTGATCCAGGATGCTCAGGAGCAGCGTGAAACACAAAAGGAAGAATGAAAGGGAGAGTGAAGCCAGAAGGCAAAATAAAATGTTCAGCTAAACTAAAATGTGAAAGTTTGGAATAGCGTGCTTGTGTGTGGACTTCTGATGTCAAGATAACATGAAGAAATGGAGTGAATCGGTCCTAAAAGTTTCCTTCAGTTCATTACTGGGGGTTGCATTTGGAAGCAGTGATAGTGCCTGTGTTTAGAAGGCAAGTTTTGACTTTAATTCTGTTATTGAGGTTGGGGAAAGCAGCATCAGAAACAAGGAGGGGCAGGTATCGCTAACATCAATGATCCAGTTTTGCCTTTACTGATGTCAGGAGTTCAGATCCTACCTGTGACTGTCTGCGTAGGTGCTCTGCTCTCTGCCAGTGTTGCTGTGAGATGAAATCCTGCAATTGTGTGTGGTGTTATGGGGGCAAGACTGCAGGCTATTTTCCTTGCTGGAAAAACAGAAACACTTGGGAGCTGTATTCCAGCAGTGGTGCATGGTTATGTGGCCTAACCCTATAGTCTTGCTGTGTGAGTGCATTGCTATAAGGAAAGTGTTTCCTGCAACATTCACTGCTTTTTCTTTAGACTTTCTCAGCACAGCAGAGATTCAGGGATACACGGTAGGATTGCTCCCTTAGTTGCGGAAGCTAGGATAACTTGTAAAGCTGCTAAACTATTTAAAGCTTTATACTCTTAGCTCAGACTAAGGCTGGCAGGTTCCTGGATTTATAGTCCATGGTATGGAGCACTTTTTTTGGACATGAATTTCTCTGGGGGGAAAAGAGGGCTTAGCACAAATTGAAGATATATGAATGATTTTTTTTTTTAAGAAAGTTTTAGTAATTTGGTTTTATCCAATTTAGAGTGCAACTTGAGTTTGTTCCAAAATACTGGAGCTTTCAGAGAAATGAAAATTCTCAGTTTCATGAAGTGCTGCTGTTTGTTTTCCATCAGCTGAGCTCACAAGAAGCCCCATGCAGCCTTTGCAGCTCCCTCTCTGCTGATTCCACCCTTGCAGGAAAATATTTCTTCCCAATGTCTCAACTAAATCTCCCGTTTTAGAGCTTAAAATTATTCCCCCTCATCTTATCCTGCACTCCCTGATCAAGAGCCCCTCCCCAGCTTTCCTGAAGCCCCTTTCAGTACTGGAAGGCTGCTTTAAGGTCTTCCTGGAGCCTTCTCCAGGCTGAGCAAGCCCAGCTCTCTCAGCACGTCCTTGTATGGGAGGTGCTCCAGACCTTGGATCACCTTTGTGGTCTTCTCTGGACTTCTCCAGGGATCCTGAAGGGCTGGATGACTCCTATTAAAAACTCAATCTGTAAAATGAAATGAAAAGAAAGTGAGTTGCTTTAGTAAAGCTGTTAAGAATAAAGTTGTCAAAAATACTTGCAGAGGCACTGCGAGGACTTTGTCTCAGGGACTATGTGCTGTGGTTTTTTGCCTGAGTTTCATATTTGAGACTTTTAACTGAGAATGTTTTGCTTTGATCTACTCTTGACTGATCCAACAATGGAGTTAGATAAGAGGTATTAGTAAATAATCAAGCAGGGCATGAGGTATTGTTATGTGTGAAGACTATCTGCTTTCAAGTGCAATGGAAGTCCTGAGAAGTTCAGTAGCAAAATAAGGTAAACATAATCTTGCCTCACAGAGAAGGCAGAAGCTGACAGTGATTTTACCAAAGTATTGTGATTTTGAAAAGCTTGAAAATGAGAAGTTGAAAGGTTTTGATAATCAGGCACAGTTCAGGAATGAGTAAAGGAGAGTGAGCTATTTCTGGTTGTATTTTTTTGGTAGAGAGAGGAAGCCCTGATGGCCTCTGCCTTTCAGGGCAGAGTATTCTTGACAGAAAGATGTTGCATTCTTTTGATAGATGTAATAAAAATGCAACAGCTTTATTTTTCATTTGTGCCAACGGAAGTGGAACAAAGAGCCCTTATCTCAATTTGAAGAGCTGCTGCTTTTTGAGTTTAGGATTCTGTCTCTTGCAGAAAGGAGCCTATGTCACAGTGCACACTGTTTCATGTGAGATCTTTAAATTAAGTTCCTAAAGAGCAATGTTCAGAAAATACACACGTTGGTGTTAGTATCTTATACCCATATTGAAGGTCAGATCAGATTCTGGCGAGTCGTTTCCAAGCTATTTCTGTGCTTCATTGCACAGTACACATACACTTATCTTTTTATTATTCCATTACACTGTTTTATTATGCTACTATGGGTTGAAATTAGAACAAAAGGGGAGGTACTTGCTATCCCATATGCAGTCTATGCAACTTAGATTTTTATTCTAATGAAAATGGGCCACAACCACAAATGCCTTTAGTGAATAGTGATGCTCCAGTGGAGATTAATTTCTATCAAAGGTAAAAATATATGTATCCACCACCACTCATGAACTCTTTTCAGCCTTTACTGTTAGCAAGTGAGCCAGCATGTCTCAAAAATTAAGTAATGTTTTCTTGTGAGGGTGGAAAGGCACTGGCCCAGGTTGCCCAGAGAAATGATAGATGCCCCATCCCTGGAGGTGTTCAAGGCCAGGCTGGATGATGCTTTGAACAACCTGTTCCAGTGAAAGGTGTCCTTTTCTGTGGCAGGGGCGTTGGAACTGGGTTATCTTTAAGGTTCCCTGCAAACCTAACCATTCTATGAATATACAGGAGAGACAGACCTGAGAGCTCCTGGTCCAACAGGCATTCCCTTTTCCTAATTAATATCAAAGAAATAGATATTAACTGTGTTTTTGTAGCAGAGGTGATAAAAGATTTATTTTATGCTCTGTGAGGAAAATAGTTTGGTTGAACTATTTTCCTCTACCTTTTGGTACTCATCTCCTCAGAACTGCAGTTCCTTGCAGTAATGACCTCTGCTATTGATGCTGTGGGGTTCAGTGTGCCAGGGAAGATGCAGCATCCAACTTACAAGTTGCTTTTCTGGCTTAGAAGTCCTTAGGTTTCTTATGATCTCTGTAAATGCAATCTTATTCTTAGCTTCCTCCCATTCAGTATGATCCCATGGTTTACCTTTCTTTGCTATCTTGTCTGAGATGTCTGGAGCTTTTAAAGTACCTCAGTATTTAGTGGGAGCAGTCCTTGCTATTTGAAATTCAGTGTTTTTCAGAGTTCTTAATACTACCTGTGAGAGCAATTGTAATTTTAGAAGACGTTTGGTTATTTCTTTTATGTTTCTCGTAAACTGCGTCAGCTTCTGCCACCCTTAAACTTGACCACGATGAATTTCAGTTATATCCACTCTGCCTCTTCAGTATTTCTTCTTCCTATAGTGGGCTTTTCCATACATTAGTGAGGCAGAATTGTACTTCCACAGTTGTTTTTACATTGGCTCAAAGCTAAGCTTCCAAATGTCAAAATCCTGTGTGTTCTTCCCTCAGTTCTTAGTGTCTCCGAGCACTGAATATTAGGTAACATCTCTGTGGGCTTGGTAGGCTCTCTTACTATTGTGACTCTGACTGTGCTCTTAGGCTAACCAAGTTAACAATGTAATTTATTGGTTACTTTCACAGAGTAGGCATTCCTTTATTATATAGAGAAGCTAGTGAATATTCATAAACCGCACATATTATATTTATCTACCTATTTTATCCAGTTTAGTACATACTGCAAGTGTTAACCCCCACATACAAAGAAACATTTGAGCCCAAGGTAATAAAATTAGGTGTTTTCTTAACTCCATTTTTAATTTCCATCTCTGGTCCACATTGACTTTCTGTAGTGTATTATGATAGGATGTGAACATTCATAATGTGTGCTTTGGTGGGGAATGGATAGTGAGTATTGCATTAGCTTTGATAAAGCAACACTCCACTCTCAGCAGGCTTTGGAGCTTTAATGTATTCAGTCACCCACCTAGTCAATTCCCTGACAAACCATTAATGATGACTTTTATGTTGTTTAGACCTTTTCCCTTATCTTGTGCATCATGATGCATTAGTGTCTCTTTGCAGTTCTTTTTGTATTTCAGGTTAACCCCCCCCAAATGCATTCTCACTCAGGCCAATTTCAGTTAATGTAAGAACTAAGTTTTGCCTGAAATTTGGTTCCAAATAATTTACCTAAGGAGTAGAGGTAATATCTGGAGCTAATTTCACTAATTTCACTGATATAACCCAGGGCTGCATATAAATCACGATGTACATTTCATTTCCTTGACCGCTAATTTTGCCGTTCTCTCTGGCTCTGGGGCCGGAGCAGCCATTATCATGGACTTTAATGAGACAGTCTGTTATTTTTACCTGAAGCAGATTCTATGATAAATTAACTTCATTATTTTCAAGCCAGTGCCCAACTTTTAATTTCTCATCACTCTTTTTATTTTGCTCAGAGATCACTAGCTGCTGAAGTATAACATCGGTCTTCAATCAGAAGTGAATTTCATCTCTCCTTTCAGATCTTAGGGGCAATGGGACTCTTCTGAAGCTCGCTTGAATCATAGGATGGCTTGAGTTGGAAGGGATCATAAAACTCAGCCAGTTCCATCCCTCCTGCCATGGGCAGGGACACCTGCCACTGGATCAGGCAACTCAAAGCCCCATCCAATCTGGCCTTGAACACCTTCAGGGATGGGGCAGACATGATGTCTCCAGGCAGCCTGTGCCAGTGCCTCACCACCCTCACAGTAACAAATTTCTTCCTAATATCATCTCTAAATTTCCCCTCTTTCAGGTTAAAACTGTTCCCCCTCATCCTAGCCCTGCACTCCCTGATACAAAGCCCCTCCCCAGCTTTCCTTTCAGCAATTTGTGGCAGCTTGATCATGTGAAAGAAGTGCAGATTTCTTGTGGGAAAGGCTATGCTTTGCTTAGATGATGTTCCCGGAATTGCTGTTTGACCTCACAGCCTGTCACCAGTAGGCCTTAAGGAGTCATGGTATCATTAAGGTTGGACAAGACCTCCAAGATTATCAAGCCCAATCATCAACACAGCACCACTGTGCCTACAAAACTATGTCCTGAAGTGCCTCAGCTAAATTTTTTTTGAATACCTCCAGGGGTGGAGCCTCCACCACTTCCCTGGGCAGCTTGTTCCAATGCTTCACCACTCTTTCAGTAAAGAAATTTTTCCAGAACTGGTTCTGCCCAGCCTCATCTGGGACCCCTGACCACATCCTCTGTCCAGGATCTTCATTTAAGGTCAGACTT
This sequence comes from Clamator glandarius, assembly GCA_033459285.1. Lineage (NCBI taxonomy): Eukaryota > Metazoa > Chordata > Aves > Cuculiformes > Cuculidae > Clamator > Clamator glandarius. The sequence goes on along the minus strand of JAUNZM010000250.1, from coordinate 3,419,227 downwards.
ACAGACCCAGTTCTTGTGCTACACTGTAGGTGTAGCTGTTCCTAAGTCTCTTCCTGGATTCTTGTTTCCTGAACCAACCCTGGACCAGACTTGGTCCTTTATGTTTGCCCGGCGACCACAGGACTGTTGATAGGACATGTTGCAATCGCTACTCTGCTCTGCTCACCCTCCTCTGGTGCTGTGGTGCTGCACCCTGCGCAGGCTTACTGCCCAGCCTGCATTGTGGCTGCTGCTGGCTCTTGGCTCACCATCACTTTAGGGAGCAGCCCCTGACAGTTATACAGTAATAACAATAAGATTTTATGCTTTATGCAGCAGGATTTCAATGTGCTTTATAAGAAGCAGCATGACTTTGTTTACTTCTGAGACAGGGAGGTGATAACCAGGTGGTCATGCAAGTGGAGTTGAGTTGCTAAGCAGGAGCAAGTACCTATTTATTATCGATTGAGTAACAAGACATCTGTGATGCCAAGCACATAAGACTGAGCTTTATTTCTTGTGGCTCACTGGAAACGATGGCTCTGACAGGTTTTCAAATCCTCATTTTCCTTTTGGTACCTTTTCCTTTCTGGCACAAGGGAGCTGGAAGGCTGCTGGGGTCCTGTCATTGCCTGTTTGCTGATCTGCTGAAAGGTGATCTGAGAGACAGAGGCTGTCACCACTGTGACTCCAGCCAAATCCAGTGCATTGAGTTTTGGTTCTGGATTCCCTGCTGTTGCAGTTTAGCAAAGGTCTGTTGATTTAGCTTTATTTAGCTTTTTGGCCTTTGAAAAATCACTGTTCCAATACAGGCAGATTTTCTTGCCTGCTGAAGCCATCAGTATGGTGATTTGGTCTGTAGGCCAATCACTAATCCCTGGAAACTAGAATAACTATAACTTGCAGTTTAATAATGGCTTAAAAAATATCTGTATGCTGTGCTTTTTAAATATTACTATGATTCAATAGAGAAGTGGAAATGGATATATTCAGTAACTTCTGGGGTTCATTTGGGAATTCTCTTTAACTAAGCTGTATGATTTTGCCCTTAGTTCTCGAGAAGGTTTTGCTGGCCTTGAAGGATGTGAAAGGGCCAATAAACCTCATCACTGTCTATAGCTTTCTCACAAGGGGAGCTGGCAATGATCTCTTCTCTCTGGTGAGCAGTCATAGGACCCAAGGAAATGGCAGGAAGATGTGCCAGAGAAGGTTTAGGTCAGATATGAGGAAAAGGCTATTCACCAAGAGGGTGGTGGAGCACTGAAACAGGCTCCCCAAGGAAGTAGTCATGGTGCCAAACATGACAATATTCCAGAAGCATTTGAACAATGCCCTCAGACGCATGGTGTGAATGTTGGGGTTGTCCTATGCAGGGGCAGGAATTGGACTCGATGATCCTTGTGGGTCCTTTCCAACTCAGGACATTCTATGATTCTGTGTGTTCTGTCTTCGTGGAGGGCAGATGATGCTTCTGAAGGAGGTAGGCCAGAGGAATGGCTCTGTTAGCACATGCTGCATTGGATAGTGCCTGCCACCAACTCCCTTGCTGCAGGAGATTTTAATTCATTCTGGCAGTGGACACTGACGATTGCAAAAAAATCTCAGGACATGTTACCTTCCCTGAGAACACGGAAGACGATGCAGACTTGATCTTCAAAGTTTTGAACCTGAATGGGAGTTGGATTATCCCAGAGCAATGATATTTGGGTTGATTTTTACTGTTCTGAGTAAATTCTCAGTGAAATGGTACTGCCAGAAGTCCTCATTAAGAATAATTGTTTCAAAAATAATAAGATGCCTTCTATTGACACGCATTTAAACCTTGAATTCATTGGCTTCTCTCCTTTACTTTTGGATGTGCTATAAGATCCTAAAGCCCCTCATCCAGTAAAGGTTGTTTAAAAAAAATGTTAAATGAAAAAACTTTTAAAATGAAGTACAAAACACAGATCTAAACTAGGAAAGAAACCTTGTTGAGATGCTAGACCTTCCATAGTGGTGACACTGAGCTGAAGTGACGGAGAAAGGACCCTATTTTTTCAGTTACAGGTGATGTAGATTGTCCTTGGAATTGTGTTGATGGTTGGACTTGATCTTAGAGGTCTTTTACAACATCAATGATTCTCTGATTGTTTATGGTCTTGTGATCAGAATACTGATGAGTGGCAAGGGATGTTGCTCTGATACCTTCCCTGCTGCAGCAAGAGCAGGAAAGTGCAGTGAATGTTCATGCCTTCTCATCTCAGGCTGTGGAAGTTCACAGCAGACCTAGTAATTGAGGCACTTGTTAGTGCAGCTTGTATGTGGTCATCAGGGAAGGCTTATTTATTATGGTTTCAATCACTTCAAAGTTGTGAGCAGATGTCATCAGGAGAGACTCTTAGGCTTTCATAACTTATGGAACAGAATTATTTAGGCTATTTGCTGGTAAAGAGGTTTAGATCTTACACTGCCCGGCAAGTTGAAAAGTCTCTGTATCTGAGACAGCTGTAAGATCCTGAGGAGACAGATGAGTTAGTCTAATCCTGTGGTAAAGGGCACGGGACGTTTCCTTAATAAAGAGTAAAATTTTTGTTAGATTTCAGTCACATATTGTCAGGGGAACTTAGAAAGACATTGTTAAATTAATCATGTACTTTTGTGTTGAGCTCTTTTAAAATATTCAGTCTTTTACTTCTCCTTCATAGCGTTTAATGGATTAGCAATGTAAAAAACCTCATGTTCTGACTATTACAGGGCCTTATCATTATCTACAAAAGCTGATGGGGAATAGGAAGGCTTAAAACGTAAGGCTCGGAATTACCTAGGAGAACCCAGGTCATAGTCGTTCCCATCACTGCTGATCAGCTTCCAGCCTTCCTACTGGTAACTGGGAATTTTTCAGCATCGATTTATCCTGGAAAGTGTGATTTGCTTAGATCTAAGTTTTCAACAAGGTTTTAAAGTCTAATTTAATGAGATGGGGTTATAAAGTATGGGGATGCAAAAAAAGCATTTGTTCAACAGCAAACCCCTGTGAAAATAAAAAGTTCAAATGTCACTTTGCTTAAATCCCAGCCTCACTTATTGGGGATGAGAAAAGAGTTCTGATCATTTCAGAAGAGCTTTTAAGCCTAGGACATGAAGATGTTTGCTCTCAAGATATATCAATAAATGGAAATGACTACATCTTCTGACTGCTGGAGGCAGGTCTCCTGATCTGCTCTCCAGATGTTATTAATTCATTTGGATAGGAGCAAATTGTTCCAGGTCCTAGGAGAGTCCCTAATACTTGCAGTAAGCAGAAGTACTTTCTCCTAGGGTTTGCTGGTGGCTTCCACCATACACGTGAAGTGGCAAAGAAGGGGAAGAAGCTACATTCATTCAGGCTGTGAGTGGAATTTGGGACTGCAAAGGTAGTGTTCATCTGACCTTCAGTCTGTTTCCAGTCACTTGTCTACAGATGCCCTGAGTAAATGCTAAAAGTGTGACCTTGCAGGAAGCCATCTAAGAGCTCATTTTATGAATGGGATTATCTTAATTAACCAACTGAAAACAGCAGCTGCTACTGCAGAGCAGATGGGTCCAACTATCTCAAAGTTTGTTAAATCAAGGACTAGAACATTTTTTGGCGTTTTTTGTAAAAGAACCTGTTGTCTCCTATCTGTAAAGCTTTAAGTCATAGGATCATAGCATGGTTTGTGTTTGAAGGGACCAGTTCCAACCCCTCTGCCATAGGCAGGGACACCTTCCACTGGATCAGGTTGCTCAAAGCCCCACCAAGACTTGGCCTTGAACACCTCCAAGGATGGGGCATCTGTGACTTCTTTGGGCAGCCTGTGCCAATGAATCACTCACTACCCTCACAGTAACAAATTTCTTCTTAATATCTCCTTTAAAACTCCCCTCTTTCATCTTAAAATCATTTCTACTTGTCCTATCCCTGCACTCCCTGATCAAGAGCCCTCCCACACTTTGAATACATCTAAATCTAATGGGTCAGCTTGATTACAGGCCATTGAAGAGGATTTTGTGTTGTTCCTTGACACAATATTGGAAGAGGCTCTCTGGCCTTGTCCCAGCCAGGCTGATTTTAGCTGTGATTGTCCAGCAGTCGGGTGATTATGGCATCATTTGACTTCAGTTTTGGCTTCAGCTTTATTTCATACTAACAAAAAGCAAACATCTGTGGAAACAAAAGATTGTGTAGTAGAGTGAGAAAGCAAAGTGATACTGAAGGTCCCAGTCGGTTAGCAGTTACTACAGGAGAGCTGCCTTGTTGTTGGGTAATGGCAGTGTAGAGGTGATGGAGAACAACAGAAAAAACCCCAACAGATAGTTGTAAGCTAAAGGAAAGAAAGAGTACATAAACCAATTCTGTTAAGAAAACATGAAAATCACCCTTATTCAATTTAAGAACTGAGAAGGAAGAAGAGACTGGCACTGTAAACACTGAGCTCCTCCTGTGAAGACTTCAGGATGCTGATGAACTTGTCATCAGCTGTACCCCTGCTGTGCTTCAGGAAAACTGAAGCCATTGAACAGATGGGCACTGAAAGAATGAATACTATGCTATAGAAAAGGTGCAAATAATAGATACTACTAAGATGATTTTTTGTGTATGTAATGATTTTAACTGCATAATGCTTTTCTGTACTATTGTGGACTGTGAGTATTGGTCACTAGCTCAATTACAGTAGTAACTATTGAGTTTTAAATTAGACTGGCAAGGTATTAATTCAACTAACAATAAAATCTGAAGTCCATATATAGTATGATCTGGTTTTGGCCTGTAACCAAATTTTGAGAGCACCAGTCTGATCAGTTTCCCACAGGTTTCCTTTACTTCATACTACTTGCGCTTCCCAGAATCATTTAAACTCATCACTGTGTTGTTATTTTCCCCAGCCACCCTACTCAATGTGTCCACATAGAGCTTTCTTTTAAGTGCTTTAACTCTGCAAATGGTACGGGTAGCGTTGTTGTTCTTCCAAAAATAGAAGTTCTTCTATAATTAAGATTTCTGTCAACTACAGAGGTCGGCATTTCTAGAACAGATGAAAATAAACATGAAAAACTGTAAGAACAATGAAAGGCCAGGAAGTTCTCATCTATGCTGTCATTCTGCTTTCCTCAGTAGGTGTATGATCTGACGTACTCTTTAATGCTGATCTAAAGATGCTGCTTTTCCTTTTATTCTCATAAAAAGGAGAAAGTAAATAAGAATCATAATTTTGTCCCTGTTTCTTTTGGAGTTGGTATAGACCTGTTTCCTTCCCCACTACTGGCAGTAGTGTGGGAAAACTGGTTTGAAAAACCACTCCAAACAAATCTAAGCCAAGAATGCAATAGGAAAGACACACAAAATATGATAAATGCATTTTCAATTAACCTACATTACAGTAGGTTACTGTGGATTGGTCACATAGGATAAGGTTTAATCTAAGGGGAGAAATGTAGAACTGGTTGTACAAGGGCTTTTTGTCTAGATTGAAATACCGGTGTCTATAAAGTTGAAGGTCCTGCACTATGAAAGCAAATATGCCCTTGGGTAGATCCATTAAGTTTGTTCTTGAAATAAGTGAGCTGAACCATGTCTGGGAAAAGTTATCTCTGATCCTGGTGTTTCCTGGTAGCAATCCATGCAATCCATACAGTGCAGCATTCACTGGTTCGTAGTCCTGAGCTGTAACAAGCATCAACCTATTTAACGGTGTCAGCCTTGATGATTTGTATGAGGTCTTACTGCAGACAGAAAACCAGGCCTGGAGCCTATAGTCAGTGCTGTGCAGACACTGTCATAGAATTATATCAGGGATAGTTGTTCCTGTTGCTTAGAAATTATTCAGAGATGAAAATTATTTTAGTAACCTCTCTATAGTGAGATTTTTTGCAAGGGTTCTCAAAACCCATAACGTGCTTGGATTTAGTTTGAGTGTATGAAGACAGATCCATATTCCTTTCTCCTACATGTCAATGACTGGCAGAAGACATTGGAATCATTGCACTGGATTAACTGTATAGTCCCCTTGCTCTGATGTCTGTATCCAACACTAATGGGCAATATTAGATGCTTCAAATGAAATGTATAGAAAGGTGATGCCCTTGCCTTTGTTATACTAATCTCTAATTAGCAGAGTCTGGTTCATGCCTTGAGAAATCAGGGGTTCTTTCCCTCTTAGTTGTTTTTGTTTGTTTTTCTTTACTGAATTAAATAGCAGAGTAACACATACAACCCATGGCATAGATGGTTAAAAATCCTGGTCTCATTTTGCTTCAAATTGGTACCAAGCATATGTGTGTTATGACTATTTTGGTGGATTTTAATATTTCTCACAAACATTCTCTGGACAATGTAGTCTTTCAGTTTATCCAATCTAGATGGAATACAAGAGGAATGCAAGCTATCCCCCATCGGCCTATCATCATGCCACAAATCAGGAAAGCCTTAATTTTAAATGCAAATTTGGGTTTTTTTTTGAAAGGATTGCCAAGCTGAAATGTGTCGAGGAGTGCTGCCTGTATTCCAAGTGTTCAGAGGTTTGGTAAAAGACTATAATTTTCTGTTATAATAATACAGCTGTTGGGAATTTTGTGGTAGCCAAATTCATATTAACTTTCCCAAGAACCGGAAACAGTCCTATTCAACCCCAAAGACAAAGAAGAATAAGAGGATAATTACTGGGTGATCATAAAGCAGAGGGATTTGAAATGTTTCCAAGAAAATATCAAAGATGTGAACTGAACCTGAATCCATAGCCTGAGTTCTTGATTGTCAGGAGAAGACAGCAGGAGAAAGAGCTGGTAATTGATTCAGTGAAGTTGGCAGGTCATTACTAGTTAGAAGATATAAAACTAAAGATAGAGATAAAATGCAGGAAAATGCAGAGTTTCACGATGGTACTTCTGGGTGCCATATGACAACCAGTTCTAGAAAAAAAAAAGCTCCACACTCAACCACCTTTAGTCCACATGAATAATTTCATCCCACCATTCCACTTTTCTGATATGTAGAAATGATTAATTTTTCCCCCCGAGTTTAATTTTGGAAATAGAGATGTTTCAGCCCAAAACAAAGGGTATTTTTTCCCTTTTAGGTGCCTGAAAGAGGGTGGAAGCATTGATAATACAAATTTCAGCAAAATATCTGCTGAATTGAGAACGAAATTGTGTGAAATCTAGTTTTGAGAAATCTATTTACATGAGTTGGACTTCATCTATGCTAAGAAAATGCCTAAATACTCTAATGGTTGCTGCATTTATGATGTGAAAAGAAATTTTTCAGCTTGGAAATCTGAAAGGAGTAATGGAAGCAAAAGAATATATGGGATGAAGTCGTGCTGAGCAGCAGAGAGGGCAGCACTAAAACCTGCCATATTAAAACAGGAAAGCAGTGAATTGGGTGAGGTCGTTTCCTTAGAGGGGAAAAACGTTCTTATACAGTGTCCTGTGCATTAGCTTGTGTAATGAAAATAATTGTTCCCTCCAGCTTGAAGCTGTGGCTAATTACAAATAAACGTTCACTACTAGCTAACATAATTAGACCTTCACTATGTTTCATAAATACATGGCTTAAATTATGCAGGAAAGGAGGAAGTGTCCTTTGTAGTGCTTTTCTGTCTGTCTTTATCTCCTTTTCTATCTACTTCCACAGCTGTTTCTTGCCCTCTTTTTTTAGACAATCCCGCTGTGTATGCTAGACCTGATTACTGAGGCAGTTTCTTGCTAAGCCTGAGATACTATTATGGTGTTTGTCCCTTGTGTCAGATGGGATCAATCAGACTCAGCTTGAGGATTTCAGGTACTGTAGCCTCACTGAAGTTGTGCTTTTATGCCTCTGATCCCCAAAGCCCACCTTAAGTAATAAGCTTTTGTAAAATGAGGGAAGAAGGCACTAGAAGAGGAAAAAAACCAAAGTTTTTTCTGCCTTTATAGTTTTTTTATAATAAAACATCTGATACTTTAGCTGATGTAGGCTACTGTCTCTGCAATGGATTGACACTGACTATTGTTTTCCACTGAGATATGGAGGGGTAGCAACGTAACAGTGCATTTCATTACTTTTGGATAGAATTTTCATTTGTGTATAAAATATCATTGATTCATTCTTCATCCTCTCTCTTTCACATCCTAAATTAGACAGATGTTGCATGTGAAGAGTTCTACTTAGTCTCATTCTTTTTTTCTCTCTCTCTCTGTATCTCTCTTCTACCTTCATTTTCATTGAGTCATGAAACTAAAAACGTAGATGTTACACTAAGAAATGATCAGTAATGTAGCTAGCTATTCTGAGGGTTATCTGGCAGTTATGGGATATATGTACTCTAGCCCATTGCTGTCAGAAGACTTGCTTGTCTCTCCAGTTCCCAGGTGAGGTGAGATGTCACCTGCATCACCATGTGGTCTTTTCTGGTCATTAGCTCTGGAAAAGCTGGAGGTGATGGAGATTTGGAGGTGGTTATGGCTGAGCGAGGAATGCAATGATGCCTGCCTGGGGAGAAAGGATGGAGAATGGAGAGCTAATTGAGCAGAAAAACAGTGATGGAAAAGTCAAGTGCTGGGAGGAGAATGGAGAGTGAAACAGCTGGAGATTTAAAAGCTATTCAGCAAAGCAAGCAAATAAGCAAACAAAGGAAATGTCACAGGTAGTGATTCCACTGGACTTAGCAAAATAAGCAAAACTGAGCCTAGTCAGCTGTTAGGAGGCTGTGGGAATCCCAGAGTTCAGAAGGGCAAGCCCTTCTTCTGTGTCTGTGTTGAGCAGGTATCCACTGTTCTGCCAGGGAGCAGATTCCTGGATGGGGTGTGACAAGGCAGGTGCCACCCTGTGCTTGGTTGTCTGAGACCTTAACAGCTGTTCTTGTCAAAGCAGAGATTTCTCACTTTGAGTTCTGGCCCATTTTCAGTCTGGGAAATTCTGTTTTGGTAGTCATCATAATATCATTCTGATATTTCATTTTCTAATGGTTTAATTGCTATCACAGAATCACTAGCTTGGAAAAGACCTCCAGGATCATAGAGTCAAACCATTCCTAACAACCACTAAACCATGCCCCTGAGCACCTCATTCACCCATCTTCTAAATACCTAGTCTCCTGTCCTGATGTCTTGTGTGGCGTTGTTATGGACTCTTGAAACGCTCTTATGTGTTGAGATGAAGAATATATTCATCCCAGACTAGACCCTGGTGGTACTCTGCTTGCTGTCTCTAGGCAGAGCATAACCCACGCACCTCTGCCCTCTGAGCCTGCCCATCCTGTCACTTTCTATCCATGTAGTTGTCTATGCATCCAAAGTAATGTGCAAACTTGAATATGTGACTGTTCAGGGGTGGGAGTTGGGGTGGGAGGAGTATCCAGACTTAAAGGTTGAGGTAAATGTCATGTATTGCTCTCCCCCTGTCCCTGGATCCATTTATGTTCACCTAGATGGTGATCAGGTTGGCCATGCGTAATTTATCTTTGGTAAATGCAACACTGGTAATTACAAAAATAAAAGAAATAAAAGCATTGTTGTATTCTTCGTGTAAGAAAACCAGTTTTTCTCTTTATGGACCAGTTAGTATTTTGTTACCTTTAATAAACAATTATTTTGGTGCTATCCTCCTTACCTTTTTAGAAATTCCTATGGATGGTCTGAAAGGGGACCTTGGATTTTCTGCCCTGGGAAAAATACAGCAGAACCCTCTCTATGCTCCATCTCTATGCTTGACAAACAGCTCTCTAGGCTTCACACAAGTATCTGGAATATAATGCAAAATTCATATTTTTTCCAGCTGGTTCAATCCCCATCAACCAAATACTCAAAGGAAGATTTGCTTAAGAACAAGCCCAGCCTGATGCCCTTGTGTGGTTTTCTGTGTTTTGAGCCTGGCACTCTGCTGACTGCTGTGCCTTAAGTGCTGCTTCTGAATGCAATGAAGTCCATGTCCCATCATTCCTCTTGGATTTGAAACAGAGCAGTGGTTAGTTTTCCTTGGGAGGCTAACCTCTAGCGTTTCAATAGGACGGGCTAAAGAGAAGAGGAGCAGCAGAGGGGATGAATGCTCTATGGATTGATGCCCAAAATACTTCTGCATTGACTGGCATTTGATGAGCCTGCAAGATGCTTAATAACACAAGAGGAAGTGTTGCTATGGTATCTTGGGGTGTATTTATACTGCTACGGCCACGTAAGGATTTCACGATATTTTAATCTTTATTTTAATTACTGAGTTCAATTTTTTGAAATTGCTGGGGCCTCTTTACATTTTTTGATTATGCAGTGTTTTATGAGATTGAAATATTAATTGAAACAAGAGCTGTCTTGCTCTTTCCTGAGAAGAAATCTAATAATCTCTGAAGCCCAAGGTATATGCAAGATTTGATTAAAAGTCTCGTGGAGGTCACCAGAACAGTCAGTGCTGAAACATAGTTATTTTTTATACATGAAAAGCATGAGCTCAGTCTTAGAAGAAAGACAGAGATATCTATTATTCATGGTGGGTTTGTATGTCTGCCTATGCAAAAAGGCACAACACAGACAGATTTTTATTGCTTCAGGTCAGCCCCCACGGCACACCACAGTTCAGCTGTCAAGTATTGGGTCCTTTTAAATTCCTATTGACTTGGCATCCTCCTGCATCTACTCCCAGCCTTTGTTTGGGGTAGTAGAGGTGTTATTTGATTGTTTTGCTGATCCAAACATGGCTCTAAAGCAAAAGAGCAAAATGAGAAGTGCTTAATTTCTTACTATGGTATTCCAGTGCAAGATGTTTATTCCCTCATCTGATCACTTCTTCTGTACATTTTATAACATTTAAAGCTTATTATGGCTTTATTTTAGTATGAGCCTATACAATTTCTGTTGTGGATGAAAATGACTTTTTGAAATAAGAACCTTCTTCAGAACTTATTTAAAAAGCAACACAAACATTTTTGCACAGCAACAGAGCCTTACCTGTTCTTGAATTCCTGCTGTAGAGACTCCTTCCCCTGATCTTGCTAAATCTGAATGCTGGGGGAAGTCAGGACCAAAGCTGGGTGAGAAGCTGCTTATTCAAGCCCTGAGTTTGTTGAGACATGGCTAAAAGAACACGTGTTGGTGGATGGTGAGAGTGGCAGCAAGAGTGCAGGATCTAACCATGGCTGCCACATCCCTGGAGGTGTTCAAGGCAAGGATGGATGAGGATTTGAGCAACCTGATTGAGTGGAAAGAGTCTCTGCCCATGGGAGAGAGGTTGGAACTGTATAGGCTTTAAGGTCCATTCCAACCCAAACCATTCTATGACCTGGAATGGAAATTCTTTTAATCTTTGATCTCTTGAATGGATGTCACACTATATTGAGCCTAAGTGAAGCTGATGTTAGCTTCAGTTTCCTTGTACCTTGTCCTGAAAATGCGTTTGTGAGCCAGTCTTGTGTGTGGGAGCTCACACCTCTGGACAATTGGACTGTTGTAGTTGTGTGCTGCTCTGCTTTGCAAAACACTTGCTCGTAAAGGTTCACATGCAGACAAGACACGTTATATGTCTATAAACCTGCCATTGCTGCTGTTGGGTAGCTCCTACAGAAAGATCCTTTCCCTTGCATTCGTTATTCTCATCCCACCAATTCAAACAGCCTAAATTTGTTGACCTTCTGGCAATGGTGGTAGATGTTTTTTTAAAGGAGAACTGCTGCTAAAATGAATCTTGCCTGAAGGGCTGTGTACTGAGGGCATGTCTTAAAATAGCTGCCTTATTTTTGCTGCACAGGAGTTTAGGTGGAGAGTCTTTTCAGAGGCATTTTGACTTCTTTGTTCTTTTTTCACTAAACATCAAAGTGAGAGTTAGCCTAATAACAGGCATAAATGAACACACATTTTTCACATAGGAAAGTAAAATGTACATGAGAGTAGACAAGCAAGAGTTTTGGGAATGTAGAACCAAATCTATTGATGTCCCTGGAACATCTCATGCCACGGCAATGGGCCTGTGACAGAGAATGGTAACATGATTTAAAAAACATGGATGTTACTGTCAAATTAAGGGTTTTGCAGTACACTATGCATGGGATCTGTGCTGTTTTTGCATGCCTGATTTTTCTGGCAGTTGTTACATCTGTGATGATCCATTTGTGCTGTAGCACATATCTCTAAGAGAGGAAATTACAAAGGCCTATTCTTTCCATTTACCCTTCTAACAGCCCTCCACATCTGTGTTGTTAGAAATGACTATGGTGTTCTATTGCAGACTTTTTTCCCAGGGCAACAAGCACTGAATAAATGACCAGAAATATCTCTCTTCATGTCAGGAAACTCAATGAAACCATTCTGAAAATAAGCATATAAAGGCAGACGCTTCTCTACTCAGTCACACTTCTTCTGCTAATGTGACCGTTGTACTTGCTGCTGGTCTAAGACAACATTAGATATATTCCAAACACACAATGTTAGCTTTATCTCAAATTTGAAGGAGAAGGAGAGGCAGCATACTGCTGAGAATATTGTTAGTAGTGTTAAGAAATAGCTATAATCTCTGACAGTAATTTAAATCCAGGCTGGTCTGGTAGGGGTAGCAGCAAGATTCATGGTTTCAGTTAAGAGAAAGCCTACAGAAAATCTGGGGAGGGGCTCTTTACCAGGGGATGCAGGGGAATGGTTTTAAGCTGAAAGAGAGGAGATGTACATGAGATATTAGAAATAAATGTTTTCCTCTGAGGGTGGTGAAGCACTGGCAACAGGTTGCCCAGGGAAGTTGTGGATGCCCCATCCCTGGAGGTGTTAACAATCAGATTGGATGGGGCTTTGAACACCTGATCCAGTGGAAAGTGTTCCCTGCCCTTGGCAGGGGGGTTGGAACTGGATGAGCTTTTAAGATCCCTTCCAGCTCAAACCATTCTGTGATTCTATGAAATCAATTATCCGCTTCAAGGATAAAATTAGGTCATGATTCTAATACTGAACCAGACATTTGGATGTAGAAGGTAATACCCCTTCTAGATGTGGTTTTGAAAACGGGAAAGCTACATGTTGCCCATGCATAATGAAGAAAATTGCATTACTAAACCTAATGTATCACCTATTTTAACTGGAAACAAAGATTTGCATTATTTATTGTTGCTGGCTTAGGTGCATTTCATGGCAAAACCCATGTGATTTTTAGGATTAAAATAGTGTTTATGAGTAAAATAGTAAAAGTTGTGGATGTTAGTCTATGAAGGTCTAAAATTTGCTATAGATCCAGAGGAAGAATTAGATATCAGTAGACAGTGACATTTACATATCTGTTTATAGCTGTCTAACGTAAGTTTGTGTTAAAAAGTTGCATATAAAATGTTGATGACTTGTAGACTTCTTCAATCCACTAGAAGCAAATAGACCTTTGTATCTGGACAGCATGGAGCCATTTCCATTTTGAAAGGACCCTTCTTACAGCCTTGATTTCCTTTCAGGCTAGATTTTTGGCTGACCCTACAGATGTTTGTATGAAGGCAAAATACATTAGGCTAATGTCATGGTTGATGGGAGAAATTTTTCAGGTGTTACTTATATCTTGTAAAATCAGTAAGATAAACTGATACTTTTAGATCACAAGTTATGTCTATTAATTATAGACTGCTATTAAGTTCTACTTTGCACTGATATTTAATTCTCTTACTGGCTTAAAATGACGACTTAATTCTTTATAAATATTATAGAAGATGCTGCATACGTTCTCCTTGGATTAAATCTTTTATAGAATCATAGAGTGGTTTGGGTTTGAAGGGACCTTAAAGATTATCCAGTTCCAATCCCCCCTGCCATGGGCAGGGACACCTCCCAATAGACTGGGCTGCTCAAGGCCCCATCCAACCTTGCCCTTGAATAATTCTATGGAAGGGGCATTCGTTTTTTTTAAGGCATCATTTTCTCACCCTGTACTGTGACTACATCACCACAGGACTTCTGCAGAGACTTTGGGATGTTCTTCATGTTATGGGTGTACCTGACTTCCTTTGGCATGAACTGTTACTATCATATAATAGTCCTGGTTCTTCTCTCGGTTTCTCCCCTTCCACTTCCTAGTGGAAACCAGCTTTTATCATCCTTGCTCCATATCTCTACTTCTGATTTGAATGTCTGGGGCTACTTTATTTCTTTTAAGCATGGTTTAACTTTTTTGGCTTTGTGGTTATGTAGAGACCAGTTCTTATGTTCAGCACAGTGTTTTTGTCTGTGAATCTCACTGAAGCTGAAACCTCATCATCCACATTTCTCATCTGTAAATAAAGCTTTGTAATTGTTAGTAATTTCAACTGAACCAAAAGCATGGGATCTCTATCAGAAATTATATAGGTTTACAAAACCAGAAGGATTTTGGTATTTTTTGCTTAGAGATGTCCTCTCCTTCTCTACAAAAATACCAAACTTGTCACAAAATATTTTGGTTTTGAGAAAAAAACCTACACTGCATTTGTTAAAATCCTGCAAGTATTGTAGCAAAATGCTGCTTAAAGTAAAAACTAGAAAGTTTGGTTTTGTTTTCTTTGAACTGCTGAAATGTTTTGGTTTCTCCAGTTTTTGAGGAGTGGATTTCAGCTGAAATCTGCAAAGTTTGCATGCATCCAAAATATTTGGTGGGAATGCGTTTTCTAATCATGGTGAGATGTGACACTTATTTTTAAGTGCTGCTGTCGCTTTGGTCATAGAAGTCTTTCTGGCATTAGTAATATCACTTGAAAAGACAGCTTGACTTCTTAACAGAAAGCTGAATACCATGAGAGATGATGTGCCTGTAGACCACTAGACATGAGGAGATACACAGTGACCACTAGACACTAAACTTATTTTTGAACACTAGATTGTTGAAATCCCTCACTATCTCAGTGATTTGAACATAAAGGAAGTTTTATTCAAGGTAAGAATTTAATGAATTGTAGACAGCTAAAAAAATTTCTTTGCAGATTTTAACTCTTCTGTTAATGTCTGGGGCCTTCAGAAGAAGACTCGTTATTGACTGAGGGGAAAAATCATTGAGAGCTGCTGTGAGCACGGACCTCTGCTGTATCCTGTATCAGGCCCTTTTGCTCTGAGGTGATGTGTTGTTAGTCTGCACTGTTTTTGAACAAGATCTAAATCCAACCTGCTTTCTTTGCTGTTAGCTGGTGGGTGATGCATTTTCTTTGTTTTCTGTCTCAGAGTTCTCTCTGGAAAAAAATTGATGGTGGTGATGTGTTCATGTTCTTTCTTTCTCTGTCAAGCTGTCGGTTCCATCAGCTCAATTTTTATGTTCCAGACTGTGTGAACAGTTGTTGAATGCTTAATAGTACTTCCATTTGCCAAGCTAATCCACTTCTAGTACTTAAAATTCAGCTTCACATGAAATCTTTGGCAGCCAAAGGTCTATGCTCAGTCAAACCCGTAATAGTTGACAAAGAATATTTTGAAACCTAGGCTGTAGTCAGAGCTATAACTGTAGATGAATTAAATCACAGATTGCATCACCATCCTATTTTAGGAGAGAGAAATTAATCATGGAACATTTGTTTATAAAAATAAATATAGATCAAACTGACAAGACCAGAGGTCTCTTGCTAGCCAGACTGCTTAGCTGTGAAAATTACTTAGGCTATGGCTTGAATATAGAGTGATATATAGAAGCAACAGTTTGTCTTAATATTGTTGACTTGCTGAGATGCGTTGGTAGCTCTCGCTGCAGTCTGATCAGTTATTGTGTAAGCTAGTGTGTAAGATATCATAACATACATATATAAGATATTACATAGATTAAAGACTAAAAGTGTGTATGTCACTGTACGGCAATATTTTTCCCCTTGGAAGGAAATCCTCAGGAAATCATGCAGTGAGATTGCATATAGCATTTTGCAAAGAGCAAAACAGTTGCAACACCCCCATAACCTGGTGATAGCTCTGTTCTGTAAGTAAATGGTGCTTTCTGGTGCTGGTGAGATTGCTAGGGACACTCTTCTTTTATTGTGAACGATGTGTCCAGTCAGCGTCTGAACCTCTGACTCTATCAGGTTAAGCCTGATATGGTTTGAAACCTGAAGACCTCACACAGAATCCCGGGTCCAGCTCTGGAGTCCTCAGCACAGGAAGGACATGGAGCTGTTGGAGTGGATCCAGAAGAGGCCACAGAAATGATCCGAGGGCTGTTCTTTTTGAGAACGGGCTGAGAGAGTTGGGCTTGTTTAGCTTAGAGAAGAGGAGGATCCAGGGAGAAATTATAGCAGCCTTCAATACTGAAAGAGGCTACAGGAAAAGTGGGGAGGGTCTTTTTATCAAGGAGTGCAGGGATAGGATAAGGAGGAATGGTTTTCAACTGAAAGAGGATGGATTTGGATGGGATATAAGGAAGATATGTTTTCCAATGAAGGTAGTGAAACATTGGCACAGTTGCCCAGGGAGGCAGTGGAAGGCCCCATCCCTAGAAATGCTCAAGGTCAGGTTTACCGGGCTCTGAGCAACACAGTAAATGGTAAACAGGAGGAGCAGATTGACTGCCTTTTCCTTGTACCAGCCAGATAACCCAACCCAAGAGACAGTGTGCTGCAGCCTTTGGTGTGGCAGAGGTGCTGTTTCATTTGACTTCGTGGTGCTGTTGGCACTGGGCTATTTCGTTTGACTTCGTCTCTGCCTGAGATAAAAATATAATTCCTGGGGCTTAGAGTGTACTATACTGGTATGATGGCAAGGAAAGGTGTAGCTCAGGAGCTTTAATTTTTATTTACTTCCAGTTTTCCTCATTCTAGAAAAAATACCTCAGGCAACAAGTTTTTCTGCACTGCTCAGGTGGGAGTTGGTTTCTTACTGAAATAAGAATGCTCTAAAATTCAGAATTTGAAGGCATGTGGGTAGATCTTTTAATTGCTGTGCAGTTGCGTGGGGAGTAAACACATCACTGCATGCAATTAAAGACTCAGTAAGCAGTTGAAAATGGTTTTATAAATTTTCAGGTGTGTTCCCAAATGCACAGGTATGCCTATTATAGCATAATCTTATGTCTCTGGAGTGCACAGGGGAACCTGATACTGGCATGCATGGGTAGGATGAATATTTTAGTCCCGTAGACAACAGCAAATGTGTATATTTTATTTTTAGTACAAATTAGCCATGCAGGATATCAAATGGATGCCTGAGGGGTGATGCAGTGTATTGAAATTTGTGTCCAAATGAAAACTGTTTAGTATTAAAGCAGTCAAATCCTGAGCTAGCTTCTCCACTGGTGTCAATCAGTCCAGCTCCATTAACTTCAGCCAAGCTCTACCTTTCTATCTGCTGGGGAAAGGGCCCATTCTAAATATTTTGATTAAACACAGTGTAGTTCTGTTAACAGATACAAAATGCTGTTGCGTGGTTTTTGGAATGTATGTTTACTGCCACGATTTATAAATCAGGTTTGAACCTAGTCTGTAAAAAGTTCTGCCAGGGCAGTTGTGGATGAGAAGCTCAACATGAGCCAGCAACATGTGCCAATCATGTCCTGGGTTGTGTCCAAAGAAGTGTGACCAGCAGAGTGAGGGAGGGGGATTCTGCTCTTGTGAGACCTCACCTGCAAACCTGTGTTCAGTTTTGGAGTCCTCGGCACAGGAAGGACATGGATCGATTGGAGTTAATTCAGAGGAACTGGAGCACTGCCTCTATGAGAACAGGCTGAGAGAGCTGGGTTTGTTCAGCCTGGAGAAGAGAAGGCTCTGGGGAAACCTTAGAGCAGCCTCCAGTACTGAAAAGGGCCTATGGGAAAATTGAGGAGGAGGAGCTCTTTTTCAGGGAGTGCAAGGATAGGGTGAGGGGGAACGGTTTCAGCTGAAAGAGGGGAGATGGAGATGAGAAATTAGGAAGAATTTTTTTTCCTGTGAGGGCAGAGAAGCACTGGCCCAGGTTGCCCAGGGAAATGGTGGATGGACACCTTGGAGGTGTTCAAGGCCAATTTTCATAGAATTATAGAATAACCAGGTTAGAAGAGACCCACCGGATCATCGAGTCCAACCATTCCTATCAAACACTAAACCATGTCCCTTAGCACCTCATCCACCCATGCCTTAAACACCTGCAGGGAAGGTGACTCAACCACCTCCCCGGGGAGCCTGTGCCAGTGCCCAATGACCCTATCTATGAAAATTTTTTCCTAATGTCCAGCCTAAATCTCCGCTGGCGGAGCTTGAGGCCATTCCCTCTCGTTCTGTCTCCTGTCACTTGGGAGAAGAGGCCAGCTCCCTCCTCTCTACAACCTCCTTTCAGGTAGTTATAGAGAGCAATAAGGTCTCCTCTCAGCCTTCTCTTCTCCAGGCTAAACAGCCCCAACTCTCTCAGCCCCTCCTCATAAGGCCTGTTCTCCAGCCCCTTCACCAGCTTTGTTGCTCTTCTCTGGACTCGCTCCAGAGCCTCAACATCCTTCTTGTGGTGAGGGGCCCAGAACTGAACACAGGATTCAAGGTTTGGTCTCACCAGTGCCGAGTACAGAGGGAGAATAACCTCCCTGGACCTGCTGGTCACGCCGTTTCTGATACAAGCCAGGATGCCATTGGCCTTCTTGGCCACCTGGGCACACTGCTGGCTCATGTTCAGTCGGTTGTCAACCAACACCCCCAGGTCCTTCTCCTCCAGGCAGCTTTCTAGACAGACTTCTCCTAGTCTGTACCTCTGCTTAGGGTTGTTGTGCCCCAAGTGCAGGACCCGGCATTTGGCCGTGTTAAACCTCATGCCGTTGGTCTCAGCCCAGCGGTCCAGCCTGTTCTGGTCCCTTTGCAGAGCCTCCCGACCCTCCAGCAGATCCACACTTCCACTCAGCTTAATATCGTCTGCAAACTTGCTCAGGGTTTTTGCTGAGGCTTTGAGCACCCTGATCCAGTGAGACGTGTCCCTCCCCATGGGAGGGATGTGGGAACTGTAAGGATCTGTGGGATCTGTAAGGTCCCTTCCAACCCAAACAATTCTGTGATTCTATGGTGGTCTGTCCTCAGGAAGAGCTACTGGAGACAGGAGGCTCTCTATGGAGGCCAAGTATGATATGATTAGGTGCTGTCTGTCTACCCTGCCAGGGGGCATAGGAACAACTTGTCCTTACCAAGAAGGAGGCTTGCAGTTGGAACAGCCTATGAGGTTTCCTGTCTTTTATTGGCTGCAAATTGTGACTTTGTACTCAGGCTGTCATTCTCAAAATCAGTGTATGACTTAAGCTGGAGACATGTTCCTTGTTAGTAGGGCTCAGGGTCCTAAATACATAAGGTTTTTAATCATTGTTTCTTGAAGCCCTGCATCCTGGAAACATTTTAAAACTTTTTCTCTATTATAAGTGATAAGTACTTTCAAAATATCGTGGTTTAATTAGCTGCCCCTCATAAAAGTCAGTATTTGAGCATTCTTTCTATCTGCCAGTTTTAATTACTGTAGAGAAGAGAGGAACAATGACTCAGAAACCCATTATTCCTGTTTGCATTTGATGATCTCTCAAAATAGAGACCAGCATCCTTCCTGGGAGGGAGCTGAAAGTGTCTTCAGTGCAGTCTAAGCCAAGCTTTCTTTAATTGGAATGGGAGAGATTTTTGAATGTTTTTTTCTCATGTGACTTGAGTTAACATTGGGAAAGAACTGAATCATAGAATCATTAAAGTTGGAAAAGCCCTTTGATGTAATCCAGTCCAAATGTCAGCCCAACACCACCTTGTCTTCCAAACTATGTGCCATGGTTACACACTTTTTGAACACCTCCAGTGAAGGAGACTCCATCACTTCCCTGGGTAGCCTGTTCCAGTGCTCCACAACTCTTTCAGTAAAGTAATTTTTCCTAATATCCAATCTAAACTTCCCCAGCACAACTTGAGGGCATTTCCTATCATCCTATCACTTGTTTCTTGGCAGGAGACACCAGTGCCCACCTCACTACAACCTCCTATCCAGGAGCTGCAGAGAGTGATGAGGTCTGCCCTCAGCCTCCTATTCACCAGATTTACCAGCTCCTCTTCCCTCAGTTGCTTCTTATAAGACTTGTGCTCCAGACCCTTCCCTAGTGTTGTTGCCCTCCTCTGGACATGCCTTTCTTCTGAAGGGGAATTGGGTTAGAAAGTACAGCTGAGAGAAGTGTTTGAAAGGAAAATGTAAATTTCTCTTGTATCTAGACATAGAGAGTTCCTATGTTACAGGTGCTATAGCTGCAGTGTTTATGCTGTCTCTAACACCATTCTGGAGCAAAGAGAAGAGGTTAGTGTCTTTGCTGCTTGTGTGTAAACCTTTTAAATGTGTATTGGGCTGCTTTGGTAGCCCTCAGTAAGTATTGCTCAATTATACTTTGGGCTTGCTTCAAACCAAGGCAGTGATCTTTACATGCCAGCACAGAAGCTTTTATGAGGGTCCAGTAATTGCTTATGTTGTACGCTGCATGCTCCATCACCCCTAAGCAACAGCAAACACCATCACCTCCTTAATTGCTTATCTCACATTCTTGGAGTTGTAAATACTCACATTTTTTTTAAAGATTGATAATGAATAAATTATATCCACAGTCCCTCTTTTTTACTCTGAGGTTGCATTTACTCTTGAAGTGCCAGACAGAAAAATCAGAAATACAGTAGTAGCATCTTCCCCAGAGATTCAGTGCAGTCATATATGCTGCCCATTAATTACATTAATTATTGATAAAAGGTAATCATGGCAATACTTGGGCTAAGGTTTTTAAAAAGCAGAGTCTCTGTTTAGTCCTCCTGTGTGCAGGTGGTTGGGTTTTGTGTGAACCTTGGATGTGCCGTGTTTCCAATGCTCTTCCTAGGATGCTCACACACTGTGTGGGAGAGCTCTGGGTGCTGCTGCCAGGTGTAACTCCTTCACAGGAGGGGAGTTGTTAACTCCCTTATACTTGCATCTCTGAGGATGCCAATTTAATCTCTCCTACTAAATAGCATCCTTCTCTGGCACCTCTGTGCAGTGACACTGTCTGAGATTACTCTGCTTTCTGTCATTGCCTTCTGTAGTAATTGCTGCGACTGAGACAACCACTGACACTTCAGTTTGCTGCTCTCACTGTTTCTTATTGCTTGAGAATTGAGGGCTCTGTTTTTAGCTGTAGTGAGATGTATAGAGAGGTGAGAGACCCAAGATCACCTTCAAGTTACTGTGTTAAAATAAATACATGGTGAGTTATGGCACTACACACACTAGAAGCTGCAGTCGCCTGTAGTTTATGAAGCTGCTCTAGGAAGCAAAAGCCTGTATACAACATTCTTTCATTATATGCCTGCAAACTTTTTCTACAGTATTAGCAGTGCTTTTGTCTCCTGTTTATATGCTAAATCCTATTCATATCAATGAGATTTAGGAATGTATTGTTCTGAATGGGATGGTACAAGGCATAACAGGAGAGCCTCAATAGACAACAATGTTGCTCCAGGTGCAAGCAAAATTAACTGAGGGGTTTTGTTCCTGATGGACTGATCCACATGCTTTGCTTTGTATAGGAACACGTGCATGGCCCATTGACAGATGGGAAAGCGTGCGGCGTTTGAAACATTAGAAGAATACCTGTTAGCAGATGGGAAAATAATGTGGTGTTTGAAGTATTAGAATAATAATGAATTTAAATTAACCTTTTTTGCTTTGTATTTGCAGATGATTAATATTTCACGCATCACTAGTTTTCACTTCTCTTAGGGGTGGGAACTTCCTAAGAAAGTCTAATTTGGTTTCTTGCAGTTTACTTTCTACAATAAGATAGTAGAAACAGCTGGCATATCATGAAACTTTATTTTTCACTAGTTAATTATGATAGGTGAGAGAGAGCACTTTTACAATCTATATTGAAATTTAGGTCTGCCAAGTAGTTCCAGTCTTGGTATTGTCACTTAATTCATTGACAAGCAGCAAATTTCATTTAGAACAGTCAGATGCAGAAATAGGAGGCAAAGTTAAAGACACTTTGGAAGAGCCCTGGATGGTCAAAAGGCTATGGAACAGTCTTTCTATAAGGGGTTGTTAAATAAAGCATCCTAGTCAGGCGGAATTGTGTACAATAAAATGATAAACGTGCCTCTCTGCAGTATTATACTTCCAGCAGACGTCTGGCAAGTTGAAGTCTCCCCCCTGGTCTGAGACAGGAAGCACAGGGTGTTATTCTAGTGGTCAGTCTCCCTCTCACACTCCCTGATGGTCCTCAGCCTGCTCACCTTCACATTCACAGGAGGATTGAACAATGCAGGCATGTAAGTCAATCAGCTAGAAATAAGATGGCTTATGTAGTCACTTTTCCCAAATAATGACAAAGGCAATGAATGATTTAAATTGGTACCTGGTTAAAATGGAGGTTTTAAGGGGCTTATGAGTTGTGCCAAGAAATACCTTAATTCAAATAGTGGAGCTAACATCCTATACCGGCTTCTTTCATCCCTGACTCCTCCAAAGCTGGAACCAGAACAGCCTATCATACGTCTCTAAACACAATATTTTACTGGAGTCTCTCACATGCAAAAAGTTAAAAAACATATGGACTTAAAAAGCGGCTTTATTTTTAAAATTTCTGTTTATTATCAGGTGGCAAAAAGTTCTCTTTCACAAGAACATAAATTTTAATTCAGGTGATGTCTTGACCATCTTTTTGCTCCTTGACAGAAACAGAGACAGCATAAAAGGTATATCTAGTAAGAAGGATTTTAGGCTTAAGTCTCTGCTCAATGTCTTCAGCTTGTTGGAAGCAATTTTTGATTTTTCTAAATTATTTGTTAGAACATGTAACTGTAAGTGGCTGCTGCGAAGGTAGAAAAGTTAAAACATCATCAGGTCCTGTAGGTGCCTAACAAATGAAAGATGGAAATAAGACCTGGTGTATACATTGAGCAGCATTTCAGTGAAAAAGACCCAGGACCCAGAAAGGCATGTAGCTGCTGAAAAGCAGGCTTTAGGTCATAGAATCATGGAACGGTTTGGGTTGGAAGGGACCTTGAACATCATCCAGTTCCAATCCCCTTGCCGTGGGCAGGGACCCCTTCAGGTTGCTCAGAGCCCCATCCAGCCTGGCCTTGAACATCTCCAAGGATGGGCCATCCATGACCTCTCTGGGCATCCTGTCCCAGTGCCTCACTACCAGCACCAGGCCTGCAGCATGAGAAGTTGGAGTGGGCATATGATGCCACAGAGGAAAGGAATAAGCTTGAAGAGAATAAGGAGGAACTGTCTGGTACAAAAATTTTGGTAATATTAAATTAAGACAGTGAAAGCATCTTTCTGAGAAAAATAAAACTGATTTCAGTGTTATATTCGAGAACATAACACAGTCAGGAAATACTAGTATTCCAAAACTACTTTATTCTCCACTGTAATTCTTTAGCTGTACTATTTTCTGTCTTGTTAGAGAGCTGTCTATAGAGGATGCTTCTAATTGTCACTTTAATGTGGATATTTTTATTGTAAATTACTGTTTCTTCTTTTTCCTCTCATTGTTTGGAAGAATTTGCAAGTGAATTATCTCGCTTGGTGCGAGGTTCAGTGCAGGCTGCTCTGTATCACAGCTGGGAGTCAAAAGGTGGATTCCTTTTCCTGAGTGATACAGAACTGTTTCGCTTTGCTTCTTGGGGGGAATATTGCATGCTATGGAGAGAAGGAAAAGCCTAAAGAGTGAAAAAGGAGGATATAGGCAGCTGTAAATGCAGTGTTATTGAATGACACAAGCATACTCTAGGAACAGCATAATTTTAATGTTACAATAAAACTGATAAAAAAATATTCAAGAGTTGGTTATTTTAAGACCTTGAAACCCAAAATGCCTTAAGCAATTTCCCTTTAATTTGCTCTGGTGTGTGTATAGATAGACACACATACACAGAACAGTAATAAAACCAGGCTAACCCTGGTTTCTTTGTGTTGATTAATCCAGTTCCTGGGGAACGCAGAAAAAAAATTTCTTTTGACTTCCAGAACAAAGACAGCAGACTTCCATGCTGTCAGCAAAACCTAGTATAAGTAGCAGGCCCCTTAAGGCTATTCTTCAGGGCTAAAAGGAAAACCAGAAAATACTCTTTTTTTTTTCCCCCCTTGTAGATAGTAATAAGTGCACTTGGTCCTTTTCCAGTGGTTACTGTTTAGGGGAATGGCAGGTCCTTGGCACTTCCATGCTTGAAAGAAGGAGATTTAATTCTCTTTCTCCTGGAATTTCTAGCTGAATTATGGCTGATTTTTTTTTAATTTCTTTTTTTTAATATCCAGGTTTCTAGATATCTCCAATAGTTTTCCCAAAGGACCGGAAAATGGACTGACTCCTCCACTGTCCCACATCACATACCATCCTTTAGAAGTATTTCTCTGTAGTGCCTGATATCGTTATGTTTCTATGGTAGTGATATTACACTGGAGAGACTGAGTTCATGCATGTCTGGCACTTTTTTCTTTCTCTTTGGTGCTGGTCACAAACATAGACCCATGTTTCACTAAATATTGTTTTTCCGTCGTAGGGAGTGGGTGCAGTGCAAAGCTGCAAACCTGTTTCTCTTCAGAGGTCTTGATCCCAGAACCCTGAAATCCAGCAGAAAACTTCCGTCAGCTTTGTGCTTTTCCCAGGCATACTCAAAGGTGACTTTTTTGTTTTAGCACTGGCACTTTCTAGGATTTTGTACTGTAACATCAGTGAGGCTGGACTCTGACACAGACCGAGTATATGCTGAAGGGACATGAGTTCATAGAGATGTGAACTGCTGTCAGTTCTAGATGTGCTGTGGCATTCCATGTTAGGCTTGCTGGGTATGAATTAAGCGCTTCTAGGATACTCAGTACTTTCACCAGATTTAAGGAATAAGGAAGCATTTTTGGCTGGAAATTTAATTCAAACAAGGAAAGGTTGTACTAACTAAACTGGTAGGAATGACATGATGTGAGAATGTAGCTTTTGAGCAATTTCTTACTGTAAATGGGTACTCAAATAAATTAATGAGAAAAGTGAGGTATGAAAATTTGCCATGGATGGAGAGCTATAACAGACCAGTACAGCAAGGAGAAGAGATTTCTTGAAAATGCTTAGAAAATGACAACTGCTTTAGACAAAAAAACAAATATAAAATCGGAGAGGTACGAAATTGGAGGAAAGTCAGAGCAGTCTTTGCACTGAGTTGCTGTCAGGGTTTGAGGGATCTGTGAAGATGCTGAGCTGTCATAATAAGGCTATTCTGCACTAAGAACGCAATCATTCACAGTGAACTGATATAATGCAAAGTATTAGACAAAACCCCATCAGATAATACCCAAAAAAAGGGAAATCATTGGACAAAAGTCAGTAAAAGAGGATGTGTATGCAGTTCCTCAACATTTTCAAGCAGTTTCTCCTGATCGTACAACAACCGTGTAAATACAGCAGGCAAATGTATGCTAACCAGCAGACGTTATCTTTTTAGAAAACAAAGCTTTATTGTCGTGCACATTCAGTAAGCCTAAAACACTATCCTGAGTTAACAACCCAGAGACGAATGTGTATAAGGCTTGCAAAGGCTCATAAACCTGTTAGCTAATTTAGTAGGAGGCTCTATCCTCCAGCCTTATTAACAATAAAGTATTTTAAATAACGTATGAGGAAAAGATTGCAGGGTTTATCCTGCTAGCACTTATGGCTGTTGTCACACTGCAACTATTAAAGTAATGGCACTTTAATGGTAATATATATGTATACACATAGCAGTCAGACGCTTCATTGTACAAGCACAATTATACATGCCTTACGGTACAGAGTTCACAATTACAAAGTCAATGTTTGCCAGCTGTTTTACTCTAGAATTATTTGTGAAACTGAATGTTTTCTCAGTGATGAGCCAGCCAAACCCCAAAAGTACAGGTGCATGTGTGTAAGGTGACAACATCTATTATTACCACAAACAGTAATGTTGCTGCAGTGGCAGTGTTACCCACAGACAGCAACATTGTGAATACCTGTTTGTTTCTAGTAGCTACTGGTGGCCAGTTTAATGGCAGCACTTCTGTGGCACTTGAATGTGAGACCATTTAAATCAACTGAGAATGACAGAAAATGCATCTTAGAGGTATCTGACTGTAGAAAACCATCTTCAAGCAGAAGTTTAAACTTCTGGGCAGCTATGTTTAAATTTAACCTTCCCTGTACAGTGACGTAATCTTTGGTCTGCTAAGTTTTGGAGTATCCAAAGAGCTACTCTTTCCAGTGGCTAGAGGGGTTAGGCCTTTTAAATTTAATTTATTCTCCGATGTCAGCTTTGGGACTGTATTGCTTAACATAATGGCTTCACTGAATTATAGAGTTATAGAATAGTTCAGGCTGGAAAGGGACCTCAGGAAGCTTCTAATCCAACCTCCAGTGAAAAGAAAGGTCAGCTGTAAGATCAGACCACATTGATTAGGGCTTTACGCAGTTGGGTCTTGCATTCCCCATTCCCCAGGCACTGGAGTGCTATTCCCAGGCTTTTTTCTATCAAGCCTGGTTTTGTCCCCCTCCCCCTTGTGAGGGGTTCCTCCTTCCCAGGTGCAGAACTTGGCATAGGTCCTTGCTGAATTTCACAGGGGTCCTGTTGGCCCATTCTTCCAGCCTCTTCCTCTGAACGTCAGCCCTGCCCTTGAGTGCATAAGTTGCTTCCCTGGCACTGCCACCAATTTGGTGACACATGCAAGCTTGATGAGATTAACTTCTATGGTTTCCTTCAGGTCACAGATGAAGATATGAAGGAGGGCAGATCCGCAGATCCCAGACTAGACCCTGATGGTACTCTGCTTGCTATCTTCAGGTAGAGTATGAGTCATGGATCTGTCCTCTGAGCCCGCCCAGCCTACTGTTTTCCATCAACATCATGTAGTTGTCTACATTTATAGACTATAAGGTCCACACTCAGATCCACAGCTGTTTTGGAAGAGAGCATTAAAAGCTTTAGAAAAGCTGAAGTAAATGACATGTATTGCTCTCCCTTGTCCCCAAAACCATTCATCTTCATCTAGAAAATGATCAAGTTGGTCATGTGTAACGTAATATTGATAAATCTGTACTAGCTGTCTTGAGTACCTTCTTCACATGTACCAGAAGTGTAGTCCAAGAGGACCTATTCCAGCAACTCTCTGCATTCACGTTTACTTTAGTTTAGTTAGGTTATGTGCAGTTTTTTTCTGAATCTATATGTACTGAACTTTGTGTGTATACTTAGACAACACAGGTCTTCATATCCTTATCAGTTACTGGGACTGCACGTGGTCCTTCACAAAACTGAGAACAAATCTGTTGTTGAACACCATTAACACATGTTGATTTGGCTTAGCAACTGATGATCCTTTTATTTCCAAATTCCATTGAATAGTTAAAGCGTTTTTTATGCAGTTTGCTTGTAAATCAGGCAGTTCTGCTCAGCAACATCAATCGTTACTTTTAAAGTCTCAGATTTGATCAATGAAATGTTCCTTGGGATACTGTTCTATTTGACATTTCACACTGTCATTGTGCATTTCAAACAAAACTGCATCTACTAGTAAAAAAAATTGAGTGTGCTGTGGATTTTCCATACCCTGTGGAGTTCACTTGTACATTTTTATTATGCATTGCATATCCTGTATTCAGCACCAAACTCATTTTGAACTTCTGAAAAAGTAGAGGTCCTAACATTTTCCTATGAATAAATCAGGTGGTCTCTGCTCTGTGTAGTACCTTCTGAGTGTGATACATTAACTTTAATCCTATTGAAGAAAAATCCCATCTCCAGTTTTTTGTTCAGTTTTTTTTTTTGTGGAATTCAGAGTGTATTTTGGATGCGTGTTTTGTATTGATAAAGCATCCTGCTTTATCAGTGTCCTATGGACTGAGCTTCTTGCAGCAGGGTAGTTGCAGTAATGCAGCAGAGTGCAGTTTGGCAAACGAAATTACAGATCCTCTAAGTCCCAAATTCCCACTCCATGCCCTGCTCCTGAAGGGTCATTGGGCACTGGAACAGGCTGCCCGAGGAGGTTGTTGAGTCACTTTCTCTGGAGGTGTTTAAGGCATAGGTGGACGAGATGCTGAGGGGCATGGTTTAGTGATTGATAGGAATGGTTGGACTCGATGATCTGGTGGGTCTCTTCCAACCTGGTGATTCTATGATTCTATGAATTCCTGACTTTTTAATGTGGGCAAACCCAGGCATTTTATTTCTAGACATGGCTGCCCCATCAGCAGGAGCTGTTGTTTCCTACTTTGTGCTTTTCATTACCAATAGGTGGTTGGAGGCCTTGAACATCTAGCAATTGCTCATAGATAACTGAGGAGCATGGAAATTGCAGCCTAATGACCTAGCACGTCAGTGAAATTTATATATATGCATACTAGGCAAGAGAGATATAACCCCCAAATGTTTCAATGCCTATTTTATTGTGCAGTTGGAGGCAGGAAGGGGGTGAGTAGAGGGTAATGCTGAGTGTTGGTTTTAATTGTTAACTGCTTCCAGTTACCATCACCAGTTGGGCTACAAGCACAAATGTTTTATGTGCGTTTCTGTCATTTAACACTAACTAAATTTTTGACTGGTGTTTTTTTTTTTTTTTGTTCTAAATTAAGGACATGTATGTCCTTGATGACAGCTGCTTAGACAGTAAGTGATAATAACAAGTGCCTGCAGAGGCAGATAGGGAGTGAATCTCTGTTATCACAGCCATTATCAGACAATGGCCATACCGCATGTTTTCAGTGATGGAAGCTGTTAAGTCTTAATCAAGTTCTTTGTGGTTGTATGGAAAGCATATCTGTCCTGTCTTCTCTAGCAGTTAATCCAATATCCGTGTCAATCTGAGATACCTATTGGCAAAATATGATCATTAAGTAGTGGTTGTGATTTGCATAAAGTTTTGATCTGCTCGTTTAGTTTACAGACTCAGAAAGGAGTTGAAATGTTTAATATGGATTCTGCTATGCTGCATCTGCTAGTGTGCACCTAAAGGCCAAAGGGGAAAACCTGAAGAAAAATAACAGGAAAAAGAAATTGGACAGTATTTTCTTGGACTACTGGAAGTAATAACGCATACATGTCAAGGTGAAAAAATCCTTGTCCAACAGGATTTTATCTCTGATTTAAATTTATGTTTGTAAATTTTGCCTCTTGTAATACATCTCTTAGTTTCTTAGTGAAGTGGGTTCTTTTATTGGCTAAAAGAGTACTTTGTCATAGTCATGGATGTTTTGTTTAAAAGCTTAAAATAAAAAAAGCCAGAAAGCTGGATTAATGAGAACTCAATATAAATTTAGTATTGTGTAAGTTCTTGATGTGACTTCTTGGAATCAAGAAATGGCTTTTACTGAAAAATACTGAAAACATAATGATAGATCAGTGATTGTCATTTTTGGTTGTTATTTGGTGAATATTGATGATTACAGTTTTTAGTTGTATTTTAAACCTCTTTCAGTGGTTTGTGTGACAGCTGGAGTTCAAAAACACTTCTGAAGGTGTCTTGTGGTTTCACTTAGAATGAGAGCCAAAGTGGTAATAGTGCTGTACTGTGAGGAATTGAATAATAAATTTAAGGACATCTGTGATACCCATGATCCTGGCTAGATGTGACTGAAGGCTGAAATCTTTATTCAGGAGAAATGCACAAGGTGAATGTACATGTTTTAGAATAATTAAGGTCAAAACCTGTAAGTGAGTAAATACAAAGGTTTTCTGGCTGGATCTGGAACAATGTTTAAACATGAAAATGCACAGCTTGGAAAGTGGATGTCCACTTGTGTGTTGCTATGTAAGTATTGATGACTGAAGTGCAATTTTAATTTCAGCTTTGATACTGAGTTGTAACTTGTCAGTTTTTTGAAATTTGTTTTTCATATAATTCTTGATTTCTAAAATTGCGTAACTGCTACTCTTGGCAATCCTACTGACAACCAAAATCAGTTAAGGAGAAATTCAAGCTCACTACTTTACTAGCATCCTTCATAAAACCTCTGTTCTGGTTTGAGCTAAAGCAGAATCAGTTTTCTAACTTCAGTTAAGTCTTGTCTAATTAACTTTATTTTCTGAAAGATAACAGTTTTTCAGGCAGTGTTTCTCTCTAGAAGCAATAACATGGGGCACTGGTGTGTAGAAAGGCCATTGCTTATGGTCATCTTCTGTGTACTTACTTTCCATGTTGCTCTATGTACATTTTAATTGCATCCTTTTTCAAAATAGGCACTGTCATGCTTAAGTTGAGATTTCGTGATGATGATTGCCTAACTCCTTCACTGCAGTTATGCATTTGAATTTGCTAAATTCTTAGTTTTCTAGGCATGATTTTCATGTACTTTTAAAAGTATATATTTGAAGAGACAGCAACAGAGCTCTTCTCCATCTTTAATTTTCCTTTCTGGTATATAAAATCATAGAACCATAGAATGGTTTGGGTTGGAAGGGACCTTAAAGCCTATCCAGTTCCACACCCCCTGCCATGGGCAGAGACACCTTCCACTGGATCAGGTTGCTCAAAGCACCATCCAGCCTGGCCTTGAGCACTTCTATGGGTGGGATATCTGCAGTCGCAAATACACAGAGAGGTATACCTGAAAAATCAGTAGTAGCACTAGAGTATGGTAGTTTTGCATCAGATATTTGCTGTCCATTCTCCCTCAATAATGTATGACTTTGGTCTCATTGTTTCTCTATAGTTTGGCTGTCCTCATCAGTAGAAGTCAGTGTCTTGATCCTTGTCAGTTACTCTAGACATAGATAACACAAAGATTTCCATAGTTTGTAAAATACTTGTAGTTTGGAAATCCAGCTGTACGCATGAAGTGGAAAGATACTGAAGTGAACATGTAATTGGAGTACTCAACGTAATCTGACCCAGGAAGGAAAGGGGTTTATTCCCTTTGTGAAACCAAGACCAGAGAATTTGCTTCTATTGTTGCAAGGAGAGATGAGAAAACAGAGGTCATTGTTGCTTCTCATTGTTTTTTACACGTTTTTCAATATTTCATCATTTTTATCTTGTACAAACAAAAAGTCAGTGAGGGAGTCTGTAAGGGTTAGTTAGCGTACATGAGCAGTTTTATTTTCAGGTGGAAAACCACATGTATTGTAGTGGGTGCTTAATATTAAAAGAGCATATCTGGAAATAGTTTGGTTTAAATACATGTAAAAACTGATTCACTGCAGCATAATACTAGTTTTGAAGTCAGTTGATTTTGATGTATTTTGGGACTGGAGTAATGCAAGAGTGAATCAGTCCCATAATTATTTTGGGAAAAAATTATTATGCTAGTAGGTTTGGAGAATTATTTCTGTATGAGTAATTTCTGTTTTGGGGGGGAAACCATACCTTTTTCATATGCCCAAATGAATTCTATCTTGCATATGCAGAAATGATTATTTTTAGGTTTTGTTAAGGAAGGATATTTTTCTCATCTGAAAATAGCAGATGTCTCAGATGAGTAAGAAAATTCAGGCATGCTGTTATGAGACAAAGTCCTGAAAAATCTGATTATTGTAATAAAAGAAGGGGCTGAAGGTTTCAAAACTGGCTTTATAGCACCTCTGAAATTAACGTATTAAAAAAAAATTAAGGTATTTGCCACTGCCTTGACAGCTGAAACTGTAACTCCAAAAGAAAAAATCAAGTTCTTAACAACTTCTCTGTGCCAAAGAAGAGAGGGCAACATTTTGGGTGTAAGTTAATCAAACAGATGACATTGGCTGACAGTGAGGAAGAAATTTTAGTTGTTATATTAATTGCTGTAGAAGTCATAAAATGATTCGGGTTGGAAGGGATCTTAAACATCATACAGTTCCAACACCCCTGCCTGTCCCATGGACAGGGACACCTTCCACTCAATCAAGTTTCTCAAAGCCCCAGCCAACCTGTCCTTGAACATCTATAGGGATGGGGCATCCTTGACCTCTCTGAGCAACCTGTGCCAGTGCCTCACCAACCTCACAATGAAGAATTTCTTAATAGAACCTTAGAATCATTAGGTTGGAAAAGACCTTCAAGATTATCAGTTCCAACTGTACCTGTCCACTACAAAATCATATCCCAGAGCACTTCATCTACCCACCTTTAAAACACCTTCAGGGATGGTGACTCAATCATCTCCTTGGGCAGCTTCTTACAATACTTGATAACTCTTTTCATGAAGAAATTTTTCCTAATGTCCAGTCTAAACTTACCTTGACACAGCTTAAGGCCATTCCCTCTTGTCCTATCACCTACCACTTGGGAGAAGAGACCAACACTCACCCCTCTGCAATCTCTTAGATAGTTGTAGAGAGTAATAGGTTTTCCTCTTAGGCTCATCTTCTTTAGGCTAAACAACCCCACTTCCCTCAGCTGCCTGTAGGAAAGATGTGTTTTCCAGCCCCTTCACCAGCTTTATTCCACTTCTATGGGCATGCTCCAGGACCTCACTGTCTTTCTTATACTGAAAGGCGCAAAACTGAACACAGAATTTGAGATGCGGCCTCACCAGTGCTGAGTACAAGAGCAGAATCACTTCTCTGGTCCTGCTGGCCACGCCATTTCTGACACAAGCCAAGATGCTATTGGCTTTCTTGGCCACCTCTGGCTCATGTTCAGCCTCTGTCAACCAGCACCCCCAGGTCCTTCTTCTCTAGGCAGCTTTCCAGCCGCTCTTCCCCAAGCCTGCAGCACTGCACAGGGTTGTTGTGACCCAAGCGAAGGACTTGACATTGGCCTCATTAAACTTCATACCGTTGGTCTCAACCCATCAGTTCAGCCTACTCAGATCCCTTTGTAGAGGCTTCCTACCCTCCAGCAGATCTAGAGTTCCTCCCAGCTTAGAGCCATCTGCAAACTTGCCAAAGGTGCACTCAAACCCCCCATCCAGGTAGTTGGTAAAGATATTGAACAGGGCTGGACCCAGCACTGAGCTCTGGGGGACATCACTTGTGACTGTCCTCCATCTGGATTTAACTCCACTCACCACCACTCTTTGGCCCCGGCCATCCAGCTAGTTTTTAACCCAGCAGAGTGTAATGTCTGTTGAGGCCAGATTCTCAAGCAGAATACTGTGAGAAAAGGTGTCAAAGGCTTTTACCAAAGCCCAGGTAGACTACATTCACAGCCTTTCCCCTCTTCCATCAGGCGGGTCACTTTGTCATAGGAGGCAATCAGGTTAGTTTGGCAGAACCTGCCCTTCATAAACACAAGCTGACTGGGCCTCGTCAGCCAGTCATCTTGTGTGCGGTGTGTGATAGCACTCAAGATGACCTGTTCTGTGAACTTCCCTGGCACCAAGATCAGATTGACAGGTCTCTAGTTCTCTGGATCCTCCCTCTGACCCTTTTTGTAAATGAGTATAACATGTGCCAGCCTCCAGTTAAGTGGAACTTCCCCAGCCAGCCAGGACTGCCGGCAGATGATGGAAAGAAGTTTGGCAAACACCTCTGCCTACTCCCTCAATATCCTTGGGCGGACCCTCTCTGGCCTCATACTTATGAAGATCTGATTGGCTGAGCAGGTGTGTAACCATTTCCTCTTGGATCAAGGGACCTTATTCTGCTCTTCCTCCCTGCCTACTGGCTTGTGAGGTTGAGTAGCCAGAAAACATCTTACCTTACTGTTAAAGACTGAGGTAAAGAAGGCATTAAGTACCTCACCCTTGTCTTCAACCTTTGTCACTGTTGTCCCCCTCTGCACCCAGTAAAGGATGGAGGTTCTCCTTGGTCCTTCTTTTGTCTTTGATATATTTGTAGAAAGTTTTTTACTATCTTTCACAGAATGGACCAATTGAAGTTCTAATTGGGCTTTAGTCTTTCTGATTTTGTCTCTACATGATATCACTTCATCCCTGTAGTCCTCCTGAGATGCCTGCCTCTTTTTCCAAATTTTATATATTTTCCACTTTCTACTGATTTCTATCCAGAGCTCTCTGCTCAGCCAGGCCGATTTTCTTCCCTGCTGGCTCATTTTTGGGCACATGGCGATGGCCTGCTCTTGTTGCCACCATGAATTCTTCCTTAAAAAGCATCCAGCCCTCTTGGGCTCCTTTGCCCTTAAGGACTGTCTCCCTTGAAACTTTATTGACCAGACTTCTGAACAGTCCAAAGTCTGCCCTCTGAAAGTCCAAGGTGGCCATTCTATGGACTACTCCCAGCCCCTCTCCTTACTTCTCCTAGAACCAAGAATTCTATCATCTCATGGTTGCAACTACACACTATCTAATCCACATCTCCTCTCTTTCAGCTTAAATCGGTTACCCCTTTCCCTATCACCTCACTCCCTGATAGATATTCGCCTTAATGCAGCTTTCAAAGGTGTTTGAGGTTGTGGGTTCAAACTAGTTTAAATTTCTTTCCAGGCTTCATTACAGTATATAAATTGCACTAATAGGTCTGTTATGTGAAGTTTCTTAATTAGCTCAGAGATAAGTATGTGGTAACATAACTGTCACAAATCCTAGCAGTCTGAAATGTTTATTAGGTTTTTTTTATTAAATTGTCTGAGACAGATGAGCATTAACCAAACCTGAAAAGTAGAGAAAAAAAATGTAAATATATTCACGTAGCACAGAGAAACATTGAGCCATCACTGAGGAGTGACCTCTGTGGCTCTTGCCAGATAAACATTCTTACTGAGTATCCATGCAGAAATGTAAAATCTTCCTCTCTATTTATTAAAACCATAACTCAGTGAGAAAAGACAGATGTTTTGGGACAAATGGGGAAAGATAATAGGGACTAGAATATAGTTGCAGTCAATGTACCAGGTACCAAAAGACTACCATCTGCTGCAGTTTCAAAGATGCCCTCAGTTGTGGCCAAACTTAATTATTCTTTCTGATGTGTTGCTGTCCAAACATCAGCAGGTCAGGTAAAAAATTATGGTGGTATCGTCTTATTTACAGAGAGAGAAAAAGCATCCTTCTGGGGCTCTGCTATGGAAAGGCATGAGAAATGCTGTTCTTAGTGTACATAGAATATTGGTAGGAATATTAGTGTGGAATTAAGTATAGTGTTGGAACACTAAATATTTTCTCCTGACAACAGAAGCACATAACAAAATAGGAAAAGTGAAAATAAAAGAGGGGAAAGTTGTAGCAGACAGAGAAATCTGGGAGCAGAAAGAGTCCTAAGGACCTGTTTTATCTAGAGATGTTCTGGGGAGAGAAATCGACAACAGGATTCCATGTACAAATAAAAAAAAGGTACATTTTGTAGATTTTAAGGTTGGGCTTTAGGAATTTAAATTATGGATGTATCCTTTGAGGAGAAAAAGGAATTACAAGATTTACACGTAGTAAAAAAATAAAATACTGAATACCTCCCTTTCCTTCTCTGCACCTTGTATCCCAGCCACCTACATTCATGGTATTAGACTTTCTATCTCATCTGCACTCAAATGCAAAAATTGACTCAGGCAGCACAAGCTGATTAAGATCCCCCTTAAATCACTGTGCATCCTGCTGTTAACTCCTGTCTGCGTGATTTGGTCTAGATTGACCAGGACCTGTGACAGATGAGGTCCCTACCTAGACCAGAGCTTCAAAACACTGATTTATATTAAGATTGCATTGGAAAAAGTACTTCTGAAACACCTCAAGCTGGCACACATTGCAGCAATATTACAATACCACAATCTTGTTCCTGTTGCTGTAGGAAATGAAATAACAAAGGGAACCTGTAAGCATACCCAGTATTTAACATCAGTAAATCAGTCTGATATATACAGTAAGAAGATACATATATTGGGGTTTTTAATATTTCTAATATATTCTCATTCCCAAATTTCTCTTTCTGATTGAATCTCTGGCCTTATGATGTGTTCTCCTAAAGATTTAACAGCTACTACTTCCCTTAAAACAGGCATATGACAAAAATAACTTCTTAATGGCAGGGGGACAAAGGCAGTGCCACCCAGGAGGGGAGGCAGCCTCTCCTGCAGGGACCGATGCTGCTCTGATGCAGCACTCTGACTTTTTCACAGGAGTGAAAGTGGTGGCTGCTTCCAGGTTTGCTTTCAGGCTGTTGAGACAAGTTGGTGTCTCTGCTCCCATCTCATCTATTGCAGCATAGATATACAATAATGTATATGGTTTGAAATTATGTTAGAGACTGTTGCATGCCAGAATAAAAGCAAAGAGGAGAGCAGGTAACCAGAGTGTAGAATCCAGTTATTAGGTAAGATGTTCTGATATCAGCAGCTCAAATCAATATGCAAGTAATGCTGAAAATAATTACCTTCCAGGAGACCTCTGCCATCCAGAGCTGGATTTCTGCCACCACTTGGCTTTCACCTTACTTCTGCAAATCACTACTCTGCTTGTTTCTTCCCCAAACGTTGAAAATGGCATTTGTATAAGGAGAGTGGACTGTATTTTGTATTTTCCTATTGGTTCTGTACAGTATTTGTTCAGACCATGACCAGAAAGATAAATCAGCAGTATAAAACTTCAAAGTGTGGTCTTCCTTCTTCAAACTTACCTTTGCTGATGAGCATTGAAATAGACACCATTATGGCCAGTAAAATAACATTAGTGGCTTCTGAGATCATGCACATGGAAATGGCTAGTATGTCTCACTAGTGAGAGCTCTTGTTGCAGGTCCTTTGAAAAATCAGATTCATGTCACTCTTCCACTCTTGTCTTTGTTTTTAAGATTTTCTTGTATTTTGTCCTTTTAGAAGTATAAAACCTGAGTGGACTGGGGAACAGACTGGGCTTTTCCAAATGTTTTCCTGATCAGCCTTTCCCCTGTCTTAGCCATGATGGCACTGGCACTAGTCTGAAGCTGTTGATAGGTGGTTGGACTTCAGCACTTTCTCTTAGATGTTAGCTTCTGATCTGGACTTGACAGGTTATTTGTCTAAAAGATACATGCATGTTTACTCATCATAGGTGATGAGATTTCATATTTCGCCTCTTTCTGTTCCCATAGTTTATGACTGAGCTTTCTTCTTTTACCCTTGCAACGCCATTATAGGCAGATGTAGACTGCATTTACACTGAGGATCCAAGGCATAGACCCATCTGACCTAGCTTGGAACAAGCATGGCCTCCTTCAATACAGAGTCCAGCACAAAAGCCACATGGCACCCGAGTTCCCACTTAGGTGAGTTGCTTTGAGCTCCACATTGCATCAGCTAAAGGGCTAAAGTGCCCAGCTGAAAAATGATCTGGTATTGAGCTGCAGTTGATCTTTAGGTTAAGTTGCTCTGCACTCAGTCCCAAGTGTCTCACCCAAGGTCACAAAAGTGACATCGATGATAATGTCTTAGCTGAAGCCAGCTGCCTCAAATCCCAGTCTTGGGCCCTGACCACTGGACCATCCTGCTCTCTCACAAGATACAGCTTTGAAACGCAGGTTGTGCCTGTCTGTGTGTTTAATGCCATATTCTTTCTCAGAGAAAGTATATCCTTTTTCACAGATCTCTCTTTCCTTGTAGGTCAGTCTCTTTAGTCCTCACTTTCCAGCTTTTTCCTTTCTGTCAATACCTCTGGAAATGAGGGGTCTAGAAGAAATGCTATTTTAAATAGTAAGTACTGATACTTAAATGACAGTCATAACAATTGCAACATAGAATCATAGAATAGTTTGGGTTGGAAAGGACTGTAAAGATCATCCAGTTCCAACTCCCTTGCCATAGGCAGGGACACTTTCCACTGGATTAGTTTGCTCGAAGCCCCATACAAACTGGTCTTGAACATCTCCAGGGATGGGGCATACACGACTTCTTTGAGTAACATGTGCCAGTGCCTCACTACCCTTACAGTAAAGAATTTATTCCTAGTTTTTAATCTAAATCTCCCCTCTTTCACCTTAAAACTATTCCCATCCCATCCCTACACTCCCTGATAAAGAAGCCCTCTCCAGCTTTCCTGTAGCCCCCTTTCAGCACTGGAAGGTCTCTTTTCTAGGCTGAACAAGCCAAGCATTCTCAGCCTGTCCTTTTATGGGAGGTGCTCCAGCCCTTGGATCATTTTTGTGGCCTCCTTTGGACACACTCCAACAGATCCATGCCCTTCCTGTGCTGAGAACTCCAGAACTGGATGCAGGGCTTCAGGTGAGGTCATCTCAGTCTGAAGAAAGAATAGTTGAAGCATAATACATAATAAATTATTGTTACAATAAACATTATTTTCTGTCAAGTGTAAACAAACATTTAGTGAATCTCTCTCTTCTACCTTAATTTACTGGGTGGGACACACCTGAATCACAGATTGCCTCAAGGACTTACCACTCTCTAGTCACACATTAATTCACAGCTGGTTGCTGTTGTCATAAATCTATTAAGTTAATTTCCTGTGCAGCAGCTTTTATCCTTTTCTCATGCTTTCTCAGTTTTACACTGTTGTTAGTTATGTGAATTGTGTTTAAGTACTAAATAAGGCACTTGATTAAAGACAGTGAGGGAAGTGGCTGAGATGTTGAGGGCTAGTGTTTTAAAAAGGGTACCTAATTAAAAATTTGCATATTCATGCCTGTTACCAGATTCGTGGGCACAGATGAGTAACATCTAGAAGATTAATTGTTAAGTGAACAAGTATCAATTTCCATTTATGCTGTGAATACTAAAAGGCTTAGCTGCAAAAAAAAAAAAAAAGCACCTCTAATTTATTGCCTGAGACTGGATATTTGGTCCATTGTGCAAATCACAGATATTAAAAAATGTATTCCTTCCAGATACAGCTTTAATCATAGAACAGTTTCAGTTGGAAAAGACCTTTAAGAATATCAACTTGCAGGTAGTTCTCCAGCCACTCCTCTCCAGTCCTGTAGCGTTTCCCTGGGGTTCTTTTGTCCCAAGTGTAGGACTCAGCACTTGGCCTTGTTGAACCTCATGCAATTGGTCTTGGCCCATTGATCCAGCCTATCCAGGACCCTCTGTAGATCCTGCCTACTCTCAGGCAGATCAAGACTCCCACCCAACTTAGTAGCATCTGCAAATTTACTGGAGGTACACTCAGTTCCCTCATCCATGTCATTGATGAAGATATTAAACAGATCTGGCCCCGATACTCAGCCCTGGGGAACACCACGTGTGACTGACTTCCAGCTGGATGTAACTCTGTTCATCACAACCCTATGTGCCATCCAGCCAGCATTTGCCCAGAGAAGTTTATATCCATCATAAGCCATGAGTAGTCAGCTTCTCTAGGAGAATAATGCAATAGATAGCCTTTAAGAATGACAAAACTATTGCAGCTGAGTACAAAGGTTCTCTGTAAAAAAACAGAAATGAAAGAGAAAGGGAAATCTGTATCACAGTGGTTAAAGCATATCTAGTCTATTTATTTCACTGTATTAGCAATGGGGGTTTCAGAAAGTGAGACTGATTCAATCTTTAGGTTATTTCAAAGAGACTTAAGCACATTTTAAGTGCTTTGTAGAATTGTGACCCAATACAAATGATGGTTCATTCTAAAATGTTTTGTAAAATCTGTAGTTGTGAACTGCTTTCAGGAGAGATATGAATTAATTTTGTATCTTGAGTATAAACAGCATCATAGAGAAAGGCTCATATTTCTCACTGAATGACGAGGCATGTTTAACTGAGTGCTAGTTTAATATTCATGTCAGAAAAAATTGTAAGGTGACAGTGATGTGGCCCTAACATTGCTTTATGGCAGATATGCAGTCCAAGAAAGTTAAGTTTCTCCAAGAAAATGTTTTTAAATAAGATTCCATGTAAAATTAAGCTTGGAAAAACAATCAAGATGATGGAATTGCTAAAATAAAATCAAATCACCTAGCATACCATATTAAAAGAGAAAAATGCCTTTACTTTGTCAATTTCTCCAAATTCTCCAGTAATCATCATGCAATTATGTTTCAATTGCTGTATAATTATGCTCCTATAAACAGTTTCAGTCCAAATTTCCTTTTTGTGCTTGAAACATTAGGTTTTTCATCAAATGTTTAAACAGTTATTCAAAGTGAAATCTATAAAAAATTATTATAAGATGCTTAAATTATAATCATAGGGGTATTATTTGATATAATCAAATTCTGGTTTATATAATCTCAGAAAGAGAGAATTGTGTCTTTGTTGTAAGTTTTATATACAGGTACTATAAGTGATTTTTCTCTTTAAGAAAAGTGGCAGAACAGCTGTTTTTCATGGAGGAAAAAGTCCTGTAGACAGAACAGACAAGATCCACTAAAAATTTGATTCTAGAAAGGAGCAAATTTTTCCTGTCCTATTGTGCCATTTTACTTGACTTCTAACCCCATTATTCTGGCCAGCATAGTTCCTCTGGAATTACTTTAAAGCTCTTGAGGTCGACTCTAATTTCATGTAATTGAGGTCTCACCTGAGTATAATAAGCCAGAAAGATGTTTCCTTGTGTTTTGTATTTTCAATTGTGTGAAAAAGGTAAGAGAATGATAGTGAAACATTTGGTCTTGATAATGAAAACATTGCCATCCATTTTTTGAATGGGATGTTTGGCTGGGTGCAGGTAAGGCTAAGTGAGATGGGAGTAATTGTCCCCTTCTTTCCTGGAGAAGTTATCATCAGTTTTCATAAAATTTGAACCCCTCACAGGGTTCACTGTTACCTTTCCCACCAGGGATGTAATTTATACGCTTGTTGGTGTAGTAAGCAACTTCGTCATCTGCCTTAATCTCTGGGCTTCTGGCTGTTTTGCTGGCACAGACCCAAAAAGCCTTGCTTCTCTTAGCAGGTCTGAGGAGGGCTGGCACAACCTAAAATGCAGAACCTCCTCTGGCCACGAACCCTCAGTGCAGAGTCCAACATGCTCAGCTGAGGGTCAGTGTTGAGGTGATAGCCAGGGAGAGTGAGTTACAGGTAAGCCTGTGCCCTATGGCACTTGATACAGGATGCTGATAGCTTGGTCTTACACCTCTAAGGAAGGAAGATGGCAGCATAGGATCCACAGAAGCTCAGGCTGTTTCTCTGTTACCCATTGAAACCCAGAATAGGACTGAGAGGTTTTGGCATCTTCTAATTGGGGTGACACATATGGCGTATGAACCAGGAATATAACTACAAATTTTAAAGATGTAAAGGTCTTACAAGTAAAGATCTTAGCCTGCTTTATGAAGACCATTTAGTGTTAAATCCTTGGGTGGCTGCTAAAACGTGTCTGTCTTTTGTGGATTAGCTACATAAAATTCTGTAATGGACACATCTACTAACCATATGTGAAAAGGTAAATGCTGCTGATTCTTATGGAAACTATATATAAAAATACATCTCATATATATACACACACACACACACACATATATATATGTACTAAACTAGCATGTTGTCTACTGCCTGTTTTCCAGTTAAAAAAAAAAAAAAACTAAGCCATCCTTTATGAGGTTGCAGAGTTTAGTCTTGGTGAGTTTTGCCCTTCTTTTATCATTATTGCTTCACAAATGGTTATGGTGCTATCTGAGTTTACAATATATATTTTTTAAAAATAATAAATGCTACAAGAGCCATGTGTACCCTTATAACCTTGTGCTTCAAAATTAACATTGAATTAGTTAACCAAGGGAGGAGTTAATGGGTTTAATACAGTGCTTTAGCAGCAAATAATCTGTTTAGAGGATGTTTATAATTCAAAAGCATTGTACCAGTTGATTTGAGATGGCATGTCAGCAAGAATAAAAATATTGGATGTGAAAGCAGAAACTGCAGTGACAAAACAGTTAAGGAAAATACTGGTGTTTTTTAAAGAAACACAATAGTTAGTGTTCATCATTTGAAGTGCTCTAAGGAAAAGAAGTAGTAATGGGTGTTACCAAGTAAGATAATACAGATTCCAGTGGGTTCTGGGGGTGAAATACAAATTCTCTCTGATACTAATGTATTTGGTGAAAAATCACTTACAAAGCAAACAGCTTGCACCTGCAGGAAGTCACAAGCAAAGTCACTGAGAGGAATGGGAGAGATTAGAAAGCTGTGAAGGACTATTTACGTGCAACAAACACCTCTGACACCTGTTCTGTTGTAGATGAGAAAAAGCTCCGTACTTAGGATGGGATTGGTGTCCTCTGGCTTCAGAGAGGGAGGTTAGAAGTGATGTTCTGAAGGTGATAGAGGGAGGGATGGATGTGTACTCTGTGTCTTGCCACACAGTCCATAGATCTAACTTTGTAAGTTATGACTTTGTCTCTAATATGATATTCTTTGTATTTGGATACAGATACCTTTTTCATTCTGTCTCTGGTGAGCAATGATAGAGCCTGAGGGAATGACAAGAAGATGTGCCAAGGGAGCGTTTAGGTTGGGTATTAGGAAAATGTTCTTCACCCAGAGAGTGGTGGAGCACTGGAACAGCTTCCCAGGGAAGCAGTCATGGAGCCAAGCCTGACCACATTCTAGAAATAGTTGGACAATGCCCTTGGACACCTGGTATGAATGTTTGGGTTACCCTATGCAGGGACAGGATTTGGACTTGATGAACCTTGTGGGTCCCTTCCAACTCAGGATATTCTATGATTCCATTGTACCAATGCCTCTATTATGCCCATGAACTTCACAGAACGGAGGAAATGGAAGATTGAATGCCTTCTGAATGCTTAGTTGGAACTTATTTCAGATGGTATTGTCACGTGGTCTGAAAACTGGGATATCCAATGATGGATACATAGGAAAGATATCTATTTAAGTAAGTTTCAGATCTTACTAAGTATCTTTGGTTTTGATCTAGGAGAGAAATAAAATGGAAACTCGCAGAGGCAGCTAAATCAGGAGAAATGGTGAATGCTGGTGAGGGTGGACAAGTTTAGTTTTACATAGGCACTTAGAAGCTCAAGCAAGGAGCAGAAAATATATTAAAAAGTAAATTTTAGAGAACTGAAATTAATAATTCTGGGAAATAATTTAGCTCTTCAGAGGGAGGGGAAAAATCAGAAAACATCAAGAAGTGAAAATTACGCAGCAATTTTCATTTTATCATGCAGATGAAATTCTGGAAGAACTACATTAATTCCTAAGAGTAGCAAATTTTACCTTCCTGACATGCGAATGTAGATCCTATTGATACGTCTGCATGCAGCTCCCTCATATAGCTGAGGGTGGGGATTGTTATTACAGAAGTACAGGTGGTCTGAAATCAGGGGAAGACTGTGCACCAGGTTGCAAGCTTAACTGAACCTCTTTCCAGCCAAGGCCTTAATTATGTCTTTAGCTTTAAGCTGACTGAGGTCTGTGACCTTAAATTTTGCTTTCTGGATGACAGTTTTTGTGCATGCTGCTCACTGTAGAGGAAAAGCATGGTATATGACCCTGATCTGATCTCTCAGTAAAGTAGTTCTCCTCCCCACAGCCCTTGGGGAAAAATATAAATGCCCTCCCTGAACTGGATTAATCCAAAAGAAAGTGCGTAGATTAATTTTGCCACCAGACTTCATCTCTGACACGGGGCAAGTCACTTCAACCATCTGCATCTCTTTTCTCAGCATATGCTTTTAAGCTTATACCTCTTCCATTTTATGTGCTGCGGCTGGAAACTCAACTATCTCCTGTTACGTGTTTACATGGTGTAAGGACTGTAGACTGTAGACATTGCTATAATGTAAATAGGAATAATAAAAGGATGGAAAAGATGCAAAACTATAGGT
Source organism: Clamator glandarius (assembly GCA_033459285.1). Classification (NCBI taxonomy): domain Eukaryota; kingdom Metazoa; phylum Chordata; class Aves; order Cuculiformes; family Cuculidae; genus Clamator; species Clamator glandarius. The sequence continues at coordinate 3,375,857 of JAUNZM010000250.1, read as the reverse complement.
GAGAAAGAAAAGCAATGTTTTGGGTGCATGCTGGACTGTCACATAAATAGAAGAGCTTTCATTCTTTGGCTGGGAGACTGAGGCTTTTGATGGGCATGTGCCACTGACAGAAGATCATGGTGGGGTACTCTGCCTCTCTGAAACACCAGGAGGCAATTTGTGTGTATTGTATAGCCTAGAGAGTCACTGGCAACGTGTCATCTTCAACTGAGCTGCTGATTAGATAGTATCTTCATTATATCCATTTAAACTGATGTTATTTTTACATCAACTTTATTATATATAATTCAGTGGATATTTTCAATTTTGAGACTGATCAACACAATCTTTTGATTATGTCAAAGCAAACAGAATTCAATGTTAGCTGAAAACCTCAGCCTGACAGAAACAAAGTAACTGCTTGCATTCCCAGTCAGCATCTCCAAATTATAGCCTAAATTATAGTCTATGAGAACGCCTTTTCACAAGCTTCCCTTATTTTCCTTTACACATCTTGGTGATGGAGTGCAGCGCGCGCACACACACACACACACATTCACCTGTTACAGCCTCATAAATCCCTGGATAGCAGTGGTTTAGGGAAAGGGTGGTACTTCACCTATTGAAAGATGATAGACTTGACTTGGCCAATCCCAGTGGCATCCTGAGTGCGGAGGGCGGAGTAGACAGATGAGTAGATAGGCGTTCAGAAAGTCTGTGAGAGGCTCCTCTGTTTCATCAAGTGTAAGCACAGTCCTGTAGTCTTTATCTGTGTAGAGTGAGCCACTGCCTTGTTGGGAGTGGAGGAATATACCACCAGTTGTAGCTGCCAGTGCATGACAGTGGCCTTCAACAGACTCTTGGCATCCTGACTTTATAATTTCTTGCTGACTCAACAGGAATGTTAGTCTGGAGCTCATCAGACTTTACCACACTAATTTCCTAGCATTTATTTTTCTCTTTGGTTTGCAGTTTTGTGTTCTTCTGACAGAACGGGTCTTCTAACAGAAGGGGTCTTTGTCACAGAGTGAGCTTCTCTGGTTTAATGCACATAGTATGCGATTGCTATTTTTCTTTCTTTGTTTAGAAATCTACCACCTCTGGAGTGCTTTCTTGTTTGTGCTTTAGTAGTCATGGATCCATATAAGCCATTGTTGGCCCATATGCATCACAGTTCTTTTTACATGACTTGTATAAGTGTAAGTTTAAAAAGCACAGATCCTGTGGTGAAGTGGTCAGAGATCGGTATGTCCCTTGGGATATGAAGAGGAAGAAGAACTACCACTCTTTTTTTTGCAGAAATTGATGTTTTCTATGACGGCTGGGATTTTGCTACTGGGAAAGGTGCTGTCAGCAATGAGGGTGATGAGCCTCAGAAACTAGGCAAGAATGTCTGAAAAGATATCAAGGTCCCTTACTCTTTGGATTGTCTAAGCTGGATCATTTCCCTGTGCCTTATTGCCATACCATCTATAGCTTGACATCTGTATTCTTTGCAAATTGCTGCATTATGAGTGTTATTGGATTTTTTTGATAGGCAGACCCCTCTCAGATATTTATTTCAAATTACTTTTAATATACTAAGATCTTTTAGCTTCTAACTGTTAACTAATTTTAATCATGCTGCATTTTGACTATGATATAAATAAAGCAAAATGTCTGAAAAAAACCTAAGACCTAGCATATAAGTGTACCCAATGCCTTGTTTTTATTCAATTCAAAGGGAAACTGTAGTTCTGCATTTTTAAAAGCTTTCCTTAGTTTAGATACTCTCAGCAGTTGAAGATATATCTCCTTTTTTTTTTTCTTTTACTTTCTTGGATGCATTCCCCCATACCTGCCTCATCTGCTCAAAGTGAGTTCAGCTCACTGCCGTTTTTCCTTTCCTACTCAATGTCTCCTTCACAAGGAACTCCATGCTTGTGGCCACTGGACATGCATCCTGTATTCTCCTGCTGAGATTACTCCTTGAGTATGTTCCTCTAAGGACCTTGGCTATTTATAGACTAAAACTTAAAGTTAATATAATTGCATTTAAAAAAAAGAAACCTACTGCATTATCTTCCATTCATATGTATTAGTTTCCTAAATGACCATATAATCATATTGTCCTTCTGCCTTGTCCTTCCTTCTCCTTTACTTTTCTCTTAACTTGGTTTATAAAATCTTATGTACTAGTGAATTCATCTTTACAGGCAGCCCTGAAGTCTGTGGCTATTCTGTTTATTGGGTTACAAAAGAATGGCTAGGTATGTGAGAACTCCTAACTACCCTTCCTTGTTTCAACCTTGCACATCAGCTTTTCTTTGTGTTACTTACACAGAGACTTGCTGACTAAGTGAGGTAGGCATTGTGCCTTTTTATGTTTGCTGCTGCAGAGCATAGTGATGGCTTTTAGTATTGGAAGGTAAAAGATTAGTCAGGATTTGGAGGTGAAACAGTAGTATAGCGGCCTTGCAGTACCTGAAGGAGGTGTACAAAAAAGCTGGGGAGGGACTTTTTACCTGGGCGTGTAGAGACAGGACAAGAGGGTATGGCTTTAAATTGAAGGGGGTTAGGATTTAGACTAGACATTAGGAAGAAATTCTTCACAATGAGTGTGGTGAGACACTGGCACAGGTTGCCCAGGGAAGCTGTGGATGCCCCATCCCTAGAAGTGCTCAAGACCAAGTTGGATGGGGCCTTGAACAGCCTTTTTTAGTGGGAGGTGTCCCTGCCTGTGGCAGAGGGGTTGGAACTGAAAAAACTTGAAGGTCCCTTCCAACCCAAACCATCCTATAATTCTATGATAAGATAGCAAACAGAATTGGTTCCACTCTCACTTCCTCAACATTTTGTTATCTGGTGTCTTCTTAGCTCAGATGCTACTGTTCTCATTTGGTTGTTACTGACAATCTCCCTTTAAGTCTAAAATTGTACAAGGCTGGTCATAATTAACATGCCACTGTGGTGCTTAGTTATAGAGCTTCACAATGTTGTGTACCTAGAAAAACAGGAAGGGCATTATACTTGTCTTTCATGCTCAGTGAAGGTTTAGGCTAGTTGCTGGGCTTTAAGGGGCATCCAAGGTGATATCCAACAAAAAAATCTGTAACTTCATGTAAAACTTCTGTTTTATGTTCTGGGATTGCTGCAGGGCATCCTTGAAAACTCAAAGTCCCTGCTCCCTCAGACTTAGGAAAGGACGAAAAAAGAAAACAAAGGTGTGGAAGTAACAGAGGTTGGATTAGATCAAGATCACCCAGCAGGTCAATGACTGTGCTGGGACTGTGGTCAAAATCTACTGCATTCTAGATCAGTCTTCTCTGCTTCATCTTCTCTGCTCAAGTGACGTGGGCACTGTGTCTAGTAACACACAGTTCTGTTGTGCTGCTTTAAACTTTGCAGTAATGGAGAACTAGTTTTCAGGCACCTCTTGTGTTCCCTGAAGTGAGGGACACTGCCTATTGCTCTTCATTACCTATTTATCTTTGATAAAAATTCTGAAAATGTGTAATGTGGTGATGGGCTGCTGGAAGGAAGTGCTGCAAGGTGGCATCAAAATGTTCATTTTCCACATAAAGCCACAGCCAAGCAGACTGTGCCCCATCCTGCTTCACTGGCCGTATAAGCCCACTGTTTCTGTCTTCCCATATTCCATTCACAAAATAGATAGCAGACATGCACATATCACCACCTCAACATAACAACTGTACATTTGGTGTGTGTCCTTAGAAGAAATAAAGCTCTAGTTTGTTGGAGGCTTGGTTTTGCTCAGAAATACCCTGCCTCTGGACAGAAAAGGAGAGTACATAGTTTCTCAGGGTAGCTCACTGTCACACACTCATCGTGACTTTTTCTTTCTTGGTGTGATTTGGTGGAACCAGCTAGTTTCTGACAAGGTTAGAAATCACAGTTTCAAGATAGATAATACACTGATTATTTTCCCCATAATAATTAAAGTAGGGCCTTTTAAATGGGGCAGGAGGTAACAGTTTATTTCAAAAACTGTTTGGAAATAACGTCGTTGTTAGTTTTGGTGAACAATATTCAGCGTCTGTAAGCACAGATGAGAAGTGTGATAGAGAACAGCTTCTTGTGGTTGGCACTCCGGATCAAGAAGTTAGTGCATACTTCTTCTGATACCTGTCCATCTGCCATTACAATGAGCTCATTTCTGAAGACTGAAGGTAAACATTGTCTGCACATATTTCATACCAAATTCTTTAAATACTGAGAATTTCCAGGGTAAGTGAGCTGCTGTTGTACTTATGGACAGGAAAGATGATACTACTAGGTATGGTGAAGTCTCCAGAACTTTGAACAGCACGCCCCATTTGATTAAGTCCTCGTAGCTAGTCAATAGATTAAGAAAGTGAACTTTCTCTCTAGACATTTGGGATTTTCCCTCCGCTGCTTGCTGTCCCATTGAAGACTTATTTCAGCTCAGTACTTTAGTGCTATTGAGATGTTCAAGATGGCAAAACCTTATAGGTCATCTGATCTGTGTTCCATCAGTACATCAATGCACCTGAAGAGTGGTTCAATTGTGTTCTTTTAAAAATAATACTCTGACACATGCATCATCTCAACTACAGTACGTGTTCTTCTAACTACAGTACAAGGAATACCTCTGGGACAATAATTACCTTGTAATCCTATGTGTTGAGATCTCCTGCAAATGAATAATTCACAGTAGCCAAAGAGAACTGAAGGCTTCATATTAATATGAAAGTTTCTGTGGATGGGCTTTTTTTCTGGAAAATATCACAAGGGAGCAGATCAAGGTTAGCTTGAACCTCAGGGAATTTCTGACTATTAAGAAAACAATTGAGTTCTTTTTTTATTTACACATTATGAAACCTAATTTTAAGTTCCTTGGTTTGGAGCTTCTTGCCAGGCAGCTTTTTTTTTCCTCACTTGGGTTATTGCCAAAATATAGCATAAACATATTAGCCCTTTCTTTTTCAAAAATGTTAATCTTGTTGCTTTTACTATACCACATAGCAAATAATAGACAAACAAGAGGCATGAAACCTTCTTCGTTTTAGGGCTCAAATTAATTTAGTCCTCTAGATATTTTTAGACTTGAAGCAAGTAAATTGGTTTTGAAATATTATGTTACACATTTATTTCTAACAAAGTTATATTTTTCATTCACTTTATGTTCTAATGGGAGTGTAGGGACTTTGGCAAACTGTGATGTTGATCATATTCTTATGTATAAGGAGGTGTGTGTGTATACGTACATAAAAGGTGTGTGTAATCTCCAGAGACTTTTAAAGAAGAAAGATCAGGAATCATTGTTGAATTATAGCCTTTGGAAAAGCCTCTTTAGTGTCAGCTGTAATGCAATATCATCTAGCTCAGTGCTTTACACATTCTAAATCAAGTACAATTAATGTTTAGATTCTTGTGTCAGAAATGTCAAATTATTTAATGTATATATATTATTTTTTTCCAGTGTCAAACTCTGCTTTTGACAATGTGCATTTATTTGGGCAGGATGCATTTGTAATTAAAAAATAACTCTCACAAATCAATAAATAAGCATGGACCAGTTTTATCCATGGTGGATGTTGACATGGAATTAAATCCAGGTCAACCTCAGAAGCTAGTGCTAAATTACTGAACTTTGAGGAATGACAAGTCATTATGAACTGCAATTCTAAATTCCTATGTTCTTTTGTTTAAGCAAATTAATCCTGTCTGTTTCCTAATAGAGAATTTTTGTCTGCAAGTTTTTACAGATACCATAGAACTTTTGCACACATTTACTTTGTAAAGTTCCTGCATTTTCTATTGCATGCAGGCAGACATACACTTGCAAAATGAAAGCATAACATTGAGCATATTCAGTTTGCTCTGGCCAAAAGATAGAGAAAATTTGCATTTAATATTTATCTCATTTGAGATTAGGTAGAGCTGCTGAATTAATGTTGAGGGTTACTGATTACAGTAATGTTAAATCAATACGAATAAAACCCCCATGTCTTACTTTATGCTGTGTTTTTATCCTTTTTCTTTGATGAAAGGAAGGTTGAAATTTAGCCATCATCCTGAGGCTATTCAATATAAATTGGTAAATATATGCAACTTGTATATGTCTGAATGTTAACATTTAGAACAAATTCTTGGAAAGCTGAAAAGAAGTCTAAGTCCTGGCTCTCATGTACTCTTTGCAAATGAATTGGCTGGCATATTTTGCTGTTTAATTAGAATGTTAAGAACTCCATTAATTAGCTTGTTTAGAAATGTCAAATTAGAAAATTCATGTGAAGGCCTTTGTCAGTAAACATGGCTTTATGTTTTATAGGCAGCTCAAAAATAGTGTTTATAATACAGCTACTTCACACAAAGGCTAAGATATGGGCTTAGTGTTCCTTGAAAGAAGCTAATAATTAGTTTTAAAAAGCATGAAGGTTTGGTTGGATCTTCAAAGTCAATGTAGAACTTTCTTCTCGTGCCAACATCCAATACTGTTCTAACAGCAGACTGAATGGGATCTTTGATGCCTGTCCTCATGTAGCTGAGAGAAGTCCTTTCAGCTTGACGTAGCAGAGGAGATGACTGTGGACCATTAGCTTGTACCTGTCTTGTATTCTGAAGCTCTCTTGGAATGGTGTGCATTGGGAAGGATATATCAGAAAGATAAGATGAGCAAGAAAGTACATTGTGTCTGTGTTGATTTCCCTGGCTGGAATTTCCCTAGATGATAAATATGCAGATTGCTTTATATCTTTAGTTCATTACTTATGCCTTGTGATGCTGTATGGTACCATAAACAGGGAGAACCTGAGTGGCTCCCACCAGATTTCCTCTTCTCTCCAGGGCCTGCAAGGCCGAACTTCTCATCTTGTGTTGCTTGAATTTTTTACATCCATATATAATTGAATGTATTGCACTTGGAAATTTTGCCAGTGTGGATTCCTAGCCTTCCCTACATCTTCTGGGAAGTGTGGCAGCTTTGGTGAGAGACCGCTTGCTACGTCTGGCCAACCAAAGAGGAAAGCACTCGGCTGTTCTGTAATGTGCAGGAAAGCCAGCACTGTGGGAGGTGCTGGATTTGCTGTGCAGGAGCGAAGTAGGAGCCTTGTACTTCTGCAGAAAATCTGACATCTTTGTGTCACTGCCCCAGTGCATGTGCAGCGTGTCTAATGTGTGGTGCCCAACACCTTCATGCAGTGATCTGGTAGCAGTAGTTGATATGATGGGTTCTGCATACACCCAGAGTAAGGTAACCCACATTATGCAATTCACTTTGCAACTACAGAAAAACATGAAAAACAAATCTTAGTCATACTCAGCTCCTGGGACAAATTACTGCAGGGTTACATCAGGCATTAGACTCCCAGTGACTCAGTAGTACAGGTGCAGGCCTGCAAGCAGGTGTAACATCCATGGGAATACCTCTTTTGTGCCTGTTCTGATTGATTCCAGGCACTGTGTTAAATTCTAACTCTAATTATCGGGTTTTTTTTTTTTTTTTTAACAGACATGCTAATTGCAGCAGCTAAAAATAAACTGATCAAGCTAAATTTAAATCAGAATAACATCAATTGTCAAAGCGTGACAGCAGGATTTCCTGCTGATTAATGCAAGGATGGCTGTTACTGCCATGTTCCTATTTGCTTTTCCTTCCAAACCTTGCTTTCAGGTGTGTTTGTCTGTAAAATGTTAATTCCCCCTCCATTTGTGTAGGTTACACTGAAAACTTTAAAGAATAAGACACCCACTATGCCTACAGGAAAGATTGGGAGGTTCTCTGTCAGGGAGTGCAGGGAGGAAGAGGAATGGTTTTAAGCTGAAAGTGGGGAGATTTAGATGGGATATTATGATGTAATTGTTTCCTGTGAGGCTGGTGAGACACTGGCCCAGTTTGCCCAATAGAGCTGTGGATGCCCTATCCCTGGAAGTGTTCAAGGCCAGTTTGGCTTTGAGCAACCTGATCCAGTAGAAGGTATCCTTGCCCATGGCAAGGGCATTGGAACTGGGTGATCTTTAAGGTCCCTTCCAACACAAACCATTCTATGAAGACAGCCACAGGAACAGAAGAAAAGGGCCCTAGCATCTGCTGCACTTCAAGGACCTTGCTCCTCTGACACATAGTGTTCCTGATCCATCTGACATGATCAGGCCAAGGGTAAGGTTAATAGCACAGGCATATTCCAGGTATTATTATTTTAGCTTCCTTTCTGAAGGAAAAATTGAGTTTACTGTTTGCTAAGTAATAGGTTTCATGAAAATCACTGGCTTTGTAGAAGCCACAGGGTATTTGTTCTGTTTAGTCTGTTGCTTCATTGTTCAACATGCACACATTATTCAGCTGGTTAGCATAGCTCTGTAGTTTCAAAACACCTTTAGCAGTGCAAAGTCATGCAAACCTGGTAAAATATGCATGGGGTATGAAGGGAAAAGGATGAAGAACTGAGAAGAAGCATAGAATATGCTGGAGCTATTGCTGTTGTGGCTGGGGAATAGGACCAATGGGTACCAAGGTGAGAAAACACAGTAGGTACAAAGGGAGAACTGACATTATTTACTCCAGTAAATCGTATTTTTGCTACTGGAGTGTGGAATATAATACCCAAATCCACAGGGAGATGTGCCATCATTCATTCTACTTCTCTTGTAACAATTTGTTTTTCACCTCTTAAAGTACCTTTTTGTTCCACAACTGAAGAGAACACTTCTCATTGTATCTAAGATGGCCTATTCATCACAACCTCCATGAATTTGCCTCAAAAGTTTGGAGTATTCTTCTTTCTCCATCCTAATTTCAGTTTTGGTTCCTTTGTTGAGAAAGGTAGTATCTTTCCTGCCAGGTCTGATGGGATTTTTCTAGTTAGCAAGAATAACCTCACTTTTGTTTGAAACAGAAGCACAAGAAATCTTAGGTCTAGCTGAGGTGAGGAAGGTGGAGGAAGGAAAGTGGAGCGGGACACTGCATACATTTTTCATGTGTATATCTACATGCAAGGGACATCCCTAAAAAAACTGTGGTGACTCTGCAGTTCCCATGGCTTGAATTGTGAAGCAACCACATTATTTCCAACAGCTCTGTAATCAAATTCTGTAGATGCTTGGCATGGGTTCTCAAATGCCATTAACTAGCAAACGGAGGGATTAATTTCAAGTACAATAAGTTGTGTGTCTTGAAGAATGGAGGTTTTCTAAAATATTAGATCCTGGATGTGTTGGATATTCTGTAATGGAAGCATTGGCATCTTCTGTGATACCCTGTGCTTTGGGCACAGCTGAGGGGTTGCAAAGATATCTGAATATCTCTAAGAAATACTATCAAAACTATTGATTAAATGACATTTGTGGCTTATAAAAGTAGTACAGAGAGGGAATTCCAGTTTTGTCCTGGAGTAACAAATTTAAAAAGATTTTTACTCTGCTACCTAAAATTTGAATATTGAAATAGCTAAATAAAAATACTGAATGTACTTATGAATCTTTCACTGGTTTATTTTCTATCAAGAGATTGTTTAATCTGCTTCCCTGAGTAGAGTAGTCTTCCCTCTATTGCCTCATCTTTCTCCAATATGAATAATGTATTTGGTATAGGGAGGTATAAGTGTATTGAACAATTTTCATTTCATGTGGGCAGCAGTGAAGCCTGTAGGCATTTCAACTGAGCCATTTAAAAATTATACAAACACACTTCTGTTATGTGGGACTAACCCTGTTTTCTTTTACTTTCTGTAACTCCATCCAAGAAAACAATAAAGAGGCAGTTTGTGTTCAGCTTACGGAGTTCTGATCATGCCTAAAAAAGAATAATAATAATCCTAACTGCAAAATGACCTGCTACCTGGTACACGAATCATCCACAAATGAGACTTCTTCATTGCACTTGATTTATGTCCAGTACAAGAGTGACTGCAGGAACTTAAGCAAATTCATGCATTATATCACCCAGTTGAGGTTAGATTTCTAAGACAATTGTCATGAACAACTCTGGTATAAGTTAATGGGTAATTTAATTTGACTTTCTAAAAACACAAACACCATAAGTAAATGCCTTGTGTTTAAATCTTGCATAAGTTGCTTGATTTGATAAATGTAGTTTTCTTTATTTATTTTATTGCTTGTTGCCTGTTTTCAGAGCTTTCTTCAGTCTATTCCCTAATGTAATAAAATTGAAATGGACATTAGATGACTGTCAAATGGTAAGGCAGTGCTGCAGCTGATGAAAATGAGCAGATTTAGAATCATAGAATCATAGGATAACCAGATTGGAAGAGACCCACAGGATCATCGAGTCCAACCATTCCTATCAAACACTAAACCATGCCCGTTAGCACCTCCAGGGAAGGTGAATCGACCACCTCCCTGGGCAGACTGTTCCAGTGCCCAATCACCCTTTCGGTGAAATTTTTTTTCCTTATGTCCAGCCTAAATCTCCCCTGGCAGAGCTTGTGGCCATTCCCTCTCATCCTGTCCCCTGTCACTTGGGAGAAGAGGCCAGCTCCCTCCTCTCTACAACCTCCCCTCAGGTAGATATAGAGAGCAATGAGGTCTCCTCTCAGCCTCCTCTTCTCTAGGCTAAACACCCCCAGCTCTCTCAGTTGCTCCTCATAAGGCCTGTTCTCCAGCCCCTTCACCAGCTTTGTTGCTCTTCTCTGGACTCGCTCCAGAGCCTCAACATTCTTCTTGTGGTGAGGGGCCCAGAACTGAACACAGTACTCGAGGTGCGGTCTCACCAGTGCCGAGTACAGAGGGCGAATAACCTCCCTGGACCTGCTGGTCACGCCGTTTCGGATACAAGCCAAGATGCCACTGGCCTTCTTGGCCACCTGGGCACACTGCTGGCTCATGTTCAGTTGGCTGTCAACCAACACCCCCAGGTCCTTCTCCTCCAGGCAGCTTTCTAGACAGGCTTCTCCTAGTCTGTAGCTCTGCACAGGGTTGTTGTGCCCCAAGTGCAGGACCCGGCATTTGGCCTTGTTAAACCTCATGCCGTTGGACTCTGCCCAGCGGTCCAGCCTGTTTAGATCCCTTTGCAGAGCCTCCCTACCCTCCAGCAGATCCACACTTCCACCCAGCTTGGTGTCATCTGCAAACTTGCTAAGGGAGCACTCGATGCCTTCATCCAGGTGATTGATAAAGACATTGACCAGGGCTGGACCCAGCACTGAGCCTTGGGGAACCCCACTTGTCACTGGCCTCCAGCTGGATTTAACTCCATTTCCCACCACTCTCTGGGCCCGGCCATCCAGCCAGTTTTCCACCCCGGAGAGTGTGCGCCTGTCCAGGCCAGAGGCCGACAGTTTCCGAAGCAGAATGCTGTGAGAAACTGTGTCAAAGACTTTACTGAGGTCCAGAAAGATACATCCACAGCCTTTCCCTTGTCCAGCAGCCGAGTCACTTTACCATAGAAGGCGATCAGGTTAGTTTGGCAAGACCTGCCTTTTGTGAACCTGTGTTGACTGGGCCTGATCAGCCTGTTCTCTTGCATGTGCTCCATGATAGCACTCAAGATCACCTGTTCCATGACTTTCCCTGGCACTGAGGTCGCACTGACAGGCCTGTAGTTCCCTGGATCCTCCCTGCGACCCTTCTTGTTGATGGGCACAACACCAGCCAGCCTCCAGTCCAGTGGAACTTCCCTAGTCTTCCAGGACTGTTGGAAGATGATGGAAAGGGGTTTGGCCAGCACATCCTCCAGCTCCTTCAAAACCCTTGGGTGAATCCCATCTGGCCCCATAGACTTGTGGGTGTCTAGTCGGGCTAGCAGGGCTCTGACCACCTCCTCTTGGACCATGGGAGCCTCATTTTGCTTCTCTGGCTCCTGGGTTTGTACGGAAAGGGAACAACTTCCTTTACAATTAAAGATTGAGGCAAAGAAGGCATTAAGTACCTCAGCCTTTTCCTCATCCCCTGTCACTGTTGTTCCTTCTGCATCCAACAGGGACTGTATGGTCTCCCTAGTCCTCCTTTTATTATTTATATATTTATAGAAAGATTTTCTGTTATCTTTCATCGACTTTGCCAATCTGATTTCTAGTTGAGCCTTAGCCCTTCTGATTTTTTCTCTACACAATCTCACTTCCCTCCTGTAGTCCACCCAAGAGGCCTGTCCCCTCTTCCAGAGCCCATAAACATTCCTCCTTTTCTTGATATCACTCAAGATCTCCCTGTTCAACCAAGCTGTTTTTTTCTCCTGCCGGCTTTTTTTTTTTTCTGGAACATGGGGATGGCTTTCTCCTGAGCTGCTAGGATCTCCTTTCTGAAGAGCTCCCAGCCCTCGTGGGCTCTCTTGCCCTTAAGCACTGTCTCCCATGAGACTTTGCCAACCAGCCTTCTGAAGAGTTCAAAGTCTGCCCTCTGGAAATTTAATGCTACTGTCCTGCTAACCACCCTGTTCACTTTGCCTAAAACAGAAAATCCTATCATCTCGTGATCGCTTAGTCCTAGGCGTCCTCCTACTGCCACACCCCCCACAAGGCCTTCTCTGTTCACAAACAGCAGGTCCAGGAGGGCACCTTCCCTTGTCGGTTCATTCACCAGCTGTGCGAGGAAGTCGTCTTCCATGCACTCCAGGATCCTCCTAGACTGCTTCCTTTCTGCTCTATTGTACTTCCAGCAGATATCAGGAGGGTTGAAGTCTCCCACAAGAATGAGAGGCATTGATCTAGAGATTAACCCCAGCTGTTTATAGAAGAGCTCGTCAGCTGCTTCTCCTTGGCTGGGTGGCCTGTAACAGACTCCCATCACAAAATCTGCCTTCTTATCGGCCCCTCTGATTTTAACCCACAGGCACTCGATCTCCTCATCGCCACAATCCATCTCAACAGTGACCAAGTCCTCCCTTACAAAGAGAGCTACCCCACCTCCTCTCCTTCCCTTCCTATCCCACCTGAAGAGTTTGTACCCCACCGTATCTGTACTCCACAGATTTGGGTGTTACTGTGAGAGTGGTGAGGTACTGACACAGACTGCTCAGAGAAGTCATGGATGTTGCATCCCTGGAAGTGTTCAAGGGCAGAATGGATGAGGCTCTGAGCAGCCTGATTCAGTGGAATTTGTCCCTGCCCATGGCAGGGGAGTTGGAACTGGATGGGCTTTGAGGTCCCTTCCAACCCAAACCATTTTATGATTCTGTGATTACTTAGCTGTTCTAAGGTAGATGTCTTCATGCTCTTTCATGGTGTTTTTGCAGAGTTTATGTTACACCTCACATTCCCTGAAATTGCATGGACCGCCTTTGTAAAACCTTGCTCTCACTTTGCAATGACAATCATCTGTTGCACAGAGAAGTAAATTTAGGAATATAATTGCTGGATACCTCATGTTTTTTTAATTAAAGTGTTTATATACTGATTTTTACTGTAGCTGTAGCCTTAGCAGCCCCACTTTCTGCTTCCCTCAAGCTAGTGGAGTGACCCTCTCCATGTTGACCTGGTTGATAATTCTATTTGTTTTAATCCTGACCCTCATGATTCAGTAGGGAGAAAGCAAAAGGCAAACACTTGAAGCATTATGTGCATTAAAGTAGCACCTTCCCTCCCCATGTTCACCTGAGGGTCTGGCTGGGCTCTGAGGGAAGGGAGAGGGGGCTGCTGCCAAACTGTCTGGAACAGGGCAGCCCCAGCCTGTCCTCAGGGAGGAGCCCCTGAGCCCGATGCTCTGGGCTGCAGAGATGCCACCTCCCTGTCCCCATCTGGGACCTCGCTGTCAGGGTCCCTCCCTGCTGTAAGACACAGATACAGCTCTGCATAGTGTAAGGAGAGTAAATGATAGCTAGCATTTTCCAAAGCACTTTAGATGCCCAAATAATGCTCTTATGTGGCCAAACTGGCCCCAAAAATCACTCTGCAAAGAGCTGTGGTTAGAAACCGCACCTGAGGTGTTCACAGCTTCTTGGGATTTTGCCATGGCTATTATAAAATAGAGTAGAATAGAAAAGAATAGAATTGTAGAATAAAATCATTAAGGTTGGAAAAGACATCTAAGATCATCCATTATGACCCTCAGGTCAGCACAACTGTATTTAATAAACCACGTCCCAAAGTGCCACAGCTACACGTTTTTTGAATGCCTCCAGTGATGGTGACTCCACCACTTCCCTGGGCAGCCCTTTCCAATGCTTCTCCACTTCTTTAGCAAATAAATGTTTCCTAATACCAAATTTAAACATCCCCTGGCACAACTTGAGGCATTTCTTCTCATCCTACCACTTGTTACTTGGGAGAAGAGACCAGCACCCACTTCACTACTACTTCCTTCCAGGGAGCTGTAGCGAGCAATGGGGTCTTCCCTTAGCCTCCTCTTCTCCAGGCAAGACAATCCCAGTTCCCTTAGCCACTTCTCATAGGACCTGAGCTCCAGACTCTTCCACAGCTCTGTTACGCTTCTATGGTTGCTCCTGTTCCAGCCTCTCAACGTTCTTCTTGTAGTGAGGGAACCAAAAATGAACACAGGATTTGAGATGTGGCCTCATCTGTGCCAAGTACAGGGGGATGATCCCTTCCCTGCTCCTGCTGGCCTCACCATCTATTTCACAAAATGAACAATGTAAATCCTTTGTGGAAGTAAATTTTTTGCAGAATTGCTAAGTCAGTTAACTCTAGTGACAGAGATAAAAAATGTCAGGTACATCACTTTGAGTAAGTCTTTATAGTCCTCAATGTCTTTGAGGAGATGAGTGGGAATGGGTGAGGTCATTATGTCAGACGCTGCTCAAAGGTATTGCACCAAGGGGTGAAAAAGCAATATTAGCCTTCAAGGAGGAAACTTTGTTATTTAAAAAAAGTCAGAAACTGCCTGAAAGGTAAAAGTAGGGAAATGAAATCCTTGGACTCAGCATGAAGGCATGTAAAGAGAACCTTATTAGCATTAGAGAAGGAACGGTGTGCACACCCTCAGATATAAAAGGGAAGAAATGGAGGAAGGTGAGAGCCCCCATAATATGTTCAAGAGATAAGGTACAATAGTTTACTGAAATCAAAATCTGTCCTTTAGAAAAAGACTTGGAGTCCAAATGGTTCTAATGACATGAAAGGGACTATGATGGGTAGAGGAAGCAAAGCAGGGGTTTAAAGAGCTGATATTCAAAGGTATAAAGATGAGGAATAATTTATTCAAGCTGATGAGAAAATATTGGATCTGTTAGACCACTGGGGTAGAGAAAGGGCAGCCAAAAACCTGGCAGTGTGTGCAGCAGTGTATGAATATTTCTGAAGAGGCTGAGGGTCTGGCTCTCCCTGGGCCCAGGAGAGGTTAGTGCCACTCATGGGGATGCCGACAAGTACAATTGCAGAGAGTGAGATGTGGTTTCTTTTTGAGGAAGAAAAGCCAAATAAGCTTTAGTTTGGGGTTGCTGTCTTTGGGATAGCAAACATTAAGAAGAATGGGTAGAAATTTCATTGTTATCACATAATACACATGGGCTGATCCATGGAGGAGCAGGTAGTATTCATTATTTTCAACTACCACCCATCTCCTCTGCTTCAACCTAGATATGATTTTTTTGTTTACTTCTCCCTGTGGTGGAAATCTACTTATGGAGCTTTTCTACTTTCTGATCTTGATCAATGCAGCCTGCAACAACAGTTAGGGTATTTTCCCCCGGCCCATCTTCATTTTCCCTAATCTAAGCAGTTTCGTTCTTGTCTTTTAAAATCTTACTGTCATTTTAATTTGCACTAAGTAATTTCTCAACATTTTACCTCAGGCCTCCTTATACATCTGTTTTATAGATATAACTGCCATTAAAGATAGATGGAGTTATAGGATTGATTCTGCTTGGTTGAATTCAGTGAGATTTTTTTCATTAATTTTGATGGAAAATGTCTCACATCCTAAACCTATGGAGGAAAAAACAAAAAAAGTTCATGATATTTCATATTAAGTAGCTCTAAAGTTACCCAAAATAACTCTACTTTATGAGGTTTGTAACTTGTGTTCAAAGTTACCAGAAAGATATTTAACATTTTCTATCTCTTAGTTTGCTACAGCCTTTGTAGTTTTCTCCAACAGGACAGAAGGAAATAAGAAAGGTTTTCTTGTCACATTTTGAGACAAGAATTGTGTGAAAGCAATCCTTCACATAGCATTTAGAGAAAAACACAATCAGATACTCTGCCCACCTACTTCCACAGTGATATGAATAGTTGTCTACCCATTCATGCTTTTTTAATTTTTATTTAAAACAATCATCAAAATAACTCCGTCATTTTTTTGTGGCTATATGTATTTTGGCAATAATATTCCAAGTTCCTAGCTCTCAGGAACAATAATGGTAATAAAAGCTGGTAATAGAGGGTGTAATATTCCAAGTTCCTAGCTCTCAGGAACAATAATGGTAATAAAAGCTGGTAATAGAGGGTGGTTCTATACTCCTGTCTAAATTGCTGTATTCACCCACTTGGCTTTTCCTTAGTAAGGAGATTTTGCAGATGGATTATTTTCATTATTACAGGTACAGGAAAACCAGGCTATCAACAAGCTCAAGCTTACAGTGTGCCCATGTACGGTTCTTCTGTAAGAAGTTCCATACTTTCCTTTTATTGGTGTTGACCGACTCATTATTTAATTTTCATCATCTAAATAATACACTGGTGATAACACTCCAAACCATCATGTTAGCAGCTTTTATTATTATTTTTCCTTACTTTTTACAAAATAGTCTATTTACTGTTTTAGCCCTTCCCGAGTTCTGACTAACTTATCAAAATGGTTCTGAACTGCCCTGGTATTTTCTAGATATAACTGCAGAATGATAAAGCCTGATTGAACTGAAGTTAATTTCTATTTGGCTTTTACCTTATAATTATTAAGCCTCTGAGCATCAAAGCCCCTTTACCATGACATGCCTGCAAGGCCCTTAGTAGACAATTCATATATTGGTAAAGTTTAGCTACCTCAGAAGAAACACTACAGCTCAAGTGATTTTGAAATACTTGAAAGCTGGGTTTGCTGCTCATGAGAATATAATGACAATTATAAATTAGAATACAAATCTACTAATTAATGCATTGAAAAATTAAAACTCCAATAAGCATATAACTAAGTTAACAGCAGATTTGCTGACATGCTAAATTAAGTCTGCATTTGTACAAGCAAGAAACATGATCACAAAATAGAAAATTTACGACATGGTAAAAGGAAGGCATTTTTTGGCTCATGATTTGCTTTTTCCTAAGATGCTGATTGGGGCTTATCCTTAGGGCATGGAGCAGAGCACTGAAAATATTTTGACAGAAGCCAGACTTACTGCATATACATGATTGGTTTTGCTTGATTAAATTAATGTCATCCTCCTGTTGCTCAACCTAAAATTCATAAGAAGAGATTGGTACCAAATCAAGTCTAATGATGTTCTGCTGCCTAATAGAATCCAAAACCCCCCAAAATTTACCAGGTCCACTGCATGCTCTCTTGTTAACAGGCACACAAAATTCCCAAACCTCTCTGCAAGGTTTTCCTTAAAATATCATTTCAGTCCCAGTACTCATAAGGTCTCCTAAACTCAGTCATGAAGAAACCTCAGTGGCAAGAATGTTCCAGATCACTTTTGTTTGGGACTGACGCAGCACATTCCTCTTGATTCCTACCGGAGGACTTGGGTATGTGGTTACATAAAGTGAGAAGGTATGGAAGGTTGTGTTTTGACTCAAATGAAAAAGCTAAATGTAGTGGATCTTGGAATACGCAGAATCTGGCTGATCAGATTTTTTTTTTTTTGGTGTCAATGATACAAGGATTTGATATGATGTTGGTATAAAAGAGGACTGCGAGGGTTTGAAGAGGAATTGGGATTTATCACAAAAATAAGGAAGATGTTAGTGAAAGGTATTCTTGTTCATCAGGGCTTGAAAGGGTATAGAAACTGATGCCATTATAAGAAAAAAATGTGATAGGTATAACCTGAGATGGATGAGGATTGTGGATTTTTGCAAGTTACGGTTTGTATGTGGCTTTCTGGTTTCAAACATAATTTGTTAGGACTGAGAAGAAGTCACACTAATTCAGTGATACTCCAGGGAAAATTGCAAGTGATATCAGCTGACTTGTAAGTGATGATCCTTTGTTTTGAAATAGGTAAGGATACCCCTTCCTTTCTTCTTCCTTTGAGTGTACACTGCACCCCTATTGACCCAAATGGACTCTTCATTTCTTGGAAGAAATTAAATACAGGAGGTACCTTCTTACAGTTGTGATGTAAATTTCAGATTCCAGTGATTTATTGTCTTTAAAAAGTTACTATTTTCTGCAGGAATTAAGAGTAGGTTCTAATTCCGCTAATTACATTCTGCCTACCTGAAACTCTGCCTATAGCTTTAGCTAATTAAAGATCCCTCACTATTTGTCTTGAATTGCTGTTTGACATAACTATCTGCAGGTAAAAAAGAGAAACTTAAGTTAATTTTTAATCTGAAACTTAGAAATGGACTAGGATGTCTGAAAATCAAGGAGACTTTTGGTTTACTACAGTAGTATACAATAAGCATATGAATTACTTTATACAAGGTAAAGAATATTTCAGACTTTTTTTCTTGTAGAAAGGTCATAGAACACCAAGTGGTTTAGAGTGGAAGGGACATTAAAGATCATCCAGTTCCAGCTCTCCTGCTGGTGATTCTCATAAATTATTATTATATGAGATGCAAATTATATACTTGGTGTCTTTATCTCAGTACATTATCATTGTATTAGTTCCACAAAGAGAGCTAAGACATCTCTGTGCTGTATTTGCTAACACCTGGATGGCTCTGAACAAGCTAATTCCCTTGAGCCATATGGTGAATAAGGGACTTCAGGACCAACTCCCTGTTACAAGGAGCATCCCTAAGAAAAATCAAAATCACGTGAAATGTTCATGTTAGTATTAATTTTTTAAATACACAGAGTACCAGCAAATAAGACTGAAAGCCCACATCTGTCTATGGAAATCTTTTGTAGAACATGCATTATGGAATTTAATGCTAATTTTGAAAGCTTCCATATTTTCTCTTGATTAACGTAGCTGTAAAATTATTCCAGCAACCTAAATTCCAGCACTGATTTTCCCTTTGTTTTTCTTTAAGTATTAGTAGACTTACTGTGCTGAAGCACACTGATTTTGCTGTTGAGATTCATCCCCCCATATACCTCCACAAAGAAACTGCATATATAAAGAGAGTCTGAGTATGACAGAATGAATTTGTGTAAATACAGAGGACATGGAAAGTATGAGAGAAGAAACCAGTTTAGTGTTGTCTTCAAGGACAGTAGGGAACCTAGAAATAACTTAATTCTCCCACTCCTCCCATATCAAGGCTTGCTGGTGCAGTGGTCCACTGCTCAATCCCATCTGGCTACCAAAATCCCAGAGTTATCCTGAGAAAGTAGTCAAGGTTTTCCTACCTTGTGCCATGGGAGGATTAGGTTGGATATCAGGAAAAGATTCTTCACCTAGAGGGTGGTGGAGCACTGAAACAGGCTCTCCAGGGAAGCAGTCACGGTGCCTAACCTGACAATATTCCAGAAATATTTGGATAAGGCCCTTGGCCACATGGTGTGAATATTGGGGTTGTCCTATTCAGGGAGAGGATTTGGACTCAGTAATCTTTGTGGGTCCCTTCCAAGTCAGGACATCTTATGGTTCCATCATACCTCCAGAGGCACCTCAGTGGATTTCCATCCAGAAGAGAACAAGCAAGCCTTTTCTTAGCGATTGTGTTAAGGACGGGACTCATCCTCTCATGGCTGTGCTTACTTCACAAATCTTATCAGAATAAAAAGTAGCAGCTGTGTGTCCCCGTTGTCATTCAAATCTGAGCCTGGTGAGTAGGAAAATACAATTTTTGCTTTGTCGGAGATCCTTTTCCTGAACATTAACATAATTTTCCATATTTGCTATTCCAAAAAAAGAACTTAAATTCCATTCTGCAGCCCCCCCCCCCCCTCCCCTTCCTAGCTGTTTAATGTATCTGAAAAAAAATGAGTGCTGGATGAAGCAGATCCATACTGTTTTTGTTGTTTTTCAGTCTCTACATTTTGTAATATTTTATGGAAGCAAATCTAAACATGGGCTTTATGCTGTTCTGTTAGGAACAGAACAGTCCAGCCACCTGCTCCACATGCTGGCAGCTTACACGATTAATTAATTTCCTGTAGCATGGATGTTCTGCTATTTCAGTTTAGCAAGCTCAAAAGGGATCCCACATTAAAGGAAAAAGTAGAAATTACACTTGGTTAGACGAACACCAAGATATGAGGTATGTGCTTGAGAGTGGCTAACATTTGTTTCCATCTTTTCAAAAGACTTTTTATAATAACCCATCTGTTGTAACAGCTTTCTGTGTATTTTCTGACATCAGGGAATCAACATTTCTGGATCTTGTTGGTCTTTGACTGCAGAAGGTGTACCAGAATTGAAGTTAGTTTTTGAATAGTTTGTTCTTCTATGTAACAGATACTTAAGTCTAAAGAGGTTTATTTTGACATTTCTGGGTGACCAACCACATATCTGATAGGCATTTGTAACTCTTTGGATAAGTCTTAAAATGCAGGAAGAATTGCTAATTGAGACATAATTGTTTAGGAAAGGATTTCTACAAAGAATTTCAATTTCTTTTTATAAGTCTTACTACGGAAACATTCTTGTCTGTTGACCATGATTTTGTTGGTTGTTGTTGGTGAGACACTAGACCAGGTTGCTTAGAGAATTTGTGGTTGTCCCATCCCTGAAGATGTTCAGAACCAGACTGGAAGAGGTTCTGAGCAACCTGATCCAGCAGGTGTCCCTGCGCATGGTAGGGGGCTTGGAACTGCATGATGTTTAAGGTCTCTTCCAACCCAAAACCATTGTATGGTTCCTGTTTCTGAAAGTGTCAGCAAAGTCAGACACGTCAGCCTTGTGGTGGCATTTGCCTTCTTTTTGGAGTAAAGCAATCCACCACTGGAGAGCTGTGTCTTAAAAAATGAGATTTTTATTATAAACTTTTGAATCTACCTGAAGAGATGGGAATCACTGTTTTTCTCATATCAGTATGCAGGAATCCAACCTAACTTCCTTCCTGGAGTCTCCCACAACCAGTGGTTGCTGTTGTTCCTTAGACAGCTTTTCAGAGTAGTCCCTGTGCTGCAGATGGAAATAGAGTCTATTGCCCAGCTACCCAGGCTGAAATGGGAAAGGTGTTAAGACTGTTTGGACTGAAACATTCTTCTGTGTGATGGAGTGATATATCTACTGGGGTCACTTAAAAAGGAGATTTTATTTACAGTGCATGTTTCTCTGACGCTGTAATCATAGAATCATAGAGTGTCCTGAGTTGGAAGTGACCCACAAGGATCATCAAATCCAACTCCTGTGCCTGCATAGGACAACCCCAGCATTCACACCATGTGCCTGAGGCCAAATGCCTCTGCAATATTTTCAGGCTTGGTGCTGTGACTGCTTCCCTGGGGAGCCTGTTCCAGTGCTCCACCACCATCTGGGTGAAGAACCTTTTCCTAATATCCAACCTAAACCTGCCCTGGCATATCTTACTGCCATTCCCTCAGGTCCAGAGAGTGCTTGCTCCTCCTCTTCCCCTTGTGTGGAAGCTGCAGACAGCAATGCAGTGTCCCCTCAGTCTTCTCTAGGCTGTAAGACCAAGTGACTTTAGCCGCTCCTCATATGGCTTTTGTAAACCTAAACGAAACTAAACTGTTGTGAAATGCTCAAAAATCCAGATGGACCCTATTAATAAAACCTGACAGCAATGCGCTTTAGTAGCATAAACATGAAAGAACTTTCCCTTTCTCCCTTCAGCAAACAGTGTTCATCTATTTAGCTTTTTGAACATCCATTACTTTTGCAGATTATACAGCCAGAGTTCTTTTCTCCTCTGGATGCACGAGTTGAACTTCCAGTAATGCCAGTAAATCTTTAGGGGAATCATGTCTCCACGAGTCTTTAGAAACTTATGCACTGTGTGTTTTGTCTGGTGTCCTTCCAATATGAGCCTTTGTTTCAGCTGTTTGAGGCAAGTTTGCTCAAGGCACGACTATAGCTCCAAGGATTCATGTAATAAAGAGAGGTGAGTTAGGCCAGACTGTTCCACGTCACTCAGCAAACTTATTGGCTTGTGGATGAATTCGTTAACTACTTACTCTCTTATCACATGGTGATTACTGAGAAAGTCTGTCTTCAGCACTTTACAGCTGCCTCATGTTTAGGGTTGTGATATGCCAGTACCTTCCCTTCAACAGTACCTTACCTTTTTTTTTGTGCTTCATGATACTGCAATTAAATTCTGGCTTGAAGCTAACACAAGGATAGAAGCAGTTATAACTTAAATGTATATCTTTCCTCCTATGAAAATTAAGATATTATCATCTTGTGCCGTATTCACAAAAGCCTGTATTTTTAGTGCTATTTATCTTCCCAAAGGGAATTTTATGAGACCCTAGAGATGAGTAATGGCTTTTCTTAATCAGCCTTTTGAAATGCCTTTGTCTTGTCTGTCTTTGTTAGAACATGAGCGTAGTGGTGTTTTTTTTTGTAGCATAGTAAGAATCAAAGTGCTTGCTCCTAAGAGCTTGTAATTTAGACAAAGAAGCAGCAATCAGAAAAGGGGCTTGCATGCACTGACACTTGAAATTCAAGGGCTGAATGCTTTCTGCATTGAGCTCAGGAGTGAGGGAAAGAATGCACAAGCACCTAACAGACCTCTTGTGTGTACCAGTGTAATCTGCCAGGTTCTACTTGGGAGGCTGTGCTGGCATTGATTTGTACATTCTAGGTTTATGTAGCTTCTCCTTGCCTTCTTATTTTGCTGTTACCTTTTCTTTGATCATTCTCTCATCATTATGTAAGTATTTAACTTATATTTGCTTTAATATGCTTGGTCCCTGTTCTTGTTTCTTTTCCTCCTCTAAATAAGTGGTATTTCTTCAAAATAGAAATAACCACAGAACAAAATGAAAGCACAGAATTTTCAGTATGTGATTAAAACATCAGTTTTCCAGTGTAGGACGTAGGGCAGAAAGGGACCACTAAGCGCCTTTATCTCCATTTTGTAGGTGCAGAGGGCAATCTCAGGCAGCTGGTCAGTGACAGAGCTAGTGCTGGCAGTGCACCTTCGCTCAGTAGCACCACGGGCTCCCTCCACTGCTCTACCCAGCTCCTCATGGAAACTGCTGTCCCTGTGTCTTCATTTGATCTGCAGAAAGGTTGGTGCAGTAAAATCAACTATATACATCAAACAGGCATCAATCCACCTTGATTATTATTCATAAAGCACCCATGGGTTGGTTAGTGATACTGGTATCATGCAACACCTCATGCAACACTACAGTTTTTGGGAAGAGTGGCTGGAAAGCTGCATGATGAAATAAGACCTGGGAGCATTGTTCAACAGCAGCTGAACGTGAACCAGCAGTGTGCCCAGGTGGCCAAGGCAGCCGAGAGCATCCTAGCTTTTATCTGAAATGTTGTATGCCAGCAGTAGCAGGGAAGTGATTTTCCCCTGGTACTTGGCACTGGTGAGGCTTCACCTTGAATCCTGTGTTCAGGTTTGGGCCTCTCACTAAAGAAAGACATTGAGGGGCTGGAGTATGTCCAGAGAAAGGCAACAGAACTGGGGAAGGAACACAGGGGTTATGAGGAGTGGCTGAGGGAACTCGGTCTGTTTAGTCTGGAGAAGAGGAAGCTGAGGGAAGACCTCACTGCCCTCTACAACTACCTGAAAGGAGGTTGTAGTGAGGTGGGTGCTGGTCTCTTCTCTTAAGTAAAAAATGATAGGATGAGAAGAAATGGCCTCAAGATGTGCCAGGCAAGGTTCAGATTGGATATTAGGAAACATTTCTTCATGGAAAGGGTTGTCAAGTATTGGAGCAGGCTGTCCAGGGAAGTGATGGATCATCATCTCTGTAGGTGTTAAAAAAAAGGTGTAGATGTGGTGCTGAGGGACATGGTTTAGTGGTGGACTTGACAGTATTAAGGTTACATCAGACTCAGTCTTAAAGGTCTTTTCAACCTAAATGATTCCGTGATTCTATGATTAGGTAAAACTTGATTGTTTTGAGTATCCATATTGAATGAAAAGTAAGATGCATAGGAGAATGGTCCATACTGCATTGTTTGCACTCTTTTTGTTTTGTTTTGTTTTTTTTTTTCTTTTTATGTTTTGGTTTGTGTAGCACTCTAGCTGTGAAGTAGCACTGCCAGGTCTTTC
The DNA here is from genome assembly GCA_033459285.1 of Clamator glandarius. Taxonomy (NCBI): domain Eukaryota; kingdom Metazoa; phylum Chordata; class Aves; order Cuculiformes; family Cuculidae; genus Clamator; species Clamator glandarius. The sequence goes on along the minus strand of JAUNZM010000250.1, from coordinate 3,351,741 downwards.
AATAAGAAACCTGCTAGGGTAAGTATCTCAGCATTCATTACTACTCTTCTAAGCTATATTTCTGCTTAGATTTTGTTTGCTCCTCATTGTGGGGCACCATCTGGGAAAGCAAAGGACTTCTTGAGCTCAGGTAAAACAAAATAATCTCTCCCTGTTGCTTGGTTGTCTTTTTTGTTTTGGAGGGCCAGTACTGTTTTCAGTGCAGTGTCCAGCAGTAAAGAGGAAAAGTCTAACGCTGCATCTGCCCTAACCTTGTCATGGTGTTGAAGTCACTAGTGGGTTATGTGATTGTCTCCTTCACAATGTCTGAATGCAGCTGTCTAAGGGGTTACCACTGCTTGTTCTTCCCAGTTAACACTGCTGCAGTGTAAGGAGTTCGGGGGTGTGATGCTGCTCAGGCTTATAGGAAATAAAATCTTCAGATCAGAAGGTTTCATAGTGTGTTGGCAGTTACTACAGGGTTACACCTCTCTGTGTTTTGAACATGAAGTCTGAAGACAAACAGAAAATAATAAATCTCATTTAGAGTTCTGGTTGCTAAGCACTTTGTGTTTAGCTTTAAACTCATCTCCAGAATACAGGTTAATACATTAAAGGTACTGAAGGTGGCTGTATTAGGCTGTTCAGATGAATTAAGATGCAAGCTGATGTCTTGCCTCCAGATAGTTTGAAAATTGACCATGTGTGCAAGTTTTAGCTGCCCTTCACCCTATTGTCCGTTGCCCATTTTGTAGCAATATGTCTTGCTAACCAGAACTGCATCGCAGGGGTCATTCAGGGATTTCGAAGAGATGAACTGCTTTTAGACTTTTCCTCCAGCCCATTAGGCCCAGGCTTTCAGTCTTCAGTGTCAAGCGTGACTGTCTGTCTTTCTATATTTTTTTTTCTGAAAATACGTATTTCTGTGGGCACTGCAAGGAAAATTACAGCCCTTGCTAATGTTTAAAACCTGTCTGATAGTATCACAAAGCCATGATTGAATACAGTATGTTGCATTATGTCTTTTTCTTTGGAAAGGACCCTCTTCAAGAAAAATCAGATGATAAAGGGGAGCTGGTGGAGTTTATTACTTAGCTCCATCAGAAACTTCCTTTCCTCTTTCCTTCTGTGCAGAGGCAGATTTATTTTGCTGTTGCTGGTGAAGATTCAGAATGGCACAAACAAGTTTTTCTTCTAGGCATGCAGGTCTACATTTTTGATTTGACAAACCTGTTCTGTGGGGATTGTGCAATGACAATAATGATTCTGCCTGGTCTCTGTTTAAACTTCTCTGTCTTTGATCTCTGTAATTTCTAAGCAGAAACCTACAGCTGGGTCTACAAAATTATTTTAATTCTAATTCCAGGTCTTTCATTGCCTATTAATATTTGCATGATGTTCAGTTTCCACAATGAAATAATCTCCCACCTTCAAGCAGATTCTCAGGTGACATGACTGCTTAGGGAAGGGCAGAAGATGGTTGGAAAAACAGTAATCTAGGAATTCTCTTGAGTGACTTACTCTCGTTTTGGTTCAGATTTTTTTAAGACTTAGAGAAATCATCGATGCTCTGTATCTAATAAATTGTTGACCTTAGTAGTAGGCATGTGCTGATGATCATGGTGGGATACATAGGGAAAATAATTAACTAACACTAATTACCTCTTAAAATAAGCATATTATTGATCTTGCCTCATCTAACTCAGCTGTAAGTTTTTCTGCTTCTGAGGCTATCGTATTCCTGTGTGCGTCTATGTGAATTTGTAGTATCATAGTGCAGTCTACACCCTGTTGCACCTTGGGCAATATGAAATTCCCTTTTGAAGTTTAATTTCTTCCACCATAGCTACTGTCTATGGTTGCTTGACACCATATATTGTGCCGACATGGTGAGGCTGGCAGGTCACTTCCCAAGTTACTGCTCTGCAATCTGATTTTAATTCAGTTCTCCCTACTAAGAAGGATTTAAAATATCATTAAATGCAGGAGCTACTAAAGTCATTAGAAGCCAAATTCCTTAAATTCTGCCGCTGTTCGTTCTCAGTATTGATAATTCTTTAAGTAGGAGATTACTTATATAAGAAGGAATGAGAATAAATCTTTTTATATAAAGAATTAATAAGCAGAAAAAAATTATTTCTCAGAGGTCGAGGACAGTGTGGGAGCAACGATTCTTCTTTTCTCTATTACCAGTTTGGAGTTTTGTGCTTTTCTGGGAGAACAGTGTCTTTTATTCAGGCAGTTCTCCTTGTTCTGACTGACACTGATTCGAAGCTCTCAGAATATAGAGTTCTATAGGCTATGCAGGTCTTTTATTTCTTCCAGAGGTGATACTATCCACTGCTGGTATACAGTGTACTTTGTCTTCTGGCTGATCTCATTCATCAGGATTCAGCTGCAGCTTCATGCTATTGTGCTTCCCTGAAACCTGAAGGAAGTGGGTTTCTCTGCAGCTGATTGTCTCTGAGGGGAGACATTTTACTTCACCATGTTATTTTTGACATTCTACTTCAAAGAAGTGCTCACTTACTGATGCATGATGTTTTTGAGCAGGGTGAAAATATGGTCTACCAGTGGCAGACATTAGGTTTTACTAGCCTGAGAGCAACTCAGTCAAGTGCCAAGTCAAAATCTAACAGTGAGTTAATCCTAGTTAGGGCGCTTAATTGAAAGAAAGCCTACATCAGTCTAAATGTACCTTTATGACTCAATGCTCTGCTTTTTCTGTACAGCTGTATATAAACACCCATTTTAATTTATCCCTCCTCTTTCCCACTCCTAATTTAATTTGCAGTTATCTTCTATAGCAAATGACACTTCTGTGGCTCTTAAAATAGCTTTAATGCTTATATGCTAAGGCATTTTGCAAATTAATGAATTAAAGCACTTTTGTAGGTAGGAGATGGGTTTAGCAAACAAGTCATTAAAGTAACTTGTAACTGATGGCACACAGCAGCATAATTGCTATGATGGATTCTGCAACCCTACGCAACAGTTGGCCTCCACAACAGTCACATATTTTTAACTTAATTATGGTAACACTTTATGGATCCAAGGACAATTCTTTCCAGCAATAAAATATTTATTGACTCTGAAATTCAGGTACAAGCATACATTTTTGGTGACATTCTATTGCTGCATATAGAAATCCAGGCAACAGTGATGCAGGCTGAGCGGTGTGAAGGCTTGAAGTTCTGAACTAAAATGTTGCTCGCCTTCTGAATCTGATTGAAGACATAGCATTTTTAAAATACTTGCAGTAGAAAGGAAATGAGGCCTTCTTCTTGTCTCTTTTTTTTAAATGACAGGGTTTTTTTTTCATAAAGGTATTAATTTAATTTTGCTTTTAACTGGCTTTATTATCATAGAATAATAGTATCATTTGGGTTTGAAGGGGCCTTAAAGATCATCCAATTCCAACTCCCCCGACGTGGGCAGTGCATCGACCTTCCACTGCATCGGGTTGCTCAAAGCCCCATCCAACCTGGCGTGAACACTGCTAGGGAAGGGGCAGATGCACCTTCTCTGGGCAACATGTGCCAGTGCCTTACCACCCTCACAGTAAAGAATTTCTTCCTAATATCTCTAGAAGATTTTCTAGAAGAATTTCCCCTCTTTCAGCTGAAACCATTCCCTCTCATCTTGTCCCTGCTCTCCCTGATAAAGAGCCCCTCCCCAACTTTTCTTTAGCTCCTTTCAGTACTGGAAGGCTGCTCTAAGGTATCCTGGAAGCCTTCTCTTCTCCAGGCTGAACAACCCCAACTTTCTCAGCCTGTCCTCATATGGGAGGTGCTCCAGCCCTTGGATCATCTTTGTGGCCTCCTCTGGACTCACTCCAACAAATCTATGTCCTTCCTGTGTTGAGGCCTACAGATAATGGCAATGAAATACAGTACAAAAAAAAGTTTTGAATATAAAGCAGTATTGAAATGAGGCATACAAATGTTTTGATATTAAAAAAGGCCATTAGGGGATATTTTGGAGACCAAAGTCCTGTTTATGCAAGATACCAATCTCCATTTCCTGTTATAAAAACAAAGGTATTTGGAAAAATCTCTGCCCAACAACTGTTCAGCATCCCAAAACAGAAGCAGATGTTTCTTTTGTTCAGAGTTAGATAGGGATAGCTAGGTTTTAATGAGGAAAATGTTGAATGGGGTGTATTAGGCTTTCATACATCAAGTAACTTACTTTAAACCCTTAATTGCAGGTGTGGAGTGCCTAAGATTACGGCTCTTCTCAGGTTGTAATTCTCACTCCACTGTTGCTTCATAGGACAACTTCTCCTCCTTTTCGGCAAATTTTCATTTAATCCTTTGAGAGGCAGAATTTGATAAGGTTTTTGCATAGTTAATTTTTCTTTTTGGTTTCTGAACCATCAACCATTTGGTTTCTGAAAATGTCTGTATCAAAGATGACGTCATTCATAACAGTGAGACAGTGCAGAAACAATATTCCTCACTCAATTCTTATTGGAAACTGCTGTATCTTTTTTTGCTCTAGAATGTTCCCAGACACACTACTCCAAAATCCTCATTGTTTTCCAGATAAGCTTTTGTTGAAGCATGTTTTAGAGTTGTATAAGCATGGTTTCAATTTCAAAACAATGAGACTCATCTGAAGTTGGTAGTCTGCAGGAACTTTTCTATTCTGTTTAATGGCTGATGGATCTGGCTTAGTATCTTTATCTCATGATATATCAGATACTGCTCGATGTCACCAGCTCTTAAAAGAACTGCACTTCCTCTACTGCATTTAATCCTTAAACTTGAAAGGCAAACAGCTAAACTTGTGAAGTCCTGGGTTTCAAGGAAATTTATGGGCTGTGGTGATCTCTGCATCTGGCCGTGCAGATAGTTTGCTGGGAAACTTCTAGCCAGCTCTTTGCTGATGCAAGGATGTTTTTAATGAGTCAGGAGGAGTTGTACTATTTAATACAATGGTAAGGCGTTGAAGGGTACCATGCATCCAAAGACTTTACCTTTTGGCTAAGCTAGAAAGCCTATGTGCAAGCCACTGTTTAATATTTTGATTTAGGTTCCAATAATGAACACAAACCTCTATGGGATACAGAACACAGAAGACTGTTCAGCCTTCCAAAAGCCTGATCTGCATAGATGCTTTTACTGAGGGTACAAAAAGTTAAGCCAATAAGCTTCCATTTTCAAGATGATAAAAACATTTGCAAGGTGAAAACACGAAATAGGAATTTAAGTCCAGAAAAGGTCACCTAATGTAAACAAAGACTATTTTTTCCTTAAAAAATCTAAATGAGAACAGTAGGCATTTACAAGTAATCTGAAGCTGACCTAATTCCTATTATATTAAGCAACTGTTCTACTTCTCATATGAGGACTAATATTGAGTACTGATTAAAACAGGCAGTTTTATATTTTTGATAGTTCTAGAATATAAATATGTAACTACAAGGATGAAACCTTTTTTCAGGCAAGGGAATAGTTTTGACACTCATCTCTAGATGCATATCCTTCTTCAGCTTGAAGAGGTAACGCTCCTAGGATCTGAAGGATTCTGCTGAGGACTTTAGGCAAGATGCATTACCATTAGCAGCAGTGTTTCCAGCCTGCAGCTGGAAGTACACATGCTGCTTGAAACCTGCAGAGAGAGAACCCCTGTGGTTCATTATTTTTTTACTTACAGTGAAAACCAAAGAAAGAAAATCCTATTACTTATACATAATAAAACACACTCATTGAGAGGAGAAAACAGCCTTTACTCTTCAATCTTGTCATAGCTTCATCATTTGCCTACCTTGGTCCCTGAAGAGACAGGTACTGCTTTTTGGAGATTGGAGCTAGAATCAGTTTTTCAGGTTTTTTTGCACCTGTTGCCCGAATAAACTCCCATGGAGCTATAGAGGAGGCATTGCTGTAGTATATCCACCAGGAGATGCAGTTTTCTGCAGGACCTTCAGTCTGCCTGCTAACTCTACATGGTAATGTGTTTGGATACTCATAGAAAATCCATGGCTGATGATAGTTTAGGGGTAACATTGAAAGCAAACTTCACTCAGGAATGGATGTCGTTAGCTGTGAGGCGATTTTCATAAATGTATTGCTCTAGGCTATATAAGCATTCCATCTCTCTTCCTATGGCCCCTCCTTCCTATGGTCTCCCTTAGCAACTATTAAAATATACATGCCAGCAGTCTTATGTATCTGGACATGTTCAAGGGAATGAATCTCAGCATCAAAGGTGTAAAGGGATAAATGTTTCCATGGTAATCCATTTAGAGTGCATAGATCAGAAGCGAAGACTGGTCTTATTGTTACTGTCACGTCAAGCACTGTCAAATTATACCCAGTGTTCTGTATAGTAATTGAAAAAGTAAATTAATCCAAAGGAAAACTTCTTTCACATGGTGAAGGCTAATAAAAATGTTACTATTTAAGGCATCAGTTATGAATGGTTGCAGCAAGGAGCTGGTATTGGTTGCTTTTATTTAATGCCTAGAGGCCTTTCTAAGATTTCCTAGAAAGAGAAGAATGTTTAATTGCTACTATTCTTAATTTTCTTACACAAGAAAATTACATTCCATCACAGATTTTAGAAATGACTGCACTGGTCACCTTCAGCATATTTCAATACATGGAATGAAAGGGGCTTCATTTCTGCAATTTGGATAAAGTGAAAAAATGAGGTGGAGAAGAATGTTTGCATAGTATAAGGGCTTTTACTTGATTTATCTTTACATGAAAAATATTCAGGGGAAAGGGACAGACCAGGAATTATCTTGTATCCCTGTTCCTTTTCTTTGCCAGTAGCTTATATGGGATGCTTATGGCAGTAATATAGGAACTGACGAGTACAGAGTTGTATTTTTTCTTACTTTACACCTTCTCTCTGAAGTGCAGGAACTTCAGGGAGTTATATACACCTCTTTAATAGCCCTCTATGGACTTCCATTAATTTATCTGATCAATTTTTGTACTTATATACTTAAGTAAATCCATGCTTATAATTTATCCTTTTATATTTTCAGCATCTTGCGGCACTGAATTCCACAATACAATTACAGCTTTTCTGAAAAAATCATATATTCACACCAGTTTACACTCACTTGCTTTTGCTCCAACATTTTGTCCTGTATTAATCAGGTAGGATTTAAGATTAGAAATTAGAAGAGAAGTCCTAGCACTTCCAGTTAGACTGTTTGGGGTTGTCTGAAGAAGGGACATAAGAAGTTTACCAGAACAATAACATATAATTAAAATGTGATATAAAATGTGTTTGTAGGTGGCTGACCAAGGTATTTTCCTACAGTAAGTTCCCTTTTTTCTTACTTTTAAACCCCCAGTGGGACATCTTTCTTGCTACAATGCATGAAAAACTTCGGAGCTCAGCTTCTGTCAACATTAATTACAGCTGTTATGAAGTCAAAAGACTGTTAGGAAAAAGGCTCTTAAAAAACATTTGTAACTTGTAAAACAAGGGCTGATCTATTGTTTCCATTAAAAGCCTCGTATTTTGGAACGTGCTATAAATCTTAGGGGTTGTAGAGACCTATTATGTATAAAACATCATTTTGTCATCCTGGAAAATTGCCAGTTGAGTTTCAGTATGTTCCCTTCAGCCTTTGGTTGTGGACACAAGAACAGAGTCACAAATTACCTTAAGGCATTTTTATTTCCTTCCTCGTCTGGTTGAGTCCTCTGCTGTTTTCAGCTTTTCAGTAGCCTAATTTGTAAATGCTTTTCACTAACTCTGTAATTAATTGGCAGGTGAGACTATGCATTGGCTGGAAGTAATTGAAGATTACTCTTAATTGTAAGAGCACACTTTTTGTGGCTCAATTAAAATACATATGCAGATTAGAGATAAATATAAACAATAATTACTGTGTGAGTGCAAACAGTGCAGTGGTTTGGAAGGTATGCTGGGAGAGTTCATCTGAACCTCTGTGCTACCTGCCTGCCTTTTGGCTGGAATACAGCACCACGTCTGCTGCCCCTGAGCAAAAGCTCTGATGAGGTAGAGGATGGTGACTCACTTTTGGTTAATAACGAGGTAACATGCAAACTTAAGGCATTCCCTGCCTGACAGCTACCCAGCCAAATTCCATCTCTCACAGACACACTCTGTCTCTCTGTATCACTGGCTGAAATAAATCAAATACTAGAATGAGTCGGCTGAGCTGAGTTAACGTTGCTTTGTAGGAGTGCAGCAACTGCTGAGCAGTCTGGGCCCACAAAAGCACCCAGCCTCCTTGTCAGGAAGATAGATTGTTATGTAGATGTAATGAGATTCTGACTTAAACTAGTATAAATCAAACCAGAATTGGCCCTTCTAAAGCTGGCTGGCTGAAACTGTTGCTTTTTATGTTCTATTACTTTACATGCTTCCCTACAGCATCTCCTGAGCCTGATAGGTGATTATACTAGACTACAAATCTGAGGACTTTTATATCAGTTTGGCCAGGCAGGCAGACCAAAGTATATGGCTGGAAACTGCATCCGATATGCCAATGCTGGGCAAACAATTGGCCATTGTAAAGATAATTTTCCTGTACAAATTGCCCAGGTAACCTTGGAGGTAGGCTTGAATACTTGAGTCCTACTAGAGCCATTATTATTTTAGGAGCCGACACATGCTTGTGCTGAAGCAGTCTGATTTTTGATGTTTTGTCCATTCAGACTATTTATTGGTTTATGGAGTGGTCTATATCCTCAAAATGTTGCTTTGATTAAAAATCCTAGATAGCATCTTTCTACTTAAAGCTCTTAGAAGGGCTAAAAATGATTCATGCTGCACATTAAATTTGGTATTTCTGCAAGTATGGACATTTAGTGCTGCAGTAATTTCCATGTTTTTCCAGCTTCGTTCCCCCTGAAATTGCTTATGGAAATGATTGAAACCTTATCTGAATAATCATGTTGTAAATACTTAAATGATACCTGCTTGAATCATAGCTTGAAAGTTGTTTTTGTGCAAGCTCAGCAAAAAGGAGCAGTGTGTGTGAATTTCTGGTTACATGTTTGCTTTTTGGCTTAGGTAAATTGATAGATTTCATAGAATGAAAGGAACTTGAAAGATCATCCAGTTCCAAGACCCCTGTCACGGGCAGGGACACCTTCCACTGGATCAGGTTGCTCAAAGCCCCATCCCCATTCAGGCCTTCGACACCTCCAGGGATGGGGGATCCACAACTTCTCTTAGCAACCTGCTTTTTTTCTTTAAAATTCTTTATGTTTTCTTGAAAGTTCATACTCAGATGCTGAGCTTGAGTTTGTGTCAACTCTTGTGTTGATTTTTCTGATTTATCTGTTCAGAAAGCAAATAAAAATCAATATTAAGGAAAAAATATGTATTATAAGAGTCTATTACATGTTTGGTAAATTTTCCACAGTTTGGTCTATGAAAATTCATCCAGGCTTTATTTTGGTTTTCTATAAGATAATGGGTGCTATGTAAGAACTTCTTTTGAAGACTTGCATTATTTTACTTTCTGGTTTAAGAGAAAGTATGAAGATTATTAACTGCTTCTGCATCTTTTTGAATGCAAAGTGTGCTTTATGACTGGAAATGAAACCAGGAAATAAAAATAAAAACAGGGAACTATGCCAATGTTGCCTAAAATGTGACTTGATAAAGTCTGCAAAATAATTTCCTTTGACGAGTTTCTGAGGTAATTTTCCATTCTTTATCAAACTAAGATGCATCCTTATTTCAAAGAAAAGGAGGTGAAAATAACGTAGCTTTTCTCTGTTAGTTCCAAGAAGATTTTAAAAGTGACTAGAATTATCTAGACCCTGCAACTATGATTACTGTGTTTATTAAGTGTACATATTAGTCATTACATTTGAAAATATGTCTTCATTTTGTTTCCCTCTACTTTTTCCCCATACTGCTGTTTTCCCATGAAAATGTTATTGCCAGATGGAAGTTGCACATCTGCATAGCAGTGCATGTCCTCACGGAATTATATTAAAACTGTTGTAATTACGAAGGAAGCATTCATATTTTACTGTGGAGAAGGGCTGGAATCATGGAATAGTTTGAGTTGGAAGGAACCTTAAAGGCCCCATCTAACCTGACTTTGAACACCTCCAGGGATGGGGCATCCACGACTTCTCAGGGCAATATGTGTCAGTGCCTCGCCACCCTCACAGGAAAACATTTATTTCCAAGATTTCATCTAAATCTCTCTTCTTTCAGATTAAAACTGTTCTCACTTGTCCTATTCCTGCACCCCTGGATAAAGAGCCTCTCCTCAGTTTTCCTGTAGGCCCCACAAGTTGAAAATAAAAAAAACTTGTAGCATGTGTAAATTCTGTAAAACAGAAGTTTTTTAAGAATGATTTGGGTTTTTTAACCAAAATATATGTATTATATGGATGATTACTTTTTCCTCTACTCAAATTATTTTTTCTATCACAAATAGTTTCCTTAGGAAATTATTGACCAAACTGTACTTAGGGCAACCAAGCATCAGACAAACACATTAAAGAACATAACTGTAGTTAACTGGCAACAACTGAACAGTTTTCATATAACAGTTGCTTGTGTGTATGTTCACTGGGCTAGGAAACATCTTAGAATGTGAAAAATGTATGGTTCTACCTTGTCTCCAAATACCATGTTGCTGTGGAGTCAAAGTGAATTTTTAGATTTGTATTCAATTTCAGGTCACTGTTATTAGATTATAAAAAATTATGAATCATTGCATAACAAAACTTGAATTGCCTTTGATAAAGTACCCAGTAAAAACTGTTTTGCTAGCAAGTTTAATAAGAAAATATCTGAAAATATCTAGTGGTGCATAGACAGACAACATCAAGATTGAAAGGTAAATTTCCAGAATTACTTGTTGGGCTACGTGTAATAATAAACTGCTTATTAATTGACCCTTGCCCTGTCTTTTGCCCTGATATAAAAAGCTTGATTCTAATCATTTTTATGGAAGTTTTGTCAGTTCTAGTATAACTTTACTGCATCTGTCAACTTGGAGAATCTAGTAAAATATATTTGACCCAAGCACATTTTCTCTCCGAGTTGGCTGTGAAATACCAGCTGCAATCACTGTCTTGAGTATTTGATATCAGAAGTACAAAATCCAGGTTAAGTTGCATGAATCAAATTCTTTCAGTTCCTTGACTGTTCTGCCACATCCCTTTAAGTATTGTAGTATATAAATAAATTTAATTGTAGATGTTCAGAACTGAATTGAAATGAAAACTTTGTCATGTAAATGAGGCCACATGAGAGAAGCAAGCAGTCCAGTGATGGAAGCACGTTCAATTAAAATGCCTGCCTACAAATCACTTGTTTTTTGGTAATCATTCATCACCATAGCCTTTCTCACCTCCTTGCTCCTCAGTTGCTGAAGGAAGGAAATCTGCATTGTAATGATCTATATATGTCTAGATTTTAGTTATGTATTCAGAATGCTTTATGTGAAGGATCTGCTTTCCTTTATTTTACAGGGAAGCTCTATGGCTCCGGTGGTTTACGTGTTATCCTCACTGCATGTGAGTAGGGAGAAGACTGCTTTTCCAACTCAGGATATGTAATATGCTGCACAATGCACTGGAGACCATTTATCCAAGACTCCTATTTTATCTCTTGATAGATTTGCTTTCTGAATGAAGAAATAACAGGTAGCTACATGCACTGGTTTGAATTGAAATGATATTTAGTAACCAGCAATATTAACGAGTAAGAGTACCTCAGCGAGTTTGCTAAGGTGATAGTATTGAGCATCAGTGTGCGTGTTCGGTTGCCCAGGCATCCTATTTGCAGTTCTGTCACTCACTGGCACAAGGGAACAGAGAATGTTACTTATTGCCAATTTTTCAGTATAGTTTTTTCCTCTTTTTCTCATTATTTTCCTATCCAGCTAGAGAATTGTGTATTGCATTTGAGCAGTGTCATTTCAGCTGTATTTGGTTTTAGTTTCTCTGGCCCCTTATTCCCTCAAAGGTAAGGTGCAAATAACCATCTTGCTCTCTGTTGTGAATGTCTTAAGACTTAGAAATAGTCAGATTCCTTTATAAAGTTATTTCCATTTCAAGGTTCTTTTTAGGATGCACACTGTATCCTATCCAGCTTACTTGGAGAATTGTTCCAAACCCAAGTAAGATTCAACAATATTTTGGGTTCAAAACCTACCTGTCAGCAGGAAGTGAACAACCACCCTTAGCTTAACAAAAGTCACTTGTGTCAATGAGAAATGAATCAATTCACTGGCAGTGAAGTGGCACAAGTGCTATCCCAGTTTCAAAACAGACTTCAAGCGTTGTTATACTTTTCACCCAGAGGGTGGTGGAGCACTGGAACAGGCTTGGAACCAAGCCTGACAATATTCCAGAAGCATTCGGACAACACCCTCAGACACATGGTGTGAATGTTGGGGTTGTCCTGTGCAGGGCCAAGAGTTCGATTTGACGATCCTTGTAGGTCCCTTCCAACTTGGGACATTCTATGATTTTTAAAAAAAGACTGTCTCTCTGTCTGATTCCTACTGCACAGACATGAAATGCAGCAGCCCAGCTCTGAAAAGCTCAAAAGAAATAAGCAATATTTTTCTTCTCTTTTTTTTTTTCTGTTTTACTGAGGGATTTTTGTCTTTTGTAAACTACAGTAAAGTTTATTCTCCCAAGATTCTGAATGATTTAAAAAATTCCTGTTTTTTCTAGTAGTGTTAGGGGAAGAGAATTTTATCTCCTGGTCTAAGTTCAAAATCTGTGTTTCTCTCTGAAGTGACACTAGCACTGTCAGTACTTTCAATATGCACCGGCTGAGGACAAACTAACACATTTCTTCAGCTTTAGAGACTCTGATAAGCAATTCTTTTGTGGACTGCCTGACACACCATGATCTGCACACCATAGATGTCTGTCTCACACTGCTTCGCATTTCAAACTCTGCAGCAAACTGACGTTATGCAAATTGCAGACAGTGTGAAAATATTCATCTGTAAACAGATTCCTTGGTCAATGTCTGTACAAAATGAAAACCAGAAAATATATGAGCATAATTTAGAGGATTACATGGTTTTCATGGAATTCAGTTCAAAATATTAGGCTGATTAATATTCTTTCATTTTAAAGAAAGAATCATTTTTGGAATACAGGGAAGACTGGTCAAAGCAAAGTGAATGAAAATTATGACCCTATCCAAGTGGAAAAGCTGAAGGTCAGAAACATAGGGTCAATCTTTGATGTCATTGTGATGCCTGACTCTGCCTGGTCAAATCAACCTGTTCTTGGATCAGGTGGGTAGATAATTAGTTACAGCTTTTTACCTATACCAACTTGCATTAAAATTTTATTGGATAATTGTCAATGGGGGAACAAAAGAATGTAGCTTAAGCAATTAATTATCTTTTGGATCATAAACATTCTATGATAAGGGCTAAATTTTCATTCAGTGCTTGTGAAATACAGCACAGTTGACTGCTTTTTTAAGGACAATGCTGATTTATGACTCTTGGGAAATGATCCGACCTTGGATTCCCAGACAGTAGATGACCACCTCTGCAGCATAAAGGGGCAACTTTACTTCCTGCCCTGCCTCCGTTTCCATTTAAATTGCTTTTTACCATGCAGTGTGCATCCTTAAGCTTTAAAAACCACAGGTTCAGGCATATACACGTATAAAATATTGTATTTCGGATGATGCTGGGATGACATGTTACCTGGTAGATGCTTTACAGACCACATGGGAGTCATTGGTTTCTCTGCTGCTTTCATTGGCCCCTGCAGAAGTGCCATTACTGCACTAAGTGCTGGCATCATTGTCAGACCCAGTGTGGGCTGCTCTCAACCTTCTCAAACCTCTGTCTTCTCTGTTTAAAACCTCATAATTACAGAGATTTCTAATTCCAAAATTAACTGGCTGTCCTCTTAATCAGTGTAGTGAACCTCACCATTCCCACATAGGAAGTTTCAATTGAGGTGCATTTCAGAAATCTAATGTGAAAGATAGTGATATTACACTTTCTTAGTTCATTGAACTTATTAGGACTATTAATTTAATGGAAACCCAGGTTAATTTTAATCTAGATAGGCCCATCCTCTCACATAACACATCAATCCCATTCCTGAGCACCACGTGTTCTACAATCAAACTTAATAGGAATAAACTTGAAGCATGTATGCAGGGAAGCAATCAACTGGGTCTTTTTTTGACTTGAAGATTTCCACTCCTGGTTTTATGTTCAGATATCCAGATTTTATTCTCCTCTTGTGTTCTGGGAATGAATGCAACTATGTACAACATTGAATACATTTTCATTATTGCTCACTTCCATTGTCCTTCCTTCTTTTTGCCTTTTTTTTTTGGTTCTGTTTTTGTTTGGTTTTGGGTTTTTTTTTTTTTTGAAAAGCCTTATTCAAAAATCCAAAATTCAAAATACAAGCTGTTGGCCTTGCACCTTGAATCTCCAAATGTGTCTCCCCACACAAGATGCCCTGGCATTGAGCAGTATATTCACTACTGAAATTTCCTGGGAAATTGCTCCTCTCAGCACCTTATAAAATAATTGAGGGAGAAAACATTTAAAATCCCATCTGTGATTCCCAGTTTGCCATTCAGTACCTATTTTGTGTTTATGAGTGTAAATACTGTATCTTAATGACAATTAATGGTCTCCTATTCTCTGTTTATTCTTAATGTCCTGGTTTTGTGTGTGTCCAATTACCTCAAAGATTGCAGCTGGGCTGTGTTGTTGAAGTTTTCCCTGTTTCTAATGACATTAGAACTATCCAATTAATTGCCTGCTTTTCATTTTCCTTCCCATCCACAGGCAAGATATGATGATTTTCATCACAATCCTCTCTTTTAAATTGCTGATTTTAGAAAACTCTTTAGTCTTCTATTTTAATCTATGCAGGAAGAAACTTTGACATCAGTCTTTTCAGTTTGTTTCACCCTTTTTTGTAAATTAAGTAGGACTGGAACAGTGTTTCATCACTAGCTGAACTGCATTAGGATTTGTTTGAATCTAAGAAGTTTTAGTTTTCCTTGCCAAGTGACATGGCTGCAAGTAAAGGCATAGAAAGTCTGGATATAGGTTTCTGGGAATGAGTTATAGATGTACCTTTTTCATTTCGCTTGGCATTCATTGTAGCTGACTGCAGAAATTAGGTTTTATACACTGGTGATATTGCTGACTTGAATTATGAAAGGATATGATAAACTATGTAACTTGAACTGTAGCTGCCGACATCAGTAAAAATACAAGGATAGATGAAGATAAGGCAAAAGTAAAGGCTTTGTAATAAACAGGAACATGTAGAAGAGATAGATTTAAAACTGTGGCAGAGGATGACAAAATGACCCTTTATATCTTGAGTTCCCCTTAGAATGAATGCAAGGGCATGGTTCTGTGATGAACGCTGGCAGTGGAAAGTTAATCATACTGGGCCAAGAGGGTGTGCTGGTAGAGGAGAACATAGAGCTAATTATTTATAACCATGGAAACTGATCTTAGATGCCACAGATCTTCTGACAGGTTGTGCTCGCTTCGGCAGCACATATACTAAAATTGGAACAATACAGAGAAGATTAGCATGGCCCCTGCGCAAGGATGACACAATTTTTTTAGGTGTTTAAGGTTAGGGTGGATGAGGTACTTAGGAGCATGATTTAGGGATTGGTGGGAATGGTTGGACTCAACGATCCAGTGGGTCTCTTCCAACCTGGTTATTCTGTGATTCTGTGCAGTCTTTCTGTTTCAAAAAAAAAGGTCTTCTACTGAATGTTGCTGTTAAATATGAAAATTCAGGCACCAACATTAGTTTTTAAATTAGCTATAGGACAGGCATGTGGTTAGCATGAAGCAATTGAATTAGTCGTTTGAATGACAAGTCTCTGGCAGTTGGGAATTGTGCATTTACGGTAATTTGCTTGGTCTGTTGTGTTATTTGTTCTTTCTTTATTAACAGTGGTCAAGATGGGAGAAAGAAATAAAGTGAGAAGAAAGAGAGACTGGAAGAGTTACATTGAGATAATTAACTACTTGGAGCTAATTTAAAGTGATCAGAAAAATTCATAAAATCATAACGTGGCTTGGGTTAGAAGGGACCTTAAAGATCATACAGTTCCAATGCCTCTGCCATAGGCAGTGGTACCTTCTACTGGATTCATAACATTTGTCTCCCAGGCTTTAGATGAAAAGCTTGTAGTAGATAATATCTGGATATGTACTTTATCTTCTGTTTTGCCTTTTAAACTGTTAGAAATCACATCAGATTTTCAAATGTGTCCCTTGTACCTCATCCCCCCAAACCCAGCCAACCATACCTGTATTCAATCAGAGGCATTAATTTCTCCACCCACATCCAAACACTTGCCCTCTCTGGGATGTTATTCTCCCTCTGTACTCGGCACTGGTGAGACCGCACCTTGAATCCTGTGCTTAGTTCTGGGCCCCTCACCACAAGAAGGACGTTGAGGCTCTGGAGCGAGTCCAGAGAAGAGCAACGAAGCTGGTGAAGGGGCTGGAGGACAAGTCTTATGAGGAGCGGCTAAGAGAGCTGGGGGTGTTTAGCCTTGAGAAGAGGAGGCTGAGGGGAGACCTCATTGCTCTCTATAACTACCCGAAAGGAGGTTGTGGGGAGGGGGGAGCTGGCCTCTTCTCCCAAGTGACAGGGGACAGGACAAGGGGGAATGGCCTCAAGCTCCCCCAGGGGAGGGTCAGGCTGGATATCAGAAAAAAAAATTTCACAGAAAGGGTCATTTGGCTCGGAACAGGCTGCCCAGGGAGGTGGTTGAGTCACTTCTGTGGAGGTGTTTAAAAGACTGGTGGATGAGGTGCTGAGGGGGATGGTTTAGTGATTGATAGGAATGGTTGAACTCAATGATGTGTGGGTCTTTTCCAACCTAGTGATTCTGTGATTCTGTCTTTTCCCTTTGAGTGTGAAGAACTTAGAAGCAACACAGGTTGTTCCTGAAATACATTTCATGGTTCTTTTTCTCTGTTTAGCACAAATGGACATTCCTGGTACGAATGTTCCTGGTATGTTTTGTTCTTGTATGCACCTTGTAAAGATTTCTCTCTGAGTTCAGCTTAAGTCTTGACTGAGGCAAGCTGAAGGATTGGTTTTCTGCACTTCTGTCTCCCCCAGGAATGCCCCAATAGTTATGGCTACATGAAAAAAAGAGTTACTACTAAAAAGTTTAAGTCCAGATGACAGTTCTTGCCTTTAAGTCTCAGTGGTGTTGACTGGCTTATGTTAACACCACTTGGAGCTTTCTCCCTGAACAGCAGACTCTAAGAGAGGACTTTTGTGTATTTTAAAGCACATCTAAAATTGGAATAACAGTGGAGCAATGTAAATAGTCAAAGGTCTGGTACTCACATTTGCTCCTTGGCTGCCTTTTAGTCAGTGGTACAAGCATATCTTAGGAATTCATGAACCCTTATTAGCGTGTGTATGTCCTACAGACCCTAAAGAGGATCCCATGCTTCCATTATAGCATTGCCTGAGCAGCAGGAAGAATGGGGCCTCTTGTCTGTCCAAAATTAAGCACTAGGGGAAAGTGGTAATGAGCTGTGCAGGGAGCAATTAAGTTTGTGGTGTGGAAAACCATTTATTCAAAATGTATGTTGAATGAATGAAACCAAACTTACTCCTGACATAGTGATCGCTGTGTGGGAATCTCGGTACATCATTACTCAGCTGAGAGCAACCTGTACTGTGACTCACTGATGCCCAGGATGATGTGCCATTGAAAACTGCTTGGAAAATGGATTCAAAGATGTCTTTGATGCTCATCAATGTGTCCTGTATATATGATTCTGGAAAGTATCCAAACCAACATGACTAAAATGGCCTTATAACCCAGGCAACATGAGGCACATGAGCAGTTTCATTTGTCACAGAAAGCAGAATTTCAGGGATTGTTAGATCCTGGGAAAAAGAACATTTGGTACAGTGCACGATTTGTATTAACTTTGTTACCATCTAAGTCTTTATGAGTCATGCTATTCATCCCCAGTGACTAAGCAACATATTTTTGAGTTTTACTTCTTTAATTTATAAATACAGTGCAGAAATATTAATATGCTGAAAAGAAGGTTAAAAAGAAACTCCTGATGTCATAAATCTCCTGTGTGAGGGAAAGATTCCTGACTCTGGAAATTTCTTTATGAAGTCAAGACATACAGGTATCAGCTAAATCAGAAAAACAAAAAGCAGAAAAGGATATATTGCTCCCTAGGAAAACCTTTAAATCGAACTGGGTCCTTTTTGACAGATACATATGCTAGTGCATCTGTGAATTTTTTTGACTTGACTTGCAAATGACTGGATCTTCTTCTGCAGCTCAGCTCCATTTTAATTGGACCCTCCTATCTTCAAAATCTAGAAGGAAAACTTGTCCTTATTAACCCATGAGAGTTACTGTCAGCCTCAGTATAACCAGGATAGTGCCGTATGATTGATGATAACATATATGTGACTATTGTATAAATGTACTGTTTTGATGGGAAATGTTCTTTATTGCATGCCAGAGGTTGAAAATTTTTATTTTTAACCTTCACATTTTTTTTTTCAGAAAAGTTGTAAATATTCCTGGTACAGGTACTTCCTAAGGATGCTGAATTATTTTTGTCAAAAGACAGAAACTCAGCATTAATTGGCTGCAGTTTTGGAGAATGTTCTTACTATTGAGGTTTTCTCTATAACACTAAATTCTGGAGGTAAAGCAGGGAACTGCATGAGAGAAAGGCCTGCAGGGATTCTTGCAAGAAAGAGTGAATGTAATGCAGAACAAGAAACATAAACTGTGCTACAAATGTAAGACACTTATTAAAATGTTGTTCTTACAATTTGTGCTAGAAAAAAGGCTGTTGATATAGAGAATATGAGTGCAGAAACAGAGCAGTTTAAAGAACATCTTTTGCAAGTGTTGGCATTGTTGTCTTTGATCATTGTGATGTTTTATGTGTGTTTGGACTACAGTGTGTTAGCACGACTCTTTATGGTTTGTAGATTCTATTTGAATCAGAAACCACTTCAGGAGATCAAGTTGATGTGTCTGAGGGTGAAAAATTGAAGGATGTTGGTAGTAATATTTATTGCTGAGCTTACTGCTGCTAGCATTTTATAAACTGCTTTATAACTAGCTGTGTTTGAATGTCTTCTGGAAAAGTATAATTGGAGTTTGTTTAGTTCCTTATGTAGGTTTCAGCAAGGAATGTGTGCAGTGCGAGGACAGGGTAATCTGTGGGAAAAAATGTATAGAAGCTATAGGCGGGATGACTACATTCTCAGGGGAAGAGAAAAGAAGCACCTAAGCTGAGAGGTGCTTTGTGACAGCTCTCTATATGATTAAGAGTTGTCCTGGCTGTTACATGTACATTTTATATCCTATCTTACAAACTGAAGTCATCTTTCTGTGTACATGGCAGCAGCTAGCTGTGCCTCCACCACTTCCATCCCCTGAGGGTGCTGCAAACACATCTGAAGTAGAATAAAAATTCACTGGTTGAAGGTTGATGACATTGCAACTTGTTCAAGGATTATTGTTTCTTCATCAATCTGCCTCAAAACTGTTAGGGTCACATTTCACCTTGGGACCCAGCAAAATTAAACAATTAGCCGGCTCAAAGAGTGGGGCGTTGTGCAAACGAAGAACCGGCTGCAGAGATAAGAAAAGAAGGAAGGATGAGCGGGCAGCTAGAAACTGCTGGACCCTAACAGGACGTTGTAAACCGCAGCCTTGAAGATTGCTGGACTGAGACAGTTGTGCAAATTTGGCTGATTTATTATCTGGCTTGCAAAAGTCGGTATGGGGGGTTGCATGTGGCTGTGTGAGTATAAATATGTCCCTTAGTACAACGACTGGTTGTCGTCCTCCCTTGTTTAGGGCTGCCCCGGTCGACGGGTTACCTGATTTCCTATGCGCATTTAATAAACACGTTGCTAGCACCTCTGTCTCGCCTCTTAGTATCTTGGACACTAACAAAAACTATCTCCTTACTCCCCTGTCAGAGGTGGAAGAACAGGCTGTCACCCTGTAACATGCAGATTAAATTCAGCAACATTCAGAAAGAGATTAGGATGATCAAATAACCAGCTTCAGTAGCAGGGATGATTGCCACTCTGTTCACCATAATTTATTGATTCTTCTGCACTTTTCCAAAGCAATTACTTGGAAGAACAATTTATAAAGGAAAGAATGAATTTCTGGGTGAAAGGTACCACTGTGGCACAATGTGAACAACTAGGTCTTGAGTTGCTGTGGTAGGTAGTGCCTGGCATTTAATTAGTTATGCATGTTCTACTGCTAATTAAACAGTTAATAGACTGGTTTGCATTTGGACGTGTTCAGTGAGACTTACCCCTACAAGACAGTCAGGTTGTTTCTATTTTAGTAAAGAAAAGGTGTTAATGTGTAAGGCTAGGTTTGATTTTGGTTTTCATTGCTCCTGCAGGTTCGATAATGCAGTATCATCACCTACTTTTACACCTTTGTCATTCCTCATCTTTTGTAGCAGATCAACTTTACCTAGGTCTTTGCAGTGGCTTTTTAATCATGAGGTTTAAAGCATCACTGCTGCATCAGAGAGATCCTAAGAGATGCCTAAAATTCTCTTGTTTGGGTGCTTGGAGGTAAGGGATATACCAATCTCTAGACCACCAGTGAAAACAATGTAGCTGTCTTGCCCAAGTAGGCAATCTGAATGGATGATGCCCTTTCTTTACTTTTTGGCAGAAATCATAATAAACATATACTCATGTAAGGAAAGCTTGAAATTTTGTGAAAGCATGAATATTTATCAAGTCACAGAGGGACCTGTGGCCACATTCGAAGAATGTGAAGTCAGACTGTGTTTATCTATTTGCCTTAAACATTTTGTTGGAGGACTACCCACTTGTGGCACCAGCTTGGCTGTGGTGCCACGGTTCAGTGGGGGGCAGTGCATGAGCAGACACAGCTCTCCCTCGCTGGGGTGAAGTTGCGCCCCAGAGCTGGCTTTGGCGGGGAGGGGGATGCAGCCGTTGATGCTGCCCCCGCTACCCCCCCACCTGCTCACTTCCACAGCCACCAAAACGGACTCAGGGATATAAAGACTCGGAAGGGAGGAGTTGGGGTCTCACCTCTATGCTTGCACTCACTCACGCACCTTGATCGGAGCAGCCTGGACCACGTGTTCCCGAGATCATCTGCTGCCTTCAATGTGGTGATTCCTTTCCCCCTCTCTCTCTCTTTCTCTCTCTCCCCCCCTTCCCCATTACCTCATGGTGTGCTTGTTTGATCGGATTCTAGGGACTTGGGTTGTTTTTGGGGATTCATTTCTGTAACTTTGGGTGGTTGCACCCCCCCCCCCATGTCTTTGTTGTGCGCCCCAGTATCTTGGTGTGTTTAGGTTTGCTGGAGCCAGAAATAAATACTGTTTTGATATTCACCCTGGGAGAGACCTTATTGGCCTCCGGATCGCCACACAGACAAACAAATCCAATTCCCCCCTAGTCAGGGCTGAACACATGCGTGTGACTCGTGGCTCGTGGGTCCGGGTTGTGACAGAGGGAACTTAAAGATTTCCAACCCTCCTGCCATGGGCAGGGACACCTCCCATTGGATCAGGTTACTCAAAGCTCCATCCAACCTGGCCTTGAACACTTCTAAGGCTGGGACACCCACAACTTCTCTGGACAACGGGTTTCATTGTAATGGCCCGCCCTGCTGTGGGTGACAAAGAGAGACAGCAGATGGTTGCATTTGGGCATGAGCAGAGAAGACTGATAATTACTTACCTGTTAGCACTGAATAACTAAGGTTTGATGAGACACACTGGCCCAGCCAAGGAGAGGGTGTTTTCTTGCATGTCATCAGGAAAAGAACTGCCACCAGTCTGGTGTCAAATTAATTGCTTCTGTGTCTTGAGGCTAATTCTGTATTTCTAGTAGTTCCAAATTAGAATGGGTATTTGAGCCTAGATATATATTAAGCAATGAGGAGGCACCTCAAACTACTTGTGTTAATCCTTGCAAGGATGCTGGCTCACAGGACTAGTGGGAGTCCTAGGAGAAGGCTTGAACTGGTCTGAAGGAGGGTGAACGAATGACAACAGCACTCAAACAGCTGGAAATGATTAAAAGAGGAATAATTACCTTGTTCTGTGTGGTATATTGCCAGGTTGTTTCCAGATAAGCTAATAACATCGCAGTCTAATTACAGAATGTCCCTAATTACAGAATGCCCCTTACTGTGATAGGACAAGAGGAAATGTCCTCAAGTTGCAAAAGGGAAAGTTTAGATTAGATACCAGGAAAAATTTCTTCACTGAAAGAGCAGTTATTGGGCACTTGAATGGGCTGCCCAGGGAAGGAGTGGAGTCACCATCCCTGGAAGGGTTTAAAAGATGGTTAGATGAGGAGCTCAGAGATATCGTTTAGTAGTGGACAGGTATGGTTGGACTTGATGATCTCAAAGGTATTTTCCAATCAAATAATTCTATGATTCTTTCTTACTGCTTGGACAAGATGATAGGATGAGTTTGTGCTGTAGGGCTGGTGGAAAGGGTGAAAAATAATTCACCCATTTCATAATCTGTTGAGGCTAAAGCCAGTCATCAAACATTGCACTGTTAATATAGCAGGTGGCATAAATTCTCAAAAGCCCATTTGACGCATTTTTGGCATTACTGCATTTCTTGTTGAGAAATTTTTGCAGCTCTTGAAGCATTAGAGCTGTCAACTGGACTAAATGACTGTTTAATATTTTTACAGAATAGTGCTTTATCATAAAGATGCCTTTTCCTCGCTGTTCTTAATGGTAAGCAATTTGTGTTTTTGTAATACTTTGCTCATATTCCATGCCATTGTGTAATTTTCATCTTTGAGTTTCAGTGATATCTTCTGAGTCAGGGGCTGAGGATTTGCCATTGTAAAATGAACGTTCCCACAGCGTTAATGTAGGTTGTCAGTGAAATCACTACATTGTCTTGAAGAAGTATTTGTATCCTGGTCATTCTGCCTTGAAAAAAAAAAAGCCCTATGTTTCAACTATTGTTTACAGCTATGCAGAATAATTCTTGTACTATATAGGATTTAAAAACTGTTATTGAAAATCAAACAATTATTTTCAATTACTCAGAATGTGTTGCTTAATCTCAAATTTCAGAAATTATAAGGAATTCAGGCATACTTCAGTTTTTTTTTTAGTGAATAATATGTACTCTTGCTGAATGTGGAATCTTTCTTAAATCATTCAATGGAACGTTCACAATCAGATCATGTAGATTCTGAAATATAAACTGAATAACTACAGCTTTCAAGAGTAAAATTTAAAGGAAGACTTTGAGCTAGGAGTCCAAGATTTGATCCAAATGAGAATTCCATTCAGAACAATCTTCATAAATGTCACATATGGATGCAATCAATAGAAAAGTTATCAAGCCTTTAAAATATTTTAATCTGGTCAGTGTTAGCAACTAAGGTGTATTATTGCAATGAAACCTGTAGAAATAAGTTGGTGATGGTCTGTCAGAGATGTTTGGTGAATTTTATGCATGACTGAACTTTCAATGAAAATATATTACAAAGTTATATTTAATTTTTTAAAAATAACTTTTTCTTAATTAAAACAAATATAAAATTTCTTTTCTACCTGGAACACCAAACCAAATATTTAATATTTTTGTATTAGATCGTTTGAATAAAAATAGTTCAGTTTATTTCATTAAATTGGAAACTTTTGTCTTGGATCATTTCAACATTAAATTATTCTTCATGTGTTGCTGCAGTACTTTATGGGAGTTAAATTTCAGACTTTTTTTTTTCCCAGATATGCAAAGCTCCTCCCTAGATCTCTCATAAACATAAAAATCTCCAGTCTGCTCAATTCTGTCTGATAGAAATCCTGTGTTTTTTATCCATATTGCTACAGATCAGGTTTTAAATCCAGTCCAAAAAACCCCAGGTTTGCAGGTTCACCAAATTTTAATGCTTCCTGAGAAAACCAAGGAAATATTTGCTAAAACCCAAATATCAGAATTTTTTTAGAGAAAAAAACCCCTGGTATTAGTATTTGTTTTCTCTTCCAATAACACTAGAGAATCAAAGATCTGTGGTTAGGCATACAGCCAGAAAAGCACTTAAACACATGTTTAACTTCAAATCAATGAATTGTGTCATTAAAGTCAATAAACTTTTCCCCTCAAAATACGTAGGTTCTTATATATTTTAATATTTATATATTTTTATATGTGGGCAGTTGCAGAACAGTCTGATGACTAAGGAGTGGATTTAGAATTTAATGTGAACTCTGACTTCCCATTTTCAAATGAATAGGAATCGGTTAGAATTTCAGGCAGTCTGAAAACTTTGGCCACATAAGAATAAAACATCTCTGCTGGAATTAAAGCAGAATACTTGGTCCAGTTTTTTGAATGTGAATGTCTTGACTGTTGTCCTGCTTTGTTTTTTTTTTTCCCCTCCCTGCTTCTATTTGATATAATGTGTATAATGTGTCTGTTCTGAATCTACAATACTCACGGATGTGATAAGCAAATTACATTTTTAAGCCTTCATTGCATCTATGGTTTAATGTCCTTTTTGACATTTGGTCATCTCAGGCCACCTTTAGTAGCTTACCTTCTGAATTGTCTCTTGGCTGTCCACAAATGAAATCCTGCATGCTGGTGACATCTCCCTTCTGACAGATATTTCTTGTTAGACCTTAATGTTGTTGAAGTCTCTGGGCTTGTGAAATAGGATAAAGACATTTATAAATTCAGTTATCCTTGTCCTGAGTAATTTTGATTTAAAATATAATCTCACACACATGGGGTAAATCGTAGAATCATAGAATGGTTTGGGTTGGAAGAGACCTTAAAGATCATCATCCAGTTCCACCCTCCCTGCCATGGGCAGAAGTACCTCCCACTGGATCAGATTGCTCAAAACCTCATCCAAGCTGGCCTTGAACACTTCCAGGGACGAGGCACTCACTATTTCTCTGGGCAACCCATACCAGTGTCTCACCACCCTGACAGTGAAGTATTTCTTCCTAATATCTCATCTGAATCTCGTCTTTTGGCTTAAAACTGTTCCCCCTCATCCTATCCCCAGAATCCTTGATAAAGAGCCCCTCCTCTGCTTTCCCTGGGGCCCCTTTAAAGTACCAGAAAGCTGCTATAAGGTCTCCTCAGAGCAATGATGTAACCAGCAGGCTATTGCTAATTCTGAGCTGTTTTTCTTTTTGTCTTGTCTTATCTTTTCGCATAAGGTAGGTAAATTGATGTTTGTTGTCTAAGCCACTGAGCCATACATACACATCTAACATCAGGAAAGTTCTCATAGTGCAGAGTACTGAGCCTCCCTGTCACATGCCATGTTGGGCTCTCCATGCTGCCCATCTTCTGTCTCCTTCCCTGCTGGATAGGCCAGGCATGCTCCCAGCTCCATGTTGACACTGGTTGCCTTTATGGGAGCTCTCTTAGCTTGCACTATGCAGATGGCTTTGGCACACATTCTAGAGCTGAGGGTACTGTATGTAATGACACGCTTGAAATCACAGAATCACTAGGTCAGAAAAGACCCCCTGGATCATTGAGTCCAACCATTCCTATCAAACACTAAACCATCCCCCTCAGCACCTCGTCCATCTGTCTTTTAAACACCTCCAGGGAAGATGACTCAACCACCTCCCTAGGCAGGTTCTGCCAGCGTCCAATGACCCTTTCTGTGAAAAATTTTTTTCTGATGTCAAGCCTGAACCTCCCCTGGTGGAGCTCGAGGCCATTTCCTCTTGTTCTGTCCCTTGTCACTTGGGAGAAGAGCCCAGCTCCCTCCTCTCCACAACCTTCTTTCAGGTAGTTGTAGAGAGCAATGAGGTCTCCCCTCAGCCTCCTCTTCTCCAGGCTAAACACCCCCAGCTCTCTCAGCCGCTCCTCATAAGACTTGTTCTCCAGCCCCTTCACCAGTTTTGTTGCTCTTCTCTGGACTCGCTCCAGAGCCTCAACATCCTTCTTGTGGTGAGGGGTGAAATGGTAGGGTTTGCATGACCATATAAAGAATGAATTTGTCATCACGGGAGTTGATGCGTCTAGGTTTTGTAGGGAAGTCGTTGCGGTTCTCCTAGTTTTTGATATAGAGAGGTATGTGAGACTTTTTACTGCTTTTCTCACAAGGAATTGTCAAGGGGCTTTCTTCTCTTCCTAACTGCAGTAAGGCCTCTTTCTCCAGTAGCTTCCTTCCCTGTTTCTCCAGGGGCCTCCTGTGTGCTCCAAGATGCCCAAACTCGTGGCTGCTCTGAGTCCTGAAAGGTGAGCCTTGGGACTTCTCTGTTCTCCTTCCCAGGTTTTGTTATTGTCTGTTAGTTTCTCTTTTAAGATACAGCTTTTTGAAAATGTTCCTGACTTAGCAAGCCTCCTCTTACAGTCTCTGTGCTGGCTGGACTCTCATGCATATTCCAGATTGAACTCACAGAATGATCAAGGCATCTCGCTTGTGTCTGCCTGGTCTTACCTCAGTGTACAGAGAACTGACCTGAAAAGACTTGACCCACAGTGCCAAAGCTGTTTCTTATTCATAATGTGAAGCACTTCAGCTTTAAAGAAAGACATTTCATTTAACAACAACAGCAGCATTAAAAATTAGGAAAAATGCCATGGAGGTAGAACTGCTGAATGGAATTAGTGTTGTTAAAATCCTATTACAACCGCTTCTGAAAAGCAGTTTCAAGTTTTCAAATGTGGTTGATACGCTCTAGGAGTACGCTTAAGTTAGTCAATTTGGATTTGGAGGATTTTAACACCCTGCTTTGAAGAAGGGGAAAAAAAATCCATGGCTGGGAAAATTTGGAAGGATTTAGCACTGTTACAAACCTGGCAGCTCTGCCACTCTGGTTGGGAGCCACTCTCTCAACAAAACAATCAAAAGAAGACACCAGATTGTGTGCACATTCTTTCTTTCTAAGCTGCAGGAGTGCTCTGGGTCTTTGGTTTTTAGGCTTCAGCATGAAGAAAGCAATTGAGTAGGAGAGGAGCATGCCGAAGGGTTTAGGGTGCATTGTTCAGTGTGAGCCAGGTTCAGTACTCTGTAGCCTGCCTTGCACTCAGGCACTCATCTTTCAAGATTATGGATGATTTCATATCACCAATTTCCTCACCTTTGATATTGAAAGAAAAAAAAATGGCTCTTTTGTGATCTTTAACAACGTCACCCAATGCTATTTCAAATGGAATCATTCCAGTAGATGTCACTGTGGGCCCCTGAGTCACAGCCTTCTAGTTTTAGCTGCTGTTTGCTTTAGTATCATACACTTGCCATCTACAAGGCTCAAACATCTTTGTAATGATGCTTTGAATTACAGCTGTCTGGGCATTGCTAATTCAAGTTCTTTACTGAGCAACATGAGGAGACACCAGATAGTTCGTCCATCGCTCGATCTTGGTAAAAAACACAAAGTCTGGAGGCAGTGTGGGTGTGATCAGCTATGGCAGAAGGCACAAGGATAAGCATCCCTACGCAATGCAAGAGAGAACCACAAGCAGGGTTATGAGCAGTCCTGAGTGAATGCCTATAGACTTACTGCAGCAGAGAAATAAACAACAGCTTTACTCAATGCAGTAGCAGAACCTCTCTGCACGAATAGAGAACTTAAAACAAACAAACATACATAACCTCCTACTGACCCCCAAGAACTTATAAATACTCTTTTCCCCCCAGGATCGTTATATATGTTGTTTACTTGATTATTTAACACTGAGGATTTTCCTGGAACTTTGCACAGGAAGAGCGGATGCAGGATGAACCTGGCAGTATTTTGTAGGCTTTGAGCTTCCCTAAATAAGATAAGAATTTGTAATGTGTGAGGGAAGGCAAAAGAGTGGGCAAGGAACAGAGATAGAGCTGAAAATAATAGGGTGGACAAGGCTGTGAAGGAGGAGAAAGAAATAGGTGTGAAGAAGCTCTGATGAAGCGAGGACAAGGGAAGCAAAAATGTACTACAACTGAGAATGCTAAATGCTGCTTTGACTGGTGCTTTTTAAAATTCAGCAGTCGTCAAGGTCTTTCTAATTCACCTTTTAGCTGATCTCTTCACAGTGGTTTTCTTTTTGGCCTTTGCCTTTGTTGCAAAGCCACCAGTAAGAGAGGTAGGTGGACTGGCAGCAGTCTTACCCATTGTCTTCCCATATTTCCCCAAACTACATCCATCCAGAATGCTTACAGCATCAGGACTGTATTCACGTAAGATCTGCCCTTGAAGAGGGATTTCATTTTGGTAAGTGAGGAGACTTGGCATGATCTGTGCAAATGGATGGTGAAAACATTTATGGCAAACCCAGAGATATAGATTAAAACTGGGAAGTTCTCATTCTTGCTTTCATGTCTGAGTTCTTATGATTTATCATATCTACAGATGTACTGATTATATTGTCATGACAGAAGTACCCCTCCACAGATTCTTTTCTTTTAAATATATTCATTGCAGGCTGCGAGATTGAGAAATGTGCATTTTTAGACAGGGAAATCCTCTTCTTGGATATGATAGATAAGACTAAGCTAAAGAATTGTTCACCTATATGTTTAATAGTGCTTCTTAGCCTATGAATGAGTCCCCAGGATATTTTTCCATCCATGGTCAGAGCCCCTCACTTTTCTTTTACAAATTTCTGTAACAGCCTGAACTTTTCCCACTCTATCCCAGTGTTAATGTGAAGTGGGAAAGCTCTGCATGGCCCAAGAGGAGGCTATGGCCTTTGATAGACTTTTCAGCAGTGAATTTTGTCATTTGTTGCTCCTCAGAATGATGCTCTGAAAGGAGGGTTTATTACTCATAAGAATTCAAAGAATAGGGCGCTCATTTGAAGGAATGAGTTTGAAGGTTTAATATGAAGAACTTCCATCCAAATGTGATAGTAACTTTACAATAAATAAGTAAATCCAGACAAGCCTGTCATAACAAATCAAGAAAGTAGACCTAAAGTGGAGCAGAAGTTGTGTTCCTTTAACACATGCTTCATTACAGATCTGCCCCTGGTGTACGGGATGATAACATCTGGGTGGGTAATGAGAATATGTTCAGCTTCTCAAGGCAGCTTGTATTTTCACCTTCTGGAGGTTCAGCTCACTGAAAGGACAAACAGCAACCAGGAAAGCACTCTTACATGTTAGTGATGTAGGAAATCACATATTGTGTATTTCTGCAGATGTTCTCACACCTGTCTATCTAATCCTTGCATCTAATTGTTAAGATATAAAAAATAACATTGAGTTTTACAATCAATCATCTAGACATAACGGATGTACTTGCACATTAACTACAGATGATTTCAGAATTACCTAAGTTTTCGCATACAGAGATATAGGGGGTTTGAGGCTTTCATTAGGTGTATATTCTTCTATGAGGTAGAAATTGGTATATTATAGAGATAAAGACAAGCAGCTGCATTCTGGCTTTTTGCAACACATACCTGGAGGAGAATCATCTCTGCAGGGAAAAATATCTTGATTCAGTGAAGCCTTCCTGGTAGAGAGATGTGCAGGCGGGTACAGGTTGTGTTTGCATGTATGGCTGTCCTCCAGCTACGAAAATCCTTAATGACCTTAAAGGAATAGCTGGAGTTAAAGCTATCTGGCAGCAGAGCTTGTGCACACAGACTGCAGCTGGAATTGAGTCAAGAAAGTGAAATGTGTTCTGATTTGCCTTCCTCTATTCCTCTGTAATGCAGACCCATAAAGATGCAGCCTCAAAACCGAGCCTAAAGAAATCCCTGAAACCACAGTGTAAGTTGTGCGTTCATTGTGCTATAAAGGTCTATAATGTTTCAAATTCAATTTTAGCACTCCCAGTGACCAGATTGGTGTCAGCTCTTCCTTGAAGTTCATAGTGACTCTTTACGATGACTATCACTAAGAATGTCAGGAAAGAAGGTTGCTTGTTTCATCCTTAGCACTATTAGGCACTGGATGCTCTTAAAGTTGTCTTCAAAATATCCACAAATTTTATTCCTGACCCTCCCTCCTCACTCCCCCTGAGATAAGCAAGGAAAAGAAAGAATCAGGAATTTGAAATCTCTGGCCTGCTTCTGCACCTTCTAACTCAGTCCCTTAATAACTGCAATAACACATTGACAATTACTTCTGATTCTTAGCTGACTGAATCTGCAAAGCTGCATTGGCTTTAATGGAGATAGGATGTTTTGTAGCAGCTGGAGATGGAACTCATAGTATTGCATAGATCAGGCTTCTATCTTAATTGTCTAATTTATATCATTGAAAGTAGGCAATGTGCAAGGTATGTGAGTTAATGGTGAAGAAGTAATCATAACACTTGAATTTCCTGATTTTTGAGTGCTTGAATTCTGAACTGCGATGTTGATTTAATGTGTTTTCAATACTATCAGTTTCATCTAGTTGTCTTGCTGCTCCTAGTGTCTCAGAACTCTATCCTGCCTTGTGTCATTGCTGGACTTGGCTTGCTCTAGAAGAGATCAGGACTCCTGTAGGATGCCAGATTTCATTTTTTAAAAACATTAAATTGTGCTGATTTAGAGAGCGCAATCCTAGGCGCTTTCCTTCTGCACTTTGTCATAGAAAGCTTATGCTGGAGGTTCTCTAACAGAAAGCCCTTGAGTAAAGCTATAATCCTACCTTGGAGCAAGTGGCAGTAGGACTGTCAGCAGTACGGTGGCACGGGAAATGCTACTGTAATTAAAGTTCAGTCAGCGTTTCCTTTATAAATCTTTGTAATAGAGGCTTTGTATGCTAGTGCAGCTCTTTTAATTTATGTTCTTTTGAAACTAGCTAATCAGATTGTCGACTGTAGTGCTATCGTTGCCCCATAAATGTATTTTGTAAAAGTGTGTTAAAACCATCAAAATGAATTCTTCTATATGGTGCCATAAAAAAATAACAAGAGTGATTTTTAAACCTGCCAGCCCAAGTTCTTTGGGGAGCCTGTAAGCACAAATGCTAAGATGTGGAGACTGCACACAATGGTAAAAACTGGGTAATGCTTAATTCCTCTTGCATAAGCAAGATTTTGCCTGAAGTTTAGCAGACCATTTGTTTGATAGGTCACAAGCTTTTTTAGAACAATATATTTAATGCTTATTATATTGCAAAATGCATACAAGGTCTTTATTTTGGTGGTTATAAAAATACTGGATTTTTTTCTTTTAAAAATATTCTATAAATACTGGGTTTTAAATAGCTGTTGGTCTAAGATCCAACTAAAGTCAGATACTTTGTGGAATTCAATGTAAAGATTTTAAACTTTTTAATCTCAATATTATTATTCATTTTCTCTCAAGGTTAGAGGGGACAAAAAGCAAAGCATGTATAGTTGTGTTTGCTTGAATGATTTCTATAATAAAAACTCATAGAGAAATGAAAATCTGTTCAATTTGTGGCAGGAGAAATGGCAAAGTTTGCCATACATGTAATTAAAAATGAGTAGTAGTTCTGGTTGTAGGGTTGACTTATTGAATTACAGTATAATGGCTACACAACCTCTATGAATTTTGCTTCTGGAAAGAAGTGGAGGAAACATTACTCCTTTTTTTCTTTTTCTTTTTCTCCTCTCTGCTTAACACAGTCTGAGACTGTCTGACCTATTTTTAGGTAACATTGGTTAACCGGTTCTGAATTATTTTTGAGTTCATATCTATATCCAGAAAATGCTACAATTTAAAATTAATGGGAACCATATAATGTTGTTTTAAATGTTGAAATGGTATCTGAAGAGTGAAATGAATGCTAAGTAGTTTTCTTCAAGCTACTCAGATCAGACTTAGAGTAAGTTAACAGAAGTTAGCTAGACTGGTACTGTTTTGCCCTCCTCATGCAGATGGAAATACAGGGAGTATTTTTTGATCACAGATGCCAAGATGCAGTGATCTATTTCAGAAAAAAAGTGTGTAAAAATATTTTCATAGCTACAACAACATAAACTTTGGCCAGTATTAAAATATTATTGAAGAGAAAAACTACCTCCTGACATTGTAACATCTGGAGGTAACATTACCAACTGTGCTTCCTTGGTGTTGTGTTTATTAATACTAGACCTGGGATCAACTGTATTGTCTGGAACAAGAAGTTGCATACAAGTCAGATGGATGTATTGGAAATGAGCCATCTTACTTCCAAGTCCCTCACCACACTTTATGCCCTGTTTTCAGTCCCATTTCAACCTCTAGATGAATTTAATTCAAGGTTATTTTGCAAAGGGAAAATGAAAACCTGTAAAGTTATGTACCGACGTTTTCCCCTCTTATTTCACCAAAGGTATTGATTCAATTTGATTACGTTGAAAATCTGGCCACTCTCAAAATGATCACAGAATCACAGAATCACACAGAATCACAGAAAAACCAGGTTGGAAGAGACCCACAGGATCGTCGAGTCCAACCATTCCCACCAATCCCTAAATCATGCTCCTAAGCACCTCATCCACCCTCACCTTAAACACCTCCAGGGACGGTGACTCAACCACCTCCCTTGGCAGACCGTTCCAATGCCTAACCATGATGGTCTTTGGTGAATGCATGCCTGGGTGAAACACAACTCAGATTCTCAGATTTAGTTGCAAACACCTTCCTGATGTTTTGTGTATACAACTCTGCAGTTGTTTCAAACTTCAGGCAAAGAAGTTCCAATTAACTTGCATGATGATCAACACAGGAGACACCATATTCTTGACTTAGGTTATTTCATTTCAGTGAAAAAAAAGCTGTTTGAATGTAAAGCACAGTCAGCAAAGTTTGCAACTTGGATATTGCTGTGTAGGGCTGAGGCAGAACAGGGAGATAACCAGGATGTGTGTATGACCCTGCAACATGCGCTTTGGGGTCTGTTATTAAGACCTAGTATCTGTAAACTCATGGTTGGTCAGTTGGTCATCATTCAGCTCCACAGGAATTAGGAATAAGTAAAAAACCTTGTTCCTCCTTAATCAGATTTTGATTAGAGGTAATGAAATGGAAAACAGATACTTGCACGATATTTTCTGCTGGAACCAAGGGATGGGAGTGGATGGAAGACAAAGGAAAGCTACTGATCAAACAGTTGGAAGAAAGGGAAACTATGGATTTATATCCTCTTTCGGTTCCTCTCTTGTAAGTATAACCACTGCTCTTTTGAAGGTCATGATCACTACCAAGGGCAGGACAGCACTGATTGTGATTAAATGAGAAAACAAAGAATTCTTACTTTACCTGCAAAGTTAACTTTGATGTAAGTGGATGAGCAAGAGCTCAACTGCCTCCTCCAGTGGATCTGAGCAGGTTAATAGTGTAGGTGAAACACTGCCAAAATAATTTTTACTACTCAAGCTTTTGCAGTTTTTTTTTAACATCCTATTTTACTCCTGTGCCGGGATGTAAGGAATTCAAAGGAGGATCTGTTCGTCATATAGTTTGTCCTCTTATTCCCTCCTCCTTCAGTGCTGCTTTGGCTTTGAGTAAAGAGGACTAGGAGTGTAAATTTTGATGTATTGACCATGGTAATGTGACCTTGAACTATTACATAGAGCAAGCATAACTAGCATGAGATAATATTCTGGTGTACAGGAGGCATGTTGAAGCTTTCACATGTCAAGATCTGCAGGACAGTCTAGAAATTCAGTGCCCCATTTGGTGTTGTTAAATATCATCACATTATTAGCACTTCAGCTACACATGAGGTAGGATCTATTTTTCCTCTAGCAGTTAAGATTTTTTGTTATGCTAGTAACACAAACAGGCAGAATTTGTTGTTTTTAAAAACTGATATGTAATTCAGAAATGCCTTTAACTTCTTGTATGTTCTCTCATGACACATCTTACCAGTGAAACCATACAAAACATTCTGAAATAAGTTTAAGTAGTAAGGTATGTTTGCAAGTTGCAAGCTCTTTGCAAGTTTTCCTAAAGTTTTCACTAGTATATCTAGTCCACAAGTGACTTTGTAGCTGAACAATTCTACTGCTTTCTGCTACTTCTACTTATTATTTTTTCCTTCATCAGTTTAAATAAATCAATTTACTTTAATAGATTAAGTAAATAAAAGGCTTGTTTATAACCACTAACTCAATAAATCTGGCACCGAATTTTGTGATCACCATGGTACTTTTTAAGTCTAGTTGTTCCAACATATATATGGAAATTAATTCCTTAGTAATGATAGATTTTAATCACATAAAGACTCTTCATAAACACTTGATTTGCTTTTAATTTTAAAGAAGTTGAAGCGTCATCTCTTTGAGGTTCTGCTTCGTATTACTTTTCCATTACCTAATATTCCATGTCTTTTAATAGAAGATATGGTTAAAAGCTCCTTACTCCTTTGTAATGGTCAAAGTGCCCAGAAATTTAGGTGGAAAAGAAAGGAAAGAATTACTCTGTAATGACGGGAGGGGGTGCAGTGTGTGACCTGTGGCCAACATAGAAAAAGAGTAGCAGGGAAATAGTTTGTTCTCAGTGTAAAACCTGGGAAGTCCAATTGAGAACACGGTCGACATGCTTCCCACTGGTGTTCAATGTCAGATAGAATGAGGCTTTGAGCAATCTGATCCAATGGATAGTATTTTTGCCCATGGCAGGGGTGTTAGAACTGGGTGATCTTTAAGGTCCCTTCCAGCCCAAACCATTCTACGGTTCTATGTTAAACAGTTCTCGGTGTCCCCTCTAGATGCCAGTGAAAGATTTAATTACCTTGTAGTGATAGTAGCAGGCATAAAGTAACGGCTACACTGACGTTAAAGAATGATGACCGTCCTTGTCCTTCTGTGGATTAAAGAAGAATTGATGCAAAAGTTGACAGGGAGCTGGGTGGTCTGAAGAGCCGGTAATGGAATGAGGGCTGGTCCTCAGCTGAGCTGCAGCATCTCCATGCTGCTCCAAGTCAACACAGGCACAGAAATGACAGAAACAGGGTGGGGAATTGTCAATGTTTTTTGAAGCTCTGAAAAGTTTTGAGTTAGCAGTTCAGCTGGAGAAACAGACTGTATTTTAGATCTGAACTCTCCCAGTTTTTGAGGCTAAAAGAATGAACCTAAGGTTTTAGAAAATATATTACAAAATATATAGGTATGATTAATTTATTAACAGTGCTTGCACTCTAATAGAATCAGTGTATGTGGATAATTTTACTCCCCATTGATAGCATTGACTAAAATAAGGTGCTAAATATGAACTCTTTGGGATAGCTATGAAAGAAGAAATTATGCTGTGTTTATGTCTGAGGGATGAAGCTGCGTGCAAAGCTAATTCAGAAGGGGTTTTTCATTGAGTGTTGTTTCAAGTAGGGATGTTCCACTGCATGACTCTGATGTTTACTGGGCAGGGGCTTTATTTTACTACAGCAAGTGTATTATACTCCATTGTTCCTCTTATTTTCTGTCATAAAGGTCAATATTCCTTTGACTGGAAATCACATACCACCTTTGTGATTGTAGCTTTTATGAAATTGCAATATTAAAGTAATATCTGCATTTTTAGAGGCTGTCATGGCAGCTGCAAGTTCAGGACAGTCTGCAAGGAAAAAAAAATCATAGAATGGTTTGAGTTGGAAGGGATCTTAAAGATCATCCAGTTCCAACCTGCCTGCCATGGGCAGGGACACCTCCTACTGGATCAGGCTGATAAAGCCTCATCCAGCCTGACCTTAAACACCTCCAGGGATGGGGCAGCCACCACTTCTCTGGGCAGCCTGTGCCAGTGTCTCACCACCCTCACAATAAAGAATTTTCTCATCCAATATCTCATCTAAATCTCCCATCTTTCAGCTTAAAACCATTCCCCCTCATTCTATCTCTGCACTCCCTGATAAGGAGCCCCTCCCCAGCTTTCATACATCCCCTTTTCGGTACTGGAAGGCTGTTCCTGGAGCCTCCTCTTTTCCAGGCTGAACAAGCCCAACTCTCTCAGCCTGTCCTTGTATGGGAGGTGCTGCAGTCCTCTTATCATGTTTGTGACAGCCAATCTAACTGTCTGCATCTGACTCTTCCTATTTCCTTCAATATCATTGGGAATCTTTACCTTTTGCTGGTGTCCAGGAGGAAAAACCAGTTACCACTAGCATGTGAAATGGCTAATTTTGAAATCTGACAATCCACTCATTAAAAAGTGCAGTTTTAAAGGTAGGAAAAACAACAATTATTTTGTTTGAATGGTTCTAGAGTTTTCAGTTTAGTCTCAAAAGAGCTGATGCAATTAGTGGGAATATTTTTTGAAAACGCACCTATGATTCAAGTCATATTTAGCAGAATTTGAATGAAACAAATGCAAGGTTGATGGTGTATCATGTGGTGCTCTTCAAAAATATTAACCACCTTTATGCTGTATAATTATTATTCCAGAGTATATTATTATACCGCACTGCTCCTGCAGCTGTAACAATACTCAGTGTACTGTAAATGATTGGGAAAATACTTCTCTACACAAAAAGAATCACACTATGGTTTTAATTAAGTGATCCATTTCAGTAGAATATGGATTTCAACTGGATAATAGTCACTATCAGCAAGATAAATGATAATTCATAGGTGGGAAATTATAGAAAATAAGCATCCAGGCAAAGTGGTAAACCATTAGCTAGTCACAATGTTCGGTGTAACTCACATTATTGCTATTGTATCTAACAATTCACATGGAAATAAGAACTTAATAAGTAAGAGACGACAGCAGCAGGTGGACCACATTTTGGATTAAAGGACTTGTAACAGCTTTGGGAGTATAAAAAGCTCTCTTTTGATCTGACCTTGAATCACATACTTTTTAGTCCTGAGGCAACCTGAAACCACTCTCTGGTACAATTCTGCCAAATTCTGATAGTCTTGATACTCACAAAATACCTGAGATAGTACAAATGTCCAAACAAGCTGCGCAGATGCCTCCTTACCTTTCCATAGTGGGTCTGCAAAAGAGTGATTATAATGGAGCAGCAAACAAAGACACCAACTTGGGAGAACACAGTCAGGGTGGAGCCAGAAAGAAATGGGGTAGTGCTGTAGAAGCAAGCAAGAAAAATCGAATTGCATTCATCAGACACATGTTCGCATCATGGAAGGCTCTTTGATCATGGCCGGGTGATAATGAATTCTAGGTACAAACTTAACTAGCAATTTTACTTCACAGTGAAAACAGACTATTCCCTAAACACCTGAAAACTACCTTATTTTTAACTATTTGTATTGGATCTCAGAGCAATGACTCCCTTGTAAGAAATGCAAGGGGCAAGTGAAGAGGCCTTTTCAACAACTGCTGACAGCTTGTGTGTCCAGGTGCACCATTGGCCTCACTGATGCCTCCTTAGGTGTTGCTATTGTACTGGCAGCCAGGTGGAAAGGGACAACTTTCTTCAGTGGACAGCTCTCTCCTGGACAACTCTCCATTGGACAACCCTATGCAGGCGACTCTCCTTGGGGAGGGTGAAGGTTAGGTTTTGACGCTTCCTATGAGAATTGTCCCCATGGACAGTCAGCTGTGTAGAGTTGTCCTGAAGAGTGCTGTCTGCAGAGAATTGTCCTAGACTCCAGCCAGGAGGGGTTAAAAGGTTGCAAGCCTGTCCCTTGCATTCTCAGGACTCTTCATTTAATTTCAGGGATTCACTGGAAGAGCCATAGGGCTGACCCAGAGGTTCCCACTGTCCAGGTGGTGCCAGCCTGCTGCACAGGGGATAAGCACCTGCTGCTGTGGCATGTTCTACAACCTATAGGACTTGTTCTTTCCTCCTCAGGCTACTGGTCAGGTCCTACCATGAAGATCAAAGCAGGATGAGAGAGGGAGAAAAGCTCAGAGTCTTCACGTAAAGGACTATGCTGAGGTCTTGCTGCAGAACAAGAAGGTTGTTCTTTTTGGAGAAGGGCTGGAGTCCTGGTTGGGCAACATAAGGGTTGTGGGTGGGGTGGTGAAAGGATTAAACAGGATTTCTGCTTGGGGTGGGTGATATGGTACAGGGAATGGGAAGGAAAGGACTGAGACAAGTCTGCACCTGCCACGCAGCCCAGGAAAAAACTTGGAGGAGCTGTTGCTGCTGCAAGTGAACTTGCCTTCTCTTAAGTTTGAATCTCAAACTCTTTATTTTGTTGTATGTCTTTCAAGAAAATCTGTTTATAATAGTAGGTACTGACATATGTTTTTTCCAAATGTGATAAACAAGTCAGATGAGCTGTTGTAATACAATTTCCTGTAAACAGCACCTGTGCGAGGAAGGAAGGGTGCTGAATTGAGGCTGTGCAGATAGCTGAGTCTCTCTCACTTCTTAACTTGTCTCTGATCAACTTTGAGAGGATGTAGCATGTTTTTAATCTAGCGTTTGTCAAGTAAGAAGTGTCAGCTCCCACCCCTTGTCACCTACATCTGGCATTTCCTGCACATCATCTTTGATGCAATGTGGTACCAGGGCAGCAAGTGCATCACAATGCTGGCTCTGGTCCCCAGCGGCTCCTCCTCAGATAATCTGCAGATAAGAAATAACTGTGCAAGCTAAGTCTAAACCAATGGCTGCTTACATGGAGAGCTTTCTAATTACAGGCATATTTTCTGCTGCTTATCACAAAATAACAGGATGATCTTTTCTTCCTTATGTTTTGGATAGTAACAGGTTGCAATGCATTTATAGCATGTTTAATGATGGATTCTGGAGAGGGAGAGTGCTGACAATATTGCCTATTATGCAGTAGTCTGTTAAACTCTTCCCTGACCAAACTCAGCAACAGATCTGCAGGTGTTAGATGTGCTAAGATTTTCTGCAGATTTGGAACTCAGAAAAGAAACCCCAAACCAAATCTCATGAGTTAATGAAAAATGATTTTATTCCAGTTTAGGTACAAAATCATCAGCTCTATTAAGATGGGCGTGCTTCCGTGGCTATTAATGAAGCATGCCAGTGTATCTTGTTCTTGCAGTTAGACTTCTGTGGAGGTGTATAAACGTTACGTTAAGCTCCAAAAAGGAAAAGTAATGCCAGCAGCAATAATCACACATTATTTCATAATGCAAGCACAAAGAATTCTGCTTCATATAATAATGAGAACTTTGAACCTTATTGAACCTCCTGTTGTCCAGTAAATATTTTAAGAGATGGTGTACTATCGGGCTTGGATTCTTACTTTAGGGAACAACAGGTATATTGAAATCTCTGAGCTTAACTTCAAGCGTGTTTGTAGAGTATTACATCAGCTGTGAGGTTTCTCTGTTTGTCCCAAGTCAAAGGTAATGTTTTGTGCTTGACCTTTAGAAAAGGACCCTTGAAGATATAGCTGTAGTCACCAAAGAAGGTGAAATAAATGAAATGGACGTAACTTTGAAGATTTCCCTGCCATGATCTGTTTTGAGTTTTGCTTATTTTTTGCTAGCAACAGAAGTCATGAACAGGTAGACAGGATGAAGTAGCTTTTGTTAAACACTGATTAAAATATGCGATACTCTTTCAAATGAAAGAAATAATGACAGTGTCTAAAACCTTCACCTCCTGATAAATGGGTTAAAACATAAGGCCTTTTTCTGGTGTAAATTGACTTCACTGAAGTAAATTCAATTTGTATTGGACAAGGTAGACCATAGTCAATGGTAATCAGGAATACAGTGAACCGTGCCAATTACACATGACAAGAAGTAACTTGTATATAGATCACTTTGGTTAATTGGACCAATTTTGATTCCCATAGTAACTCCAAGACCTGATATTGCTGTCATACCAGTGTTAGTCTCTTGCTTTGATTTTTTTAACCAGCAAAACTAAATCCAATGTATGCCATATGTCTAGAGATAGTGGTGAGTCTGCATCAAAATGCACCATTAAATGAAACAGGGCAGCTTATCTTAGCCTTGCCGTTGGTGGTCTCCTTCATGGTAAGTCTTACAGACTGAAAAATGTGCATATAACGCTGAGTATGTTCAGGGCTCTATCTGGAAAAGGTGCTCCACTCATTCAAAGGCCTTTTCTACATCGAATGAAATGCTGCTTTCCATCACCCACTGTGGTGGGTTTGGGTGGCAAGGGCTTTTGGTAGCTGGAGGCTGCTGAAGTCTGCTGAAAGTGGCTGGCTTTGGGGCACCTCTAGCCAAGGCCAAGCCAGTCAGAGATGGTGGTAACACCTCTGTAATAATGTATTTAAGAAGGCTAGAGGATAAATGGAGGGAGCAGCAGAGGAGGGAGGGGTAGACTTGAATCAATATTCCTGAGTGTAAGTGCTGACCAAAGCTCTGGAGGACCTGCTGTGCATGAAGGTAGCTAAGATTTTAGTCAGAACATCAGTGATGCTCATGTTTTCACAGAATCACAGAATCACAGAATGACCAGGTTGGAAGAGACCCACTGGATCGTCGAGTCCAACCATTCCCACCAATCCCTAAATCATGCTCCTAAGCACCTCATCTACCCTAACCTTAAACACCTCCAGGGACGGTGACTCAACCACCGTGAGATGCTCTCTTTTATTAAGGAGTCTCATTCTAGCTTGTATATTTTGTCTGCTTCTAAGCTATATTTTTGGTTTACTATAAATGTTTTCACATAAGTTTGTCTACCAGCAACAGTAAAATCAATGAACTCTGGTGATTGCTATCAGCTCCCCATAAATGCTGCATTTTTTAACTTTTGCTCTTAATAGCAATGATGTAGGTTTGAGTCTTTCTAAAACCCTGGAATAACAGAGTACTTATGTCATCCTTCACATAAAATTATTTACATGAATGAAGGCTTCTTTGATAGGAACTTTTATGCAAAGCTCTAAATCAAACCCCAAAGCCTAGAAATTATTTAAAATACTTTCACATTTCAAATAGCTTGCTACTTGTCAGTTAGTTACATTACCAAACAAATGTAACATTTTGTCCTGCTTTCTTACTCAAATGAAGCTATGCTGGTTTTAAATAGATCTTTGATACAAATTGCAGACTTATTATAGGAGCATTTCATTTTCTTTTGAGTATTTTTTTTCAGGCACCTCTTTTAAAAAATGGGATTTTAGTTATTTAATGTCAGTTGTGGTCTTGATCAGTTCTTTTTTTTTTTTTTTCTCTAGTAATTAAACAGTGGATTTAATCAAATCATTAATACAGTTAAAGAGAATAAAATGCAGAAATTTTTGCCACAGTTGCTGAGTGCTTCTTGATGAAAGCAGTGGTATTTTCCTCATCTACTATGGAACCTGGTCTTCTGCCAAGCCTGTTTTCAGATGTGGGCCTGACATCCACCTCTTAATAGCATTCTCCTCTTCTGAAATAAAGGTAGCTTTGAGTATTGATGCCTCAAGAAGTGGTACCTGGCTGTGGTGCAGAGAAATTGATTTCATTGCCAATCGACCTGACTCAACCAGACTATGTTGTAGGTGCTTAAATAGCAAATTTGTGGTTTGAAGAATTGTTTTCTAGTAGTTTTATTATAAAAGGTTTATCAGACAGTGAAAGGCCTTGTTTTCTGTCCTGTAACTGTGAAAGACTTGCTTTTTGTTAGTGTCTAGTGTTCATTATAGTAAGGAAGTTACTTTGAAGTGAAGGACTTTGTGGAAACAGCTGGCAGATATTCAGGTGAATTCAGTTCAGCTTGGGCCATGATGCATAGCATAGCCTGCAGAGTAGGAGCCATGGCCACTGGAAACACAGGGAACAGCAATGCAAGAGGAATTACAACTGTCATTGTCTAAGCTTTGTAAAGTTCTTAGGTTATGCATTGGAGATTGAGTTGCTTGGAATCACATCAGAATAAATGCAGTGTGTGACAAGACTCTTCTGGAGTCCTCCGCTTGGGAAGAACATGGATCTGTTGGAGTGAGTCCAAAGGACGCCATAAGGATGATAAGAGGGATGGAGCATCTCCCATACAAGGACAGGCTGAGAGAGTTTGGCTTGCTTAGCCATTAGAAGAAAAGGCTCTGGGGAGACCCTAAAGCAGCCTTCCAGTACTTAAATGGGGCCTACAGGAAAGTCAGGGAGGGGCTCTTTATCAGGGATTTCAGGGGGAATGGTTCTCAGCTGAAAGAAGGGAAGCTTAGATGAGATCTTAGGAAGAAATGTTTTCCTGTGAGGGTGGTGAGGCACTGGCACAGACTGCCCAGAGGAGTTATGGATGCCCTATCCCTGAAGGTGTTCAAGGCCAGTTCCCCTTAGCAACCTCAACAAATGGAAGGTGTTCCTGTCCGGTGGCAGGGTGGTTGGAACCAGATAGGCTTTAAGGTCCCTTTGGACAGAAACCGTTCCATGATTTTATGATCCGGAATGATATTAATATCACTGCCCTGAAAGTAGTGAGATTTTCTATCATGCCTGTGATGGTCTAATTTTCAAAGGCTTGTGGTTGAGTAATGTGTTTATTCATGGTGAATGGAGTCTTTTGTGTTGGGGATGCTTGTTTGTTTGGATTTTGTGCCCCCAGTCATCCTTGGTCATAGTAAGAAGCTTCATGCAAATTGCTCCTATATCTCATACTACTGAGATGGCAAAAGGAGAGATTTGACTTGTAATAGATTATCCCACTTGCCGGTTAATGAACAGAATTCTTAATGGAATTGTTTGAGAGAGGGAAATGGGAGTTTAATCCCATGGGCCCAGTGCTTGCCTGAGTACAGGTATAACATATGATTGAAGGTGATTGATAAAGGAACTAGAAGCACATCAAAGGGGACAGGTTCTGGAGAATGAAAGACTGTTGTAAATTCTGGTTTACCTGCATTTCAGCAAACTTGACGAATAACAGTGAAGCCTCTTCACTTCTCAGGGGGAATTTTTGGGTTTTTTTCCATCAAATTTGCAAGACCTAACCCAGCTTGTATCAGATCAGCTAATAAGCTGTTACTGTGTCACATGTGTGCTTTCCACTCCACCTGAAAGGTGCCTTTGTGATGAGTAAAACAGGGATAATGCACATAAAGTCAGACAAACTAGGTTAGTTCAAACTGAAGAACTTTAAAGAGCATGGTGTACTTCAGCATAGACCTAGCTTTCAGCTAAGAATGTATGCCAGCTGTAATGAGACAGTGTAGTGTCTAACTGGGGAGACTGAAGACCACTACCTTGTCTGCTGCTAGTTTAAAGTACCTTTACAAATCAGGCCCTGGTCCTCAATTTACATTTAAGTGCCCAGCTGCCATAGAAATTAATAGAGTTTGAATATGAGCATGGACAACAGAGGTCCACTCCTGGATTCAGGGCTCTTTTTAGATTTTCTGGTGATGTGAGTTGTTTTAGGCTCCATGAGCTATCTAACTTGTCTGCTCTAGGTAGCCCATAAAAGCGTTGAATAAAACTGAAGTGCCCAACTCTGCTCCATATATTTGTACTGGTTATAAAAAAAGTAGGTTATTGAAGACTGTTGCCATTTCTACCCCATTCCCCTGAATGCTGCCTCTTACCATGGAAGACAGCAGAAC
Organism: Clamator glandarius; assembly: GCA_033459285.1. Taxonomy (NCBI): domain Eukaryota; kingdom Metazoa; phylum Chordata; class Aves; order Cuculiformes; family Cuculidae; genus Clamator; species Clamator glandarius. The sequence continues at coordinate 3,308,487 of JAUNZM010000250.1, read as the reverse complement.
TTCACGTTGTCTTTAGTCTTCAGACAATGCAACCCTTTTTTTCTTAAATCTGTATTCATGCCCTTGCATTTAAGCGGTCTGATGCTAAGGAATTATAGAATTGTAGCATGGCAGGGACACCTTCCACTGGATCAGGTTGTTCAAAGCCTCATCCAACTTGAACTTGAGCATCTCCAGGAATAGGGCATCCACAACTTCTCTGGGCAACCTGTGCCAGTGCTGCACCAAGCTCATAGGAAAAAATTTCTTCCAAAGATCTCATCTCAATCTCCCTTCTTTCAGCTGAAAACCGTTCCCCCTTGTCCTATCCCTGCAGTCCATGATTAAGAGCCCCTCCCAGCTTTCCTGTTGCACTTTAAGCACTGGAAAGCTGTTCTAGGGTCTCCCTGGATCCTTCTCTTCTCTAGGCTGAAGAAGCCCAACTCAGCCTGTCCTTGTATGGGAGGTGCTCCAGCCCCTGGATCATCTTCTGGCCTCCTCTGGACTCGCTCCAACAGATCCCCCTCCTTCCTGTGCTGAGGACTCCAGAACTGAATGCAGGTCTCCAGATGAGGTCTCATGGAGTTTACTTTGTAAGACTGTTCTCTCATAACATATGATTCTTATTTTTGGGATTGTTAAAGTATTTTGCATTGTGCAGCATGATGGGAGGGAAAAATAGTTTTCAGACTTTCTCTGTTAGGTGAAAATTACTATTGGATGTCTGACTAGCTTGATTAAAAGAAGTGAAACAATCTATAGCTCAAAAGAAACTGGGCAATTGCTTTGCAATATTTTTATAATACCGAGTAAAACATTTTGCTTACAACAGTGACTAGGGAATTTGACATCATATTGATTTTACTGTGTTTTCTGTCTAAATTAAATGATGTTTAACCTTATTTAATTAAAAATCACCTATATATTTGTTAAGATGTCACAATCTTTTTAATTTTAATTTGATTTGGCAATTAAAACCAATATAGAGAAATAGGCAATGTATTGGAATATTAATATTTTTCTTTGATTAAAATTACGGTGCTACATTGTATAATAGAAACTTCATTTAGAGTGGCATCTAGATAAAGCATTAGGTCTCTAATGACCAGGTGCAAGAACCTCTGATGTAAATTGTTGCAGCTCTGCTGATTTTATTGCTGCTAACTCAGATGGCATCAGCTGACAACATAGAGAAAAACAGTCTGTAGTTGTATTAGGTTTTGAAAAGGGAATAATCCAAGAAAGTAAGCAGTATATACTGATTAGGAATTGATGATTAGACAAGCCATTTAGATGAAAGGCTTGAGGTTGCAGAGGATCTGGGATTTTGTTTAATTCTGGAACCGTGATAAGAGAGATACCAACATTTTGGATCTTTCATTTCGGTAGATGGCTAATGGATTTTTGGGGTAGAACTGGAGTTAAAAGATAACACATGGGAACAGTCCTTGCAAAATCAGCATGAGAGGTAGGAGAACAACCTTGGCACCAAAGGACATGAGGAGAAAGGTTCCTTGATTGCCAAAATGCTGACAGAGGGATCTAAGTGTTAAGCAATTTGGACTGGAAATCCTCATTTGTGAGCTTAAATGTGATGTTATTGATATGTCAGATGCCTGGAAGAGGCACAACTACAGTGTTGAAATCCATGGCATTTAAAGCATCAGGTGGGAAAACAGTCAGAAGTAAATAACATTGAAAATTTAGAATTGAATCCCAACAAATGAAATAAGGTTTAATAGTGCATTGATTGATTAAAGATGCTTAAATCTAAAAAGATTTAGTTCCACTCTGGGAAATTTACATTCAAATATCTCCCCGACATTTGTGCAATTTTTTTATTTTTAAATAAGCTTAGAACACCTGAGGAGTTTCAGAGGCAGAAGTAATATTTAAGTTTTTGTCTGGGATAAATGGACTTACTGTTGGGTAAGTCTGGCATCCATAATAAAAGAATGGTTGATGTGAGAATTGATTGATAAAGAGTTTAGGGAGTGGAATATAAAGAACGCATGGACTTGTGTGAAATAGACCTTAACAATTTTTACATCACTTTTTTGTGGCTATGTGTTTGATTGATAAAGGCATTGATATAAGGTCTATAATAGATGTTGTCAGAGTCCACTATTTGGAGACCATGTTTAATGTTGAACTTGCTTATTTTAAGAAATTGGATGTTACATGTGATTTTTTGATTTAGCAAAGTGATACAAAATATACTTGAAAACGCAATACAAATGTAAATTACTCTTAGAAAAATATAGCAGTTGTATTAAACAGTTCACTCACAATACTAATGTGATTCCCATTACTGGTCTTAACTATATGCTTACCATCACAACACTGCATCCTCAGCTGCCAGGAAGACATATGTGGGTTGAAGCCAGCTCAAGGTTGTTGCTCTGTTTGAAAGGTTTATTTTTTATACTCTATTTGAAACATGTATTCCCTTCCTCAACCTGGTCTGGCTCACTCAGGGAGACATATTTACACCACCATTTGATCCACTCAATTGCTGATAACTATTTATGTTACTCACAGGCTGTCCTCCATTCTCTTTTGTACTGAGGTGAAGTCAGCTTCACCCTTGGTGAATAACTTGGTGTTATTCTTTGAGCACTATGGAGCATCACCCTTGCTCACCTCCCTTAAATGTTGGTCTTTTGTAGGGGTTCATTCAGTGACTCCATCCTACCCTTAGGGGTGTAGTCAGTCACAGTTATTTGTAAAGATTTGAATTAGACTATGGCATTTTTATTAAAAAATTGTATTTGTGTAATAAAACAGGCTAATGCATCTCAAAAGATAGTTGTAAACAGACAGTTTTTAACATATTGGTGTGTCTGTGGGAGTGCCTACAGGATCTACTTTTTTAAACACAAAGGTATTTTACATTTTTGTTTTAATCTGCAAGGGAAAATGCAAAATCATCACAAGTTTAAGTTTGCAAACAACTCCAGTTTGGGAGAAGTGAGTCAGTGGCACAGAGATCAAGCTGACTGCTCTGAGTAATGCCAAACCATGAGGTAAGCTGGGCATGAGGAGACAGCATTCAGTATAGATAAGTGTAAATTCAGGTTTGTGGCAAGGAACACTGAACACACTTAAGGCATGGGAATCTCTGTCCTGTGGAAAAATTTAAGGGTATAGACCAGCTGACAAGGGCTTATAATGTGACCTTGGCAGTTAGTACAACAATTGGATTTACGAGCAGATGTGTAGAGGACTGAAGTGGAGAAAGACACAGCACTTGTTGTGCTGCAACCAGGATAACGAAATGCAGGGACAACTCATCCTCTGGTGTATTCTCCATTGCCAGACATTTTCATCAAGAGTGGCTGTTTCTCTGAAAAAAAATCATCTAGTTCAGACTGATTTGGGAAAACATGTCTCTGTACACCAGCTGAGGCCTCATGCCTCTCATCAGTCAGACCTGCTGCATGGTAGAAAATTGTTCCTCTTGCTCATGATTTGTGAAAGTGGTGGGCCAGGTAACCCTTACAGTATGGTTTAATAGCTATTTTTGCTTACCAAGGCACTACAAAGCAAATATTGTCCCACTGTATCTCATAAGAGTGTGACTTTTCTGTCAAAATGTGTATGTCAAATTAACTCCATGAATACAGCAAAGAGATTTGATTACAGTATGCAGGGGAAGTCCCAGTTACTGTGCTGTTTCTTGGATGGATCATCTTTTCAGTGTTGACTTCTTTCTTCTGTTGTACTACATCACTCACCCTTTATAAGCTGTTAGATGCCATGGAGAAATAATTTATCTAGTTAAAGAGCTGTGTCGACCTTACCACAGGCAGCTGATGCTCTGCTTTCCCTTCTGGTTTTTCTGTTCTTCAAACTGCCTCCATCCACTTATGGCTAAGTTATGTCCAAGCAAAATAACGTTTTTATTTGCCACAAATTAATTTTGTTTTCTTTTCCCCTTTTGCCAACTTATTTTGCCAAATCTCCAGTATTGTTGAAAATATTTATAGCTTTTATATTTAATACTATATTTATCTATAACACATAATTATTTTATAATCTATTATAGTATATAATCATAATATGTTTATATAACATACATTATATTACAGAATCACAGACTAACCAGGTTGGAAGAGACCCACTGGATCATCGAGTCCAACCATTCCCACCAATCCCTAAATCATGCCCCTAAGTACCTCATCCACCCTAACCTTAAACACCTCCAGGGATGGTGAATCAACCACCTCTCTGGGCAGACTATTCCAATGCCTAACCACCCTCTCCGTGAAGAATTTTTTCCTTACCTCAAGCCTAAATCTCCCCTGGCGGAGCTTGAGGCCATTCCCTCTCGTCCTGTCCCCTGTCACTTGGGAGAAGAGGCCAGCACCCTCCTCTCCACAACCTCCCTTCAGGTAGTTGTAGAGAGTAATAAGGTCTCCCCTCAGCCTCCTCTTCTCCAGGCTAAACAACCCCAGCTCTCTCAGTCGCTCCTCATAAGATTTGTTCTCCAGCCCCTTCACCTGCTTCGCTCCAGAGCCACAAGATCCCTCTTGTGGTGAGGGGCCCAGAACTGAACACAGTACTCGAGGTGCAGTCTCACCAGTGCCGAGTACAGAGGGAGAATAACCTCCCTGGACCTGCTGGTCACGCCGTTCCTGATACAAGCCAAGATGCCATTGGCCTTTTTGGCCACCTGGGCACACTGCTGGCTCATGTTCAGTCGCTGTCAACCAGCACCCCCAGGTCCTTCTCCTCCTGGCAGCTTTCCAGCCAGGTTTCTCCTAGTTTGTACCTCTGCTTAGGGTTGTTGTGCCCAAAAGTGCAGGACCCGGCATTTGGCCGTGTTAAACCTCATGCCGTTGGTCTCAGCCCAGCAGTCCAGCCTGTTCAGGTCCCTTTGCAGAGCCTCCCGACCCTCCAGCAAATCCACACTTCCACCCAGCTTGGTGTCATCTGCAAACTTGCTAAGGGAGGACTCGATGCCTTCATCGAGGTTGTTGATAAAGACATTGAACAGGACTGGACCCAGCGCTGAGCCCTGGAGAACCCCACTTGTCACTGGCCTCCAGTTGGATTTAACTCCGTTTCCCACCACCCTCTGGGCTTGTCCATCCAACCAGTTTTCCACCCAGGAGAGTGTGCACCCGTCCAGGCCAGAGGCCGACAGTTTCCGAAGCAGAATGCTGTGAGAAACTGTATCAAAGGCTTTACTGAAGTCCAGGAAGATACATCCACAGCCTTTCCCTTGTCCAAGGGTCTAGTCACTCGGTCATAGAAGGTGATCAGATTACTCTGGCAAGACTTGCCTTTCATGAACCCGTGTTGACTGGGCCTGATCATCCGGTTCTCTTGCAAGTGCTTCATGATCGCACTCAAGATCACCCGCTCCATGACTTTCCCCGGTACCGAGGTCAGGCTGACAGGCCTGTAGTTCCCTGGATCCTCCCTGCACCCCTTCTTATAGATGGGCACGACATCAGCCAGCCTCCAGTCCAGCGGAACCTCCCCAGTCATCCAGGACTGCTGGAAGATGATGGAAAGGGGTTTGGCCAGCACATCCGCCAGTTCCCTCAAAACTCTTGGGTGGACTCCATCTGGCCCCATAGACTTGTGGGTGTCTAGCTGGGCAAGCAAGTCTCTAACCACCTCCTCTTGGACCTTGGGAATCTCAGTATTGTAAGATGATACATATATATTGTGTATTCTATATAAATATATATGATATAGCATATACAATATCACCTATCATAAATATTAGTATTGTATATATAATACTACATTGTATACTATATAAATTCTATACTATAACATATTATATAAATTTATACATACATGCACATATATATATTTTTATAGTCCTCTCAGTCCAAGGATATCAAGTTGCTGGTGTGTAAAGCCCATCCAGGGAAGGGCAGTGGAGCTGGGGAAGGGTCTGGAGCACAGGGTTTATAAAGAGGGGCTGAGGGGCCTGGGACTGTTTGGTCTGGAGAAGAGGAGAAGGCTGAGGGGAAATCTCACTGCTCTCTACAACTACCGGAAAGGTTGTCATGAGGTGGGTGCTGGTCTTTTCTCCCAAGTGATGAGGGGTAGGATGAGAGGAAATGGCTTCAAGTTGTACCAAGGGAGGTTTAGTTTGGATATTAGGAAATTTTTTTTACTGAAAAAGTGGTGAAGATTTGGAACAGGCTGCCCAGGGAGGTGGTGGAGTCTCCATCCTTGGAAGCATTTGAAAACTGTGTAGATGTGGCCCTTTGGAACATAGTTCAGTAGGCACGGTGGTGTTGGATTGATGATTAGACGGGAGGATTTTAGAGGCTTTTCCAATCTTAATGATTCTGTGAACTATTTAGAACCTTAATGATTCTATGATTCTTTAATACAGAGTGCTGCAAAACTTTGGGAATTCAGGATTAGTTCCTTTGAACCCTCTTCTCTGGTCAGATAATGTGTGAACACTGAAGTGCATTTTAGTGGGCTTTAAGATCTGCTAGTTTATTCACAAACAAAATTTGTGAGAGTCTTTTTGTGTTACTGCTATGATCATGTTCAGAATGAGAGTGTGTGCGTGTATTTATCTATATCAATGAAGACTGATAACGCCTGTTTACCTTGACGTGGTGTTTTATATTCATGTAAGTATATAATCACAGAAGTATCTCCACACAAATATGCAGCTGTGAGAATAGAATTTATTAAGTAATGCACACAGAAATCTACAGCTGTAGGGCAATAATGCTGGTGTTTGATGATGCTAATGGCTTAGCACCGTGCTTTGTTAACATCTTTTGGTTCCCTTCTGAAATTCTTAAGAAAGAGAAAGCAAGCATCTGATTTCATGTCTTTCGTGAGAGGAGTGTATTGATTTCTTTTTCCTTAGGCTCTTTCTTTTCACAGTTTTTGGGCAGTTGATCAAAATACTGGACAATACAGAACCTTAACAACCTTCTTTGTGTCTCTAGGCACCTTACGCTAACCAAAAGAAACCAACTGATACTATGAGGGTGGTGAGTCACTGGCATAGGTTGTCCAGAGAAATTGTGGATGCCCCGTCCCTGAAGGTGTTCAAGGCCAGTCTGGATGGGGTTTGAGTAGCCTGGTCTAGTGGACAGTTTCCCTACCTGTGGCAGGGGGAGTGGAACTGGATGATCTTTAAGGCTTCTTCCAACCAAAACCATTTTATGAAAATATTGCTAACTTTTTGTGACTGTCATAAATGACTAAGAAAAGTCAAGGTAAATACCTTTTTATTAGGTGGTCTTTCCATGGGAGGTTGTGTGGAAAGCATATCTGCATGCATTCAGAGTATGTGTTACCCAGAATTATTGAATGGCGATCTTTCACATTTCAGTGAAGTTATATATAAAAAACCGGAAGTTCTAATTATGGAAAAGAGAAGCTATAATTGACAAAAGGCTACATGAAGTAGTCATTTAGAAACACATTACTGTTATCTGATCAGTGATAACATGGAAGTTAAGCTTTGTCCACACACGAATTTACACTAGTTCCATACATTGGTTAAAGTGGTATAAGTTGTTGTGTACAGGCTGTTTAAGAAAGGCTGCTCCTAATTGAATTGAGCTATACTGAAAGTCTGGCTTTAATGGAAATAAGGGGTTCCACAAACATTTTCTCAGCAATTTAGCTTACGTAGTTTAAATTTTGATAGAAGCAAAATCCAGGTTGGATGGGACCTTGAGCAGCCTGGTCTAGTGGGAGGTGTCCCTGCCCATGGCCAGGGGGTTGGAACTGAACGATCTTTAAAGTCCCTTCCAACCCAAACCATTCTATGATTCTGTAATGTGTACGGTCTATTATGGATTTGAAATATAAACATGGGAGCAGACTCTCAGCTGCTGATATACACCTGCTGAAGTTCTTGCCATGTTTGAAGTGGTATCAAAAAACTCTGCCTCCTTTCCCAGGTATCTTGTGTTTCTCTTACTGCATGCACAGAGTAGGGATGAATGAATTCCTTGCAAATGTGAGGTTAGGCGTGGTACCAAGGAACACTTAATTCCCCTTCCAAAGCCACATTTCAGGTGTTTCAACATTGTGCCTCCTCATGATGAGAAAAGATTGCAAATCCTGTTTTTCTGTGTCTGTGCTCATTGTTCCTGGAACATCCCACTGTGGTTCTGCAGGATGGAGTTGCATATACTTGAGCAACAAGCACCCGTATTTGCCCAGTGAATTTGGAGCCCTTAGATAATAACACATTTTGAGAATAGCATTGGTAGTTACATGCATCTGCTCATATGAATAATCAACCATGAAATTGGTTTGTTTAATTAAAAGCAACTCCCAGTTCTCCAAAACAATTGCCCTTTTACAAATGCAGAAAGCCTTTAATAGAAAGGCAGATGTGTGTGTTTATCAGATTTCCCTAACTCCATGAGCCTTATAAGCCTATGAAAAGGGGATTATGTGTATGTATTTACAGAGATGCTAAGAAACTTAACTGCATGACTGTTGCTACTTTTCACAACAACTATAAGAGTGATTAGAATTCATAGGTGTGCACTAAAATACTGATGCTGGTAACTTCTTGCAGGTAAGAGGCATCCTGTGATGCAGAAGGCCTTGGCAATACAGGGAACTGTCAGAGTGAGGCAGACTATTAAGGTTAATAGTTCAAACATGTAAATATGAAGAAAGATACCATATGAGGCTGTTTTAATGCAGGGAGAACACAGAACATTAAATTACATTTGGTCGATGTTTGAATATGCGCAATATAAAACGTGAGATACATACATATATGAGGTCAATAGCATCATATACTTCACAGAATACTATCCTTATACAGGCTCAGAATGACTGTTGAGGGCACCCACAACTGCGTATCTCCATGTAGAGGAGGGAGGTACCAGGAAAGGAGCAGCTTAGGCATCCACTCAAATGTTTCAATCAGTTTCTTAGTTAAGATTACAACTGTCAGTTATTTAGTTTAAAAATACATTACTGAAGGTGCAATGCCCTCGTCGTTTTTAGAATCATCGAATAGTTAGGGTTGGAAGGGACCTCAAAGATCATCTAGTTCCAACCCCCCTGCCATAGGCAGGGACATCCCACTAGATCAGGTTACCCAAGGCCCCTAATGACCTGGACTTAAACACCTCCAGGGATGGGGCATCCACATCTTCCCTTGGCAACCTCTTCCAGTATCTCACCAATCTCATGGTGAATAAATTCTTCCTAATGTCTAGTCTAAATCTGCACTTCTCCAGTTTATACCCGTTCCCCCTTGTCCTATCACCACAAGCCTTTGAGTAGTCCCTCTCTAGCTTTCTTGTAGACCCCTTTCTGGTATTGCAAGGTCGGCTTAACAGGTCCAACTCCCTCAGCTTGTCCTCATATGGAAGATGCTCCAGCCCCTTGATCATCTTTGTAGCCCTCCTCTGGACCTGTTCCAACAGCTCCATATCCTTCTTATGTTGAGGATTCTGGAACTGGGCACAATACTCCAGATGAGGTCTCACAAGAGAGGAATAGAGGGGCAGAATCACTTCCCTTGATCTGCTGGTAACGCTTCTTTTGATGCAGCCCAGGACAGGGTTGGCCTTCTGGGCTGCAAGCCCACACTTGCTGGCTCATGTCGAGTTTCTCAACAATCAGCATCCTAAAGTCCTTCTCTGCAGGGCAGCTCTCAATCACATTATCCCCCATCCTATACTGAAAATGGGGATTTCCCCGACCCAGGTGCAGGACCTTGCACTTGGCCCTGTTGAACCTCATGAGGTTCTCACAGACCGACTTCTCCAACCTGTCCAGGTCCCTCTGGATGACATCCTGTCCTTCCAGTGTGGCAACTGCACCACTCAGCTGAGTGTCATCTGCAAACTTGCTGAGGGTGCACTCAATCTTGCTGTCAATATCATTGAAGATATTAAACGGCACTGGTCCCAGTATGGACCCCTGAGGGACACCACTTGTCACGGATCTCCATCTGGACTTTGAGCCATTGACCACTACTCTTTGAATACGACCATCCGACCAGTTTCCACTAAGTCGGTCATAAAGGACTTGCCCCTGGTGAAGCCATGCTCACTGCAAAAATAAAATTAAAAAAAAAAACAGCTTTTTTTTACAAATATGGGCTTTAGATTTTACTGGTATATGGTCCATCACCAACAACAGACACCCACCAGTAATACAAAGCTTAAAATGGTAAAAAGACAACACACTTGAAGAAAAACTTCTTAATAGATTTCATGTAAAAAATAAAATACGTGAAGCTTTGAAAGAGTAACATCCCATTCCAACCAAAATTTCAAAATAGACTTCCATGCTAAGTCTAAAAGTCTGGATCTGAGCCTCAAGGAAGCTGCCAAGTAATAAAGAAACTTAATCTTTTTTTAATCTTTTTCACCAAAGCAAACCCTACTCCAGGGGTCTGACTGCTCTAACAATGCATTTGATACAAAGTTCCCTATGGCACAAAGCAAGATGGGCAACGAGTTTTGAAATTATGAAAATATAATAATCCAGTCAAGGTTAAGATTGCTCGTTCTGCTGGGATGTTATAAAATTTGAACCATGTACATAGATCTGAAATAAATTAGCTATGTGTGGTTGCTGGAGTTTTATCACTCTAGGGAACTTGTTCTTTAAATTTGAGATACATTGGACTTTATTATCCTCTGGTAATGTATTAATTTCAGTGGCACTTATTTTTAAATTAGTGTTGGTTCCAAAATTATTTGAGTATTTGGGGTGAAATGGTGTCATAAGAAGACAGTTTGAAAGGCAAAAAATATAATTATTATTTTGCAGTCCGTGACCACTGGCAATGAGATACTTGCACACCTCTCTGTTTAAAATATCTGCTCCACTGTGAAGGAGTTTAACAAAAAGCATCACTTAGCTGACTGATGCTGATGGTCTCTGCTTGCCATTTATAAGAAATTTAAATATATGCAATACTTTTTTAGATATGTGTATATATATATGTATTCCTCTAAAAAATGACTATTTAAAGCCCTGTATTCCCTAAGCTGGTATAGATAGTCTTTGTTAAGTTCCATTGTGGGGCTGCACAAGAATCTACAAATCCTGGACCAAATTCAGGGTCTAGATCAGTGAAATCAGACACAACAAGGGAACAAACAACAGTCTGAAGGACCTGGCAGACAGCTGCAATATTGAATGAACGTTCTTTTTCTTGTCTCAGATTTTGTGTTGTATGTAAATACGGAGAAGTTTGCATGACTGATTGGTTAATGTCACGGTGGTTCTATTTCTTGAAAGAAACAGGGAAGCTTTAGTACATCTAAAGTGACCTGCAGGTACGCACACTGCTGTGACCCAGGCTTGTGTTCTGGTCAACTGGTAGTTACCATCAGTTCCCCAGGAAAGGAAGAAGTAGCATTGTTTCACATCTGCCATAAATTCAGGATATGGCTAGGGCATATCTAGTTCAGATACAACCTCTGAGACTAGTCTTGCTTCTGTGATCTGTGATGAAAACTTCTAATGACTCCTAGATGAGAGGAACATGGAAGTGAACTTGGTGTTTGTTCTTGGAAAGTACTGACTCCTTTCTGGTTTCTGACAGGCATCTTATGGATTATAGGAGGATTCTGGTTTATTTCAATATGTTACAAAATCCAAACAGTAAATTAGACAGAAACTTTTTGTGACACAATTAAAGGAAACAACAGAGAAAGCTGGAGGGTCATTGGCCTAGGCAGCAAAATATATAGCCTGCTTGGGGGTAAACAGATGGGAATAAGATGGTGATTAGGGGAGTGAGACTCCATAATTGTCTTTATGATGATCTGGTTTTAGTGTTGCACAGACCAAATGGTGGTTGAATATACTGAACATTAAGGAACCTTTAAAGGTGGGAGAGGGGAAAAAAATGGCAGAAAGTCAGCACAAATGTAGAGAAAGGAGGCGCATCTGGCTATGAAAAGCAGGTATCAAAAGAGAAAACTAAATCTCAAATAGAAGCAAAAATGTATTGCTGACTATTTGTTTGCTTTTGAGGCAACTAATGAAGTGCTGTGGAGCATGAGAAGGGAGCTGATGATGGAGAGGAATAAAGTGTAGGCAGGAGTCAGTGGGGCTAATGACCTAAGAAACTGCAGAGAAAGGAAACAAAAGATATTTAGGAGTAGAAGAGACAGGATGAGCTATGAGATGGGCAACTCTGAAAGAAGTTGGTGCAGGCACGGAGCTTCCCAGGAAATGCTTGGCAGCCCCGTGAGGAACAGAAGGCAACAGCAACCATTGAGAAATGAAGCATGGCTTGGGTCCTAGGCGTGCGGTTAGGGTATGTGTGATAAATTGCCTTCATTTGTCCAACCATCCCCTCTCACAAAGGGCAACACAGTCATTTTCTCTTGCTGTTAACTTTGCATTTCTTACCAGAGTGTCTCTGAGGAATGGAGTCTCTATGGCTTTTGCAAGCTCCCCAAACAACTGACTGATCAGATGTTAGCAGCATAATCCCCTTCCTGCTTATGGCTGTAACAAGTATTTTGGACAAATTTTCAAGCAGCCTTGTGACATATTACCACCTGTTGAAGCTGCTGAAGAGGGTTACTGTTTTGCTGAGTCACGGGGTAGAGAGGGGTAAGAAGAAGGTCTGGTGGCTACTCCACATCTGTGGCCACTCCACATCTGTGGCCACATCCAAGCCCATGTGTGCAGTAAGGATGAGTAGGATAGAATAAGCTAGCTATTATGTGTCTGCCACTTGTTTGCCTATCAGGATGACCAAACTGGCCCCTGGTCACAGCCTCCTGCATATCGGAGCAAGTATGCACATATAGCAGAATTAGACCACAGGCACAGAACAAAGAACGGGAGGTGATCCTGAAAGTAGAAGTATTAATAGTATTTATTAGTAGAAACCAATATACTTTGTACTTGGTTGACTTATGGATGTGGAAACTCTGGGTTTTGTGTGTTGGAAATGTCTTGATGTATGACCCTGGTGTTTTTTGGATCCATACATGTTAGTGGAGGTTGCACCAGCAAAGGGTCTGAAGAAACCCACTGTGTCCCTTATCAGCGGCACCACTGATGAAGATAAGGAGCTGGTCTGACGGATACCCCAGATGTTATCACTCCAGAATGGACTATAAGAGTATGAGAGGAGTGGGTCATAATCGGAGGTCCCTCTCAGCTGGTCTGAGATCCCTGCTGATGGTCACATAACATCATGGATCCAATCCCTACATCACCATAGTGTCTGCAAAAAATTCACCTGCAGTGACCTTGCAGAAGCATCTATAAAGGCTTTGTCACTGAATTCCAGACAGGCTGTATAGTCCCTCACAAACCCCTATAGGAAATTATTATTGGTCTAGACTTAAGCTTATACTCTTGACTTAGAATTGAAACTTTATAGATAACAAACTAAGTGTTTAAGTGCAGTTCTGGGTCCTATTCTCTCTCTGTCAGGGTGTGACATCCCATCTTTCAAAACAAGTTTTCACAGAATTTAATGATATTTTTGTATATTTACTTTATTTACTATTTTTTTTCTTGGAGTTCCGTGATCTCTGTATCAAAGTAATTTTAGATACGCAATATCTTACCTGTAAATCTCTTTGCAGATAATCTTAAGCTTTTATGCATAATAAGATTTCCGATGATTCTTGAGAAAGTGTTATGGCTTCTCTTTCTTCATGATCTCAGTCTGCATATGAAGTTAAGATAATTAAACAAGCAAACCTGTCCCAGGTAGCTGTAGCTGGTTATCAGAAAGGTTTTTGTTTCTTACCTGGCTTTGTACACTGATAGAGATGAGTATCCCAGAGCCTCAAGTACATTATTTTTTTATCACGTGTGCTCCCTGAAGAGTCTGTAACTCTAAGGAGCACCTCTCCACAAAGGTGCCTTTAATATAAAGTCTGAGTGCACTGAATTTAAATAAAGGCTTGCCCTTGGCATGCACATCAACCCTTGCTGACAGGAGCACTTCATAATGTGCAGCCACTGTAGCAATGTGATCAGATAGAAAACAACATAAAAGCCATAAAAACAGTTAATAAAGTTATTTAACATAAACCAGCAAGTACTTTTTGTGTTAAAGTGTATTAAAGAGACTGGAGCCTTTATGACCATTTGTGCAGAAAGAAGTTCTTTCCCAAGGGCCACTGAGTTAATTGACTGCCAGGCAGAAGTGTGAATGTATGCTGCAGCAAAGATGGATAGATGCAAAGCAGTTGGACTTCTGAGCCTGAAAATCTTTATTACCCCATCGGAAACAGCACAGTACAGCAGTATTTACACAATATGATCAGTATTCAGTATATTGTAAGGCAAATTCAATTCCACTTCATAAAGCTCTCACTGTATGTTGCCACAGTCAATAGGGATAGTACATAACAGTAAATATTACTGAGAAGTAGTTTTGTGTCTCTGTCAAGTGGCAGTGGGTGTCCCGAATCTTGCTGATTCACTTCCTAGTGTAAATATGGCAAGTTTTTACCATTGTTATAAACCAAACCCTAGGGTTCTCAGAGGGAGCTAAGCTGCCTGTTCAGCAGTTTCCACCTATCAGTTTCAGCCTAAGTGGTTCACTGTATCCCAGAAAGCAAAATCAGCTCTGCTTAGAGATCAAGCTCAGGCTCAGCTCATACCTTCTGCGAGGTGAGCTTTCATTCCGAGAATCACATCTGTGCAGACTTGAGTTACCAAAGTGAACTAACATGTTTTTCCAAGGTTAAATATGTTTTTTTTTAAGCTAAAGACTGAATAACAGTGACACTTATATGTTGAAATATTTCTTTTAGTAGTACCCTGAAAGCATCAGCTCTTTATAGAGTTTATGTCCAGAAACTGGACAGATCTTTCATGATGAAAGGGAAACCGTTAAGAACAATTCTGTTTGTGGTGGGTGGCTATGAGCACTAGGAGGAATCTGCTTGGAGACTATCCCGTTTACCTCCACAGTGGAGAATCAGACTGACACAATCTGATGATCAAAATGAATTCTACATGTTGATCCTCATCTATCCTCCAGCAAGTTATTGCAAGAGACAAACCAATTCACTAACAGGAGAATGGACACCAATTGTACTGCAGAAAGACTCAACAGAAGCTGAAGAGATTCTCTGTTTAGTTTTGAAAGGAGGTTGATGGGAGGACAATGATGTAGACAGTGACAAGGTGTTCAGAGAGTAGCTAGGGCAAATCATATGCCCTTTTTTATAAAGCAGAACCAAGATCAAAAAGTCTTATACCTGTGGCTGGTGTATGACCTTCAGTTTTAAAGAATGGGTTGAATGTTATTCATACTTTAGGAGCTGAACTCTTCCTGCTTTCTAAGGAGACATTGGTGTAAAAATGTCATTTGAACTTAAAGCTCTAGCTTCTGCATTATTAGTTTGTTGCTGATTTCAGTGACAGCTGCATGAGATTTCAAGGGCTCTTCCTTTTCCCAGGCACATTGACCACAAATCACTCAAAATGGCATCAGTGAAGTGGATCAAGGACTGGTTTCCCTGAGAATTTAATCCTTAATTTCTTTTGTAAATCACAGTTTTATACTCTGGGTAACAATAAGTAAGAGATTGGGCCATTTATCTGAGTTACTGTAGGACTGATCATAAATTGTGATTCTGGATCGATTTGATGGAATTAAGGTATAGAGGCATGCCTTGCAAGCTCTTGAAAATGTTTTGATTTTGAATGTTCTGGTGCTGACATACCTTTGTGATAATACCCGTGATAACTATAGCTGATTTCTGATCTCTTATAGTTTGGGTAAAAGGGTATTTCTGGATGCAGCCTTTGCTGCCGGTAAACAAAGGGTTTGTTTGCTAACGTACCTTATAATGTTATACCACTCTTCTAATGCCAGGATGGAGTGACAGAAGAATATGGATGTTCTCAGTTCTGGTGTGCCACGAATCACTGTTCAATTATTTGACTTTGTAAGAGGAAAGCAGATTTAAGTAAAAGCGACAATATACTGCATTACATCTTCCTGGTTTTCAGAGACCATTCATCCCATTATTTGTTTCTTTCACCTTCTGACTTCTGTGTAATCAGTGCTGAGTGTTTGAGATGAGGTTTTTTTGTTTGTTTGTTTTCTGTTTTAGTATAGGTAGAGTATCTGATTTTTTTCAGATTTTTGTTGTTTGGACAAGATGTACTCACTATATTTTTATTACTTTTATATTTACTTTATTGTTATTTTTCTTTTATGGATACGATTAAGAAAAGTGTTTAGGGAAAGGCAGAAGCTTAATGTTGCGTTGTCAATGGCATTATTATTCAACATAGTTTAACATGTTTTTTTCTTTAACATAATTTTTTGCATTCAGTTATTTCAGAAACGTCAGTCTTGCCAGCATGTTGCTCAGCAGGGTTTCCTGGACTTTTCTTTTCCACCCATAGGTGTAGATAGGGACAGCAGTACCAATTTTTTTAAATATGCTTTCTAAATTTCCCCTGCTGTGACTTGAGGCTTTTTCCTCTTATCCCATCACTCATTACTTGGGAGAAGAGATCAACATCTGCTTCCCTTCCCCATTTAAGCTACCAGCTGAAGTCAGACTCTTATTCTAGTCTGTGATGGATAGTTTGTAGTATTGATAGGGGTTTTTTTTTTAGTAACCATGAGTAGCTGGCTGTTTTCTTTGTACTTTGAAGTGCTCTTGATGCAGTGGAGCACCCTGGTGATATTTTTACTCCACAGCAATGTGCTTTGCCAGCTGTGCAGCTGTGGGCAGCTGTGTAGCTCTGCACCACTCCTTAACCGATTGCCTTCAGGTGCTCCCCCCACCTTATTCAACTGTTCTGTTCTTGAGTTATAGCATCATGCCTTCATGTACCTACTGGTACAGAAAATGAGTATTTCCTTACCTTTGTAAATCGTAAGTGCTCAGTTGCAAAGCTGTTCTGAAAATCTTATTTCTGTAGTGGAGACTAAGTAGCTTTGGGTATAGTTTTTCTGTTTTATTCCTGCTGCAATCTATAAGGGAATGCTATAACAGCAATGCAGCCAGTCAGTATTTTTTAGAGTCTATCTGGCTTATCATTCAATATGTGTAGTATTTTTTTGTTATTTAGATGCACTTGTAATAGATTAAAAATGTATTAATAACTTAAAGGAAAGGATTTGGCCTTATGCTTTCTTAAGAAACAGAGTTTTTGACATCTTCTCAAATATATGCAGAATATTTTTATCCAGCACAATTGCAGAATGTTTTTTCAACTTACTATACAGGGCAATGGGTCAAGGAAGGGCTGAAAACAAAGCGAGTAGTTCCCACACTTTCCAAACCTTCCTGAAAACTGCAAATCTTGTACCAAAGAAAGATAGAAATGTACGCATAAATATTTCTGTTGCACTGTGTTTTGTGCTTAGTCACATTGTCCTGGCATGTCACATCACATCATCTGATTAGTTATAGCACACCCATACCTAAATAAAGGAAAACAATGTTCCATGGTTTGAAAACCTTCTAGTCTTTGGGAGTTGAACATTTTTCACTTTATTTATGTGTTCTAGTTTTATTAAGACACAATTAGTTTAGTAATGCATGTTTTTTTTTCTTTTAAACAGACATGGGGTATAATACAGCAGTCCAGAACAGAAATTCCCTAACTTTTGTTACCAGAGGAAGCCTTACACTATCTCCAAGAGCTGTGGTGGTTTCATTTTTAATATAGCTTGTGATAGCACTTTAGAGACTTTGTTCCAGCTGGAGTTCCTGGATGTGTAGCCAGACACAAGCTACATATCACAGATGAACTTAGGAGTGTGACTTGTTTGTGCACTTTGAAAAAAATGTTTTCATTTCTGTAGTCCTGTAACGTTTTTTTTGCTTTCTCTTCCTCCTCTCCTCCACCCCCATGCCCTCCATTCCTTTTTGTTTAATGCTCCAGGTTTAAAACCTATGGAGCATATGAACTCAATCCATAAAGGGCTTTATTCATACCTGACTGGCTTTGTCCTCAGAGTGCAGCAGTGCCCCTACAGGTGGAAGCTGGATCTTACTGATGGAAAGGAGCTTGTTTATAATTAGAAAACAGGAGTTTTGTTCTGCACATTTTTTTAGTCCCCTTTAAGCTTTGTAAACACAAGAGGTGGAGATAAATATTCATTTATTTTTTCTGAGTTAATTATTGGTTGGCAGCTGTATTTCTAAATCCTTGTGGTTAGAAGGAATTAAATGAACTCATGATGTCAAAACAGATACCGGAAAAAATGTGAAAAAACACTGTCCCATAGTCATTGCTGAAATGATTTAAATTCACTTTGAGGGGCTTAAGTGATAAGTTGGTCTCTTTCTTTTTTCCTGTATCTGGCATGCACAGTAAGTGGTTATTATTTCTGTTACCTCTGTCATTCAGCAGCAACTGGAGCATTATTGGGTCACACACGCTATCTAGATGTTGTGAGGAGTTTCTGCACATGAAGAGTTTATATTCTAAAGCAGCACAATGAGAAAGAAGATTTTTGGAAATCCTTGTTTGTGAGAAGAGGGAGTGATACTCAGGATATCACAGTTTTTTCCCAGATGTCATTGTAACAGCACTGTCAGAGCTGGAAACTCTGCTCAGACACCTTCAGTTCAAGTGCCCCTGCCTTAGATGTAAAGTCCATTTCCTCTCTAGCAGAAAGGTTTTTAGTTGCTGTTGTTTTTCCAAAATTATTCATAGTATGATTTCAGATGGGCACAGTTTAAAGGAGTTTTATGCTTAGCTTCTGCAGTTACTTTGCAAACTACCTGCTCAACATCTTCCTGTTTTTAAGAGGAGCTCTGAACTTGAGGGACTCTAGTGCTTCCAGGGTACCATCAGACTTGGTCTTGTTCTGACTGTCTTTCTTACAGAAGGAATCAAATTGGGCTTGTATCAGAACAGGTTGATGTTATAAAAGGAACACATTCTCCAAGGATTTCTTTCATAAAGTAATGCATAATTGAGCTCTTGGCCAGACAGGTGTGTTTGAGGTTCTAGAGAGATGTGCTTGATGTTATTTCTCACAATTTTTTGGCCCCTAGCTGGTTTTCTGTAAGCTACATTTAGCATATTTAAATTACTTCA
Organism: Clamator glandarius; assembly: GCA_033459285.1. NCBI lineage: Eukaryota > Metazoa > Chordata > Aves > Cuculiformes > Cuculidae > Clamator > Clamator glandarius. The sequence goes on along the minus strand of JAUNZM010000250.1, from coordinate 3,289,509 downwards.
TTCAGAAATTATTTCCCCTGTCCTGCTTCTTTGTATTTAAATGAAAATCCAAGCTCTAGGATACTAAGCAATGAAAGATATTTATCAGATGCAACATCTTATTTCTTGGCAGAAACTGCAGGCAAAATGAGATCATTGTCCTGATAACTTCTGGATCTGTTCTTGTAGTGTGTCACGCGGTTGATGTAATGATGAGCTGATTGGGCTGCCTTGTCCACCTGGATGCATTTTGGCTTTGATTCTTCATTAATTCTGTAGGAAAACAAGCTGCTGTGCCAGTTCTCTTCAGCGAGGGACTGTGGCAGATGACTGTTCATTATCAAAAGGAAATGGTATTTTCTCATGGGCATGTGTTCCTTGAGACTCCTCTCTGCAGCTTTTCAGAAACCTGTTTGTCACCCTCAGGGATACTATATATAAAAGCTGAACAATGGAATTCGGAAAGAAACTGAAAAACTAATAGAAGTATGACAAAAGAAGAACTTATTCTAAAAGGAAAGGGACTTGCATATTGATAACATTGAAATGAAAAAATGAAAAATTCATGATGGTGTACTGTGGGCTAAGCACATTTCTTTGTGAATAAACCAAATGAAAAACTGGAGCTTAGGATGCACTTTTTCCAACAGAAGTATTTTTCTCCATTTGTTTTACTGGTAACAGAGACTTAATCAAGTGTCTGTATGGAACTTGATATTATTTTTAAATGATATTATTGATGGTTTATTACCAAAATGCTCAAATTAATTAAAGAACCACAATGACAGTAAACAATGCAGAAGGCAAAATTTATTTCTCTTTGAAGTGGCAAGGTCAGAAGTAGTGACAAGATCTTCTCCATGGATATGAATCCTGCTTTTGTTCTTGTATGTAGAAGGAAGTGTTGAAATTTAGCCAACAGGCAGTGTGGCTGACATTACATAGTTGAACATTTTGAGAAATAAATTGAAAGGTACAGTGAAGACTTTGGTTGCCTAAAGCTTATCTAGTTACATAAGAGCTCCCTTGACTTTCAGGACTGTATATTGGAGATGCAGACTTCGAGGGGTGTACTGGTAATATTCCCAGTTAATTGGGAAACGTACTTTCCACAGCTAAACAGGACAGACCACACAGGTCTAACAAATGTAAGTGACAGTTTCTTCCATTTTGACCATTATTCCTGTTCTCTCTTTTCCTTTAATTTCAAAGGGAGTGGCAATGGCATTGTGGCACTGACCTGGAGTGCTGTGCATGTGATGCTCTGAGAGGAAGAGGTGATGAAACCAGATGGTAACATGAGAGCAGCTGGCCAGGGTTGGTATGAATGTAAGACTTTATAACACATCTTTTTGCACATCCTGATTTTTTTGCCCTTGTGTTTGTGGTAGAGAAGAGAAAAAGGCACAATTTGGTTATGTTTTTTAGAAGACTTGAAGCAAGTACATACTTTGGGGCTCATGAGACATCCCATTAATATCTTGGTGAAATACATTTAAGTATAATACATCTCATTTTGACTACATTCCTGTTGGCTGAGGCCTGGAAGGTGGTAAAACACCTGGGCGCACAATAAATCATAGAATTATTTAGTTAGAAAATGCTTTGATATCACTGAGTCCAACTGTTAAGCTAAGCCTGCCAAGTCCACCACTAAAACATGTCCCCAAGTGCCACATCGACATATCTTTTCAGTATCTCCAGGGATGGTGACTCCACCACTTCCTGGGCAGTCTGTTCCAGTGTCTGAGATCCCTCTTGGTGAAAAGTTTTTTCCTAATATTCAGCCTAAGCCTCCACAGCTCAACTTGTGGTCATTTGCTCTTCTGTCACTTCAGAGAAATACCAACTCCAACCTCCTTTGCTCTATGCTAAACAACCCAGTTCCTTCAGCTGCTCCTCATAAGACTTGTTATCCAGAACCTTCACCAGCATTCAAAGAATTCAAAATTAATTAAAACATATTGAGTGACCTAGTAATATTTAGCAAAATGTTTCACACATGACAGAGTGCTCTACTGAAAATTTCTGTGATGTTTCACCATGTGCAGGCATTTCGTGAATTCTGGTCTGAGAATACTGGAGATTTTGGCTCTGTGTGCAATTCATACATTGCAATTAGTCACTTTCAGTGTTTAACAGTGCATGGGCAGCTTAGAGGAGGCTGAAGAGTATCTGACTTAAGGGAATCGCAAAGGGAATTTAGGAAGACAGGAGGTAATTACCTGAACTGGAATTTGGCCAGGAGATGGGAACTAATGTTGCGGCGCTTATTAAACCTTGTGAGTAATGAAGAGCTATCTTTCACTGCCAGAGAGTAATGGACGCTGTTGGTCTTGGGATGAATTGATATGATTCACTTTTTTCTGGCAAGAGGAGAGTGACTGACATTGTCAATAACTATGGAGTACTCACTGGATAAAGTGTTTCTTTTGTCTAGTTGGCTTCTTTCTGGCAAACTCACTTTCCGCTGTAAATGCCATGGGTAGAGCACCAAGAAACCCGTAAAGAGCATTCTGCTTGACTTGCTAGGTGAGCAGCCCAAATTTTTGTTACCAAGATCTTGTTGGGCACCATGAAACATTTCCAAAAACTGGCAAAATTGGAGTTTGCAGGTTTTGATTTTCTTTTCCAAGATATTTAAAATTATCATACTAAATCCTTATTTACGATAATACCATATACCAAAAGTTATTCCACAATTTCTATAACTATCCTATTACTCTCCCTGTAATATGTTTTCTTTTCAATATTAAATCATAAGTTTGTATAGTAGATTTTAAAATATTTAATCAAGATTCTGAACCTGCATTTTAGTATTTGCATTTAACTTAGAGGTTTATGTGATTTTTTTCTGTTTGTCTGCCTCTTTTATTTGAAAATTCTTGAAAAACAGTTGAAAATCTCTTCCCTAAGGCATAATGTAGAGCTACTGATTTTTTTTCTTATGTTTAAGTAGAGATGAAATAGAATTGTTTCAAAGGCTTACATTTCTGGGAGGAGCATCAGGAGCCGACTGATTTCAAGGAATTCTTTAGGAGACTCAATCTAAATCAGCGTTGTCTGTATGTTATGTCTGCCCACAAACTGTTAGGATAACTGATATAGTTTGCCTGGGGAGGCAGTATGGTTTTGTTGATAACCTAAAGATCAAAATATTAGTTTTTGTTCCAGATCAATTACTCTCTACATAGATCTTTAAACTCCTGGGTTTTTTTTCCCTGCTTTTGTTTAAATGGACTGCCAGACCTTTGGTCAGGGACTTTTTTACTGGTTTTATACAGTGTAGAGTGTAATTATAGCCTCAATAGGATGTGAGATTCTCAACACTGTATAGAATAAATTTCAAGTACTTCAAACCAATTTGATATTACCGATTTCACAAAGATTCTCATTTAGCAGAGCACTTGACTGTGCGTTTCACCTCCAGTGGACAAATTTCATTCTTGATTATTATTAAGACTGTTTTAAGTCTTGATTTTAAACACCTGCTGAAGTGCTTTGTACTGAAAAATACACTAGAACAAAGCTGCTCAGAGATGCATTTCTATACATAGTTTAATTCATTCTAGCCCTGTCCCTCTTCTGAGACAGACATGCTTATATCAGCTCTTCTTCAAATCAGACTTCAGGAATCTAAATAAAAATTTATAATCTAAATAATCTAAATAAAAACGAGGTGGTTTTTTTCCCTTGAAAGTTAATAAAGTTCTTTCCTTTATAGAAGTGCATAGCTGAGAGATACACTTAGTTGCAGTGGGTCGTACCTGCCCAAAGACTTGTAAAGGGTACATTAATGCAGTGTTTCTGTGTTTTAGTCTACTAGACCATCAGCCAATGTTTGGATATTAAGACTGTCACTTAGGCTGGTATTTGAAATAAAAGTTTTACTGATATGTTATTCATCTTTAAGTGCGGCTTGAAGAGCTGGTTTGTAAGAAAATCTAGGAAATAAATGTGAAACCTGGATCATAGGGTTGTTAGGAGTGAGGTCTTAATATGTTGAAAGAAGGCTCCTTTTCTCATATTTTACAGATTGCAAGTAGATGTTGAAAGCCCTCTAGGAAGCAATAGGAAAGTCATCAAGCACTGGTACAGGCTGCCCACAGAGGTGGTGGATTTAAGAAGGGATTTAAGACGTGTGGATGTGGCACTGAGGAATGTGGTTTAGTGGTGGTGTCAGCAGTGCTAGGTGAAGGGTTGGACCCAATGGTCTTTAAATGTCTTTTCCAGCTGGAATGATTCTGTGGTTCTGTGGCTTTTCTTCCTTGTGAATAGCAGAGCTGGGAGCAAAATGTGGAGTTCTGACCTGTGGCTACATATTTTAAGGATTTTGAGCTTGATCCGCAACCTATTAAACCAGTGTTGTAATTTCATTATCCCACTGCTTTTAATAGTCTTTAGCTGGCTAATTGAAGTGAATGAGAAAGCACAACCTGAATCTGAATCTTTTGGATTTAGCCAGTCTCATTTTCCCTTCAATGCTGCTTACAGACTGCCAGTCTTTGACTACATTCCCCCTGTGCTCAGCCTGCTGTGGCTTAAGGTCTTTTCAATTTAAAGGCATTCTTGTTCATGTTTTTCACTTCCTGATATCAATTTTATCTTTATTTTAAGGCTCTTGATTTACCTGGAATAAAGCTCCATTCTCCACAACTTTCTTTAGATGCAGAATGCTATCAAGAAGATGTGTTAAATTTTATTGGAGTATTTCATAAATGGATGCTGCTTATTCAAGAAAACCCATTTCAGCCAGCTAAGTGAAAATAAATAGAAAGATATGCATTATTTAGGGGACATAATGTGAGTAAGTAGACTGCATGCACAAATAGCAGATGAAAAACCAGCAGATCTTACTAGGAAAACGGCTGTTAGGGAAAAAAACTTGTCTTCAGGCACACATGCTGTATATATATACAATTTGTTAAAAAACAGAGGTAAATCAGTTTTTTTTTTTACAATAATTGTTATCCCCAGACTGAAATTTACGAAACAGGAGTCACTAGCATTCACATCCTTCATTAGTAAGATTGCGTTTCTTCTTTCTTTATGTAAACAGGAGAAAGAGATTAACCTGTTTAACTAGGAGATCACTTTCCATGCTGGCTGAGGCTTTTGTTTGATCTTCCTAGCTAGTTCTTCTGTATGCCCCAGAAAATGATCAGCATCTAGCATGGTGTGCATTATACTGATGAGTAGGATTGGATTGAGTACTGAGGATGGCCATGAAGATAAGGGCTGGAGCACCTCCCACAGGAGGACAGGCTGATAGAGTTGGGGTTGCTTAGCTGGGAAAAGAGAAGGCTCCAGGGAGACTGTAGAACAGGCTTGTGTTACTTAAAGGGGCTGGGGAAGCTGGTGAGGGGCTCTTTATCAGTGAGTGCAGGGATAGGAAGAAGGATAATGCTTTTAAGCTGAAAGAGGGGAGATTTAGGTAAGATATTAGGAAGAAATATTTTCCTGTGAGGGTGGTGAGGCACTGGCACAGGTTGCCCAGAGAAGTCATGGTTGCCCCACCCCTGGATGTGTTCAAGACCAGGTTGGATGGGTCTTTGAACACCCTTATGCAGTGGAAAGTGTCCCTGCCCATGGCAGGGGAGTTGGAACCAGGTGATCTTTAAGGTCCCTTCCAACCTGAACCTTTCTATGTTTCTATAATTCAGATAGGCAAAATCTTTCTCACAGCCATGCATTGTACATTATTTGAGATGTATAATTTTCTTGCCTGCTGCAGGGTTAATTCTGATCAAAGTGATGTTTTGGGTTTATTTCATGTAGAGTTAATGAGTTTGAAAAATCTCTGTTTCTAGCAGTAATCTGTTGTCTTGGATGTAGAGTACATTGTGTCATTGTCAGGTTTCTGAAGTTAATTTGCATTGATAAGGCAAGGCATGAGGAGTTACCAACATTTCTGAGAAGTCCAAGAGTCAGAGTGCAAAAAGACAGAGTTCTGCAAGGGGGTGACAGGAGCAAGGGTAACCACTCTACATACATCTCAGAGGTCTTTTCGTAACAATCTGATCCCAGGTTGCATGCCATGCCATAGCAGAGCAGTCTTGAAGGCAGTGTTCAAGTATTCAGGTTTGCTGCAGCTTTTCTGATCTTTTCAGGACTTTCTCCATCAATAGAAAGTCACCAAGAGCCTTGCAGACGTGAGTAACAGGACAAAAAAATGTGATGCTGATGTCTCCTGCTTTGTTCAAAGTGATGTATTTTGTGTTATTATAACTAGTTTAGACTTTCTCTGACCAATTACATAACTCAAAGTTAAGCAGATTGGGATGACATATTAAAAATACCAATGAAATATTAGGCTAATTCTTTTTTTCTTTATTCTACCAAGAATGATTTTACCCATGATCTGACAATGGGACAGATTTGTTTATATCTGTGCCCTCTGGGCCTGACCCACATCCAACAGCTGCCATTGATCCTGCATCACGTCAGAGGTCTCAGAGAAGAGAGAAATCTTGCTAAGCTTGTGAAGAAAAAGGAGCAGAATAGATCACATTTCTCTGCATATATCTGAATAAACTCAAGATTTCTATTGATAAATACATTATAGCTGCTGGAAGGAACGTTATATTATGCCATAAATATAAATGAGTTCTGGGATGAAGAGACACTGTCTTAGAAGATGAATCGTGAATGTGTTTTTCTCATACACAAGGGGAAGCTATATAATTATGTCTTAGTTAATTCATAATAAGAAAACTCTTATGGTCGCCTTTCCTGAGTAAACTACTAAAGAAGGTAGGACCTGGGGAAGCAGTGCTTTACCTCATAAATTGGCTTCATGTTAGCAGAACGAGAACTGTTGACGTAGTTCGCTTGATTATATTGCGGGACATTAAAATGATAGTTCATTAACAAAAGCCAGTCATACCGTAGTCTTAAAACTTACACAAGAATAGTCCTGATTAAGATGTGAGCTATTAATTCGCATGTTTTTCTGAGTAAATAATGATTTCTGAACGAACTACAACTTTTTGATAAGAAAGTTCAGAACAAGCACCTCAAAATCTTCAGCTTTAAAAATGCTGAACATTTCAAATGGAGATGGTTTGGTTTTAATAAGTATTGGAAAACAAAGAACTACAATAATTTCATTTAGGCATTTTTAGCTTAGTATGTCATGCTTCTCTATTATACTACAACGTATTCTATGTTGACTCGCCTCCTTTTTTGACATTGAGATAGGTGTTGAAGTGTCAGAGATTCCCCTGAGACTGAAATTCTGTTTTCTAGATAACTCTAAATGGATCAGCTTCTCTTCCCATACTGATTTGATTTCTTAATTTTTAATGTAATTGCTCTTGATTTATACCACTAAATGAGAAGGTGTTTTTTAAACCAACAAACATGAGCCACCTGGGTTTCCTTAATTGGCGAAATGAGTTATTCACATATGCCTGCTTCATAAGAGATTGAATCATTTTACTTAATGCCCAGGTTTCCTTTCAAGAGGAGCAGGAGGAGTGGGTATTCACTGTGCCTGTGCCAGCTGGAGTGATATATCAGTGTACTGTGGTGCAGTGTTGTGTGGATTTTCTAACTCTGCTAGTAAGCCAGGCCTTTTACCAGCATCCTTAAAAGCCAGCATCTTTGTTCCTTCCTTTCCTTGGTTTCTGAACTGGTTTGGATGGGTACACCAGCACTCTCAATGTATCATAGAATCATGGAATGGTTTGTGTTGGAAAGGACTTTAAAGATTCTTAATGTAGCTGCTGAACAATACATTTGCCAAAGAAAAAAGGATCCAAAAAATCACTATACTCACTGTTTACTTGTGGTAGAGTCAAACCTTTAATTGTAAAGAACGTTTTTCCCTCTGTGTACAAACCCTGGAGCTAGAGGAGCAAAATGAGACTCCCATGGTCCAAGAGGAGGTGGTCAGAGCCCTGCTAGCCTGACTAGACACCCACGAGTCTATGGGTCCAGATGGGATTCACTCAAGGGTATTGAAGGTGCTGGCCAAACCCCTTTCCATCATCTTCCAGCAGTCCTGGGAGACTGGGGAAGTTCCACTGAACTGGAGGCTGGCTGATGTTGTGCCCATCTACAAGAAGGGTCGCAGGGAGGATCCAGGGAACTCTACAGGCCTGTCAGTCTGACCTCAGTGCCAGGGAAAGTCATGGAACAGGTGATCTTGAGTGCTATCATGAAGCACATGCAAGAGAACCAAGTTATTAGGCCCAGTCAACACGGGTTCACAAAAGGCAGGTCTTGCCAAACTAACCTGATCGCCTTCTGTGATAAAGTGACTCGGCTGCTGGACGAGGGAAAGGCTGTGGATGTATCTTTCTGGACCTCAGTAAAGCCTGTGACATAGTTTCTCACAGCATTCTGCTTCGGAAACTGTCGGCCTCTGGCCTGGACAGGCGCACACTCTCCTGGGTGGAAAACTGGTTGGATGGCCGGGCCCAGAGAGTGGTGGGAAATGGAGTTAAATCCAGCTGGAGGCCAGTGACAAGTGGGGTTCCCCAGTGTTGGGTCCAGCCCTGGCCAATGTCTTTATCAACGACCTGGATGAAGGCATCGAGTGCTCCCTTAGCAAGTTTGCAGACAACACTAAGCTGGGTGGAAGTGTGGATCTGCTGGAGGGTCGGGAGGCTCTGCAAAGGGATCTGAACAGGCTGGACCACTGGGCAGAGTCCAGTGGCATGAGGTTTAACACGGCCAAATGCCGGGTCCTGCACTTGGGGCACAACAACTCTGTGCAGAGCTACAGACTAGGAGAAGTCTGTCTAGAAAGCTGCCTGGAGGAGAAGGACCTGGGGGTGTTGGTTGACAGCCAACTGAACATGAGCCAGCAGTGTGCCCAGGTGGCCAAGAAGGCCAATGGCATCTTGGCTTGGATCAGAAACGGTGTGACCAGCAGGTCCAGGGAGGTTCTTCTCCCTCTGTACTTGGCACTGGTGAGACCAAACCTTGAATCCTGTGTTCAGTTCTGGGCCCCTCACCACAAGAAGGATGTTGAGGCTCTGGAGCGAGTCCAGAGAAGAGCAACAAAGCTGGTGAAGGAGCTGGAGAACAGGCCTTATGAGGAGAGACTGAGAGAGCTGGAGGTGTTTAGCCTGGAGAAGAGGAGGCTGAGGGGAGACCTCATTGCTCTCTATAACTACCTGAGGGGAGGTTGTAGAGAGGAGGGAGCTGGCCTCTTCTCCCAAGTGACAGGGGACAGGACGAGAGGGAATGGCCACAAGCTCCGCCAGGGGAGATTTAGGCTGGACATTAGGAAAAAATTTTTCACCGAAAGGGTGATTGGGCACTGGAACAGGCTGCCCAGGGAGGTGGTTGAGTCACCTTCCCTGGAGGTGTTTAAGGCACGGGTGGACGAGGTGCTAAGAGGCACGGTTTAGTGTTTGATAGGAATGGTTGGACTGGATGATCCGGTGGGTCTCTTCCAACCTGGTTATTCCGTTATTCTGTGAAACCTGTCATTATTTGATTTGATTGACCATAACTTGTAAATACTGCCTTTTCTTTCACACTTGGTAATGTTTCTCTTCTTGAAAAACAGAAGGCTACATTTATATTAGGTTAGGGCCCTCATACTTGTTAACACAGGCTTTATCTTGGGAGAAGGAGCCCTCCCATTTTGCTGTGACCTTGCAGTTAAGCCAAACCTTGTGGCAACCTTTCTTCCTGCTACAAGGGATTCTTTTTTTTGCTGCCTGGCATGTGGTTATGTATCTCAGTTGCTATCAGTTCTGCCCCAATCCTTTCAGGTAAAAGCACTCTGACAAGAAAGTTTAGTCCGGCAGTGCTCCAAGCTGCTTTTTTGAGATTCCCTTGTATTTTACATGTTATTAGTGCAGCTGTGGTGCCTAGAGCATTATGACCTGGTGACTCTTTCAAACCAAACCTTGTGAAGGGTTTATCTGTGCCTTTCCAAGTCGTTGCCATTCCTGTCTGTAATTCTGGGCTTCTGTCCTTGTTATTACAAAGATGGCATTGACCACTAAGGAAATAGTTGCGATACGTTATTGCTTTCCCTCTTCCTTTTGTATAGAACTTGTCTGTTGAGACGTTCTGATACCCCTGTTGGACACATCAATGAATAGCAATTTCTTGAGAAATTAGTTGCTAATAAGCCCTTGTTATAGCTGTCAGGAGAAGTAAAGCTAATTTGATCATACATGGTTGTTCCTTGATAAAAATCACTGATCCAGACCATAAAGCCTTAAAACTTACATTGAGGTGCTTGGTCAGGGCAAATTAACACAGATTCCTTGTTGCAAAAACAGCCAGGTATGCTGCTTTAGTAGCTTAAAGTACATTTTATTGCAGTTTCTCTCTCATTTCACTTGAGAAATTACTTTCTTTTTAAAAATAAATGCTTATTTTAAAAATAAATTTTAAAATAATAATTAATAAAATAAAAATAAAAAAAAATAATGCTTATTTTTAAATGTGTTACCTAGTAAATTCAATTTAGCTGTTAAATTCTCTTGAAATCAAGGGGGGAATATTTCCATTAGCCTTAAAAAATGAGAAAGGTTGTGTTGGAATTGTGAAGAAATCTTAGTGTAGGTAGACATAGCAAAATCTTAGAATCATAGAATGTTTTAGGTTGGAAGGGACCTTAAAATCCATTCAGTTTCAACCCCAACCTGGCCTTAAACATCTCCAGAGACGGGGCATATTTATGCACCTTTTCTACCACAAGCAATTTGTGGCAAATGCTGATTTTTAAAATTTAGCTGCTGTAGAGTAACTTATCATCTGTCTTTATTACCTTCTCCTGCAGGACACTGCAATTTGTGATTGTTTAATGGCTTGAGCTTGCGACAATATCCCATGAACCTGATAAAAATTATCTATTATTAGCAGGGTGACTGAAGACAGGATGAAATAATAATATGACATGGTAGAGTCATAGAAAAGAATCAGGATGTGAAACATAGATGCTTCATTATGAGAGAAGTTGTCTTCATTAAGCTAGGGAGAAAGGATTCGTTTAGAGTTTTCTTCATAATACTTGAGTCTGAGGAGCTGTTCTTTTCCTCACACTGCTGGTTTGGAGATAAATGCAAGGTTTGAAAATCAGTCTCCTCACAGTAGTGCACATATGAAGCGAGAATGTGGCTGTCATATTTATATCTTGATAAAAATCTTTCATGAATCTGAGGGGAGAAGCATGCAGATTATGTTTATTAGTTTGCATATACATGACAAATAGTGCAATTTTGGAAAGCCACTTAGCATGCCTTGTAAAATGTCACTTTATTAGCTGTACTTAGAGCTTGATACCATTCTGAATTGGTTTACAAATTCCTTACTGTAAAATATTTTTAGCAGATGAGTTTACCAGTTTACGTACATTTTCATACCACTGCTGGGATTTTTGGAACATTTTCCTAATACCGTATTGTAATGTGATAGATCTAATTGGATAATTTTGCTTCTCATCTCTGCAAAATAACTACAGAAATGTCAGAAGGATTTGTTCTCCAGATTTAACTCAATTTATATCAGTGGTGTATTTGGCATCTGAAGGTGAAATCAATGCATATTTTACATATTACTGCTCAAATCCATTGCGAATCCTTGAACAGAAGAACATTGATCCCAATTTGAGCTGTGTAGGCAGAATTCTGACCTGTTTGGGCCTATGTATTCATTTTGTCACGGTCTGCTCAAATGATTCCACTATACATTTCATCCTTTGCCTGGACCACTTGGGAAGTAAATTGATATGTAAATTGTCACTGAAGGTGAGGACAGTAACATACCCTGCTGTGTAAGTACCTGCTGGGGTGATGTTATGTTGCTGTTGTCCATAGGACAGCCATTTGGGATGTGTGAAAGTATCTTTATGGCAAGTTATGCCTAAATGGATTTAAATCTCTTGACTGCAGAGGGAAACTCTACTTCTTCCACCTAAGCCAAGCAGGTTGTTAATTTAGGGAAGGCTTTATAAAATCAGCTTTGGTGCATTTTCCTGCCCCTCTAATCTCATCCTTTTTGCTTGCTTTCAGTGAAAGTTCTTTGCATACTAAAATTCCACTTTTTGGCATTCTTGTCAAACTCTAAGGTCACAACGAGGTCAGTGGGAATTTAAGCTGCAAAAATAAACTACTTATCATCTCTCTCTCTGGAGTTGGCTGCATTGGTGGATGAAAAGCTTAAGATGAGCTGGCAGTGTGTGCTTGCAGCCCAGAAAGCCAGCTGTGTCTTGGACTACATCAAAAGAAGCATTGCCAGCAGGTGAAGGAGAGGATTCTTCACCTCTACTCTGCTCTTGTGATTCCTCACCTGGAGTCCTGCATTCAATTCTGGAATCCTCAGCACAAGAAGGACATGAATGTGTTAGAGTGAGTCCAGAGGAGGTGACAAAGATGACTTGGACAACATTCCATATGAAAACAATCTGAGAGCTGGGCTTGTTTAGCCTGGAGAAGAGAAGGCAGCTTTCCAGGACTGAAAGGGGACACGCAGGAAACCTGGGGAGGGGCTTTTTATCAGGGAGTACAGGGATAGGGTGAGGGGGAACAGTTTTAGTCTGAAAGAAGGGAGATTGAGATGAGATTTTAGGGAGAAATGTTTTCCTGTGTGGGTGATGAGGCACTGACACAGGTTGCCCAGAAAAGTCATGGATACCCCATCCCTGGAGGTGTTCAAGACCATGCTGGATGGAGCTTTGAGCAACCTGATCTAGAGGAAGATGTTGGCAGGGGAATTGGGACTGGATAATCTCTAAAATCCCTTCCAACTTCCAACTCAAATCATTCTCTAATTTGAATTGTTTTTAAGTAACATGTGTAGCTCTCAGCACCCTGGAAAAAAGTTTGACAGTGATATAATAATGACAGGTTTGATTCTACCACAACTAAACAGCGAGTATAATGAGTTTTTGGATCCTTCTTTCATTGGCAACTTTATTGTTTGGCAGCTACATGAAGAATATAATAGAGTTGTTCCATGAAGGTTACAGAGCTTAACCCAAGTTTATTTTCACATTTCATTTGTGTTAGAAATATAGAAGCTGACCTTGGCTGCTGTGTCTCCTGAGACTGCCTTAGTTGTAGTTGTCTTAAAGGCAGGAGATAAGGACAAAGTCTGCAAAGGTTTCTGAGCAGTATAAAATGTGCGAAACATTTGTGTTTGAAAGTGGGTGCATTTTGTCAAAGTGAGCAATGTGAGCAAGTCTGTTTAAAATGTACTTCACACTGAAGAACTGTGTAGCTAAGTAGTTTGTCTATACATGTGCATTGTATATGTGTACATTCAGATTGCTTAAATCCAGTAGATTAAATGCTCAAATTTGCCAATATCTAGGTATCTGTTCCATTTGAGTAAATAATCCTAATTTGAGTGAAATGTAGATTCAGAAAGAAAGGAGTTTCTTTTGGCCTTGGTTTATTTGTTTTCATCAGGATGAACAGGGAATAAAGAAGAATAAAGAGGAATAATTTTCCCTCTCTTTCTGTCTTGGAATTTTCCTTCTGTAAAATGATATCTAGGGAGAGACCATGAAAGAGAGCTCAGCTCACAGCTGGATAGTCAGGAGCTGAAACCTGTGGGAATTTAGCATACAAAAATGCAGCTTTCACTCCTGTGTTCCACTCCTCCATTTTGCACTTCCTAACCTATTAATAATTTTCTGCTGCTGTTAATGTGCTCTTGGCAGAGCATAGCATTGACACAGTGTCTAGCCTTTACCATCCTCTCCTAGTTCTGGATGGGTCTTTCCCTCACTTTCTACTCTTGTTAAAACGAAGCACCTCAACTACACTGATCTGTTTTGCAGGTTTTTTTGAGCATCTATATTTTCCATGTGTCTTTGAGATGTCAGTACATTAGTGTGGACTTCTTGGGGTACTTTGAAGGTAATGGAGTAAAACCATCCATAGTTATCCTGAAATTGTTGTCTCCAGATAGAATAGAGGTGAATTGAAATATCTCTGTAGAATACAAGAAGCTTCCATAATAAAAGAAACACCAAATAATTACAGCAGAAGATATGTATTTTTTTTTTCTTTAAGGCTGGAGAAAATTTATTATTTGGAGAAGTGTAATTAGTGTTATTTTTATTCTGTATTGTTCTTGTGTGAATGCTTTTTGCACAATCTCTACTGCATTTTGAGTTCTTTCTCATACATCCCCTGCAGTTAGCCTGTTAAATTTTTCGGGTACAGAAAGGCAAGCAGGACAAGGCTTGGTTGTGAAGTATAGAATCATTAAGGTTGGAAAAGACCTCTAAGATCATCCAGTCCAAACGTCATCCCACCATCACCCCCTAAACTATGTCCTGAAGTGCTATGTCAACACATTTTTTGAACAACTCCAGGGATGGAGACTCCACCACTTCCCTGGGCAGCCTGTGCCAATGCCTCACCACTCTTTCAGTAAAGGAATTTTTTTCCTAATATCCTATCTAAACCTCCCCTGGCACAACTTGAGGCTATTTCCTCTTGTCCTTTCACTTGTTATTTGGGAGAAGAGACCAGCACCCACCTCACTGTAACCTTCTCTCAGGGAGCAACAGAGAGCAATGAGGTCTCCCCTCAGCCTTCTCCTGTCGGAATAAACAGTCTCAGTTCCCTCAGCCGCACCTCATAACTGCTGTGCTCCAGACAATTCCCCAGCTTCATTGCCCTTCTCTGCACAGGCTCTACCACCTCAATGTCCTGCTTATATTGAAGGGCCCAAAACTGAATATAGGATTCAAAATGTGGCCTCATCAGTGCTGAATACATGTGGATGATCCCTTCCTTGCTCCTGCTGGCCACACCATTTTTTATACAAGCCAGGCTTCTGTTGGCCTTCTTGGCCACCTGGGCACACTGCTGGCACATATTCAGCCAGAACAGTACTGCTGAGTTACTACCATTCTTGCTGCATTTTGGCATTGCCTGAGAAAATGTTGTGAAGTAATTAGAAAAATTTATTTAACAGAAATCCCAAATGTCATGCTACTGATTTGTCATTTTTATTCCTGTGCATTGATAGATGAACTCAGCAATAAGTACTGTGTGAATCTAAGACAAACTTCGTGGTGTGGTGGATAGAAGAGCAGACTGAAAAAGTACAAGGGTCATTTTTCTGACTATCTGGTGTGTCCTGAGTCTCTGAATAAGTCTGGACAAAAGGAGTACCATTGTAAAAGTCAAACTTCTAGAAAGTAAACTAGATTAAACTGTCCTTGCAGGCTCCTGTACCATTCCAAAATGTCCATATTATGCTCATAGATAGTGTAGACTGGAGTGGGGACTTCTGTGCCACTAAAAAACTGCATTATACATTTTGGAAAACTTTCCTTTTTTAGGAGTAAAGCAAAAAAATTCCAAGTGGTTGTGAGTGGCAGGGGTACAGGCTGCTGGGAAAGATAAATGAGAACCAGTAAACAAAAAAATCAGTGTTATTTGACTTGTGAGAAATTTGGACTGAAACCAAGATTGTACAAATAAGCTCTGAGTTCTCTTACTGCCTTTCAGTCAAACTGTTCAATGGTATTGATGTGTTTCCACGGAAAACGTGGTTGTACTTGAATCAGCATTTTCTGCAGCGAGCATTATTTTGTAAGTAGGCCATATCTGAATTTTATTCCCCACAAGACTCGTGATCATTTCACAGCACAGAAATGAATGTTGCTTAAGAAATGTGCACCCATTCAGTGTTCTGTTCTATCATAAAAAGCTTCACTTCCTGAACTCTACTCTGACCCTGCTAGGATGCAGAATGAACTGCTGACTTTTCCCTCTTTCTTAGAGAAGCTTCTGTTGGATTAAAGAAAAATATAGGAAGTCAGGATATTATTTCAAGACAGAGGAGACTCGCTAGAAGTTATTGGGACTAGAGGTTATGGGGACTTTGTCTGTGCTGAGGTGCGTTTTCCTCTAGTGAAGTAGCATGAATTCTCTTCTCTCTCTCAGGTGGACATCATGAGCTGTCCCAGGGGGATTTCAAGACTTCCAGGCTCTTTGACTGCAGAATGCTTATTTTCCCTTTCATAAGCACCTTTAAACTGACTTCCTCTTCCCTCCCCCCTTGAATTAATGCATAAAATATGTGAACAGGAACAACAAAGCCCACAAAGGGTCTTCTGCAATGTGCTTCTTTAAGATTGTTATTTAAACACCACAGGGCTGGAATAGATTGAAAATACAGTCTTGACTTACTCAATGCGCAAGCCAATGGAAATCTATAATAACCTCTGGGGAGAGAAAATCAAAGTTTGCAAATTCAGTGACTGTGAGTAGACTCATCAGTTCCAAAACTGAGTATGCATGGTGTCGAAGCAGTTCTGTACTGAATAGAAGTATACTTTTGGAAATTGTTTCCTTTGGCTTATTTCTGCAGTAACTGCACTTACGAATCCTTATTAAACTAGAGAAAGGAAGGGAATTTATTCCTGCCTGTAAATTAATTAAAGAACACTTCTAGGAGTGTAATGCTGTATCAGTAATGGATAACTTTATGGTGTTAAAGACAATGGAGAAAAAACCAATAGAGTGGCCAGATAGTAGTGATTGGTGTTTACTCTTTAACATTTCACTTAGAAATGGAATGACGGATCGAGGGAACCAAGATCTATATCCAAGGATAGGACAATGCAGATGCTTAGAGGGAATGCCTTGAAATAGTTTTATACCTAATTCTTTTATCATGTCATATTTAGCCTCAGTTGAAGAAGAAAATTGAATGAAATTAGAAGATTGAAATAAACATGATTACATTGAAAATGGAAATTTGAATCTGATGAAAGGAAGTACTTTTTGTACAACTTTTGATTAAACTGTAGAACTTGCAGACACAGGAAGCTGCTGAGGTCATGATCAAAATATACATGAGATGATAAAATGGGTATTTATCCTGGATATCCACAATTCCTCTAATGATGGATACTTCTGTAAAGATTTCAAACATTGAGCTTCAAGGTTTAAACAAATGATGGTTGGAGACGAGATTTGAGAACACTTTATTTTGCATCTTTTACCTTGTTTTGGGAGAAGGGATCCATTGAATTAACACATTGATATTGCACTGAAGAAGGTCAGCTGCACTTCAGCTATCACGTAGTTAGCAGGCTGAGGGAGGAGATCATTCCTCTCCATCTAGCACATGTGAAACCACATGGGGAGTATTGTGTCTGATTCTGGGCTCCTCAATATGAGAGATGTATGAACATAGTAGAATGAACAGAGTGGAGGCCATCAGGATTATCTGAGGGCTGGTGCAGAAGGTATGCAAGGAGAGGCTGAGAGATGAGACAGGCTGTAGGAGACAAAGGGCAGATCGTACCACTGTTTACAAATACTTAGTCTGAATGAATAAAGCAGGTGCAGCCAGACTCTTCTCAGACATATGCAGTGGTAGAACTGAAGGCAGCAGATACAAGCTGGAATGTTGGAAATTTTCTGTCAGTAAGTTTTGTTGGTTATTTCTTTATTTACACATGAATGTGGTCAAACACCTCCTGCCATATGAAGCTGGAATAGCTTGTTTGGAGAGACTGTGGGATCTCCATTCCTAGAAGTATGAAAATATGATGGAATACGACCATGAGCAAACTGGTGTGAACTGACTAGAATTCATAGTTAACTTAGAATAAAAATAACTTCAGAAAATATTTTGTTGTCAAAAAGGAAACTATTTGTGACACTTAACGTCACATTTAATACATGTTACTTATGGATAACTGGGCAAATGTCAAATGTTTCCAATAGTCCCATATGTTTTTGGGTTTTTTTATATCTGACAAGGGTTTTTGGAGCTGTGTGTTTGGTGTGGTTGTTTGCTTTTATTTTTGGTGTTGTGTGTTCATTGACCACTGGGGACAAATGAATGGGGTGAGTCCCCTCTTACATAGTGTTTGCAATGAGAATGTCTGTAAAGCTCAAAGCCAACTCATTTGAAGAGGCTTATATGTGACTCTTTTCAGGGTAAAGTTTTCTTAAGTGATTCAAAGGTTATATAATGATGTCAATGTTGCTTTTGTGCATTATACTGTAATTTCTTAAATAATCTCTTTTAATAAGAATGCATCTGTATTAGAACTTGTGTTCATGCAAGATGTCTATGATAAGCACTGCCGAAACTTATCACTTATAATTCTGAAATTATGTGCATATGAGATTATACTCAGTTTTATAATACCCTCAGCTAATTTTTAAATATAATCTTTCAATAATTCTGTCACTCAGTTGCCTAACAAGTTGCTCACAGCGTAATTAAGTTTATTCTTAGAGAGTGAAAGACAGAACAGCCACCTCCAGGCAGTTTATACCTGCTTTTTTTAGAGAATAATTTCTGTTATGAAAGAATGTACTTGAGATTTCATGCCTTGGCAAGCTGATTCTGGAAATGATATTCTGGAAACACAGCAGAAAGGTATTTGAGAGACACTTATGGGTAATAGGATGCTGCGGTAAAAGAGATGAGGAACATTCATTGCACTATTGAGATAGCAGAGGGAAAGGAGTCATTTTAGCAGCCCTGGAAAGATGAATCCAGAGCATCAATGAACTTGTGGATTTAGTGCAGAAGAGGATGGGACCTTTAAAGGTCCCATCTAGTCCAACCCCACTGCAATGAGCAAGGACATCTTTAACTCTGGACAGCCTGTTCCAGTGTTTCACCACTCTCATTGTAAAAAATGCCAGCCTTCTATCTAATCTGAATCTATTATCTTTTAGTTTAAAGCCATCACCTCATATGCTGTCACTACAGACCCTACTGAAAAGTTTGTCCTCATCTTTCCTATAGACCCCTTTAACCACTGAAAGGCTGTAATAAAGTCTTGCCAGAGCTTTAGCTTCTTTAGGCTAAACAATCCCAACTCTCTCAGCCTTTCTTCATAGGAAAGCTGTTCCATCCCTCTGATTGTTTTCATGGACCTCCTCTGGATCCACTCAAACGGGTCCATGTCTGTCTTTCACTGAGGGTTCCAGAGCTGGACCCCAGGTGGGGTCTCACCAAAGTGGAGTACAGGGTTAGTGAGAACAGGTCAGAACAGTCATAAACAAGTATAGACACGGACTGAGACTCAGTAGAACATGAAAAGAAATTTGAGCGGTTCATCCTTATCTGACTGACATTTTGCCTTTGCATTCATTTTGTAATTAATATGACTGTGAAAACATGCAAAAAAGACTATTCAGTATTAGCAAACTCTTACATGCAGAACAGCTTCTAAACCTTGTAACCTTTAAAAAATGTGTGTTCAAGTGGTTGAATTGGAGCAGCTCTGCAGCAGTACTGAACTGAAAGTAAGCAATCAGCAAAATCTGAAGACTTGGTTTTAGAATTAATGCAATTGTGACCTAAACTGCTATGAAAACTCAGTTCAGCTGTGTGCTGAAATTTGAAACACTTGAAGCAGTGTGCAACTTGTAAACACCAAATATTTTCCCCAAGCTAGACGTTTTCATTTCTAGTACATTCTTGTCTGCTTGTTCTACTTCCATTTGATAGGAATACCAAGTGAAGCATTACTGGAGTTGCAACTATACAAAATGCACTGTGTTCATTTGTTATGCTGTGTTAAACTGTAAAGGCATTAATGACCAGTACAGGGAACAGTGTCATTAAACAGAGGCTTAAATAGACAGTGCTGAGATCATTAAGGAAGCCAGGAGAAAGGGGATAAGAACTTTGGGGACAAATTACCACCATCTCCAATTTGTTACTGTATAAAAGTCCATGTAATGTGGAAAAAGCATTTAAAATCAGTAAGAATGTAAGGCTCATCTTGTTTGAAATGAAGAGGTGTTTGTTAAATAGAGCTGCTCCATTACAGGTTTTAGGCATAGTCCTATGGGAGCTGGGCCATAAGCAGCTTAACCCCTTGGAATGAAGTGTGGGATTTTCAAGCTGTGTGAAGCTCATGATACCTGTTTACATAGCTGTACTGATGTGACTGTATAGATGTACTGTCTCAGTGGTTAACTGTGTACTGTACAACCAGTTTACAGTCTCTTTTACAGTGCAGCTGTTTATGCTCTGTATAATCTCTTACTTAGCTTATCACAAATGCACAGTCCTCAAGTAAAGTGTGCTGCAAGGTTTTATGAGAAGACATGGATTACATTTTCTCAAAACACTTCATCTCTGATTCCAGAGGAGGTGCTGGCAGCACTGTGTATTCCATAACTGCATCTTGAGTGGTAGGTTTTGGGAATGTCAACTCAAGTTGCACCCTTAGCAAGTTTGCAGACTACACTAAGCTGGGTGGAAGTGTGGATCTGCCGGAGGGTAGTGAGGCTCCAAAAGGATCTGAACAGGCGGGACCGCTGGGCAGAGTCCAATGGCATGAGGTTTAACACGGCCAAATGCCGGGTCCTGCACTTGGGGCACAACAACTCTATGCAGTGCTACAGACTAGGAGAAGTCTGTCTAGAAAGCTACCAGGAGTAGAGGGACCTGGGGGTGTCAGTTGACAGTGACTGAACATGAGCCAGCAGTGTGCCCAGGTGGCCAAGAAGGCCAATGGCATCTTGGCTTGTATCAGCAACGGCGTGACCAGCAGGTCCAGGGAGGTTATTTTCCCTCTGTACTCGGCACTGGTGAGACCGCACCTCGAGTACTGTGTTCAGTTCTGGGCCCCTCACCACAAGAAGGATGTTGAGGCTCTGGAGCGAGTCCAGAGAAGAGCAATGAAGCTGGTGAAGGGGCTGGAGAACAGGCCTTATGAGGAGCAGCTGAGAGAGCTGGGGTTGTTTAGCCTGGAGAAGAGGAGGCTGAGAGGAGACCTCATTGCTCTCTACAACTACCTGAAAGGAGGTTGTAGAGAGGAGGGTGCTGGCCTCTTCTCCCAAGTGACAGGGGACAGGACAAGAGGGCATGGCCACAAGCTCCGCCAGGGGAGATTTAGGCTGGACATTAGGAAAAAATTTTTCACCGAAAGGGTGATTGGGCACTGGAACATTCTGCCCAGGGAGGTGATTGATTCCCCTTCCTTGGAGGTGTTTAAGGCACAGGTGGATGAGGTGCTAAGGGGCCTGGTTTAGTGTTTGATAGGACTGGTTGGACTGGATGATCCGGTGGGTCTCTTCCAACCTGGTTATTCTATGATTCTATGATCTTTGTGCTGTGCTACCTTGATTTTATGGAGTGAATGTTGGGTAGAGGGTTGCCTTCTGAGGATGGAGTTTACAGTAACTCTGTCACACGTGAGGAGATGAAGGAGGGGAGGGTGGCAGGGATGCATCAACTTTAAACCATGACAGAGTGAGGTGAATCTGAAATGTGTTTTCTCTCACAAACTTAGGTGACTTCCTGGCCCTTGGTCAGGGCCTTCTGCAGAGGAGGGATGGCTCTATTGCTGCCACCACTGTGGATAAGGATGATTATTGGCTCTGATCCATGTTTTGTGAGATACCACTGTAGGTGTCAGAGCCACCACTTCAGATACATGTCTTTTCTTGTGTGAGAGGCATGAAATACACATCTCCCTAGGGAATAATCCCCTCACCTGCCTAGGAGCGAGGCTAAGGAGTTACTTTCCTTCCTCCCATCACATCTGGTGAGGTGGAGTCACTGAGCAGCCATGGCACAAGTTCACAGAGCCAGGTAGCAGAAGATCCAAAGGGAGTCTTTGTAGCTCAGTCATCAAGGTGGCAGATCCCCTTCTCTTGGCTGCTTGTGTAATTCAAAGGAACAGACCCACTGCAATGATGTGTCTTGTGCCTTGGAAAGAGACAGAGACAGCTTTCAATTCTTAGCATCTGCCGTGACCATTGATGAAACAGTGGCAGCTTCCATGCTGCTTCTTTTGTGAGCAGCACTTAGAGGAAACTGGAAGTGATGGGTGTCTGGGGTATGAAAGCTGCCAACTGCAGATCTATGAAAGAATGATTTGATAAAATTCATGAGCAAAGCTGCTTCCAGATAACCTGGTTCAAGGGTCAGAAATAGCACAATGTATTAACATTGCTTGGGCCACAGTAAAAGTAGACCAAGAACTTTTGACTTGTGATGAAGATTGTTACTGTACAATATTGAGGACATCTCCCTAGTCCTGTGCAATCTGGATATGCCCTTGAATAGTTCACTGTCCTTTGAATGCTGATACCCAAGCAATGAGCCTGTATTTTTTTAAAATTTTTTTTGTTTTTTAATGAATCCTGCTTTTGAATACATAACTCCAAATTACTCTCAAATTACATTTTTAGAACCTTTGTTTCTATCTCAGAATGCCCTTTGTTTTAACTCATGTTGCCCATAAATACATTTCAGCAATACCTTTCGGCTTCAAACCAGAATGACACTCAGCAGGCAGGGCTGAAGGATGCGGAATGTTCAAGGCCCAATTTACTGATGTAAATAATAAGGGAATATGGGTCTTTAGACAGGGCAGAGAGCCAGCCCTATGTGCAGAAAGACTTGTGAGGCTGGAAAGGCCATGAGGCTTTAGAAAATACTGCTCCAGAGGATCAGGCTGTTTACCAAATCTCAATTGGTGCATCAGGGAGTGTGTGCTCCATCACGTGCCAGATGCTGAAGAGGACCCATTCTGGAGATGTGAGGTAAATACCTACTTACTGGTGTAGCTGTACCTATTGTTACATTTCAGACTGCTATTTCAGTCCCACATCTGGTTCCTGTGTAATCCTTTTAATGTGGTCAGGGCCAAGTGCACTTGGCAGGGGAACAGAGGAGACTCAACAGTGATAACTCCCAAATAAAGAGGCTGGAGAGGGACTGGCCTGAGAGTAGCGCACATTAAGGGTATGGAGCACCTTGCCTTTGTACTGGGGTGCAGGGTGTTGAAATGCAGGGCAGAGACACCCAAGGGCCAGAGATTGGCTTGAGTGGTTTAACTGTAGAACACGCTAAATCCTGTCCTGGACATGGCAGGCACCGGGAGCAGTCTTGTGTTGAAGCAGATATACTCTGAATACCTAATTCTTTTATGTGCTCTGGAAAGTGAGACTGCCAGGAAGCTGTATACAGATGTTGTGGAGAGTGGGGTGAAAACTTCCTTTTTGCTTTCTGAATAATTTTTGCTTGTGTGTGAGTGTTCGTTGTCCCTGCAATGATCCTTCCAGAAGGCAGGTGAGGTAAAATTAAAAGCATTTTTTTCTATGCAATGGCTGCCACCTCAGTACCTCTCCATGTGCTGTCTGTTGTCATGGAAACGTGATGCTGAAGCTTTGAGAGCTCAGCCGAAGAGGCCAATGTTTCCAGCAAGAACCCCACCTCTCCTAGCTGTCTCCAGCTGATCTGTCGTCTGCAGCTAAATCCTGCTAAATCCTAATTGGAAACAGAGCACAAATTGGGGCAGTGTTCAGGGACAAAGAGAAAGAAGAGTTTGAGCTGCTTAATAATGAACACAGCAGGTTGTAAGGAAGGAACAGGGGGTAGTGGAGGAAACAGGAGTCCAAAATGTGGAATATGATCTATTTCTCAGTTAAACATTCTTGGCTTCACTAGTGGCAGATTCTGCCCATTTTCCTTACTTTCATGGCAGTAGTACACAGCAAGCAACATTTGTTTTTGGTCTGCTCATGTGAGTGTGGTTATAATGACTGGGCTGCAAGTTAACGTCTGCCTTTTAGATGAGAGTACACTGATGTACAGATAAGACAGTTTAGAAGTTAAGAATTACATTGACATGCTCTTATTGTATTTATTAAGTCAGTTTATTTGACTAAATACCTTTACAACATCTAATTGTAGGCATTTTTGTGAATGCTTGTCTCTGGTACTAAAAACTACCTCCGCAGTTAGGCATAGTATGAAATATTTTTAGGTACCTACAGCCCCAAACCCAGAAAAAGGAAATGATATAAAAAATGGTTGAGAATGTGTTAAAGATTTCTCTTCATTGTAGTACTTTCCCCTAGTTGCACCTTGACCTGATCCATTATATTCTTTTTCCTGTGAAATAATAGTGAAGAACTGCTGGATAAAATAAATTCTTTCTGCTTGGCCTGGTGCCTTTTTCAGTCATGTCATTAACACAGGATCTTTAACACGCTTGTGTGAAATTGTTGCCGAAATATCTTCAGAATGTTCTTTGTTGAAGTACATTGTCACAGGGGTTCATTTAGTGGGAAAACTGGAAAAGGGTATCAATCATTTCTTTTAATTCCTGGCATATTTGACACAGATCTGCAAAATTGATGGTCATAGCTTTAAAGCGTCCCACGGTGGTACAAATAGGCTGTTATGCTGGTGGAATATTGTTTTAACATGTCAGAGTGTATTATAGAAATAACATGATTACCCGTGGATAATGCTTTTAGCCTCATTGTGGTGATTAAATAGCTGCTTGGTTTGCAGCGAGTTCTGCAGCTCTCTGTAAAGCTTGACCTTTTCTCCTGGCTGCAATGCACCATGGCACATTAGCATGTGTTCTGCTCATTACAGTGGGAGGCGATTGCCATCTTGAAAAACGTCAGAGACCCCAGCTAGTACATAATCTGCTTTTCTTTTCCTTTGGCTTTAACCCACTGTCACTGAGTCTCCTGAACAAATTCTGAAGACAGCTGCAATATTGTAGAAAAATTGATCCCAGCATCTGGCAGAAAATGTATGGGATAAGCTAGCACTTTAAGAGCAAAGTTGTGCCTCTCTTTGTCCCTCTGTCTCCCTTTGTCTTGCAAAAATACTTGTGTATTTAATTCTGCATCTTGCATATAGCTAAAGGAATACAACGTTACAGTGCTATAACTCAGAATAAGTCTGGCTTGTAAAGCAGTAATAAAAAGACCATATATAGCCAGAAAAAGGAAAGTCTAAAAGGGCAGATCTTGCTTTACAGCTTAAAGCATGTTTCTAAAATGTTCTGGGAAGTCTTTTTGATGGCATGGAGATCAGTCATGACAGGGAATTGATATGACCACAGCACAAGTAATGGTGGAGACTGAATCCTGATCTTGATAAATATGAATTAACTTCATTGGTCACAGTGGAGACATTTCAAACTAACACTGATGTAATGAAATAAGAATCTCATTAAGGAGATATATGATGTTCAGCATCTTGGAAAGACAATATTGTTGGCTAGTTTGGGTCAATAAGGTTGGACTCTGCTACTTCAGCCCTTCCTGATATTGATGATGCTCTTCCTGCTATCTCATCCCATGCTTAGATAGTGATTGCTGTAGTGACTACACACCACTGCTACATTCAGCACCCCCTTAGGGAGGAGAAACTGGAAACCACTGTAGATGCAATGGAAGAGCTGTTATGTGATAAGAAAAGAGATATCTCTTAAGTAGAGACAAGCATGCAAAAGGTGTTTTCATGAAAGCCAAAGCAGATTTCTCAAGTAGTAGTGTTTTAACTCAAACTCCTACCACAAAAGCTATTCTATGAATGATGCTTAAGTGTGGCTGGTGTATTAGAGACATTAGTGTCCTATGCAAATGCTGGATAGTTGAGTTACTACAGCAACTGGCCAGCTCATGCTTGAAATCTTAATGCTTTCTTGTGCTGTGGAACCTTTTTGTGAAGGACTGGATGTGCAGCACAGTTGGCTCCGAGAGATGGAGTGCATCTCTGCAGTGTTCACAGGTGCTCTGTAATGTTAAGCATCTGTAGCAGAGCCTACCCTAAAGAGAATTCTTTCAACTTTGCTTTTATTTTCTCCTCATGTGAAGTAAAAAAATTTCACTGACTACTGGGGTCCAATTCTGATTTTACATCAGCATTAAATTAATAAAAAAACATTTAATTAAGTAATTAAAATAATGTGATTGATTTAAAATAGACTTCTAGTAATGTAATAAACATGTAAGTAGGAGTAATGCATTGGAAAGAGCGTGGGTTTTAGTCTGATCTTACATTGCTGCAAAGCTCCCTCTGTCTATGTAAATAATTCTGCTGATTTCAGTCTAAGATCAGAAACAGTTGAATAATTCGATCTGTTGAATCTGTTCTAATTGGCTTCCTGCTGCTAAGCAAACTACCCTCTCAGACGTTGTATGCTTTCATTTGGAGAGGCTTATGTCACTTCACTGAAGATAGAGGTCATATCTTGACTTTGTGTATATTATGTAGGTGCATTGAAGTTTTCCTTCTGTGTCTGTTTTCTGACTTGGAAGTGTATCTCACGTCGCCTCATAAAGATGTTGCATATATGGAAACAGATAAAAGCAACTAAGTGGGAAGAGAATGTTGTTTTCTGTTAAGATCTCCAGCATGATCTCTAACACCACATTATTCACTCCAGTGTTTGTTCACGAGCACCAGGGCTCCTGCTTTTGTAACGTGTTAATGCTTGATCAAGCCTTGAAGCTTAAAGTTTTTAAACAGAACACTGAAAACAACTTCAACTAAGAGGTGAATTGGAAACTTTTATACTCTGATCTGTCATCTATGCAGAAGAGAGAATCTTTCAAGGTGCACTGTGCATGCCAACACTCCTTATAATCTCTGCAAGTTGGGATAAATAGGCATTGCTTGATGTTAAATTAATCTTTTCTTTAAAAAAATAAAAATAGGGTGGGTATAGAACTCTGAGATAAGAAGTGAATGACTGCAGTGCAGGTCTGAAGAATGATCTGTGTACTATGACAACGGATACTTGATGACAGTCAAGTTAATATTAGCTCCTCCAGTTAATCTTGCCTTTTAGCTGCATGTCCTCAATGTAGTTTATGTATTTTATTGTTTGATTAACATGTCTTTGCAACAGATGGCTGAAAACAAATTGATAAATGAAACAGAATGGATAGTTTTTCTAGTTCTGCTTTAACCCCATTAATTATTGTCTGGACAGCTAATGCTGTATTTCATTGCATAATGATGTTCTTCCCTTCTGCTTACGTGAACATCTCAAAGTGAGACTTACAAAAGTACAGGCTGAAATAAAGTTCTGCCTTGTTTTCTCTTTGGTTATAGAATAATAGACTCATAGAATGGTTTTGGTTAGAAAGGACCTTAAAGATCTTCCAATTCCAACTCCTTGCCATGGACAGGGACACCTTGCACTGGACCTGGCTGCTCAAAGCTCCATCCAACCTGGCCTTGAACACCTTCAGGGATGGGGCAGCCACAACTTCTCTGGGCAACCTGTGCCAGTGCCTCACCACCTTCACAGGGAAACATTTCTTCCTAATATCTCATCTAAATCTCCCCTCTTTCAGCTTAAAACCATTCCCTCTCATCCTGTCCCTGCACTCCCTGAACAAGAGCCCCTCCCCAGCTTTCCTGTAGCCACTTTCAGTACTGGAAGCTGCTCTAAAGTCTCCCAGGAGCCTTCTCTTCTCCAGGCTGAGTAACCCCAACTCTCTCAGCTTTGTTATCTCACATAGCATATGTAAGATGCTCCAGCCTTCTGATTATCTTCATGTCCTCCTCTGGACTTGCTGTAACAGATGCATGTCCTTCCTGTGTGGATGACTCCAGAACCAAATGCAGGAATCCCAAGTGAGGTCTCATAAGAGCAGAGTAGACTATCAATGATTTTTTCTTTTGAGGCTTTTAAAAATTCTTTGGGGAGAAGAATATGCTTTCTCTGAAAGGTGTCATGGCTCACTTTAGAAGAAGGTGAGTTCTTTATCCCTGCACGGTGGCAGAGCAATTCAGCATGACTCAGAGGTAGAGGTGTACACTGTATCTTTTACTAAACTAGATGCATGCCCTTAAAACACTGGATCCAAACCATCAAACAACCCCTACTGGATGGAGGACAGACAGGAAAAAGTGACCGAAAAGCCCAGCACTTGGCAACTCTAACAACCTGCTTAACTGAGTCCAAACAGCACCCAGAGCCCTGATGCTGCCTGGACTCAAACCTGAAATCAAACCAAAACTGCCCACTACAGCCCACTGCAGCTGCATGTGTTGCAAAGAAGGAAAAGAGAGAAAAGAAGGAAAAGAGATAAAAGAATTAAAGGAGAAAAGATAGGAAAGTATGAAAGAAACAAATAGTTCCAAGAGAAATAGGAAAGGTGAGAGATGGTCACCACTTTAGGAACTCCACATGCAGCAGCACAGGTTTCTTTGTCTGACGAGTCCAGAAGATGGTGGGTGTCCACATGCAACACAAACAGAAGACAAGGCAAACAGAGAGAGACAAGACAGATAGAGACACAGACAAAAAGGAGAAACAGTGAAAAGAGAGAGACAAGACAAAACAGAAAAAAACAGAGAGAACTGAGAAAACAGAGGAACAGAGTGAGTTGCAAGTCTTCGTGGGGATTTTTAAACTCTCTGTCCTGCCTTTCACCTCATCAGGTGTGGAGAACAGGTAACAGGCTCAGGCAAGTCCCTGCTCCTTAGACAAGTCCACAGAGGCTCTCCAGCACTTCCAGCCTTGCCACTGGGACTGGGGGCAACCACCTGCTTTGAGCCATTCAACTCATGCCAGACTGGGTCCATACAAAAGGCAATTGTCTTCTCTTTAAAGTTTCAATCTGCATTAATGGTTTTAACCCTTAGCTCTTCTAGCTCTCCATTAAGCGTAAAAGGAGAAATGATCTCTCAGGCTTGCATGCCAGCTCTCCAATAAGGCATTTG
This sequence comes from Clamator glandarius, assembly GCA_033459285.1. NCBI lineage: Eukaryota > Metazoa > Chordata > Aves > Cuculiformes > Cuculidae > Clamator > Clamator glandarius. The sequence continues at coordinate 3,261,111 of JAUNZM010000250.1, read as the reverse complement.
TTGTTCCCACTGGAAAGGTCTTGGTTCTTCCTCTGCAATTTAGTTTTGGTTTTGCAGGTATTAGTTGTGTAATGATGTGACAGTATGATGATGCTCACTGTTAGTTTTCATCTGTGGTATTTATCTTTGGATGACAGACATCAGAAAATCTATTGTGATGAGTAGGAGGAACAGAGAGATCTGACTTCTGGCCCAGTTGTACGATTTATGAACCAGTTCACTTCAGCAGCTCAAAGCCTTTAATTTATTTGCATAATCTTAGCAAAATCAAGGCTATAAAGTGGAATGTTGTTGAAAACTTCTAGTGAATTTTTGGACCATAGTAGTTTGCCATGTGCCAAACTGCAGCCTGAGAGCTGAATCAAGGCTGTTTTTTGTGTCCCTGAGGAAGTCACTTAGCCTCTCCTTGCTTCACCTGGTGAGGATTAATTCATTCATGTTTAAAAAATACTTGGAGATTGTCATCTGGATGGAGTCATAACAGTGTAAAATGTAAATACTGAGCCACAGCCTATGTCTCAGCAAACTAAAGAAGCACTGAGGACTACATTCAGCTGAACATCGTCCAGGTATTGCTAAGTCCTCTTCATGTGCCTGGAGACTGTGGTGCTGACGTGTAAACGTGTTTGGGTTTTTGTTTTTTTTTCTTTGAAATGCATTGGAAAGGATAAATAAATAGTTTGCTTGCAAGGTGACTATCTCTTTAAAAGTCTTTATACCCACATTTTCAGTGATGCAAGTGAAATGTGGTGTTATGTTATCTACATACAACTCCTCACATGGTTTTTCAGAAAGACAATGAAAATAGATTGTACTTAAAATATTGTTTGCATAGTAAGTTTCCACCTCCTGGGTTAAAGTTCTCAGAGGGCACCTTGCTTTAATAGAAACCCATACAAATACAGTGGCATATAATTCCTTCCCCTGCTCCTTGCTATGGTTGTGTGACTGACACAGATCTATTTATTCCTGATATGTTTGGTTGGTTTATATAAGTGGCAGTTTAAATGTCAGTTTTCCTAAATGTTCTCCCTTTCTAGATCTGTGTATTTATTATTGTCTTCAACTAGGATTTTCTTTCATGATCTGCAAAGAAATGCTAAACCCAGAACATTTCATTATGCAATAATGAAATTTCTTTGGTGAGAAAAACAAGGTAACTCCAACAGTTTCAGAGAACAAACCCAAATTGCTGAAGAAGAAGGGCTGAAAAATGATTTTAAGTGCCCAAATGAATTGTTGTGAATATCGTTCTTTTATCATTTTCCTTGTTGTATTTAAAGCAGAGAAGAAGGTAACAGTTTGTAGTTCCAAATGATCACATCCATATATAGCAGCAATATTAAAGATTACTGCCCAATCTAGGAGAAGCGCTTCTGTTGATCCTTATCCTTCAGTTGTGATGTACAGAAACTGCATTTGGTTTCATCCTTTTGATGCTAGTGGGGATAGGGATGGCACTTCCTCCTCTGTAACGGAGCCCTCAGCTAACTGATAGTCCTTAGTTATCTGGGGGCACTTGGCAGCAAGCTAAGATACAGCTGTACAAAAAAGGATACAGTCTCTGTTTCCAACAAAAACACTGAGATCTCTGTTGTGCTGAGGACTGGGGATAAGGAGTAGAAGAAACCTATTAACTAAGGTCTCTTAGAGAAAGAAATGCTGCACCATTTCTTACGGTCTGTGAAAGCCTCTAGTAAAAAGTAAAGAACATTAGAGCTACTGAAAACAATGTTCAGACTCTGATCTGGCTCCTTTGAACTTGTCAGCTTTATCTTGTAAACTCGCTTTGGTTCATGCAGGGGGTCAGGGAGAAGAGCAAGAGTTGTGCTCCTCAGCCATCGAGCTGCTAGGAAATGTCAAGCTGTCAGACTCTGATGGTGGGAGCCAGTGCAGCTTCTGAAGTCACGTAGCATAAGGTGGCATCTCTTCTCTTCCCTGTGGCACTGTTCTAAACATGATCTGAGCTGGGCGGTCTGTGAGGAGAGAAGGTGGATGTCAGTAAATTCTTATCATGTTCAATAGCGCAGCAGTGTTTGAGAGTTGGAGGGGAGGTCACTTAAGTTCACCCTAGCCCAGGTTTTATATACTGACTGTGCCTAGGCACGTGGTCTCTGTGTGTCTTTACCAGGGTGCATAAAGTGGTTTGTACAGGGAGTAATGCAAACTGAATTAATTCACCTAGTGTAGATCTTTATAAATTTTTTTTGGGAACCATGAGAGTATTTGTTCATTCTTATTTAACAAAGGCTGAGGTTTGTAAAATACATGGTATTCTTTGAGGTCCTCCCCTTCACAGAGAAGTGAAAACAAGGATCTGGTGAAACTAAACAAGAATTCTGCTCTGGCAGTTGCTAGGGCTAGGACTCGCAATGTATTGATCTATTAATACAATCAATACTGCACTGATCCAGTCCTTTGAGGGGGCCTATAGGAAAGCTGGAGAGGGGCTCTTTATTATGGAGTGCAGGAACAGGATGAGGAATAATGCTTTTAAGCTGGAAAAGGGGAGATTTAGATTAGGTATTAGGAAGAAATGTTTCCCTATGGGGGTGATGAGTCACTGTGCAGGTTGCCAAGAGGTGTTGTGGATGCCCAACCCCTGAATGCATTCAGTGCTGAGCTGGATGGAGTTTTGAGCAACCTAATGAAGTGGAAGGTGTCCCTGCCCACGACAGGGGAGTTGGAACTGGATGATCTTTAAGGTCCCTTCCAACTCAAAACATTCTATGATTGATTTTATGATCATCCTGACTGGGCTACTGAAAAATTTTAAACAGACAAATAATAAATTAAGAAATTGAAATAACACAGTTTTCTTGCATAAAATCTTTATATGTCCTTTTTTTTTTCCTCCCCTGCTGTGCTGAGCAGTCCAGCTGACTAATCTAACATTCCTTTTATTACTTTGCTTCAGTAGTCAATCTGTCCATAGTGGATTTCTGTGTTGTGAGGGATCATAATTTTGATGCTTGTTTGAAAACGCATACTGACTACTACACTCTCAGTCCCCATGTAGTGAACAGGGAGCAAGAAGGCTGATACATTTGGACAAAGAGAGCTGCATTGTGTAATAACAAGCAGAGGGATAAGATTACTTTTGCTAGATATGACTCACTGCCACAGTGTTTTCCCTTTCATTTGTTTAGCTATGTTTACTCTCAAGCATACCTGTGGTACAGCCATTTTCCATCTCTGTTTATTTGCTAATATAAGGGATATCTATGATATCCTCTTGCTCAAACTGAGAGTAGCCCTGAAAACCTTTCTTTCATGTAGCAGCAGACACAGAGTGCTTTGAAGGTCCTTTAGTGAGACAGCTGTAGTGATCTAAGACTTCAAGGCACACAGAGCGCTTAAGGACACAGGTTGAAATTCTCATCTTGGCCCTTAGCTTTGCTTTTACCTGTTCTCCTCTGCTGGTTTTTTTGCTGCCTTCCAGTTTTGAAGTTGCTGATATAAGATGATTGTGCTTCCTACAGTCTCTTTGTAGTGCCAAAAGTTGCCAGACTTACCACAGAGAAAGAAGTGTAGGCAAAACTGAGAAGGTAGCCTTAACCCCTTCAACTAATGATAAACCTCAAAACTCTGAGATTCTGCTGCCTACTGTAATGGCAGTGGTGAAGCTGGATCAGTCCTTAAAAAGTTATTTTGGGGGTCTTCCAGCTTTGTGAGGTGGTCCCTGGGGACAATTACAGAAGTGAGAATTGTGGTTGCATGTGTCTACCTTCCTGATGGCATATGTTCATTTAGTTTGCATTGTTTGGAAAAGGCTTTTACGTGACTGTAAGGGTAATTATTTTCCTTTGACTTGTAAATAAGCTTGCACATCGCTGTGACTTACAACGCAGCTATTCCTGGTGCTTACTTGTTACATCTCACTATATCTTGTACTTTATTTTACATTTCTCAGACTTTTAACTTTTTCAAGACTGTAATTTATGTGCTTCTGGCAAGCCTTTGTACGTCATTATTGACATATTTCAAAGTAAGTTCATTTCTCATCTTCTCATTGCTTCTTCAAATCTTTCTTCTTTCTATGGAGAGAGAACATTAGGTCCAATTCCTAAAGGGTGTAACCTAGATACTGAGGGCATGTATTTATGTGCTGTTTGCCTATGCAAAACTTAAATCCTAAATATAAATACTCATCTGTCACTTATTTGCATGCATGAAAGATGGTGGATGCATCCACAAAAAGCTCTTATTTTTCCTTTTTTTGTTTTTCCTTTTTTTGTCTCCCTGCTTGTGTTGGGGAAGAGCTCTGTGATGATGAGTTACCATGGAGTGAAAAAGGAATAAAATAATCCATGCTTTTTTTGTCAGCAAGAGCAGTAACAACTGGAAAAAGCTGAATTCATTTATATCGATTATACACTGGTTTTATATAGTGATTATGTTACTAATTTATACTATTTTGTTTCTTTGGCTTGGGATTATAAATTTCCCTTTCCATTGTTTTGGAGGGGTAGCACAACTGCAGCACAAAGACTTGAAGAGGTCAAAAATAGCCACAAATTAAAGAATCCTCACTATTTTTTAAGGTTCAACTTTTCTAAGAGCAAATTATTTCTTGAAAAGATCTTGATAAATATGTCAGTGGTATGAAGGTTGCGATGTAGAGCACATTTAACTTGTGGATATACCTGAAAGCTAAGCTGTTGCTTGAGCTGTTTATTCTGACAAACCTCTGCCTCAGTCTAGGTTCATATTACTTACAGAAACTGAAAGAACGTTCTTCTGAGTCTGATGTGCTGGAGGCCTCAGAGCCGGTTAAAAGCCTTCTGAACCTGGTGGTAAACCTTCTTTAAGATGTGCATTTAGTCTCGTATTGATATGATTAAGCCTGTGTGAGACATAATGCAAGGGATAGATGTCTACAAGAGAGCACATGGACCGCCAGATTAGAAATGGAGAAATTATAGCAGTGCTTTATAACAGTTAAGCCATAAAATTAGAGAACAAGGCCACCATGCAAGATAACTGTAATGTATGTTACAAGTAATGAAGCACCAAATCCACAGTAGAGTTTGATTACTTAAAGGAAATCAATGAAACAATTTGCAAGGATGGCTAATGCTGTCCTGCTTTGGGAAAGCAATCAAAGCGCAGTCCCAGTCCTAAATCAACAGCAGTCAGTTTGCTGTCAATAGTGACTAAGAACTAGCTCTAAACTGCCTCTGTAGATAATTTACTGAGCTTTTACACAATTTGAAAATTAAAAGTTTATTAAAATGCTTTATGGATCAGCTCAGAATGCCCTGAAATTCACAGTCACATCCCCTTTGGATCAGAAAAGAACTCTTTGTTCTGCTGCTCTTAGTGATTGCTCTTTCTTAAAAAGCTTTCAAGTCAGTAGTGCAGGGTAGAGCCAAAATCAAAGTTGGATTACAAAGTATCTGCTCTGTTGCATCCTTTGTTTCAGTCTCTTAGCTTCTAAAAGAGGCAATGTTTGCAGATGAAGAAGTAAGGCTATATATAAGGGAAGAGGTGGTAAGGAATATATGGCGGCGCATGTGTTTTCAAAGTTTTAAATGTTTCTTGATTCATTATCCCCTTCAATGTCTCCTTTCAAGGGACAAACAGCTTAAGTAGGTCTTATTTTACTTTCTTAGATTTAATGAAAGTTAGAGAGTGGCAAATTACATGGTTGCAATGATGAGGTAAAAATATGAAGTCATTATAAAGTAGTAAAGGAGTACCTTGTGCTATTTATTTAGTATATCACACAAGCTTGAATTTCTCTGAGCTTTCCTGACAGCCATTGCATGAATGTGTTCAGATGTCTGTGGAAGCATCACTGCAAGGAGGCAGCTGGGCTCTCCATGACAACCTAAAGACCTAAAGCTCTCCCTTCCCAAGGAACAACTAGGGCAGAGTTGATGTTCCTCTACTTGATCTTGCACACACAGAACAACTGATTTCCTTCCCACAACCTTTCTTCATCCCCTGAATAAAAAAATGGCTACTTCTCACATCACCCATGATGATAACGCAGCAGTGCTAATACCAGCTTTTTTCCTTCTGACCTCAGTCAGGCTCCAATCTTTTGCTCTCCATTAAAGAACTAGCTCTATCTCTATCGTCCAGGAAGTGGGCCCCAGATAGCTCCTCTCAGCCAGTCTTAGTTGCTGCAAGCTCCTATCTTTTGGCTTTCTAAATACCTTCTCCCGTGTTGTGCTACTCTGTTGACAATGAAGGAGTGATGTTTTTTTACCCCTATTACCATGCTGTAGAGTTTCAGATCTTGTCCTTTTCCTCAGTGCCCTACAGAAGTCCATGTTTGTCCACATCTTCAACTTAATTACTTACAATTCTGTCTTTACTCTAGTTTTTCCCACTCATCCACAAAAATTTTACTGTACTGCCCCATACTTGGAGACTATCTTTTCAGGTTGAGCTTGGTAAGTCACTTTTGTCACTGATATTCCTTCCTAGCACTTATCACTTCCGTAAAGCCAACAAGAGATGAGTCTCTGCAAACAAACCCTCATTCCTGATTGAACTTCCATGTGTTTACTTGACAGCAGAAGCCAAATTATCTTTTTCAATATTGTCCTACCTTCTCTTTCTTACTCACGTTATCTAAACTTTTTTGAAAAGCTGGCAGTGAGCTCTTTGAGTCAATGTGTGTGAACCAGCAGTGTGCCCAAGTAGCCAGGAAGGCAAACAGCTTCCTGGCTTGTATAAAAATGGTGTGGCCAGCAGGACCAGAGGAAGGAACGTGCCTCTGTACTCAGCACTGGGGAGGCCGCACTTCAAATCTTGTGTTCAGTTTTGTGCCTCTCTGTACAAGACATTGAGTTAGTGGAGTGTGTCCAGAGCTGGCAATGGAGCTGGAGAAGGGTCTGGAGAACAAGTCTTATGAGGAATGGCTGAGGGAACTGGGATTGTTTAACCTGGAGAAGAGAAGGCTTAGGGGAAACCTTATTGCTCTCTATATCTATCTGAAAGGTGGCTGTAGCGAGGTGGGTGCTGATAGGATGAGAGAAAATGTCCTCAAGTTGCACCAGGGAAGGTTTAGATTCAATATTAGAAGAAATTTCTGTACTAAAAGAGTGGTGAAGTACTGAAATGGGCAGCCCAGGGAAGTGGGCTCCACACCTGGAGATACTCTAAAAGTGTGTAAACATGGCACTTCATGACATGCTTTAGTAGGCATGGTTATGTTGGGCTGATGGTTGGACTGGATAATTTTAGAGATCTTTTCCAGCCTTAGTAATTTTATGATTCTATGAACTCTTGTGACACATGTGAAAAATATGCTGTATGATTTTATGCATTAAGCATAAAAGTAAGCATGAATATGTTGTGTACCTGGTGCTATAGAGACACTCCATGGGAATACCACTTCTCTATGACAGAATTTGCGCAACAACCGTATGGTTGTTTTCTATGTGAAAAAGTCCTTGCTTATCTGGATGTTGTTTTTTATGTATTAGCCACCTGATTTGGTATCTGCACTCCCACACAATCCTATTTCTGAACATCCTGGTTTCAATGGGATGTTTGTCACTCAACTCTATTGTTGTTACACTCATTATACTCAGCATTGAGAGGCAGCTTGGGATGCTGATGGAGCATGCTTGAGTGGAAATTCAAACAGAGATGATTATGGGATGCCTTAAAAAACAAATAAAAATTTTCTGAATCGGAAATAACACAATAGCATATTCCAGCCATGAGTGCTTGTACAGTTTGTGTGTTTTGTTACAGATTAGAGGCAGTGTGATAATGGGCTGAGAAGAAGGCAGCAGCATAGTTAACAGGAGGTTAGTCCTGAAATTTGCTGTGTGCATCAGTGGAAAGAAGCAGTATCAATCTGGTGAGATTTGTGGATGTTCTTTCATTTCATTAAACTTTGATTCCTACCCATGGCACCTAATACATTCATGCTAATTTCTTCTTGACCACATGTGTAAGTGGCTAGGAGAATACAGGAAACTCTTTTTGCTTATTTGCCTTTTTCCTCTTCTTTTCTCCCCTGCAGAGCCACACAAATTTCTCTCACATTTCTACTCCAGAAGAGGACAAGTCCTCCCCTTTTGCCTGTACTTTCTCTGCCAGCTGATGAGATGTATAAGAGTACCCAAAACTATTTGTTGTTTGTAGTTCCTCCATCTGCCAGGAATGTTTTCTGTACATCTTGGACATCATTTCACTTAGCACAGGCCTGCAGGAACTCTCACAGTCTGCCTGTGCAGTCATGATACATAATCATTTCTCCATAATTGTGTGTTTTAGTAGTGTGATAGTTAATTCAGACAGCTGCTTTGCAGCAAAGTCCTAGCTGGAGGCCAGTGGTCCTTACCTTGACATAGATCTGTGAAATTAATATATTGTTCTCTCAACTACAGCTGATCTCAGCCGCCTGTGTTAAGATGATATCTGTATAGCTGGTTTTCTTCAGTATGCTTTGGGTAAATCAGGTTAGTTGTCCTGTCAAATAGCCAACTTTTTTCTGGCAATGAAAGTATGGACACAGTGTACTGACAGCAGAACTCCATCATATGGAGTGAGGGTGGTGAAGATAGAAGTTTGTGTTCCAAAGACGGGAGTAGAAAGAATATAATTTCATTCTTTGTTGAAAGGTGGATGATTTGGGTTTTTTAAAGTTCTTCTTTCTTTTTTTTCTTTTTATCCATAAGAGTATAGAATCATGGAACTGTTTGGGTTGGAAGGTGCCTTAAAGATCATCCAGTTCCAACCCTCCTGCCATGGGCAGGGACACCTCCCACTGGATCATGTTGCTCAGAGCCCCATCCAACCTGATTTTGTGCACATGCATTAAAAAAGAAACCCAACCAACCAATCAAAATACCTTCAGAACCAACAAAACTTTTTAGGCTTAAGTAAGTATAAAATACAAAGGTTGGGGTCAGGGGAATATTTAATAACTTGTTTGCATAATATAATTGCTAATGGTACTTAGACACATAAATTCCTTGCTGTTTGTGCTGAAAGATCACATAAAAGACAGAAAAATATCGCATGAAGCACCTATGGAAATTCTTGCTTAATACCCATATGCAATTAAAAGAACAACTTAAAACGCGTCATTTTATTCAACTCAAAATAATTCATTTGGAGCTCACTTGACTTCAGTTATATGTTAAGCAGCCATTTTTAACAAGTTGTTCCCATTCAACTGCTTTTGTGTATTGCAGATCGTTACCTAAGGAAAAGATGTATAAGATTAAGATTTCTTGCTGATAATCTAAAGAGTGCAAGATCACTGGCAGATGGCTTACAGATATCATTCTGAAATACCTTATACTGACAAATAACAACAAAATGTTCATAATTAGCACTGCAGATGGTTTCCAAAATGATCTGCACTTAGTACAATTTTTTTTTTCATTTCTCTTTTTTGATAGACTATTTTTGAGAGTCAATTTTGAAAACATGGCTTGTAGTGCTGCTCAGGATAGACCCAGACAGAGCTGAGAATGTATTCTGGTTCTGTGTGAGAGCAGCCCTGTGGCCCTGGGGTCCTGGTCCATATGAAGCATGTGCTGGCATAGGGTGAGTAGTAATGATGCAGAGGTAGGTAATATTAGACTAATATAAAGTTTGCAAGCCTGTAAAGAGTGAAGGTCAAGACAAAGCTCAGTGGATCATTCTGCTTTTATTCTGTAGTAAATTATGAGCTCTTTCCAGGCATGCAATGTGTCTATAGTCCAAATATTCCTTCCAGCAGAAATGATTGTACTTGCACTTTCATACTGGACCTAATGCTGGTCTCTGCTTGTGTTTTTTACCCAGATGCTGGCAAAAACAAATGGCAAAGAAGAGAGAATATGCAGCTACCTGAGAGACTGTAAGGAAACAAGAAAATCATATTTTGTCATCTTAGCGTATGACTTTTTTTGGTTGTATTGATGCTGAGGAGAATATACAGTTTAGAGGAAAAATAATATAAGGAAAGGTGGGGAGGCAAGTGAAAAAATATTAACTCTAAAAAACACAGCAAATTAATGATGACAGGAGAGGTCATAAGCCTAACAGGGAATGGGAGTAGTCTTTCAAGAGGTAATGAAAGATGTTTGGGAAGAGGTAATAAAATAACTTAAAACTGGAAGGGGAAAATTAGCTTATGTGATAGAAGAAGCAGTCTGTAGAGGGATACGAAATGAAAAAGCTGGTGTAGTTGAAGCAGCTGGCTAGTAATATGATCCCTCCTGCAGTGTTTTGAATGGCTATGAACAGGTACAGGTTTTCTTTTCAAACCCAGAATAAATGATATTACTTGATTTTCTTGCATTACAGTTCATGGCTAAGAAACATTGAGAAGCTGGCCAAGACGTGAATTCACCTAGGAGACAAATATGCAGTATACACAGGTCCTTGAGATGATGGCAAGATGAAGATGTCTGTGTTTTTAATCTCACATTACCCTGAGATGTGTTATAGAAGGAAAAACTCTTCTGTAAAACTGAGGGGAGTTAGATGGGTGTGCTCAAGGATAATATGAGAGGAAACAGAAAATAAAATTGCAGAAACCAGAAAAGCTGATACGAGGAAGGGCACGCCAAAGCACGTGAATATGGAGTTCTGATTCTAAAATCAAAATTATGAAGTGATCATTGAAGACTGAAAAATGCTGAGCAGAGCACATGGGTAAGAAAAGCAGCACTGAGGTAAGAAGGAGTTCAGGCTGAACTCTAGAAAACAGATTCTTTATAGCTAGTATCAACAAGTACGTAAGAATCTCAAAGTGAAACGTCAAAGAGGAATGTGACAAAAGAAAGAGGCAATGAGGTCATGGGTATGGAAACCACAAATGTGCTTCCAATTTGAGGGGAAAAGCCAAGAAGGCAGAGAGGTTGTGAAGGGAGAAGACAAATAAGGCTGGGTCATTGGGGTTTATGAAGGGATTAGAGAAGGTAAGAAAATGCTAAATTCTACATCCATTGGAGGAAGGAGAAGAAAAGAGGAAAGGAAGCAAGTGAAAAAAATGAGAGTTGATAATGTATCCTATCAGTGCTCCTTTGAAGTCACTCAGTCAGCTTCTGTGCAGAAGCACGTGAAGAGGGAAGTTGAGTCAGTCTGAGGAGCCAGTGGGAAGTTTGCAAGGGGTATAAAGACATGCAACAGGATCCCAGAGTGACCTTCTCCTTACAGTGAACACATTGGAAGAGATCAAAATGGCAAGTTTTATTTGAACGTAACCTAGATGGATATTTTTTAAATAGAGAAAACTTCAGCTGAGATAGATAAAAAGGACTTGTAAACAAAACTGGCCCTTTATGCTCTGCTCTTGCAGAGCAGCAGCTTTCTTTTATGCTTGCTTCTTAACAACTGAGAGGCCTTGGAGAGTTCTCTGCAGGTTGCTCAGTGTCTCTTCCCATTACATCTGAGGTGTGACTGTGTGGCTGTTTCAGGTAGTGTCAGTTTTTGCTGGCTTCTGTGGCCCTGTCTCTCCTAGGCTGTGGGATCTCTGTGCTGACCTCTCACACTCTTTTGCTGCAGCTTCCTCCACCCAGGCATGCTGGATGCTTTTCTCCCCTTGGACAGTAGGCTTGCTCCCAGAAGGTCCATCAGGCCCACTTTTCTGATTAAACATAAATATTACATGCAACAACAGCAAAGCAGTCCTCACCCATGAAAACATTGAATTAAGTTCAAGTGAAGGGAGAGATTTGCTGAATGAACAAAATACAGAGAGGACAAATCTATAGGAGGCACATGATCTTGTTTTTTCCTCCAGAAATAATGAAGAGACAGGAAGGGGATCATGTGGATGAGCTGGGATTGCCAAATTAGCAGGTGAAGGAAAGGAAGAGTGAGCTGATAGTCAGGCCAATATCAGCAGGTGAGACTAAAGAGGGAAGAGTCATCAAAGTGGAGAAGTTTGTGGTGCTGGTGCACAGGAGTTAGCCCTACTGAGTACAAGAGAACCCAAGGGAAGGACAAGCAGAGATATCAGAGTGTGAATCACTATTCTAAGAGTACAGAGGCAGCAGGAAGAGAGTGTCTAGACATGCTGAAATTACTGAAGCAGAAGGACTGAACCAGTGAGGAGAACTGCTCACCTGTGGGTTGTGTGGGTCCTTAGTATGAGAGCTGAGGGCACCAGGAATTGCTGGGAGAGGTGTGTATGTGGGAAGGAACAGTCTGTACTGTTCAGGAGACGAAAAGGAAGAGAAAGGTGTTAAAGCTGGACAGGCCTGCTATGATTTGGGCATGTGGTCTGAGGTGAGAGCAGGTGGCTCTGTAAGGGAGAGAAGCTTCATAGGAATCTTGGCTGTCAAATACCTGTATGTAATACAGACCTAACACTCCTGCAGCCATGTTTCCTTGTTGTCTCCTTTCTCCACACCAGCCTTCTTTTCTGCCACCTGTATCAGTCTTGTGAGGGAATGCAAGTAGCTGGTAGATGCATTTCAGAAGCAATAAAATCAATTTTGGAAACAAAGATAAACCAAAGTGGGCTTGTTTAGCCTAGAGAAGACATGGCTTTGGGAGGCCTTATAGCAGCCTTCCAGTACTTTAAGTGGGTATTTAAAGGAGCCCTTTAACAAGGAGTGCAGGGACGTGATGAAGTGGAATGGTTTTAAACTGAAAGAGGGGAGATTTATGTTAGGAAGCAATGTTTTCCTCTGAGGATGGTGAGGCACTTACACAGGTTGCCCAGAGAAGTCACGGATACCCCATCCCTGGAGGTGTTCAAGGCCAGGCTGGGTGAAGCTTTGAGCAACCTGATCCAGTGGAAAGTGTCTCTGCCTATGGTAGGGAAGTTGAAACTGGATGAGTCTCAGGGTTCCTCCCAACTCAAACCATTCTGTGATTCTGTGAAGGATGTAGCTTTGTTCAGCTTGCACTGACATAAGTATCCAGTGCCTGTTATTGTGTCAAAACATCTAGGGGAAGAGCTAGTAGCTAACAAAGAGCAGGCCACCCAGTTTGGGAGACTGGGAGGACATTATAAAGAGCCACCTGTGTCACAGTTTAGCCCTGGCCTGGCTAAATTTTGACAGCTAAAACTGTGCAGTTGGACTCCCAAATCTCTTCCCTCCCACCTGCAAGGAAAGAGAAGAGGGAAATGAGAGAAAAAAAGACTTGCTGTTTGGAAACTGAAACTACAGATTTAATGAAACAAAAATAAAGAAAATAATTAGAAAGTAATAAAACATATACAAATATATGAGATCATGCCACTACCCCACCCCTCAATAACTATGCCTCACCACCAGTACTGTAGAGCAGACATGAGGGAATGGGTCCATGGCTAGGAAGGAGCTGGACTCAGGAACTAGATTCAGGAATGCATGGATTGAGGATTGGGAGCAACCAGGTAGACGAGGTCCTCACTGGAAGCTGACCATCCCAGAAGAGGGTGATACCCTCATGATGTCTCAAGTTTATACCATGTATGATGTATATGGGATGGAATACTCTGTTGGTCTGTTTAGGGTCACCTGTCCTATTTGCCCCTTCTTGCAGGTGGCACCCTTTTCCTCCAGTTCAAGGGTGGCCTTGACTGCTATAGTGATAAGTATAAGCATTGGCCTTTTTGAATACCAATGCTCAGTTATCACTTTGGGAGAAGAACACTGTCTCAAAAACATGCAGTTGGCTTTCAGAGAATGAAGTTACTTACAGCAACTAAGATAGTCACAAAACTTACTCTAATTTAGCTCAGATCACAACAGCATGAAAAAATGTGTTGGGACAGCATGCATCTTGAGGGGAGAGACAGTTCTTTAGGAAGTGGCATCTTGGATTCAAATTACAGCAGTCCATTTTCAACAGCAGGTTCAATAGTCCAGATTGATCCACCGTCACCCAGCCCAGCATGCAGGCAGAGCACTATGTTTTAATACTTCCTTGCAGCTTCCTGCTGCTATAGTTATGCCCACCTCCAAGACACAAAATCAGCTGGATTTATTTCTTACTGAGGGTGAAATGAACAATTGGGGATGGATTTTTTTTTTTAATGTTTAGGTCTATCATGCACACCTATTCTGCTATTATTCCTAGTGAAGATGAATACACCTGGGTTGGCTCTAGCATTTAGTGGAGATTTCAGGGAGCTGTCAGAACAGCACACCCAGGGAGACATCCTTTCTTGCCTTTTTTCTTACATTTGGATCTTCTGTAATACCATGTGCCATCCCTGTCAGTCAGTTTCAGCGTCTCTTCAGTCTGCTAGTACCTGTTGCTCAGCCTCCCCTTGAGTTCAGATGGTCAGCTTTGGTTACTTCTGATCTAGGACCATATTTAAATGTGATCCACACCTCTATTTAAAGTGGATTTCCTTCGTGCAGTGAGTGGAATTAATGAGAAACCTGAAAATTGCCTTAGGGTCTAAGGATCTACAGGAAAGGCTTAATTTGAATGATGTGGGATTCTTAAATACACTCTTGAGATTTACACAGTGATATTTTCCCCAGAGTTTGTGGTGCATAACTTTATGAAGTGATAAACCATACATCTCTAAATGTTCCTTGAGGTACATTAAATATATTGGCCTACTACAGCTCAACAGAGTGTGATTTATCTAGTTCTACAGTTCTTGTCTCTGCTTGCGGGTGATCCATTTAAAGCTTACAGAGGGCTGCAATGAACTGAAGTCATGATGTTGCTGGGAAAACTGGTTGTATGCGTGTTTTGCATTGATGTATTCTTGACTGAGTATCAGCTGCCATAATGACATGGGTCTATCACTGTGAACTGCAAATTGTTGCAGAGGTTAATGTAGGCAATGTGAAGTGGCTTGCACAGTGTCTGTTGGGAGCCTTGGACCTCCTTGATTTTGTGCAGGTGGCCCTAACAGTTTTTGAGCTCCCTTCTGACTGCTGTTTGAAAGGCTCACACCTGGGCCATACAAAAAGTATTACTGGAAGTCTGGGATCCCAATGCTGGCAAATTGATATTCCTGATGTAGGGTTTGACCATATGCAGGCATTAGGATTTGCTTTCTCTTTCTCTGCAGAAGAGCATAATATATGAGAGTAAGCAAAAACTGCTTAAGATCAAATGTAGTAGGAAACGTTAAAGATATTTACTCAGTGGTCACGACTCCCATCTGCATTACTCTATAGTTAATCGAAAGTGATTCCTTTGACTTCAGTGAAGCTTTTCCTCATCTGAATGTCTGAGCGAGGGAAGTCTCATGTGCATAAACTGTTATCATATACCTATGAGCCTTGGGATTTCTTTTGCATTGTTACATCTGTCAATCTTCACAACTTCTTTTTAGCTGGAAAAAGTCACTGCATGTAACCCTTTGGTGTCATGGCATAAATTTGTAAGTGTCATTATTTCCTTGTGCCTTCTTATAATACCCAAGAACCCCAGATAGGATTTAAACTTCAAAGAATGAGAGATTTGAGGACAGCCCCTAAATAGTAAAAGAGAGAAAATTCTTCCCAAAAGCAAGATTAGACAAGAAGCCAAGTGATACAGGAATACAATGATAATTAGCAGAAGCCAGGCTGAGAGAGACCTTGGAAGAAATGTTAATAGGAAATGACAAACAATTCTTCAAGTTTAAAATCCCAAAAAAACAACAACTGAAAAACGGTTTGTTTTACAGTGAGGGAGACAAGAACATAATCCAAGCATAGGTAAGAGTTGAACTGAGTGGTTTGCTCTGGGATTTAGCATGTCTAGGATGTTGACCATAAGAGCAAAGGCAAGATGGCAGCAGCAGTGAAGTTATGGAAATAGATATTACCATTTTCTAGGTGAGAAGCCAAAGAGCTTAATCCTTTTAAGTCAGGAGACCAACTAATTTCCATCCCACAATGCTGAGAGAGTTGGCACATGAAATTACAGGACTGCTGGAGAATATTTTTAATAAACCCCAAGGGAGAGCAGATATGGCTACAGAATAGCAAATGCAATAGCTTTAGTTAAGAAGGGGGAGAAAAAGTGGTGTGGGAAAGGACAGGCCATTAATCTCACCTCTGTTACTTGCATGGCTTGAACAGAGTTTGAAGGAAGGACTAATTAAGACACATGAGAAAATGGGCAGTCGGATAAAGAGTAACCTGGCTTTACACAAGTAAGCTAAGGAAAAAGTGGGCACTGGGCCCTTTTTTGTCTTAAAGAAAAGGGCTCAGAAGTTGGAAGGAGTGCTTCTAAGCATCTACTCTCTGGAGAAGATTCTTAATTATCCCTCCTTAGCAACTCAGATTTTACAGTGGTTGTGCTCAGCATTTCCCTCCAGACTTCCCTTAAGTTTGCTGCTAAATACACTGATCTTCAATAGTCATTTAAAACATGGCTGTAGTCTCCTCCTTGCTTGCCAGCTAGATGCAAAGCTGAGGCTTACTATGATATTACAATATTTACATGATTGTTTCTGCAGTCTTTTAATTTTAATGCTGATTATTGCTTTGTGTGTCTACAGTTAAGTGTCCTCAGTTTGAATCAAGGACAGTGAATATTGAACCAGACAGAACAATAAAAAGACATTTAGATGGGGTTTAATTTTGCTTCAAAACAAACCTACTGCATTCAAGATTTTTCAAATGCTTTTAAGGAACAGCCTTCAATTCACAATGTTAGGAACAAGCAATTGGTCCGGTAAGCAAAGCAAAGGGACAATTTTTCTGTGATTGTTATGCAATTTAATTGCAGTAGCTTAGAATTACTTAGAATATATTCACACCAGGACTATTTTAATAGTATGGCACAGAGAGATATCAGGGAAAGCCAGGTTGTGTTAGGCTAAGTGCTATTTCAGCCTGCTTCCACTCTCCGGTTCAGTTCAGGGATTTTCATAGGACATTCTAATCTGCATTACAGACATACGTGATGTGACTTTGGAACCTTGGTTGAATTATGGCTGACTGTAATAGATGTCAGGCTGAATCACATCCAGATTTTCTGTTTCACTTTTTCTTTTTTTTTTTAAATTGCTAGATCTGTATGCAACAATAACCCTATGTGCTGGCAGAGATATGCAAAGTACAGCGAACCAAATGCTTCCTGAAAATTGCTGTGATCAGCAATATATGCTTCAAATGTGTTTCCTTTAAATGCTAGTTTATGCTTCTTGATTTGTATAAAAATTATGCATTTTGAGCTGCTTAGGATACTGCCTCATCAGAACTTTAATTGTGAGATCCTCTTAGGAATTTATTGTTTTGATTCTGAAGACATTTCTGATCAGCTGCAAGTTATCTTACAGACCACCAAGACAGAGGAAGGCTGTTGCTGCTTGTAGGCAAGGGAAAATAGCTATGGTTATCTTCATCTGCTGTCTGCTTCATGAAGCAGCAAAAATCCCTGAGATGCTTTCAGAACGATCTGCGTGTGCTGTTCATATGTGTTAGGTAGGCTTAGCTTTTACATCGAGCTCCTGCTCTCTGAAGACAAAGTATGTCAGCAAATGCTGGGCTCCGAGGAACAGGTCTAGTACTCTGCAAAAGCCATGCTAAGCCAAGGAGCTATGCATCTGTTGTTCAAAAGAAAGTTGCACTGAGGGAGAGGGGAGCTTAGAGAAAACGTGATTTCTACTCTTGGCAGAAAGCTAAAGGCAAATCGATTAAATGGTAATTCAAGCTTCCTGATCAAGGTAGAATCTTGTAACAGTCAGGGAAACGGGGATCTGCTTGGATCTCAGGCCGTGCAACTGCATGTGGCTAGGTGAGTTTTCCTTTTTTGAATTTCTGTCAGCTGATAGAACATGTCTTTATGTTATATTGTCCCTCACAGTCTGCTGAAACATGCTTCCATGGTTCCTCAGCTCAGATTTCAAGTCCTGTTTGTCTCGCTGAGAATGTGTATTTTTCTTATTTTCAAATACCTGCAGTGAACAAAGAATTTCCCCAGTTTTAGTAGTAGTTTCTGGACGTGGTACATCTTAGTTATGTCTCTCCTATTTTTTAGTCTCTCTGCTTCTACAAGCCTCATTCTGCTTTTCTCAGGATTAAATTTAGCTGATGAAGATAGAAGAATTCAAAAAAAGGTAAGAACAATAGGATACTCCCTTGTCCCCCAAATATGGAAGTGGACACAATGGATAGAATCACCATCATAGAATGGTTTGAGTTGGAAGGGACCGTAAAGTTCATCTGGTTCCAATCCCCCTGTGATGGGCAGGGGCATCTTCCACTGGATCAGGTTGCTCAAAACCTCATCCAGTTCCCTGGTTGGCCCTGGATCTCACTGATGTGTCTGCCTAGGTATGAGAATAAACAGCTTGTGACAAGTTGTCTTATGAACCATAATCACATTCTCAACAAATTGTTTGGCTATTTGTTACAAAAGCTTTTCAGGCCGGAATGTCAGAAAGTCCTGGAGGTTCCCCCAGGCAGTTTCTGCTGTGTCTAGATCAATTTGTATGTTGCAATATGCAAAAGTTAATCAACATGAGAGCTGAGTGGAGAACCTGGCCATACTAGAGAGTCTAGGTGGTTTCTACTGCAGGACTCACCAAAATGGACAGAAATAAGATGCTTATAAATTGTCAGTAAAAATTGTTGTTGCAAATTCAGAAATGGTCGTGTAAGACATAAGTTGTGCATAGCTAAGATAGATAGGAGAAGCTCTGTGCATAGAGTAGGATAGTAAATAGTGATGTATCATGCAGGGCTGGAGCAGTGAAATACAGCTAGGCCAGTCGGATAAAAGAAATTGACCACAGAGAAGTTCAGAGAGTTTTCCCTAACTCGTCTGAAGTTGCTGTTGGAAGGACGTTTGTGAGTATGTCTCATTGTCATCTGGAGAACAACCGACCCTTCTTATTCAAGAGATCTGATTGCCCACATAATTATTACTCTATGCAAAATTCTCAATAAAGAAGGGTTTATTTTAAGCCCTTTGGTTGTGATTGCCTGTGTGACCACACTGATGCATATTGTATTGTAATCCATCAGATGAATTAAGGGTGTTTTTGCTAAGATACTGAATGCTAGGTGGCTGTAGAAATATTTACCCATGATAGGCTTGATCACTTGACTAACTGCATGCCTAACATCAGTGGCAGAATGATCAATATCTGCTGAGTCCCCAGGTCCCAGCGGCTGTTCTGAAACCACATCACCTAATAGAATTTGCTGAATAAAAGTTACGTTATTTCATTCTGGAAATCTTTTTCCACCATCCTTCAGGTTTTCTAGTGACTAATGAGATTTATTATTACAAACTAAAGCCCTCAGAGAATGGTGATCAGTCTTTGAATGGTGACCGCCTTCAAAACATGGTGATGGATAGCTGGTGAAACTGCAACAAGGAGGCCTGTTCATAACTGAAGTCACTCTGCAAATAAAGACAAAAAGGCATTAGAAATTTGATAAACAGCAACAGAAAGTAGAAAGTGGACAGTAGAGCCAGCAGTGTACAAATCCAGAACAGAACCGTGCATTCACAAAGCAGATCAAAGAAGTTGAACCGTATTCTTTTGTGCTGTAATGCAGGCTTCATGGGTAACAAAGTAGAAAATGATTGCTTGTTCATAGATGTAATTTGAGTTACTATTAATGACACCTGAGGGGGAGGTTTTTATTACAAGAGTAAAAATGATAATCAGGAAGCACTGAGTGAGGAAAATTGCACTAAAAATGGCATATCCTGTTGCTGAATGACTAGTACCTCAGAGGCAAATCATGTTTAGTGCTTGCCAGTTTCTCAAAGCTGAAACTGTTATTAGCCATATGAACTTAATTTGGGCAGAAAAAAATAGGAACAATAATTGGGAAGTAGATAGGAATGTTTCAGTAAATGTCTACTAATTGATGATTTAATCGATGATCAAGATATTGACCATGAGAAGGGCACACATTGAAGAAAAATGACATGGCTAGACAGCAAATGAAAGCAAGGTTAATATCTTGTTTCCCTGGTCAATGGACAGATGTCAGCATTTTAAACCAAGCTGTACTTCACTTAGTTCACTGCTTACTTATGTAATTTAAGATGTTCAGTTAAATATAACTAACTTTATGAGAACACTGGTGATATATTGGCACTCTTTAGGTGATAACAGAAGCCCTCAAAAATATAAATAAAAACTTGAGTCACACCCCAAGTCCAGTTTTTCATGGGCTTACATAGCATTATGTGTGTGGACCCCTGCACTTTATTGAATCTGTGTTCCAGTGGATACTGAAGTCTTGTATCTTACAGAGAAGGGGAGGAACAAGTCAGAAGGTTCTTCATCAGCAACTCTTAAAAGGAAAACATTCTGTATCTACAGTTCAAAATAATTGCAAAGTACCTTCCTGGGTAATTGATGTTGATTTTTCAAGAATCAAAATCATGATAAAATCCCCTGAAATGAAAGAAAACAAGTTTGTAACATTTAAATACAGTAAATGAGACTATTTTTGGTAGTTCTTGACCTATCAGTCTGGCATCAGTCCTGAACAAAATAGCGTTAGACAGTTATAGCTTTACAGAAATGTCTGTTACTATTGAATTTAAAGCATTGATAAGTTAGTGGCAATGTAATTAAAATTTGATAAGACATTCCATTAATACTACACAAGCAATAAAAATGACACTAAATCAAATTGTGATACAATATATGGATGAAGAACAGCTAAGTGGTGTGTCTCAAACCTGAACTGTAAACAGGAAGAAACAACTCCTGTCTTTAATCTTTCCTGTTTCTTTGTCTCTTTCTAGAATTAGCTTAATAAAAAAGATGTGCAGCACTGGTGAAAAAGTGATGGAAGTATTAGGAATATGGCAGTTGCTGGAAGAGAGAAGACAGCTGACGTGGACTTACCTTTAAGTAGTTTGGTATATAATGATGGTAAGGATAGAGAATTCTCTTCTGACAAGTGATACTGGAAAAGTCTTGGAACTACTGTGGATTATCACCCAGGTGTGAAATCAGAATAATGTTGTGATCATGAGACTTTGGTTGTGTAAACAGGGAATTATGAAACATTTGGGGTACAGAAGGTGTCTCATCTGTACATTTGGTGCATATGGTGACTAATGAACTACAGTGTAGATCTGTAAATGAACACTGAGCCAGCTGAATCAGGACTTCAAAGCCATTTGGCTGTGCCACCACAGTGCCACTAAAAGGTCTCTACCCTGTCCTCCTCTGGAAGGTAAAGATGCACAGTACAATAAATGATACACAAATGAACAGCTCATGCTGTACTGTGATTTGGTCAGGCAGGTATGAGAATAATAAAGTCAGGAGGCTGGAAGCTGAAGGTGACAAATTTGGATCAAGAAGCATTTGGACGATGCCCTCAGACACATGGTGTGAATTTTGGGTTTGTGCTATTTAAGGACAGGAGCTGGACTCAGTGATCCTTGTTGGTCCATTCCATCTCAGAACATTCTATGATTCCATGATATGAGCAGATAGGATAATTAACTTTTCCCTTTTCGACCTTCAGAGTCTTAAAAAATGAAGAATGTTTTTTCTCCTGAGAGTGCACATGCTAGTCTACACAGAAACATTTCAACAGAACCCCTCAGCTTTTCTTATGTCTGAAGCCAGTCATAGGTGGTCCCTGCTGGCATCATGATTTGGGTTAGCAACATCACAAGTGAAAAACTTCAAATAAAATCACTGTTCAGTTGTATTGACTTATAAAACAACAGAGTTGGGATCAAACACATCTTTGTGAGTCTCTCACTAAGCCAAGTAAGATGTAGCGTATGAGAAAACAGTTCAAAATATTCTACATGTGAAAAAGAAAACTTCTGGCTCTTGATTAGAACCCAGAAATTTAATCAGTAGCAAATTATCAAAAGGTAAAAGCACAGCAAGAGAACCTGCATAATTTACATTCTTTGAATGAGTTCGGTTTAGAAAGTTAATGTACAACACATGGAGACCCCACGGACATCCTGCCCTATCACAGAAGAGTATTAAATGCCAGATGTGACAGCTTATGAGATGAAGGTCAAGAATTTATCATCCTTTCATTAAATAATCAAAATGGAAACCAAAGACCAATAAAAAGGGAGAAAATATGTGGCCATAATGGCAGCAAGATTAAAACTAGCTCTTTTGAAAGGATTACTGTTGAAGTCCTCTAGATTTTAACCATTTATGGCAAGGATGTGTGTTTTGTTGGAGTTGAAAATCCTGAGCTACCTTCTCCAGTGTGATGACGTTTCCACTGTAATTGTCCTTTGAGCAAATTGATAATAGCTTAGTAAGAAGGAAGATAATCTTGCCCAGATGTGCTCTGCCCATTCACTATCTTGTGGGTGGTCAAGATTCTGATCTCAAATGAGAAAAAATGCCATTCTTTTTCATTTGAAAACTCATGAGCTATTTGGCTTTAAATTGCAGGAGATACAGCAACTTCAATAATTCCAGTAGTTTCTGTTGTGTGAATAACTGTATTTTTCCAATGAGAAAATGCTGCTATTTCTTGGTTTAATATGTTGCTTCTTATTTCAAGGAGAGGTTTGCCTTTTTAAGCTTTATTGCAAAGAACCAATTTTTCATTTACTCTTCCCCGTCCCCCTTCTCTCCATGTCTTTCTCTCCTTCCTTTTTATTATATCATCAAGACAGTTAGATATATTCTGGCTTGTATTGGCTCAGACACTATGATGCAAAGAAAAGAGGAGATGTCTTCATATTTGAGTTATTTGGTGACCAAAATAAATACATGAATATCATCTTCCTCTACACTTTCAATGATGCTTATAGATGGAATAAATACTAAACCCCTTTCCTAACTGTGGAAGTCAGGAATTGTCCGCTCTCCATATAAGCTGTCCTATGTTTGAATATATATCCTGATTATGGAATTAAACTGATAATGCAACTGTGTCTACAACAAAGACAGAGTCCTAGCAGTCCTGGCAACAAATTCAGTCATCTCATAATAATGTAATTATTTTATATGTTCTTCTTCTAAGCTTAGATTCTGTTTAAAGACTATAATATATTAAATAATGTATTCCTCTCTTCTTCTGCACAGCAACAGTGGAAGCTGGGAGCTACAGAATGTTCTATTAACAGAATTAATGGAGCTGCTTTTTCTGCTAAGCATGTGTAGCTCCTCAGACACACCATGTGCTGCTTGTTCACTTCCAGTCTCTTTCCTAATCATTTTAGTGAGTCAAGTAAGGTCCCTTCCTTCTTTAAGGATGTTTCCCTACACTGCAGTCTTGAAGCCTCACTTGCTGCTATTAACAGTGACTGCAAACATGTTGACACTAAAGCTTGGTGAGCGCTGAAGGGAAATCTGCAAATATTTATTTGACATAGGTAGCACATTTGCTTTGGCAGTGTTCACACCCCTTAGAGATTTTCTTTCACTAGCAAGCAATGGCATGAACGATTGCAAAGCTATGTTATTTTGAATAAACACCACAAATTTCTGGAAAGCAAATTTCAAAATCAAAATGGTAAATATTATTGCTGTAAAACTGGTTCTTAAGCAGCCTGTTTGACCTACTGAAGATGGTGTGCTGTCCTGGAAATGAAGTAGCTTGTGAGTTTCCAGCAAGACACAGGAGAGATCAGTAAAGCTGCCAATTTACACCAGCAAAAATTTTGACTGCTAAGCTATATCCAGAGAGCCATCTGGGCATCATTACTGGAGATGTGCACAGTTTGTCCATTGGGAAGGAAAATGAGAGATGTAAATGCCAAAATACTTGTACTGTACTACAGTTTAAAATATACACTGAACTGTTTTACCATTCTCATCTATAGTCCATTTTGGAAGCAGCAGAGACCTATAATGATAAGTTTATTAGTGAACCTTTGTGAAAAATAGTATTCAAAGGACTCCTATTGCCTTCTCTCTTCCAAAACTCCTCTGGTGTTTCCTTTGTAGGACTTTTGCTGTCAGCTCTACGTACTTGAGAAAGTAACAGTAAGAAAGCATAATTATGGGGATGAAAGATACAGGCAAGGACAGAACAGGAAGGTAAGGAAATAATTCTTGTTTCTAAAGAACTTTTGTTTTATGGAGGAAGGAGAATAGAGAGATTTGTAACTTTTGACTGATGCATTTCAGGCTTGTTCATGCATAACATGAAAGGCTGATAAGTGAAAATAGAATATTATACAACTATGAAGCCTACTTTTTTAAATGCCCTTCCACTCCTGATCTCCATTTTTATAAAATTTAAAACATCACCAAGAATATTACCCACTAGAGCTAAGCATGAGAATCATAGCATCATAGAACCATTAAGGTTGGAAAGGACCTCTAAGATCATCCAGTCCAACTGTCAGCCCAATACCACTATTCCTACTAATACCTGTCCCAAAGTGCCACTTCTGCATGGTTTTTGAACCCCCTCCAGGGATGGAGAGTCCATCACTGCCCTGGGCAGCCTCTTCCAGTGCCTTACCACTCTTTTGGTAAAGAATTTTTTCCTAATATCCAATCTCCTTGGTGCAACTTGAGGCCATTTCCTCTCCTCCTATCGCTTGTTACTTGAGAGAAGAGGCAAATACTCACCTCACTACAACTTCCTTTCAGGTAGAGAGCAATAAGGTCTCCCCTCAGCCTCCTTTTCTCTGAGGATAGGCCAAGCATGGGAAATAAAATTACTGTTTTCCTCCAATTAATCTTTACTATATATATTAAAATTTCAGGGGGAAATCAGAATACTAGTTTTCTGCAGCACTTCATCTTCCAGCACTCTGTCAAGCTTAAAGAAATTAATTCTTACTTTTACATGGGTGAAAAATGCAAGATCTTGATAAAGCTCTAGGAAGAATGCAAGGCAGAAGGAGTTACATTTCTTTGGAAAACAGTGTAGTTGCCACATAATTTTTCACCCAAATGGAAGTAGATGCTTCCTTTCCTTTGCCTCAGTCCCTTCTGTTTAGTTTCTATGTGTTAGAAATCTTAAATAATTTTTTTTGTCAATGTGTACAGCTTTCCCCAAAGAAACCAAATCACTCGCAAAGTTTGCAAACAATTCAGTGCTGCTGTGTATGTATTCAGTATCTTATAAAATACAGTTAATTGTTTTAATCATTTATTTAGCAGTATCTGATTAAACATTAGGACATAGCACCAGAATTAATCTGGTTCTGCTCTGAACTTGCATACCAGCTCAGACGCTGAAGTCTCATCACTGATGTTTGTAAGCACTAGTTAGAATTCATAGAATCACAGAATGGTTCAGGTTAGAAGGTACCCCAAACCTCATCCAGTTCCAACCCCCCTACCATGGGCAGGGACACCTCCTACTGGATCAGGTTGCTCAAAGCCTCATCCAACCTGGTCTTGAATACCTCCAGGGATGAGGCATCCATGACTTCTCTGGGAAACCTCTGCCAGTGCCCTACCACCCTCACAGGAAAACATTTCATCTAAATCTCTCCTCTTTCAGCTAAAAACATAGCCCCTCATCCTATCCCTTCCCTTCCTGATAAAATGCCCCTCCCTAGCTTTCCTCTAGCCCCCTATAAACACTGCAAGGCTGCTATAATGTCTCCACTGAGCCCAAACAAACCCAACTCTCCCAGTGTTTTTTTACAGAATCTTGAAGTTTAGAAGGGGAAGTTTTTACCAGGTTTATAGAAGACTATCACCCTAGCATTAAACAGTGCGAACAACAATGTGTACTTCCTTTCCAGAATGCTCAGACTGATAATGTTTCTCATTTTTTTCTTTTTTTTCTCTTCTTTAAGTGACGTGCAAAATTTTAGTAAGACACACTTTGTCCTGAAGATCAGACCTTTCAAGTCTTCAAGACAAGCCAAGTGCGGCAGAAGGGAAGAACTATTATAACTAATGTACAGGAAACCGAAGCTCAAAGATACTAACTTTTTCCAGGATCAGACAGAAGGCTGGAACTGTGAATCAAGGTATGGACCTTAAGGGCAAGATGTTCCTTCTGGATTTGTTTGCTTAAATGTTGGAAAGGCAATGTTTGTGATCTCTCTATTTAATATAGCAAGGATTGTTCTCCCGTTGCAAATCGCCATGGAAACTCACGATACAGGTTGAAATGCAGACCGCAAAGCAAAAGTAGTGCAACTCTGGCCTATTTAAAGAGTTTTCTGTGTGGTAGCAAGTCTTGAAAAGGGGATTAGGAACTGTGAATACAGGAAGTGTCATTGTCAAGGGCTAAAGGCAGATTTTGATTATTAGTGAAGCATTGTAGCAGCATGACACCTCTCTTGTAGGGTTATCAGATTTTGAAGGCTGAAAAATAGGACAAATCCAGGAGAAAAATTACTGTCAGAGTAAACCCAATTTGCTTATGGCAATAAAGAAATGTAACTGCAAATGTGTAATTTATTCCGTATTTTTTCTGGATGCCCATCAACCAGAAAAAGCAGAGGAAGTCTTGACTGATAGACTTTTAATATATATATACAAAATTTGTCTCTATCGATGAAGGTTTTGAGTTATGGGGTTTGTCTGGCAAACTTTCTTGAACAGGTTTAGATTGGATATTAGGAATAATTTGTTTACTGAAAGAGTGGTGAAACATTGAAAGAGGCTGCCTAGGGAAGTGATGGAGTCACCATCCCTGGAGGTGTTCAAAAACCATGTAGCTGTGGCTCTTGGGGATACGGTTTAGTAGGCACAGTGAAGTTGGGCTGACGGTCAGACTGGATGATGTCAGAGGTCTTTTCCAACCTTAATGATTCTATGATTTTGTGATTCTTCTGGAGTTACAGGATATAAGGGGCAGATTCAACCTTTTCTAGCCTGGCCACAGAGGACAAGTTCTGTAGTTTTCTAGTATCTAAGATTTCAAGCTGGAGTTAGGCATTGTGGTCCTTCTTATGCCAAAGGATGTTGATGTTATTGGTGTTATGCCTTCAGAGATTGATATTGCTTCTGTTCACCAGTACATGTTTTCATTTAAATAATAATATTGAGGTCCTAAGAAATACAGAATTGGGTCTTGTCTGTTCTAAATTGAGTGTGGAAATTCAGTTTGGTTTGAGTTAATGGTGCTACAAGACTTGAACATACACATACTTACAGTTTACACATATAAGCTATGTTACGTATGCCTTCATTGTTATTACTACTCCTATATTCTGACCATAAAATAATGGCTAATACTGTTATTTGTTTATGTTTATTTTCTTTCTATAAACTTGCTGTTGTATTCATGTACTGATAAACAAAGTTAGTAGTAAATGCCATTTTGCTTTCTGATATAATCTTTTGTATTTTCAGTTATGCCTAAGACTGCCCAGAGTAGCAGCTCTGAATTCCCCCTCAAAGACACAGATGATATTTGTGCAGTGGTCCTGATTCTGCAGTTACTCATGTGTTAAGTGCTTAGTATTGCTGCATTTAGAGTCATACCTTCACGTGCTGTTTTTTGAGGGAATGTCGTCTTTGTACATGCCAAAGCGTGCATGAAGTGATATGGAACATCATTGCATTAGGAAGCTTAGAAATCTCTCTCATTGCAGGAAACTACTTTAAAACATTTAAAGTCCTATATAAATTACCCCAGATTAATGAGGCTTTCACTGAAGTAGAACTGACATCTTTGCTAATACTAAAAGGAATCATGATAGTCTAATACATTGAATAAGAATCTGCCCATTATAGTTTAAGAATATGGTACAGACAAGTCCCCTGATAATATATTCACAAGCAAAGCAGCTATGTAAAAACCTTTTAGGTGACTGTCCCCACTGGGAGGGTGTGCTGGGTGGCAGTGACCTTATGTCCAGGCACAGGCGCATTGTTACTATGCCCAGCTAGCACACCAGTTAGGCTTAAATGGGGCATCACTCCCTGTAAGCTTTGAGGCACAATCTACTGAGGGAAGCTCCTTTGAATTTTAAGGGAGCAGTGATAGTCTCACTTTCTTGTTTTAGGCACACAGACTGTGCAGTCAGGAGGAAGGACGCTCCTACTGAGAGCAAGTGAGAACAGGAGCTAAACACAAGTGGTCTGAAATTTCTGTTTGGAAAAACTCATCTCTCTCCATTAGCTGTGTGATGAGCCCAGTGAGAGCAAGTCCTGAGTTGGGCAGCTGAAGTGGGATGGTGAAATACTCTGCTGCACAGAATCATAGAATTGTTTGGGTAGAAAGGGGCCTTAAGGCCCATCCATTTTCAACCCCCCTACCATGGGCAGGGACACTTTCCACTTGATTAGGTTGCTCAAAGCCTTATCCAACCTGGTCTTGAACACCTCCAGGGATGGGGAACCCATGACTTCTCTGGGCAACCTGTGCCAATACCTCACTACCCTCACAGGAAAACATTTCTTCCTTACTTCTTATCTAAAACCCTTTCAGCTTAAAACATCCCCCTTTGGATCCCTTGGCTAAAGATAGAATTTCTGTCAAAAATCTCAGTGAGATAACAAAATGCTGCAAGCAACTTTACTAGTTCAAGTGAATCCATAGGCTGTGTTAGGGCCAGAATCAACCAAGCTTTCAACTCTGGACAAGAAACTTCCTAAAGCTGCTGCATTCATGGTAGGGTCCTCCCAGACTACAGTGGAGATGGAATCTGTGAGCCCTGTTCAGTGTACCTGAAGCAGAATTTGCAGTACTTGCAGTCTCTCACTGAGTCCGCTGTCTGCTAGGAAATAACTGAGTTATTCTGTGCTTGCCTTTGCACAGAACAGCTTGAAATTTGACCTCTCATTTAGGAAAGATTTATTTAAGAAGTAGAGAAATGTGAAATTTTCAGGTGGAAATTGTGATTCTGCTTTTCTAGGGAATGCTTTTGGGAACACAGCTATGTTAAGTGAGAGATACAGTCAGGGAAAAGCAGACTGTTGACCTTCTTAATGGACAAACCTGTGGGCATTTGGCATAAAAACTGTTTTCCAGCCTGTACATGAACTTTCTCCTATCTCCTCTCATTGGCCTTCCTATCTCTTAAGACTTCTTATTTTATGGTTACTCCTTTCCAACACAGAAGACTTCATCAGGACCAGATGGACTTCACAACCCCTCTGTCCTTTTTTCCTTTACAGATGTGTTAGGTTGTTTTTGTCTGGTGTTGCAGCTCTTGATGTTTCTCTTTATGGGAAACTTCTTTAGCTTTTTTCCTGTCTCATGTTATTTTTGTGGTAACTTGCCCAGAGTGGGAGTTGGAACAAATTAATTTTCCTGAAATGTAGCTATGGGAGGGCTGCACCAGAAGATGAGAAAGAATATTTGAGGATCTCCATTACTGTGTTTATAGCTACCTGTCGCTATTGATCATTAACTAATCTTGCTAGAAGTATGGCTCCAATTTTCTTTTTTCATTGTGGATTAAGCAAGGTTGCCAACACACATTTTTCTCTGTCAGACATTACAGTAAGTATGTGGCACACAGAAGTTTGAAAGCCATCTCAGATTGCTGTTTTTAAAAGGACTTTTGAATGGCTCAATAGGTGATTTCATGCCTACTGTTATTGAAAAAATTAGAATTTAACACTTTCAGCTGACTTAAAAGTATGCAAAAGGACATAAAATGTGTAAAAGAATTCCACTCTGTGAAAGTAAAAAAACCCAAACAAATGGAAAGCAGTGGGGAAAGGGTGATACTTGCTTTGGAAATGGCTTGAATTGCAGCTTTCATTTAGCATATAATGCATTGTAATAAAAAATAACCCACCCTCGTCACTGTCCAACAAAAAAACAAATGGCCTCATCTCTGCCTATGTCAAACAAGGCAGCTGGATATTTTCTGAGGGCAGCAGTACCCCATGCATTTCTACCAGTTTGCACTAAGCCCCTGCATATGTGGGAAGGAATAGAAGAACAAGCCCAACTCTCTCAGCCTGTCCTCATACAGGAGATACTCCAACCCTCAGATCTGTTTTGGTGGCTTTCCCTGGATTTGCTTTAACAAATCCATGTCCTTCCTGTTCTGATGACTCAGAGTTAAATGCAGGGAGCCAGATGAGGTCTCGTGAGAGCAGAATAGAGGGGAAGAATTCTCGCCTTTGACCTGTTGGTTTTGAGTTTCTTCTAGGGTTTTTGCATTTAGGTTTTGAGTTTGATTGATTTTGCTGAACAGCAATAAACGAACACTCCCACTGCCTTCTGATAAAAGAGAATTAATGTATAGAATTCAGTGAAGTGTTAGCAATCTTTCCAGAGCTATCTTGGTGCAGGACTGCATATGTAAGTAAAATGCATGTTGAAGATTAGAGAATACACAAACAAAGATGGACCCTGTCCTCACAAAAGAGATAATGTTACAAGTGAGAGAAAATATGAGAAATTATGCAACTTGCCTGTAAAACCTAAAGCTTATGGAGACAAAACCAAATAACATCAGACTGTTGAAAGTTATAGTAAATGCACAGGTTATTTCCCAGGTCTACCTGCAAATTTGGAACAGGCAGTTTCTTTCATATTGCAAGAAAGCATGAGGGAGGCAAGAGTGGCATGAGATCAAAGGGCACTTACAGGATGTACTAGACGAATGAGGGAGAGACAGGCAAGGCAGAAAGCAGGATCAAAGGACACTAATGATAAAGAAGCTTGGCTTGCCGTCTGCTGTAAAGAAACACAGTGAGTCAGCACAAGCTCAGAGAGTATTAAAAGAAAAAAAAAAACTAAAAGGAGTTCACTTTAGAAGAAAGCTACATGTATTTCCTGACCATTAGGGGATGAAATAATGCAATGCGGGCGACATTCATGCAGAAGTTTGTTGAGTTCTGGTGCCTTTAGCTTTCAAACTATGGATTAACAAGCCTTTAAGGGAGTAGTCTGGAAGAAGCTAAAGCAGCCAGTGCATTGAATTATGCTCTCATTACCCAGCTTGGTGAAGACTTGTCTAGAGTGCTTTGAGTTCAGAGCTGTTCCTAGCTAATGCCCTGCTGTCAGTAAATAGAAATGGTTCATGGGGTTTTTTTTGTTTTTTGTTTTTCTTTGGGACAATGACAGAAATGTTATTACTCTTGAGTACTTCTGGAAATTAAAGCCAGTTCTGGCAAAATCCATTGATTTACTAGGTGTGTGTTGAGCAAGTACTGAAAAGGAGCTTCAGACTGGACTCTAGAAATAAACTTAATTAAGGACATTAAACATTTGATTAGAATAACTAGGAAATTTAACATCTAAGTTATACTTGTCATCCATCAGTCTCACATGGTTTCATGCACAGTACATGCAATATCCTTTCAGTACCCTCACTGCTGTTTCTCAGAGGCCTGTTTGTGGTGGGTTCAGTGAGGGATGTGTGTAGGGCTATGCCAGAAATCCAGCATAAAGCTGGATAAAGTCTCATCCTTGAGACCTGAAAGAGAGGGTGGAAATGAGCCATTTCAGACAATTCAAAACAGTACATTATATGTAGTCTAGAAGGACAATTATTTTAGTGGAGTGTTTCAGACTGCCTCTAGAATGAGGGAAGGAAAAGAACCACCCTGAAACACCTATTTCCATACCCTTATACCTCTCCCTATCGTGTGCCCGTCTAGCAGTGGAGTACATTTCCAGTATGAGAAGGCAGGAGAGAGGAACCTTCTCTGGAAGTGATCGTTGAAATAAGCT
This sequence comes from Clamator glandarius, assembly GCA_033459285.1. Lineage (NCBI taxonomy): Eukaryota > Metazoa > Chordata > Aves > Cuculiformes > Cuculidae > Clamator > Clamator glandarius. The sequence continues at coordinate 3,229,768 of JAUNZM010000250.1, read as the reverse complement.
GTGTGTTTTCCACTGCCTTGCCATGAAGATGATCCAAGAGCTGGAGCACTTCCAGAGTGTTCCTCTATTGCTGTTCAGCAAAATCACCCAAACCCCCAAAATAAAGGCAAAAACATTAAAAGAAGCTTGAAACCAGCAGGCTGAGGGAGGGGATTTTCCCCCTCTGCTCCACTCTTCTGAGACCTCACCTGGAACCCTGCATTCAGTTCTGGAGTCCTCAGCACAGGAAGGACGTGCATCTGTTAGACTGAGTCCCTGGGAGGTGCTCAAGGCCTGGTTGGATGAAGCTTTGAGGACCCTGATCCAGTGGAAAGTGTCCCTTCCTATGGCAGATCATATCTTTAAGATCTCTTCCAACCCAAACCATTCTATGATTCTATGGATGGGAGACGTGCTCCTGGAATGAATCTCCATGCTTGAAAAACCTTATGCAGAGTTTTCTTTTTCTAGTGTGTATGTACCAGAAACTGGTATGGAGAAATCCCTAATAGCAAGATGAAAGACTGAACATTGCAAGGTGCTGGGTTAGCTCCTCAGCTGGTGGAAATATGTGTAGCCAACAATCTTCTTGTCTCTCTTGTGTTAAATTCCACTAAATCTTAAGATTTGCTGAAACGAGTGAAGCTTACTCTACATCAAGCTCTTTGCTGAATAGGTGCCATTAATCAATGAGTGCTTTCTTCAGCCCCCTTCCTTTGTGCTGCCATTTCCCTCTGTGGGCCTTGAGGAATCCTTCCAAAATAATAAATATAATCGTTGAACCTTATGTCTTCATTGCTTTTTTGCTTAGTTTATTCTTGCTGGCTTAGTTTTTGGGACAACTCCAGAACTTCATTAGCACTTATTCTGCTGGTTTACCTGTTTCAGTTGTAATGCAATTGGGCTCCCTTGTTTTCATCCTTGATCAATATTCTAGTGCTCTTATATCCCATTTTCTCTGCCTGCTGAAATAAAGTATTTCCTGGTTTTCTGATTTTACTGTGGCTTTACCCTAGAAATTTCTGCAACTATTTTAGTGAATACTTGTTGTTGAAGTAGAATCCTAGAATGGTTTGGGTTGGAAGGGATCTTACAGCCTATCCAGTTCCAGCCTCCCCGCCATGGGCAGGGATACCTTCCACCGGGTCAGGTTACTCAAAGTCCCATCCAGCCTGGCCCTGAACACCTCCAGGGATGGGGCATCTACTACTTCTCTTGTCAAAGTAGTTAGAAGGGGACCTCTTTCCGTAGTATTGAGAGAAATGTCCTCTCCTCACGTATTTTCTATGTCAAGCTTAAGATTCTATCTCTGTCTTCAACAGTTTCCTCTTCTTAGGATTTTTGGTAGAAGGTTTAAAATGCCAGAACCATCAGATCACACAGAACAATTTTTATTTAATAATTCACATTAATAAAAGCACGTGCCAAAGCTAAGAATTTTGTAGTCCTTTTAAAATTGAATTTAACTTTGTTTGAATGATGTCCTCCAGTTTGTTGATCCATATGTGTTGCGATTCTTGAAAGATGGTGATCTGTGTGATGCACCTTGATTGTTTATACTTCTACCTTTTTAAGGGAAATGAAGCTCCCTAAAATAAAAGTTTTAAGTTTGGATGGAAATTTAAATTTAAGCTCTCAAAATTTTAGCTCACTTTTAGTGCTGTCAGACATGCTAGTAATTAGAATCAAGACTTAAAGACAAGGGAATGTTTTTAGTCACTGGAGATGTAACAAGGTATATGAATTTATGTATTTTACACTATATATATATGTAATATATAGGAATGCTGTAACATATTTAAAACATTTTGAAGATGAAAGGAAGGAGTTAGATCCCTATCCCCCTTTACATGGAAATGCCATATAGTGCAGTCTCATATGTTGCTATGCCAAAATCATAGAATTATAGAATAACCAGGTTGGAATAGACCCACTGAATCATCGAGTCCAACCATTCCTGTGATTGCTTTCCAGAAATTACATTATGAACTTGCAATAAAAGTAGCCCTGCCAAATCATGTGAATTAACAGAGGATAAATGACTTTCAGCAGAAAAAGTGAAATTAATCATTCCAGTTGTCTATGAATAATTGCAATTAAATTTATAATTGATCCTGAACCCATAGCAGTTTTAAGGTTTTGTTGATGTAAGGGGTATTTGTAATTCATCTGCAGTCTTCTATGTGTCCATTGGCACTGCATGGGAGTCTTGACTTGCCTGTTTGGCTAGCTACTCAAATTGTCGTGGTGCTACATCTCTGTGCATCCTGGCCAGAAAGAGCTGAAGCTTAGGACCCTCATCCATGAAAACATTCAAGATTGGGTTGGATGGGGCTCTGAACAACCTCAGATAGTGGAAGACATCCCTGCTCACTGCTGAACTAAACATCCCTTCCAATGTTAAGCTTTCTATGATTATATTATTTTATGTATGTTCCACATCATAGAGCATTAATAGAGAAAAGAATATCTGGACTACTCATACTCAGATCATCAGATAATACACACCTTTCTTCTTAAATTCTAGCCTTCAGTGCTTTCTGATGCTTTCATTTTCTCTGTGACCCTGTCTCTGTCATACTAGAGTGCTGAAAGCACTGTGACCATTTGGATCCCATAACTTATTCTGACCTAGTCAATTTGGTACTCCTCAAACTGGCCATTATTCACCCATGTAGTTTGGATTAGGTTTGTCAGAAATTTAACTGTGATATTTTAAGAATTGTGTGAATGTATGCATAATAGATAATATGCATAACATCCCACTGTTGAGTCCTGAATCCTGTTTCTTAAATTGTCTGAGCATTAAAGGGAGCCTTTGGAGCTTCTGACTCAAAGAACAGAAATCAAACACTCTTCCCTCTCTAGCTGGGCAGAACATTGACCCTATTGACAAGAAGAGCTCTAAGGCAGAGTATCAGGTTTTTCATTTGGAACATAAGAACCAGAATATTTTTTATTCACACTATAGATACCTTAAATGTTATCCCTTGAAAGAGATTAATATGTCCAGTGTAATCACTGGTGATGTGCCCATTCAATTTCTGCTTGTCACAACTGTAAGTGGGATAAAAATCAGTCAAGTAATAGAAAATCATGCCAAATGTTTTAACAGAGAAGTATTTATTGCTACTATGAAATAAACAGAACAAGACACAAGATCTGGTGAAATCAGAAAAACACATATTGGCCAGGTTCTGTGCTTGAAGGCAGAAAGCAAATTGAGATCAGCCAGTTGACATTGCCTGAGGACCTGGCCTTTGGATGAGGCACAATAAAGGAAAAGAATGCACTTAGTACAGCTAAACTGGCATTTGTTAAAGTGAATACAGAGGGCAAGCAATAATACTAGAACTACAAAAGAGATTTAATAGGGGATTGAAACTGAACTGTACAAACTAATTGATAGCACATTATCAGCCCAAGCTAAATTTTAATCATGACCTGGCAGGTTAATGAGCGTTAAGAGACTGAGAAAGGCATTTTGAGTGATGATCAGCAAAAAATACAATGACTTTCAAGACAGAAAGAAGCAAATCAGCAGGGAAGATAGTCCACCTGAAAGCCTGTTAAGATGCAGTTAAAAACAGTCCAAACCCTGAGAATTGATTACAATAATTATATTTTGATGACATGCAACACACATTTTCACTCCTCTTCTCCTTTCTCCTTATTACTACTACAGATTAAGGATGAAGAAATGTACCTAACAAAGCACAGTCTTCAGCTGAATTGCTCCTCATTTCCTTTATCTTCACAAGACCTATCTTAGAATCAGAATCATGGAATAATTTGGGTGAGCAGGGACCTTAAATATCATCAGGTTCCAACTCCCCTGCCATTGCAAGCACAATTTCCACTGCATCAGGTTGCTCAAAGCCCCATCAAACCTGACCTTGATTACCTCCAGGGATAAGTCACCCATGACTTCTCTGGGCAACCTGTGCCAGTGCCTCACCACACTCACAGGAAAAAATTTCTTCCTAAAAACTAATCTAATTCTCACCTCTTCCAGCTTAGAAGCTCCTCCTCGTCTTTTCTGCAGCGATCTTTTACATGCTGGGAAGCTTCATTTTGTCCTCTCAAGTTCCTGATCATTTGTGCATCCTCACCTGAAATCCACTCTGCTTTTGGTAGCAAACTTTAAGCACTGATAACTGAAAATAACAGCTGATAAATAGAAGCCACATTATCAGCATGAAACCAGTATAAAATGAATAAAGAACAGAATAGCAATGCTCTCCTCCCAGTAATGCCATCTCATTGGTGATTCCCAATGCCTGAGGATTCACAGTACCCACTCTGAGGTTTATGCTCTGTTCTTTTTCATCAATCTTTGAACTTATGAGTACTGGGAGACTTTCAGTTGTGTGAGAGACCAGCAATCTAATTTCTGGATTATGGATAGCTCCTTCACTCTCTCTCATACACCCCCATTTTTGTTAGTGACATCACAGCTTGTACCACAAGGAGCTGGTGTTAAAATCCTCATAATTTAAAAAAATGGGCAGGATTAATTGTTTCCTTTGAAAAGACAAAAATCTTACACTGGTTGCTTAAGGAGAACTGAGAGCATTGGAGAAATAGTCTTGCAATCTTTTCTCAATGCCTTGTTGTGAAACACTAGAGACACAAACCGGGCTCTATTATGAATGCTTGGGATAAGTATAGTTTCCCTTTTATGTATGCAATTTTACCAGTGTAAGCTGATATGTTAAGTAATGGATTTGGTTAATTTGACTGTCAAAATGCTAAATGACATCACATTTATAATCCTATAATTAAATTGTAATCAAGAATGGTTTGAATCAAGAAGCTGGTTGCTAATACACAGCAAAGGCCTGAGAGTTCAGTTTTATGAGAGGAACTATAATTTCAGTGTATCCATTTCTTTATGCAGCCTGTTTGTGTAGCTTGATTATTAACTGCTTTCAAGTCAAACTGAGGGGTTGGGACTCTAACACCAAATGTATCATGACACCACATCATGATTTCCAATCAAACTCCTGGATATGAGGGACGTAATTTTTTAAAGAAATTATTGGAGCTGCCCTGTGATCAGTGGGAAGTCATCAGAATAAAGCAATACAGAGAAACTGTAGTAAAATTAAAAGTTAATTAACAGCTTAAGAAAGATAAAAATGTGAAAAAAGGTGAGGATGAAGAGCTAATTGGAAGTCTTAGGGAATATTTTCTATTGATGGCAACATGCCATAAGCAGTGCGAGAAAATTTTGTGTTGTTGTATGTGTATAAAATTAACATAAAAAACCCGTATAAGTAGCAATTATACAGTGATATTCTTGCATAATACTTATCCTTGGCTTTAGGTGTGTTTATTTATGAAGATCGTTGCTTTTTTGTGTTTCTGTGACAATAAAACAAATACACCTTGCTGTGTAGGAAAAGAGGCTTATGACCAAAACAGCACAACAAGAATGATCTCCACAATCCGTTGTCTATATTTGGCCTTCTTTGCTTCTCTTTTCAGGAGGATCTATTAAAAAACTTGTCCTAACATTTTTAATGATTTATTATGTTACAGATGATTTTTAAATAGTTATAAAGTATTAAGTTAGTTCCACCTTTGAAAAGCTTTCAGATGGACTTGGAAAACTTGTGCTGATGTATTAAACTATTCCCCACGTGGGCAGTGTAGAAGAGGCAAGTAAGAAATATAGACCCAAGGTATAAATTTGTACCTTTTGGGACCATTTTGTTCTGCTTGTGAAAACTCAGCTGCAATGTTCCTTTGTATTTGTAAGAGCAAATAAACCATGTGGCTCCCAGGGCAGAAATAATAAATTGGTTTTTCTCAATGGAAGCCTAAAAGATTGATATTTTAGAGTTCTAGAGACTGGACACAGGAGGGTCCATTTACAGTAACAGTGCTTTCCACCTTTTCCTTCAAAGGGCTTCTCCTGTGGAACCTGACCTCCTCTCAGCAGTGAAGAGACTTGTGCCCTTTTTTGAATTACTGGGCAGAAGGGAATTCATCCTTTCTTGGTTTTAGTCTTAGTGCTTTAAGAGTACTTAATCAATTTCATATTTCCACACTGAAGGAAGAATAAACCCCTACTTCCCAATAAAACCTTAAAATAAAAAAACAAACTGCAGGACATGGATTTTGGACTTGAGTTTGCCAAAAATTCCAATAGTTAAATATATTTATAGAAATTATAAGTGAAATATGTGATAATTAGGGCAATACTTGGATAAAAATCTCTACGAGAAGAGGTGGAAAAATGCTAACTGATTAAATACAGTTGGTTCAAATGTTAGTGTGAAGAATCCAAGACCTTTTCTGAGATGGGAGTACAATGAGTGGTTAGGAAATCTGCCTTATGAATCTGATGTATCATTGTAGCAGGACTGGATTAGGTCTCAGCACACACTGATCGGTGCCTGTTTCATGATAGTTAATCCATAGAAAACAGTGAGAGAAGTGACCGGATCATTCTGAACCCATGAACTCAGATTTATCTGAGTCACACCACTTTGAGACACTTCTGATAAAACCCCTAAGAATCTTGGTTTTTATTCCAATAAAACTGTTTTAACTGAGAACAAAAATCCTTTTGGGTGTCTTTCAGGAGCTCACCAGAGGAGAATGGCTGGGCACATCAACCTCAGAGCTCTGTCTGTGACTAACCGAAAGTGGTAAAATGAATTATACCTCACTGATGGCATAAATAAAGGCAGCTAAAGAGCCCTTGTGTTGGGTGGGAACTATGAAAAGGAATGAGTGCTTAGGAATCACAGCAGTTACAGCATTTTGACTTAGTAGGCCCAAGTGTTTCCAATTAGAAAAGTATCCAAAGAGGAACAACTGCATCTTAATACTTTGATATAGCATTTAGGTCCACCTGGGTCCTTTTTTAAAAAACGGATGATATGATATAAAGAAAATTAGAATAATAAACTTTTAACTGTATTTGCCATTCCCATTAAAAATGTCCTGTCCTTTCATATCATGAAGCTACTTCTTCTTTCTTCATCTTTTTGCATGAAGCCTTTTTGCTGCCTTTTCGTTGTCTTTATTTACAATAACTGTTGCCATCACCCTGACAGAAATAACATGATATGTTCAGCTATTGCTTAATTAAACAATTTCAGTAAAGAGGGGTTGAAATATTTGGAAATTCTAGTAAATTTATCCAGAAATTGGAAGAGAATGGGGGCTTGCTCCTAAGTTATGGGATTTATTCTGCTTTTGTCAACAGGCCAGTGAAGTTAAGAACTGCTGTTTTGAGAACTTGAACTGATTGAAGATGATAGGCAGAGTGGGACATGAAAGGAATAGAATCTAAAAGAGCATACCCAGGTCACAGCTTTAGGAAGTGATTTTGCAAACTACATTGCATTTTTCACATTCTTGGAGCTAGATGATATCTAAGACTACTGATATACAGTGGGCCGTCTCCTCTTGGTATCACAGTCTGAATGGAATTTTTAAGATCCCAGAGCTGATTTTGGAGCAGGACAGATACCCTAATTACATCTACACAATTTAGCTTGGGCACCAGAAGCAGTGCAACTGCAGCAGTGAGAAGCATCTTTTCTGGCTGAGAGAGTTGGTCTTGTTCAGCCTGGAGAAGAGAAGGCTCCAAGGAGACCTCAGAGCAGCCTTCTGTGATTTAAGAAGGGCCTAAAGGAAAGCTGGGGAGGGTTTTTTTTTATCAGGGAGTACAGGGATAGGATGAGGGGGAATGGTTGTAAACTGAAAGAGGAGAGATTTACATGAGATATTAGGAAGAAATGTTCTCCTGTGAGGACAGTGAGGCATTGGCACAGATTGCCCAGAGAAGTCAGGGATGCCCCATGCCTGGAGGTATTCAAGGCCAGGTTGGATGAGGCTTTGAGCAACCTGATCCGGTGGAAAGTCTCCTCCTCCAGGGAGGCTGGAACTGGATGAACTTTAAGCTCCCTTCCAACTCAAACCATTCTATGATTCTACACGATATCGGAGGGGCTGGTTGATTTACAACTGACTCTGATACCTCAGTATATTATCACTGTTTGAAAGGTAGGTTACTCCTAGAGAAATGAAGTAGGACTATTTACACTTATACCATTATTTGAATACAAAGGTCCAGCCTGTTCTCCAGCTCCTCTGATACTTCTCAGTTTTTCATCTTCATAGCAAGGAAAGGAGAATTGCCAAAACATTATAAAAATCCAAACACAAACCACCCCAAATCTAATCAGCCAGAGTACAACTTAAAGGCCATTTATTAAGTATTTATTGAGCAAAAGCAAACTGGATTCATGTAGAAATTTCAGGACACTTGTATGCTAAGCTGATAGGAAATTTCATTGTTAAAGCTCTACTCTTTTGGAGAAACCCAGGAATGTATGCCTTATTTTCAGATTATTTGGATGCAACCCTAACTATAGAGTATCTTTAAGTCATCAGTAACCCCCATACATGCCAACTACGACTGTCTGAAGAAAGGAGAGGTTTGTTTGTCCAGCTATTTTTTGTGACACAGTAAGGAAAGAAAGGTGATCACCTCTGTGCAGTTTGTAATAACTGGGATGGCTGCAGTAAAGGAAGCTGTTTGATTTTATGGCTTTTCACTGTATTCTATGTAAAAAGGAGCATGGAATGCCCTTCTGATAATTAGAAGTTTGACAAATGCTCTCAAAACCCCATCATGTGCCCAGTGTATCATGTATACTTTGTGATTGCTTATGTTTTGAAATTGGATGAAAGCCTTACAAAGCAATATGAAAAGGTACTTGTTTTAAATCACATGCAGGGAAATAAAAAAGGAAAGAGAAAAAACTGGTATTTTGTAGCTGCCTGGGTTGAGAGTATGTGGTTTCTCATTACTTTTAACACTGAATCATCTCATCACTGAATGACCTATCGCAGATCACAGCAAAACATACACACATTGCAATATATCACATTGGTTTTGTCCTTACAGTCTATAATTTGCAAGTTAAAAACATAATTTCGGTGAAAACCAAGCAAGTACTTTTTTGCTTTTGGGATACAGGTTAAAGAATCTGCATGATACCTATAATAATGTCTGATTTAATGAAAAGGTTCACCCTGACCTCAGTAACTTCTGGGGAGAGTTGTTTGATAATTAACATTCTGCCTACTTTAAATTACCTTGTCTGTAAGTGGATGTTTTTGGCTTGTGATACTCTTCTGATGGGTTATTTTTTATAAATACACATCTCCTTCTTTTTGACAAGGGAATAGTAATTATTCAGGGCTTTATGAAATGCAGTTCTTTTTACTGTAACATCTATAAAGCTGATTTCATGTCAGCCACTGAGGGCAGCAAACATTTAAATATTTTAGTGCAGCTATGTCAATAGTGTATTAATTGTGAATGTCATTTACTAGAACATGGTCATTTGTTGTTCTGCAGAAGACTCCACGCATCGAATTTCTAGAATATACTGATTTTGGCACTTTCTCTCCAGCTCAGGCAGAATGAGGTTCTCGAGACAAAAGGAAAATTTATAGGGAAATTTTACCAATATGCTGCTGTGAGAATTTAGCAGAAATATATTTGGTCTAAGCTACAACACAGCAGGAGCTAAATGCAAGTGATTTGGAATTCCTGTTTGGAAAAACTCATCTCTCTCTCTCAGCTGTATGGTAAGCCCAGAGAGAGCAAGTCCCAAGTTTGGCAGCTAAAGTGGAGTGGTGAAATACTCTGCTGCATAGAATCATAGAATGGTTTGGGTTAGATTGGAGTCCATCCAGCTCCAATTCGCCTGCCATGGGCAGGGATACATTCCACTGGATCATGTTGCTCAGAGCCCCATCCAGCGTGGCCTTGAACAACTTCAGTGATGGGGCATCCATGACTTCTCTGGGCAACCTGTGCCTGTGCCTTACCATCCTCACAGGAAAACATTTCTTCCCAATATCTAACCTAAGTCTCCTTGCTTTCAGCTTAAAACTGTTTCCTGTCATCCTATACCTGCACTCCCAAATAGAGTCCCTCCCCAGCTTTCCTGTAGCCCCTTTAAGTAATGGAAGGCTGCTAAAAGTTCTCCTCAGAGCCTTCTTTAGTCTGAACAAGCCCAAGTCTCTCAGCCTGTCCATGTACAGGAGGTGCTTCGGCACTCAGATGATCTTCTTGGCCTCCTCTGGACTTGCTTGAACAGATCCATGTCTTTCCTGTGCTGAGGACTCCAGAACTGCAGGACTCCAGGTGAGGTTTCATGAGAGCAGAATAGAGGGACAGAATCCCTTCCCTTTACTTTGCTGGTCACACTTCTATTGATGCAGCCCAGGACTCGGATTCCTGGCTGCATTGTCTGGGATGACAAACTCAAGGCAGGATGAAGGTATGAGCTATCCGCTATGTATCACATGGCAGTGCTGTCATTGTTAGAATACTCTAATAAGAGTCCACAAATACCTTTGTCACCTTCCTGTTTTGAAGAGTGGTTGGAAAGGGCTCAGTTTGGCCTCACAAAGCCTTCTGACATGACAGAGCCCTATGACATTTTGCAGAACAGAGGTGCCATTCTTTGCTCAGCTCTAGTAACAAGATCCCAATGTGGTGGTTATTTTGTGCTGACTATGTTGCGACAAGAGGTGAAGCATCAGTAGTGAGCTCTGGAACTAGTGGTGGGAACTGATTTAAGGATAAGATAGTGGAGGATCTGGAATACTGTGTGGGGTGTCTACTGTCTCAGACAGCACGGTAGTGAAACACTGAGGTTGAGGAATTTTTTGTTTTCCTTTGTCTACTAGAACAGCAATGTTCTATTTATTTTTCTTTCTGACTTTCATTTTACATTATAACAATTAGGTTGTTGTAATTTAAATAATTAATGAAGTAATAGCATATACTGCCAAGAATTCCTTTTTTCTTAACTATAGCCACTTTCCTGAAATGTGGGCCCTTCTGTCCTATACTGCACCCACTCAGATTGCTGGCTGATGTAGTGTTAAAGACACTGCCTGTGCTCTAGGTCCAGGGGAGTTTGAGTCTTTTTCCATATAGCCAGGCAGGTTTTCCTGCCACCAGAAGACTTCAGATGCTGGCTAGAGTTTGTTAATTACTAACTGGCTCCTATCAACTTTGGGTGGAAACTCTCACATTTTAACTTTCTGCAGTTTCTTTTCTGATTCCATTTACTCTTTTACCTGCGATAGGCTTTTCTGGCAGCATCTCTATCCTTGCAGTCACAGATTTAGATGACACATTCCCTTCTTCTGATGTCCACGGAGAGAAGAAAAAATGACTTTCAGAAGACCAAGTGGCTTACAAGGAATGTTATTTTAAAATGGAATCACAGACAAGGCTGCTAGTAAGAAAACTGCCTTTGGTGAGTGCAGATCGAGTGATGACTGACCTTTGTGGTAATCCCATGTGATTTGGTAGCAGTTCCTGATTAGAGTAACCAAATCCTTACAGGTTTTTATGGCCCATACACTACAACTGCTGGGGGAATACTCTGCTATTAACTGTTTTGCACATAGATGAACTGAACTGAAAATAATCTTTTTTACTCTAAAGTAATGCCAGTAATGACAGACAGTGCAGCAGAATCGACACTGGATGTTTGTTCTGTTTGCTTGAATCCGTGGCCTGTTGTTCTTCATGTGGTATGGTTGCTCTTCCCTTCTACTCTGCAAATCCACATTTGCAGGTGGGCAGCTTCTCCATTAAAGGCCATGCATTGAGGGGCTGTATCTTCTGACTCTTCTGTCACCCAGCAAGGCCTCTGTTCTTCTGAACACCCATGCAGTTTGTCAGCAAAAAGGAAAAAATAACCTCTTTTCTCTAAGACAGAACAAGAGTCATGCTGTGTTTCAGTTGTCTTGTTCCCCACCCTGAGATTATAAAGAATGCCTTCCACAAACCTTTCATGTTTTGGGATTTTAGGATCAACGAGCCTTTGTCTATTTTTAGTAAAGACAGAAGAAAACCAGATTCACAAATTCTTCATGAAACAGAGGTAGATGTGACTGGCTTTGATTTAGAAGAGATTGTTGGGATTCAGAGAAAAGCTAGCAATATGAACAGACAAGAGGAATAAGAAAAGACTTGTTTATTTTTGTTATAAGGGAGGTTATAGAAGGGATTCATGGTACAACTGCAGATGCATTCATACAGAGCTTAATAGGACTCTGCTGACTACAATCCAGCAGGTTCCATTAAGTTGCCAGGAAATGAATGGTTTTACTGGTTTTGTACGTGCATCAGATGCTTTGGGAAAGGGATATTTAGTATTTGACCTTGAATCAGCAAAACACATTGGCAGTGCCTCTCCTTTTTTTGAGGGGTAAAGCCAAGGATATACTGACTGCCTGTATATTGGTGTAGTTCGTGTGCTGAACTTCTTGACATGAAGCTTGTATACATAACAAAAATGAATTGGTCATGGAATTTAGAACTAAATCTGAATGTTTCTGGCTCAGTGTACAGTGCAACTGTTCTTTCCTCAAGTGAAATCCTTCCTTGGTCCTTTTCTTCATGCTGGCATTCATAGCAGTGACTGGATCCAAGGGAAGAGTTGAACTGCCAATTGTAAAATATTTTAGTTAATTTTTCTTTCTTGCTACATTATTTGGTTTGTATGTTAGGTGCAAATGATGTTATTTTCTGGGCAGTTCTGCATGTTCCAAGACATCTAGTTACTCAGAGGTGTGCATGGTATGGGTGCATTTTCCTGTTTCAAATCTTTTAACTCTTGTTCTTTCCTCCCTCTCTTGAGCCTTTCTCAGCTTCTTTCTTATATTACTTCTTTATTTTTGCAGAGCCTTTCTAATGACAACCCTTTCCAGTTTCCACCTTTTTTCACTCCGTCTTTACTTCTGTCATTTCTTTTTGCTTCAGGAGGTACCAGCTTCACTAGTCTTCATAAACCAATTGCCTGTGCCCTTATCTACTGATTTTCCACAATGGTTTTCACCACACCTATCATCTGGTTTTAATTTTATTCCAGAAAAATCTTCTTTTCATGTTCTTCCAGTTTCTTTTGTTCTCCTACTTATGCACTAGGTACTTTTACCTTCCCTTGGCTTTTAGTGGGCCATAGTCTGCAGCCTACAAAATTCCCTGTGCAAGACGTTTCCAAGCTAAACAAATTAATTTTTTTTAAAGTTGTGTTAATTTCACGTTATATAAAATGCACAGACTTAGAGAGTTTGTAGAAAAAAGCTTTTCGTTCAGAAGCATGATAGAATCCCAGCAGGACTGTGTATTTTCATCCTCTGTTTTGTGTCTCACTGCTGTCTTTGTTTGGATGTTGGAGGGCTGAAATACATTTGCATTTTAGGGGGAAAAAACCCACACCATGGTTCCCATTAATACCAAGACTGCTACCTTAAGTTGTTTCAGAACTCTGAAGCTGAGAACTGTTTCCCCTATTAAAGCTAAGCACCACATGTAACCCTGTTATTTGCACTACCTCTCTTGATCACTGATAACTTTTTTATTAAAGTCTCCAGATTTCTTCTTCTGTAGGACGAGTGATCACACCAGTTGGCACCAATGTCTGAGCAGTTTTGAGGTTTGAGGCGAACGGAGTATAATAGGTCACAGGATTGGTGAGTCACCTGTACTCCCCAGCTACCTGAACTGGTGCTTCTCTATCCAGTGTCTAGTTAGAGAACCTGTAACAGAAATGGATCAAACCATATTATAAAATCTATAAGGTTTCCTGGCATTTCTACTGCTGACAGGTTTTCTGGAGCTGTCCTGTTCTAAAAATTACTTTCTAGCCATGGCCAGGCTGGAACTATTTGGTTTTGTCCTTTAGGTCACACTGCTAGTTTCCCTCGTGCTCTTGCCTTGCTTTCTCAGTCTGTGGATAGAAATCTTGCTACCTCTCAGTCTTCATCTTATTTACACTAGGAAAACTAGGATTTTTTTCCAGTCTGCCCTCAGAACAGGCTTGTCATGCCCCCTGTGCAGGGTTGCCCAGGGAAGTGCTGGCTGCCCCATCCTTGGAGGTGTTAAAGGTCAGTTTGGATGAGACTTGGAGCAATCTGATCCAGTGGAAGGTGTTCCTGCCCATGGCAGTGGGCTTTGAACTGGGTGGGTTTTAAGGTCCTTTCTACCCCACTCCATTCTATGATTCTACAGTTCTCCTCCCTGCCTGCTAAAGCTTCTGCAATCCCAGTTCAGCTGGAGCTGCAGATCCCCAGCATGCCTAAACCCCAACCTTGAATGTAGTTAGCTCCGTTCATTTTTTAAATAGTGATGTTTGTAATCACAGAATTTGCATGGTATTAGCATGGATGTTACAGAGAGATAACGCCAGTGCTGCCACAGAGACCCAGCAGCATACTGTCCTTGCTGTTTATTCCCTAGGTGTGTGCCAAGTACCAGTGTTACGGAGGTGGTCTATCTTTATATATTCCTTCAAGCAAGCAGCTGTTAAAATAACACCAGCAGACGTTATAAAATAATAATGAATAATAATGATCCCAGGAGTAGTCTGCCCCTCCATTAGCTCAGCTGGAAGGTAGAATAAATTGTAGTACATTCTAGTTAAGAGTTTAAAGTCAATGAGGGATATGAGGCAGACCCGTGCTCTGCAGCTGCGTCACACATGGATGTCTGCAAAGCTGTGTCTCTGCTGACTCTCCTGTTTCACAGGCGATTCAGCTGTCAGCCAGCATTCTCTGTTAAGCTGGTTTTGTGCTGCATTATCATGATGTGGGAAGAAAGCAAGCATGCACTTTCATTTCTGTGATCCGTGCTGCTAATGGATGCCTCATGGAAAATCCTTTAATACAAAGAAATGGGCATAATCAGAGAGGCTCTCACAGACACCTCTTAGGGTAATTACCAGCCTTACTCATCATTATCCCAGGACATCTGCAAGTAGAAAGGGCTGTTACAAATTCTGTGTTGAGGCAGTAGCTTCACAGAAAAAAAAATATTTGAGAATCAGGACAAATGAGCATGTACAGCCATTTCCCTAAGTCCTTTCCACCAAACCAGTCTGTTTTACTTAATGCCCAATGATGGGGATGGTGTGTAGCATTTTTCTCTATTATAGAGTGTGTATAAGGTGCTGTAAGGCTTTGTGGTGTTACTCTGATCAGACAAATATCATATGCATTTATTCTGTGCTGTCAGTGGTAGCGAGACAGCTGGACCCCACCCATATGTCGGCTGGCTATGTATTTTGTTCTGTTTTGGCTGCTAGGATCACACACAGTAACTCCCATTGGCAGCACAGCAAAGCTGCTTCCAAATTAAAAAGAATTTCACATGATCCTGAAGGAAATATCAAGAAGTATCATCTATGATACTCCAATAAGTGGCTTTTCCCTTGCAGATACTCCACATTTCTCTCATGGGAGAAGTATGAAAAAAGAGCATTTTTCTTATTTTAGGAATTTGCTAGTCATTGTGGAATCGTGGAGAAGGGGTGTAGAAGAGTGTAGTGAAATCTAATGAGGAAAGAAAAACACACCTCAGCCTGGCAGCATCATGCATGAGGCTAATAAGGAATAATATGAACACTTCAGTTTATTTGTGCATGCTGGTGAAATGCAGTTATTGTTTTTTCTATAATTTATTTCACAGTTTTTCCTGTCTCCTCAGCTGTAATTATCATTCCATTGGGGTTCTGTCTGAGAAAGCAGAACCATCTGGGGAAATCAGCATTGCTTCACTCAGCTTCAACTGGAATAAAAATGATCTGGTGTGAAGATGAAGAAGGGGAAAAAGTATCTAAAATATCTTGTCTTGGGAATTAACCAGGGTTGTTGACCAGCATCTACAGTTCAGTACGAAAAAGAAATCTTATTTAATTAGGTATTGGAATGTACACTAGCATTACAAAACAGGGAAGGAGAAAGTTTGCTCTGATTTTTATGTAGCAGATATGCCATCTTGAAATTGTTGAGCATGTGTATGTTAATGAAAGCAAATGAATCGTTCCTGCTTATAAAGATGACAGGATGAGGTCAGCATGTGTTAAAATCAGTGAAATATATTAATTCTCATTCCAAAAATATGACCTCATATTCCAAGGACTGCAGAAATGGAAGACATGCAGTAAATTAGTCCAGCAGCCTTTTACCTCCAGGTCTGAACCCTGCTTAGATCACTGCTTGAAATGAATCCCTGTCTTCATGTGAAGCAAGTCTCCACAGAATATTTATTAACATAAAAAAACCTACTCTGGCATCTGGCAGAATTTGACATGATTAATTGTTACTACTCAAAGAGAGCAGGGAAGCAGATAGAGCAGAGAGCTTTGTTGTGTCTGGGAGCCTGCACAGTGACTGCTAAGCTCACATTGCTGCTGTCAGGACTATACTTTCCAAAACAAGCAGGAAGCTCATATTCATAGAATTATAGAATTATAGAACCTTTGAATCATAGAATGGTTTAGCTTGGAAGGGACCTTTACAAGTCATCTGGTCTAACCTCCCTGCAGTGAGCAGACACATCTTTAACTTGATCAGGGTGAGCCTCGTTCAACCTGGCCTTGAATGCTTCCAGAGATGGGGACTCCACCACCTCCCTGGGCAGCCTGGGCCAGTGTTTCGCCACCCTCATTGTAAAAAATGTCTTCCTTATATCCAGTCGAAATCCACTCTCCTTTAGTTTAAAACCATTACTCCTTGTCCTGCCACAACAGGCCTTACTAAAAATTCTGTCCCCACCTTTCCTGTAGTCCCCTTTAAGGACTGGGCTTTGGAGGAGGCCAGAAAAATTGTCAGGGGGCTGGAAAACTTCTCTTAGCTGGACAGGCTGAGAGTATTTGGGTTGTACAGCCTGGAGAACAGAAGGCTCCAGAAACACCTTACTCTGGCCTCCCAGTACTTGAAGGGATCTTATAAGAATGGTGGAGACAGACTTTTAAGTAAGGCCTGCAGTGATAGGACAAGGGTAATGGTTTTAAATTAAAAGAAGGTAGATTCAGACAAGATATAAAGTAGAATTTTTTTATGCTAGGGGTGGTGAAACACTGTCCCAGGTTGCCCAGAGAGGTGGTCAGTGCCCCATCTCTGGAAACATTCAAGGTCAAAACATTCAACCTGATCTGGTGGGAGGTGTCCCTGCTCATTGCAGGGGGGCTGGACTGGATGACCTTTAATAGTCCCTTCCAATGTAAATTATTCTATGATTTCTCTCCTGAAATTATCAATGAAAGAACACATTGACTAAATTATCGAATGGTATGAGAATTAAAACCACATCAGGAAACAGTGTGAAAAGAATAATTCTCTGAATGCTGGAGCAAATGAAGCCTGATGTTTTATGAATATGCATCCAGTGTTTTGATAGGATAGGATTTCGTAAGGCGTAAGTTTTTCCTGTTAGAATTTTTCTGTCATTTCTCTGCTGTGCAGATCCTACGATCTCTGTTAATGACTTATTTTCTAGCTTGTCCTTTGGTGAGGACCACACAGTGTCTCTGCTCTATGCAGCCTCAGTCATAATATCTGGCAAAGTATTACTGATTCTACATGTGCACCTGGGATAAGCTGGAATCAGAACCTTTACTCAGACCTGCATTTTTTGATGATAATCTACATTGCTCACATGATTCTTGCTGTGGCTTTATTGAGTCCACAGTGAGGGAGACAAGTAAATACTTGAGCGGGAGAAAAAGGCAAGATCTTGCTCATAAAGGCAGTGGATGCAACTTGCCCAGACCTTTCAGCTCTGAGAACTGCAGTGCAGCCTTTCTGTTGAATTTAAGTGAACCTACTCAAAAGATATAGGTTGACAGATTTTGTCACTGTGCAAGCCTTGCTCTCCAGTAAAAGCAGGCCAACCATTGTGCAGGATCTGGGAGCAGCTCATACATCCCTTCTTTTGCCCTTCTGAATGAATGGGGGAAGAGCAAATGACGGCATCTGTCAATTCTTGGATAACAAATATAAGATTAAGGCTTATTAAAGCCTACATCATAACTGCTTTTTAGTGTTAGAAAGCGAAATGTTTTAACTGATTAGAAAGCAAAATAAAGAAGGCCACCACCTTCTTTACAATATGGCTTGAGACTTTACTTGTTTCTTTCTTGTCTGTTGCTTGATTCAGAGCTGGAAGGAGCCTTTGGTGTTTCAATGCACAAGAAGGTCACAAAAAAGTCTGAAATTGTCAGCAAAAGAATGGATGCAGAAACAGTGTTGTCACCCATCAAATTTTACAGTGGCTGAGCAGAACTCTTGAGAAATGTAGGCTTCAAGTACTCACTGTCTGTCCTCAGTGGCTGTTCCTGGCAGAGAAAAACAACAGGGATGGGAGGATGGACACCCCTAGGGAAATTGTATTCCTAAAATTTGATAGTGATACAAGAATATTAATAGGCAGTGCTGTTTATTAGGGGCACTCACTTCTGTGCCTTTGTTTCCACTTGGTATTATTTCTATTGGAAGGATTTAATAGCTGCTTCTGTTTCTGTGGATTGATCTTCCTGTCTTACTGTTGATTCAACACTGCATGAAACATAATTGAAAGAAGTTAGAGGAAAGAGCTCATTCCTTCTGCAGTTTCATATTGCTGCTTCAGGTGGCTGTGCTGTCTCGACTGATACGGACATAGGTGTATCTCTCTCTGAGTGCAGGCAGGCTTTTTTTTCTCTTTGGGGTGATGCTGCACTCACTGGCTTACTGTTTTGATGTGAATTGATTTAAGTGTCAAAGCTATTTTATGAAGATATACATTTGTAAAAATACACGCCTTTATAAATATTTTTAGAGGTTTTTATTACATAAAATCATAGAATCATAGAATCTCTAGGTTGGAAAAGACCTTTGAGATCATTGAGGTTATCTTTTTTGAGAGGGATTTGAAAAAGCCTTTGAGAAGGATTGAAGGAGCACTTATTGTCCTGTACGTTTTATTTGTTGGAAAAGAGGTTGTTCTAGTGCTTACATGTTGTGAAGACTTACTTTCCAAATCCCAAACTTAGGCAATATGAGCTCTTTCTTGGCTTGGGAAAGCCAAAGTTCCGTGTTTGTGGAGAACAGCATTTGGAGAATTATAGAGGGTCTTGAGAGGCATATTGCAAACTTGAAGGAAGACCTGTAACAAGGTTAGGAGGGTGGGGGAACTGCATGGGGAGCTGACAACTGGTGGGTTTTTTGAGTTTCCTATGGATTTCATACAGGTATGGGCAGAATTCACTTAATGAGGGACAGATTTCCATTGTTCTACACCATTTAAAAATGTGGCTCAAGCAAATATTCAGCTGGTAGATCTTACAATGCAATATTCACTTGCTACAGTGGGGTACCTGAGAGATATTGCTCACTAAAGCTTATTCAAGCCAAACACAATGTCAGGGCCAGAGGACGCAAATAAACCTCAACTGCCCTGACCAGCTTCACCTGACCCGCCCTCCCCCCTCCCTTTCACCCCCTCATTACTGCAAGGGTTTTGTTCTTGGGCTGAGCTGTGCTGTAGGTGTACTTGCCCCTGCTCTTGCTTTTTTCCTTGGATTTCCCAAATTGACACCTTGGTTTTGCCTGAACTCTTCCTGAAATGTCTGGCTATTGCTGTTCCTGCTTGCCTGTCTCTGGTGCTATAGGACTGAGGCTGTTGCCCAGTCTGAGTTGTGGCTGCCCTTGGCTCATCTTCTCTCTTGGAGCTGTCCTGTTCTTCTTGTTCCCTGCAGGTAGGAAACTCTCCATGACCTATTTAATTGTATGCATTTTCAGTGTTAATCCATTCTAGATAACTATGAAAAGCAGTATGAATTAAAGTGCTGTAACTGCTAACTGGGTACTAGCAAGGCTCAAGAGTAGCATTATCTCCTCCAAAAAATTATGACTTATTTCCAACAAAGTAGTTTAAAATAGTAATGCATATAGTTTAAAGACTGCATTAAGACAGTTAAAAGGGTTAGCAGTGGAAATGGCTGTGGAAAAAACCCTCTCTATCTGCTGGTGCTTACTTTTAAAGAATAATTTGGATCTGGGTAGGCTCATGTCTGAAATGCAAACATCAATCTTAGCTGCTTTTTCACTTTTTTAAAATTATTATTGATTGTCTTATTTCTATAACTCAGCTAGTGCAGTTATCTGGGCCGTGTGCTTTCTGAATAATAAACAGTGTCATCTCCTTGGCTTTGCAGAATGAGAAGGGAAATGTAGGAACAAGTTCTTCTATGCTTCGGGAGATGGAAGGGTCAGGATCTGCACAGATTTGGGAGCTCTCAAGCTTTACTGTAGCCCCTCTAAGTACTGTGAGGCTGCTCTAAGTTGTCTCCTCAGCCTTCTCTTCTCCAGGCTGAAGAAGCCTTGTTCAGCCTGTCCTTAGATAGGAGGGGCTCTAGTCCCTGGATCACCTTCATGACCTCCTCTGGACTTACTACAACAGACCTATGTCCTTCCTGTGCTGAGGACTCCAGAACTGAACACAGGACTCCAGCTGAGATCTCATGAGAGTGTAGTAGAGGGGGAGAATCCCCTCCCTCATCCTGCTGGTTACACTTCTTTTGATGCAGCCCAGGATACAGTTTTGCAGAAATAAACCATAACAGTCTGCAAGCAGAGCTGTTCTGAAGGAGGGAGATGGGTTCAGAAACTTTACCCCTGACTTTTTTACAAACTTCACATTTTCTGGAAATGAGGATGATAGTCCACAGGCAAAATTTCTGATAACATTTTTCATTGGTTATGCACTGATTTCTTAAAGTTATTCAGAGCAGGCTGGGCAAGCCTTGATGGATTTGAAAGGGGAACTACTAGTATATCTATGTAGTAAATACCCACATTTATTAAAATCCAGCTATGCACAGTGGACTTGGCCATTCCAATAATTTTCCATAAATTGAGAGACTTGCAAATGTAGATAAATTGAGGTAATGAAACAGCAGCTATAGTAAAGAAATTAGATATTCCCTTTCAGAGTTTCTTCCCTTGAACTTTCAGATTTTGCAGTGGTGGCAAATTCCCCCAAATAAGCCATCAAGGGAATATAACTCAAGCAGCATTTATTAAACCCAATGGCAGGACTGGTAAATGGTCGCATATAGACTTTGCTTTTTGCTACCTGTCATTTTAAAGCAACCAAATAAACACATGGTTGCATGCTGTGTATAGGCACTTTGCTTGTGGTAATACAAAAGAAGCAAGCATGATTTAGAATTATAGAATGGTTTGAGTTGGGAGGGACCTTTACAGATCATGTAGTTCAACCCACCTGCAGAGACAGGAACATTTTTAACTAGATCAGGTTGCTCATAGCCCCATCACACCAGTGAAAGTTTCCAGGGATGAGGCTTCCACTGTCTCCCTGGGCAATATGTTCCAGTGCCTCACCACCCTCATTGAAAAAATTTCTTCCTTATATCCAGTCTAAATCCACTGCCATTAGTTTAGAACCACTACTCCTTGTTCTGTCACAACAGGCCTTTCTAAAAAGTCCTGTTCCCATCTTTCCTGTAGGTCTTCTTCAAGTAGTGGAAGGCTGCTATAAGATCTCCCCTGCAGCCTTCTCAGTTTGGCTTGTCATCTCTTTCTGTTGGTAAACTACACATGATTTGGGCAGAACTGTGTGTGTTTCCTGAGATAACTTGCTTTTTGGTTAAAAATTCCTACAAGCACCACCAAAAAATGAAGCCAAACACACATAACACAAAACAAACATGTTTAATTTCCTGAACAGACTTTGATGTTTTATGTATACACGCAGCATGTCACGTGGGTGATTCTTACTCAGTTGGTTCAGGGTGGCTGCAAACTGTGCAAGCAGTCACTGAAGGGCTTAGATGATGATTTATTTTTCTGGAGTCCTCAACACAGGAAGGATATGGATCTGTTACAGCAAGTCCAAAGGAGACCACGAAGATGATCAGAGGGCTGAAGCATCTCACAGGCTGAGAGTTCAGGTTGTTCAGTCTAGAGAAGAAAAGGCTTTGGGGAGACCTTAGACCAGACTTTAAGCACTGAAAGGGGCTCCAGGATAGCTGGGGGAGGGCTCTTTATCATGAAATGCAGGGATAGGATGAGGGGGGAAGGGTTTTAAGCTGAAATGATTGAGATTAAGATTTTTGGAAGAAATATTTTTCTGTGAGGATGGTGAGGCCTTAGCCCAGGTTGCCCAGAGACGTTGTGTGTGCCCCCACCCTCAGAGGTGTTCAAGGCCAGGCTGGATGAAGCTTTGAGCAACCTGATCCAGTGGGAGGTGTCCCCGCCCATGGCAGGGGAGCTGGAAAAGGATGACCCTTAAGGTCTCTCCCAGTCAAAACCATTTTATGATTCTATGAAAATATGAATTGATAAATGGAAGACAGTTGTTAAATAGTATAACTGTCTAGAATTATTATTATATAAATAGTGCATCTTGGGGTAGTAAAAGTCAGGAATGTATTTCAGACAATGTGCTTTGGCTCAAATTCTGATTTCTGGTTGGAGTAAAAATGCAGCCTGGAAAAAACCTATCTGAAAGATTTAATCCAGAATGTTGCACTTGTCATTAAAAGCTTGGCTGCAATACTAACTTAAATTAATTTTTTACTTTGGTAGTTTTTAATAAGGCCTTGATTTTTGCAGTAGAGTCACCATGATGAGTTAGCACTGGCTATGAAGTGGACTTAGTTCTCCTCACAAACACTCTTGGCAGATTTGTGTGAGCTTTAGTAAGTGAACACTGTAGAATAAAAAGTGTCTGAAGACATTCATAGCAGTAGAGTGTCTTGATATATGAAAATCTGTATAATAAAGTTTTCACAACTTTGGGGGTCCCATTCTGTCTTGAATCACTTTGTATCTATTGATGTTCCCTCTGATTCAGTAAGTGATTGGATATTGTTTACTGTACTTTAAATATTTGTCTGCTTCTGGTTAATAAGAGACTATTCATAGTAATTTTTAAGTGTACAATTTGAAATGCTCTATAGAAATGTTTGGAGTAGGGAAGCAAGAGGAGGAAGGAAGTATTTACTTCTGTATAGCTGCCAAAATTCCCTTTTTGGATGTGTGATATGTAAATATAACATAGATAAAAAGAATTTATATAGCTATATGAACACACAAAATATATATATTCCGTATACGTATACAGAATCTGTTTCTCATAGTGAAGCAGACAATTTCATTTACTGACCGCTGTATTTTTAAAAGCAATTATTTTGGCTCTGCTTAAACTCCATACCTTTGTGATAGTGTGTCCTGATATCACCAGTCTAATATGATACCTGGCAAGTTTTCCTTTCCATGTTTTTTTCCTCACTGTCTTGATGTACTGTTCTGGTTGTTAATCTTGTTGAGTCATTTTCTAGTTAATAATGGAAAGGATGTGTCTGATTGTGGAAAATCTGGAAGTGGAGTCTCCAAATGTGAAGTAAAGCTAACACCAATGCACTATTGGCCAGCCTGTCACTTACAATTCCACATTTGAGGCTCAATAGGAAGTGACTGTGCTCAAGTAAGAGTGATCAGAAACTCCTTTTGCTGTCTCCATGGTGGGTTTTATCCTTCTGCCCAGTGCTTGGCCTCCCTTCAGCAGCTGTGAGGGATGGATCCAGATGTTCTCCATAGTTAGTGTCACTGATTTCATTTAGATTACCTGACAGTGAGTAGAGACTTCGCAGGATGGTGTTTTTTAAAAGATGTAAGTGTATATATTTTAAAAAGGCTGCAGTTACAAACCCTTAACAGCTGATAGAGCCCATAAAATGTACAGGATTTTTGTGTGTTAAGCCAATATGACCCTCCACAAATCTCCCGTTTAATATTACTCCTCCCTCCCTTCCAAATAGAAACCCAGAATTCACTGATAGCTTTCAAACCCATTGTTTTGGCTTGGCTTGGTAAATGTCCACATGGAAACCAACATTTTAAGTTCTGCTTCTCCTGTTCTGGTGCCTCGGGATGCCAATGACTGAGCGATCCTTCCCACATTGGTGATGTAATGCTGTTAGGAGTTGGTGATGTGTGCCTTTACTTGATGCTTTCTTCTGTTTTAAGCCATTTTTTTCTAATATCTGTAACTGGCAGAGTGAAAGGTGGACTCTGCTTCCAGGTGGGTGACAGCCAATCTGGGAGTGGTGTCCACCTTTCCCCTGTATGCAAGATTGTCTCCCGAGGATTACAGCTCTGACTGCCCCACATGAAGCTGCTTTCCAAATTGTAAAATTGCTTGTTTACAAATTCCCAGCTATCTTCAAAGCCTCTATTAATAGGCAGAGATATTTTGCAAGTAGAAGAGGGAATTTTTTTGCTGCTGGTCTTGAACAATAACTATGATTTTATTTAAATTATTTTGCTTTCCCCTTCCTTCTCTGACTTCTCTCCCATGCTTTGCTTGGACTGCACTTGCTTTCTCGCTGGTTATAAAACCCAACCAATATTGCAATCAAAATCAACACTAGAAAAGCGTGTCATGGCAGCTACACCACTAAATAAAACAAAACCCTTAATATTTTATGGCTTTAGTCAAAGTTTAGGGTTGAAATGTCTGCCTTGTAGGACATTAAGCTCTTCAAGGGTACAGACTTTTCTGAAGGGAAAAAGATTATGACTTTCTTCTTGATTAAAAATGCATTGTTACAGCCTTGGAAACTACTCTTTAATTAAAAAGTAAATCATATGATATTCTCACCATGATGAACTGATAATATTGGAAATTATTTAGTTACCTTATATGTCAATAAAATGGCATAGTATTGGTGAATGGGAAATCAAATGTAACCTTAAAATTCTATCTTAGTGACAGGCTGTTTAATGTCTGTAAGTATAGGCATTACTTTTATGTCTGTTGTGGCTTAATTATTTTACTATCTTGAATGTCATATAGAAAGAAAAAAATTCTGGCACATTTTAAATATTATTCTATAATGAAATTTGATTGTGCCATTAAATCTTCAGGAGCTGTTAACTGCTTTTACAGTAACAGAATTTACATTTGGACATACTGTAGCTCTTAGCTCAAGTACAGGACATTCAGGGGTTAGTCTGAACTGCATAATAAAATAAAGATATTTGCCTCTTTTTCACAGTATTGGGTATTGTCCAGCTTCCAAATGAGGTGACAGTGCTGAGCTGTGCCATTGTAATTCATACGGGTTTGGTAGGACTGCTGGTCTTTCACCAGCTGCTCATTCCAAAGCAATTTTTGCTGCTTCTCCAAAGGAATGAAGGAATTAAGAACCCTAACTGAATGTGGAGTTAAACTACCTGCTACCGAAATAGAGTGAGGATGTGGAATTTATTAAGCTAAGTGAGGCTTCAGAATTGGGGGTATTTTCAGTGCAAATGATGCATATTAGGGAAGAGGACTCAATCTGACATAGTAGGAGGTTTGAATAATAAGAATCCAGATAAAAAAGTCCCCAGAGCACTATGGATTGTATTTAAATATAACTGTGTCCCTAACACATTTTTTAAATAACTACCTCTTGTAGTAATTATCAAAATGACAAAGTTTCTGTATGTAAAAAAGTATTTTCTTATACCTTCCCTTCTATGTTCTGTTATGCAGTCATTGTAATCAAAACTCTGAGATTACAGGTAGTTTTGGCAGTAACAGTTAAGTCCTAAACCCTGTATCCTACTTCACTGCAGAATGAACAACAAAGTAAAACCTGGTCTAGGAGAGACAAATCTTTCCATAATTATCAAATACAAGAGGCATAAAATACTGGGCCCAATAAATTGCTTTTTGTTTCAACTTTCTCTTTATTCACACTTGCCCCAGTTTGGTATCTGTTCTTTAGTGTGAATTTTCATTAGAGGTGCTAAGAGATTTCTACAGGAGTAAATGGTAACTTTTAGTGTGTTTCAAGCTCAAACCAATTGCTGAGTTTGATCAAAATAATCCCTCTCAGATGCTTATTGTGGTTTACAACAGGTGAAGTTAAGAATTTCTGATCCCTAATCTGAGAGTTTTTGTTATTTCACCAGTAGCAAGCCCACTGAAACATACTCAGGAGCAGAAAACTGGGCTTGCAGATAGCAATATCAGATGCAATGTTGTGCCTGTATGAATTTATGAAGCTAAAATCAAGGAATGTATTTCAACTGGAGTTCTGTCATCTAAACAGGATTTTTTTTCCTGATTGAAGAAAATTGCTTTCTTTTGTTTTTGTTTTAGTTTTCTTTTTACTATTTTCTTTTAACAGCAGAGTAAGAAGAAGGTGTGTACCTGATGCAAGAACAGTAGTGCTATAGTAAAAGGCTGCTGGAGCTGCACAACATTTTAATAAAACTGTGTTCCTGTCCTAGGGATATTTGAAGTAGAATCTTGGTCACAGTGGCCCTAGGAAAAAGCAAAAGTTGGATGCAATTAAGCTTTTCCCCATTTAATAGAATTATTACCATGCTTTTACTGCAGCTTAATCTTCAGTCATCTTTGGTGACTGTTCAGTCTATGATCTGCTGGAGGGTCGGGAGGCTCTGCAAAGAGATCTAAACAGGCTGGACTGCTGGGCAGAGACCAACAGCATGAGGTTTAACAAGGCCAAATACCGAGTCCTGCACTTGGGGCACAACAACCCTAAGCAGTGCTACAGACTGGAAAGGCACTCATCTATGTGCAGGGGTAAGAGTTTCCCTGAGAACAGAAAGGATGGAGAAGCAGGAAGCTGGATGGTTTCATTCTGTGTCATTTAAGAGGAAGCATTCCCTGCCAGTGGTACTGAATCTGTACCATAAGTCACATGTTGGGCAATGATCCCAGAAATACCATCCAAAGCCAGGACCAATTTTATTGTTTTCCAATTTATCTGAACCCAGTGCTCTCTTCTCCAGTGTCCCCAGTGTCCTAGCTGGGCAATGAGTTTCTCCCCTGTGCCTTCTAAACAGTTTTGAAAGCCAGTATCTCAGTTCCTGCTTTGGATACTGAATAACTGAAAACGTAAAGGATATTGAACTTTAGTGATCTGTCATCTTTTGTATAATTCCAGTAGATAACCTGTATGATCTAAATGACATTAAAGTATACTTTTTTTTATATTGATAAAAGGAATCTCAGCATTGGTTTACATGTGTGTTACACATTCAGGTGCTTTGAATGTTTTATAGATTAAGAACAGCTGAATTAAGCTCAGTTGGGAGTGATAAGTTTTCTGTTTCATAGCTATGTGTCAGCAAATAGAGTAAAAACCCAAAATTATTTCAGTACAAGCAAGATTCTGACTCTGTGTATTAACATGATAGTTAGGTAGTGGTGGTAACCGCTCTAGTTGATATCACATAGGCAGCTCTGTTTTGCTTTGTTGCTTTCTGCTAGCTATAACATTCTGACCTTTTAAACTTAAAGGCTGAAATTTTCCAAGTGTCATACCAATTCACTTAAGCTTATTCACAATTTAAATAGGAAAAGAGTTACCAACAGTTTTGGAGAAAGGCTCCTGACAGATGTTTATTACATCACACACGTGCATCAGTATCTGCCTTGTTTATCTCTCTGTCTGCAATCATAGAATCATAGAATCATAGAATAACCAGGTTGGAAGAGACCCACCGGATCATCAAGTCCAACCATTCCTATCAAACACTAAACCATGCCCCTCAGCACCTTGACCACCCGTGCCTTAAACACCTCCAGGGAAGGTGAATCAACCACCTCCCTGGGAGCCTGTTCTAGTGCCCAATGACCCTTTCTGTGAAAAATTTTTTCCTTATGTCGAGCCTAAATCTCCCCTGGCGGAGCTTGTGACCATTCCCTCTCGTCCTGTCCCCTGTCACTTGGGAGAAGAGGCCAGCACCCTCCCCTCTACAACCTCCCCTCAGGTAGATATAGAGAGCAATGAGGTCTCCTCTCAGCCTCCTCTTCTCCAGGCTAAACAACCCCAGCTCTCTCAGTTGCTCCTCATAAGGCCTGTTCTCCAGCCCCTTCACCAGCTTTGTTGCTCTTCTCTGGACTCGCTCCAGAGCCACAACATCCTTCTTGTGGTGAGGGGCCCAGAACTGAACACAGGATTCGAGGTTTGGTCTCACCAGTGCCAAGTACAGAGGGAGAATAACCTCCCTGGACCTGCTGGTCAAGCCATTTCTGATACAAGCCAAGATGCCATTGGCCTTCTTGGCCACCTGAGCACACTGCAGGCTCATGTTCAGTTGCTATCGACCAACACCCCCAGGACCCTCACCTCCAGGCAGCTTTCTAGACAGACTTCTCCTAGTCTATAGCACTGCACAGGGTTGTTGTGCCCCAGGTGCAGGACCTTGCATTTGGCCTTGTAAAACCTCATGCCACTGGACTCTGTCCAGCAGTCCAGCCTGTTCAGATCCCTTTGCAGAGCCTCCCGACCCTCCAGCAGATCCACACTTCCACCCAGCTTAGTGTCGTCCACAAACTTGCTAAGGGAGCACTCGATGCTTTCATCCAGGTCATTGATAAAGACATTGACCAGGGCTGGACCCAGCACTGAGCCCTGGGGAACCCCACTTGTAACTGGCCTCCAGCTGGATTTAACACCATTTCCCACCACTCTCTGGGCCTGGCCATCCAACCAGTTTTCCACCCAGGAGAGTGTGCGCCTGTCCAGGCCAGAGGCCGACAGTTTCCTAAGCAGAATTCTGTGAGAAACTGTGTCAATTAAGAAACTGTGTCAAAGGCTTTACTGAGGGCCAAAAAGACCACATCCACAGCCTTTCCCTCGTCCAGCAGCCGAGTCACTTTATCACAGAAGGTGACCAGGTTAGTTTGGCAAGACTTGCCTTTCATGAACCTGTGTTGACTGGGCCTGATCACCCGGCTCTCTTGCATGTGCTTCATGATAGCACTCCAGATCACCTGTTCCATGACTTTCCCTGGCACTGAGGTCACACTGACAGGCCTGTAGTTCCCTGGATCCTCCCTGTGACCGTTCTTGTAGATGGACCCAACATCAGCCAGCCTCCAGTCCAGTGGAACTTCCCCAGTCTTCCAGGACTGTTGGAAGATGATGGAAAGGGGTTTGGCCAGCACACCCACCAGCTCCTTCAATACCTTTGGGTGAATCCCATCCAGCCCCATAGACTTGTGTGTGTCTAGTCGGGCTAGCAGAGCTCTGACCACCTCCTCTTGGACCATGGGAGTCTCATTTTGCTTCTCTAGCTCCAGGGTTTGTATGGAAAGGGAACAACTTTCTTTACAATTAAAGACTGAGGCAAAGAAGGCATGAAGTACCTCAGCCTTTTCCTCATCCCCTGTCACTGTTGTTCCTTCTGCATCCAACAGGGACTGTATGGTCTCCCTAGTCCTCCTTTTATTATTTATATATTTATGGAAAGATTTTTTGTTATCTTTCACTGACTTTGCCAATCTGATTTCTAGATGAGCCTTTGCCCTTCTGATTTTTTCTCTACACAATCTCACTTCCCTCCTGTAGTCCACCCAAGAGGCCTGTCCCCTCTTCCAGAGCCCATAAACATTCCTCTTCCTCTTGTTATCACTCAAGATCTCCCTGTTCAACCAAGCTATTTTTTGCCCCAGTGGCTTTTTTTTTCGGAACATGGGGATGGCTTTCTCCTGAGCTGCTAGGATCTCCTTTTTGAAGAGCTCCCAGCCCTCATGGGCTCCCTTGCCCTTAAGCACTGACTCCCATGAGACTTTGCCAACCAGCCTTCTGAAGAGTTCAAAGTCTGCCCTCTGGAAATTTAATGCTACTGTCCTGCTAACCACCCTGTTCACTTCGTCTAGAACAGAAAATCCTATCATCTCATGATCGCTTAGTCCTAGGCGTCCTCCTACTGCCACACCCCCCACAAGGCCTTCTCTGTTCACAAGCAGCAGGTCCAGGAGGGCACCTTCCCTTGTCGGTTCATTCACCAGCTGTGCGAGGAAGTGTCTTCCACGCACTCCAGGAACCTCCCAGACTGCTTCCTTTCTGCTCTATTGTACTTCCAGCAGATATTGAGAAGATTGAAGTCTCCCGCAAGAATGAGAGGCATTGATCTAGAGATTAACCCCAGCTGTTTATAGAAGAGCTCGTCAGCTGCTTCTCCTTGGCTGGGTGGCCTGTAACAGACTCCCATCAGAAAATCTACCTTCTTATGGGCCCCTCTGATTTTAACCCACAGGCACTCAACCTCCTCATTGCCACAATCCATCTCAACAGTGACCAAGTCCTCCCTTACAAAGAGAGCTACCCCGCCTCCTCTCCTTCCCTTCTTATCCCTCCTGAAGAGTTTGTACCCGTCCATATCTGCACTCCAGTTATATGAGTCATCCCACCACGTTTCCTTGATGGCAACGACATCATAGGCTCCTTGCCCTACAACAGCTTCCAGCTCTTCCTTCTTATTCCCCATGCTGCATGCATTGGTGTAAATGCACTTCAGTTTCACTGCTGAGCCTTCAGCCCTCTTAGAGGGAACAGAGTCCATTCCCAATAGCCTAGTAACTGGAGTAGCTTGTACCAGAGCACCTGTATCTCCCTTATCACCCCCAGGTGTGTTCTCCCCCACTTTCTGTGTGGTGATGTACTGGTGGTCCTCTCCAGCACACCCTCGCTGAGTCATCAGTGCCCCACGTCCAGGCTCGCTCCTGTCTAGCCTGGTCTCAATCCCCTCCCCCTTCACATCTAGTTTAAAGCTCGATTTATGAGCTTAGCTAGGTTTTTAGCAAGGGCTTTAGCCCCGCTAGGAGACCCACGTGTCCAGTCCTTAGCAATAGAGTTTGGGGGTGTGTGAGCCACCCCATGATCAAAGAAGCCAAAGCCCCTTTCCTCACACCAGGCTCAGAGCCAGGCATTAATCGAGTTCTTCTTCCTGACTTCCAGCTCCTCTCTATTTACCCTTAGGATGGAGCAGAATACTATCTGAGCCCCAGAGCCCTCCACTGTTTTCCCAATGGCCCTGAAGTCTTTCTTGATGGCTTTGGTCTTTCTGCTTACTAAATCATCATTACCAGTTTGGACTGCTATCAGAGGATAGTAGTCTGTCTCGTGGACCAGGGAAGGAAGTTTTCTAGCTACCTCCTTCACTGATGCCCCCAGTAAGCAGCAGAACTCTCTGTGGAGCGGGTCCAGTCTGCAAATGGGTCCTTCCATTTCTTTTAGGAGGGAGTCCTCTACAACAATCACTGCCATGCTGATGTTCTAAGATTGTAGGTATTTTTGGTTTGTGATACTTTTGTGTGGGTATGTGCCTTTGACTGTCCTGGTGAAGATTTTTAAATAAGACTGAGACACTAAAAATGCTGTTTGAGTATGCCCTGCATAAATTCTTCTGAGGTTTTATATGATTATTAGGAGGTAATGTGGGATTTACTATAATTTACTAAGGAAACTTTGGCCTTTTTATTATCATGGCTTGCAGTGGTGTGCGGTCCATCCCAGGAGATAGAGATACATTCAGGAATGCTCAGAATATTGTGAAGTATGCAAGAAGAGGGAGGCACTAAGAAATCTAAAAGGCCCATAGCTTCATTAGGGCATATGCTGTGCTGCAGTCTTGTGTCAGGTGATGGTGGAGGGATGCTGGTGTATTCTCACAATGTCTTTGTTGTTGACCTAATATGAATTATGGATCAAAGATGCTAATCCCCCAGGATCGGCACATCTGGCTTCACCATGCCTTTGGGACAGTAGACTACCAGTTCCAAGGAATGGATCTGAGGAGTTCCTGGGGAAGATATAGGTCCCTCCCTTGTTGGTGAACAGCATTATGTGAATGGAAGCCAACAGCTACTTTTGCTGAGGGAATGTGTGACCTCAAAATTGTTTTGGAAATAATAAGATTATAGCCTTCTGAAAGGAAGGATATAATATCATCATTTTCAGAGAACAAGCACAGTTTGTTCTTATATTCTTCTGAAAGGAAACAAACTGTGTTTGTTCTCTGAAAATGATGACTATTCTCTGGCATCTGTGTAGAATATTATACTTCTATTTATAACGAATAAGGAAAACTAAAACTTGTATTAACCCTGCCAAAAAGACCATGTCTCTTCTGGCTTCTTTTTATGTAGGTTCTTTGGAAAAGTAGCAAATATCATATTGTGCTTTTTGCACTTGATTTTCCTGAAGAACCTGCTTAGCCATTCTATTTCAGAAATGAATCTACTTGTAAATTCTCCAGGAATTCATTCTTTACCTAAAATTTTATTTTGCAAGCCTCTATGCTGTTCTTTTGCCTGTCCATCTTATTATCACTTATAAATAAGGAAACAACAGTATTATTTGCCCATCACCCTGGGATTTCGCTTCCCAAATACTTGGTATTTTTCCTAAAATAATTTGGTGCTCCCATCCATTTCCAGTATTGCATAAACCTATGCAGTGATCATAACTTGGTATTGATCTGCTTGTTATGTTGGTAAATTTACTGCAGAATTTACAGTCTTGTGGCTGTGTTTGGTATGCTTCCTTGTTTTTTAACAAGATGTTTTTATCAAATCCTATCACTCATTCAGAGTGTGAATTGGTGAGTTTAGGTACTAATGATGAAGTGCTTGATTTGATCTCATCATCTGAATATTCACAGCTTTTTAATGCCTGGAATTGTTGACACTCGTCAGTAGTGGCAGTGGTTACTTACAGTTAAGGATGCAGCCAATTCTGCCTTAAAATTGATTCCTACACAGGTACAGCTAAAGTAATCCCCCTAAAACTATTGGATTTGCTGTTACTTGCAAAGAGACCCGGTGTGATTTTAGAGTGAATTATGTGTGCACAATATTCTTCATGCAGAAACTTTTCATATGATGGATGCAAATCTTATGGCAGCAATAGTTATTGAAGAGTGAAGACAGATTCTTATGTAAAGCATAAATCTTGTGTTTTAAATGCTGAGTAGCTTTCTCTGTGGTTTGTTTGTGGCATTTTTGTTTTACCAGCTAAAAATGTAAGCTATTACATAAATATTTGTTCAGGCTTAGTTGCAAAGTGACAGAGCAGTGTTTCCTGTACAGCATTTTACTGATGGAACAATTTGATTGAAGTCTATAGGGATGCTGTGACAATGAAAGGAATTATTTCAATGCTAGTATCATGTCCAATGGGATTTTGAGTACTTATTGTGTTTTCAGCCACAACTGTATAACACAGCATGCACATAATGGTTAACTACAGATACAATTTGTTTCAGTTTGTGTATTCTCAATGTTTTTATCTACCCTTTTGTAAGATATTCAGGAATGTGCAAAAATTCCAGGTTCTTTTTTTCTTTTTGAGCAAATCCAGAAGGCTGGTAAATCCATGTCTGTTTCAATGTAATGAGTAAAAGTTTAATCTCCTAATACGAACTTTCTGCTTCAGTTGCCACTTTCACGTTGAGGTCTCCCATACACAGTGAATCAGTGTCTGAAATTTAAAACTGAAACATCCCTCTGGGAAACATAAAGAGAATAAATGAAACATCTTGTTATTGCTCTGTACAGAGTCTATATGTGAATGGCTGTAGATAACTCTTTTTAGCTGTTCCCTTGAAAAGGGCTTCATAAAAGTAGATACTGCAAAACAGGGGAAAGGTTTATCTTTTCTGGAGTGAAGCTGGGCTACAGGATTCTTGCATTTCAGTTCTTTGCCTAGTTCTACTACGAATTACTGGCTGATTTTGATCAAAGAATTGCAGCTGTATTTAATTTGATATAAATAGTTGGGACTGTTACATGAATATAATAATTTGACAGTTGAACTGTGACAATCTCTGCTTGAAGAAGTTGGAAATTACAGAGTGAAAGACTTTATATAATTTCAAAGGGCAAGAATGGTGATTATTACTAGACCTTTTCATTGTAAACATGAGAGAGGTGTGAGTGCCTGATGATACAAAATGATTAATGGGCAGCTGTAATTATGTGGTTGCTGATATGTATGAGGTTTATGGTAATACCTCAAAACTACCATACCAAGTAACTCGCAGACATGGACTCAACTCTGTCTACATCTTCTTAATTATTCATTTCATTTTAAAAAATATATATTTCTGCAAAAGTGTATTTAAATATCTCTATTTTCTGATTAATGTTGTAACATGGCTGTTTAGTCAGCTGCAGAGAGTAAATCAAAAGAAGCACTGACTGCACAGAATTTGAAATAAAATATTAAAAAAAAAAATCAGTGTTTCAGTGTGTAATTTATCATATAATCATTGAGTAGTTTGGGTTGGAAGGGACCTTAAAGATCATCCAGTTCCACCCCTCCTGTCATGGGCAGGAACATCCCACTGGATCAGGTTGCTCAAAGCCTCATCCAGCCTGGCTTTGAACACTTCCAGTTGTGACAAGTTATCTTTTGGTGATCTGGCCTGCCAACATGACAAATACAGCTCTGAGTCAAGTTGTTCACTTCTTTTTGGGATTATCCAGGGATGAATAACCTAGGGAAAAAAATGCATATGAAGGAATGGTAGTACCCAAAGCTCTCTAGGCCACAAAACAGGTACGAGGGTTCCTTACAAGTATACTTCCAATTTATGAGTGTATAAATTATCTGAGAGGCTGAGTTGAGTCCATGCACTCTGAATTCTTCTTGTGCAACATTCAGTTTTATGATCAACTGTCTTTCATATTTCAAAGTAGGCAGTAAGATATGAGAAGTTTTTTATGTGTAATCCAAACTTTTCTATCTGGCTTACTGCTTTTGTAATAGTTGCATCTTTCTTGGGGTAGTTTGGCTGGGAATTGCTAACAATGTCAAGATAAACTAGATCTAGGTAGTCTTGCAGCAATTATGAAAGTCTTTTATGACAGTGGACATGTTTTTTTTTTCCCACAGGCAAATCCATCTTTAATACACAAGATTATTTACAGCATCTGTGGTGCTTCTTCTGGATTCTACTCACAAAATCAAATGGTGGGAAAGCACCCACAAAGCAGCCTTTGAATAAACTGCTCATTCCACCCTTCACAGTTCTCCTGTTTTGATGGAAAGCACGATGGATGGAAGAAAATAATCACCTCTTTGCTAGCTGAGAAGGAGACTCTAACCTTGGAGTCTCAGGAGAGGTTTTTGAGTCAACCCTGTTATTTATCCTTGTAAGGCTGTAACAGCAGCAAGGAGCACTGCTCCATTCATCCTGCAGTTTTAACATGGTTGCTATCAAGGGACCTGCAAATACTTGAGACAAAACTGACCTTTGGCTTGGAAAAGCCCTGGGACTCTGGACTTTCTTGATTGTGGAAAAAATGTAGACAAAAAGTCAGCATAGGTTTGATATATTGGTCTGTCACTCCAGCCTTTCAGAGATCACCTTGGAGAAAAAAAAAAAACATTCCAACAAATCATCTGCTCTGGAAGAAGCAAGTACAAAAGCTCTGCAAGCAGAAAACTATTACATATTTTTTTTCTTAAAACTAGCACTTTATGATGTAAAACTTGCAGTGATCTCAAGTAGAAGCAACCAAATGCAAGAGAATGCCGTGAGACAGCTTCTGGACCTGCCCAATGTGAATTCCCTTCCTGACGACTCTTGTGGAATCTATGTTTCCTTCAGTCTTATTCCTTGCTGCTTCAGGAAACGCTGTTTCAGAGACAGGTAAGCTTGGTTTTCATTACTAATGGTCTGTAGCACTCCTTTAGAACCAAAGTGTAGTTAGCAGTGAGGGTGTTTTTGTTTTCCCCTTGGTATTTGGAGTTACATCTTTATAAAAATTGTGGTTAGTCTGCAAGTTTTCAGAAGTCTATGGGTGTCCAGATTGATGCTTCCTTGAGATGTGTTATAGCAAAGCCAAATAATCACAAACAACATGCACTGAATGTGTAGGCTATTTCCACTCCGAGAATTAAAAATCTTTGGCATTCATTTATAGTAGACACTGCAGTGTAACTACCTGGTGGGGTTGCTGTAAGATCTGATTAATGGTACAGATTTTCAGGCCAGAATTTGTTACTTCTGTATCTTGCCTGTTGTTTTGTGGTTGAAATGTTTCACAGGCCGTAAAGCTGTCCCTTCTGCCAGCTGCGACTTTTGAAAAATCATTGCTTGCCGGAGCCTTGACTCTGCTCTTGCTGAAGGATGTCTCCCATATTTCAGATCTGTTTAGATGCTGCAGATCCATTGAAAATATTTGCTCTATAATGAGGACTCTGTTAAAACTTGGATGTATCTGGATTTTTTTATCTGTTTGGTATTAGCCTCAACGAAAATCAAATAGAGTACCTAAGCAAAACACTGGCAAAATGTACTTGGTGGCATTCTGATAGCTTGGCTAATCAAGAATATTCCTTTGATAGATATGTATATGCAGATGTTTGGAAGACTAAACGATGAGATGGAAATGGTCTTCCTGTTCCCTCCTTTCCAAGAAGAGATACCAATTGGGCCAATGTACTTCTTATATCATTAAACATGATACTCTGGGCTTCGGTGAGAAGGATGCTCCATTTAAAGTATTGTGTCATAGAAAAAGATTAACTTCTCAGAGGCAGAAAGCAAAGCTTCCTGAAAGAACTGTGATGTTTATCCAATTCCATGATTTCAAGTTTTTGATGTCTGCTGAAAGGTAATGTTTCCTCAGAAGCAAAAGGAAGGGACTTTTTTTCACCGATTGTAAAGAAGTTGTGACATTCCTTAGATACCTAATGGTTTCTCAGAAATTCCAGCATTCTCTTTTATGCTGTTATATGCCTGAACTGAAAAAAAACTTTGTTCCCTATACCAATTATCTTTTTAGGCTTGATCAGTTGCATACCATGAGATCTTGATTCCTAGGAATACATTTAGCTTTGCTATGCTCTGTCTGTACAAAATTTTCAGCTTAGTCTTTCTGCATTTTAATTGTCTTTTGCCTGAATTAATGGATTTTGAAGTGGCATAGCTGATATCTGTGCAATTAAAACAGTTAAGTACAAAGGAACTGCTCTTACAGAAAGCATTAGAGTAAGCCAAGAACTAAGGCTGGTATTTTACTCTTGTAGTAATGGAATAGCGATGCTGTTTCATTGTAGATTTGATAGTAATTACTTACATTGGCGAATAGGGAAATGGGGCAAAATGTTCTGCTCCAGGCTTTTACTGTAACTTGTTTGAGGCTGAGCAAAATAACTAATGTTTCTCTTTCATGAAAAGGAATGCAGATAATGTGATGAAATGTCACTGAGGAATAAGGTTTTGACAAGATCTTGTCTGTAAGGAAACCAGCAGAAATCAGGGTAGGAGGCTCCCCAGAGGGCCAACCAGCATAGATTTGCTGACTTCTGAAGGCAAGAAGCTGTGCAGGAAGCATGACGGTCTGGCCCTGGCCTGCTGAAATACATTTTAAAAAGTATTTTCCCTATTTTCTTTCACGAGAAAGCAATTCTTCTATGGAAATTTCTATTGTCTTGATGTCAGAAAGTAATTTTTAGTAATGCTGGTATTTGGTTCTCCATCGAGTCTGTCGTAATGAACAGGTAAGGCTTGTATGTTCCTCCAGGCAAAACCTAATGAGTGGAAGAGTAACATGAGCTAGAGTCTTGCTCCTTAGCAAGGCATGTTGTTTCTCTGTCATTGGGAAGGGATGCTGTGTGGAACCGCAGATTGAGAGATGGAGCAAGTAGTGCTTTTTAATATAGAAGTAGAGAAGCTCCATTAAGAACTCTTTGCAGAGCTCACTGGTGTTGGTGTGAATTTCTATGGCTCTGCTAATGCTGGTGCCTGAACTTCAATGCACTACTTTGTGGCTACAGTGGATCACTGCTAATACCGAAGTCAGACTGGAAGATTTCAAATCTTTTTGCTGTGGCAGAGCACAGAAGACAGTGCTGTAACCACTAAGTACTTTACATTGTGTCTACTGTCACAGTGTTTGAACCCTGCATGTGTTTATGTATGTACCCCACAATGGCCTTCACAAACAAGTGTTACAGATGCTGGTTGCCCTAACAAAAGGAACAAAGTACTGCTATAGATCAGATACTGTCTAAAAGTGGGTGAATACTGGTCTCTTCTTCCAAGTAACAAGTGATAGGATAAGACAAAATGGCCTCAAATTTCATCAGGAGAGGTTTAGACTGGATATCAGGAAAAATTTCTTTACTGAAAGAGTGGTGAAACATTGGAACAGGCAGCCCAGGGAAGTGGTGAAGTCTCCATCCCTAGAGATGTTTTAAAAAAAATGTGTAGATGTGGCACCTGAGGACATGTTTTAATAGGCAAGGTGGTGTTTGGCTGACTGTTGGACTGGATGGTCGTAGAGGTATTTTCCAACCTCAATGATTCTACGATTCTATTCTAAAACCTTGGTAATAAGGAAAATGTAAATAGCTTATTCAAGGCCAATATTGTGTATCAGCTAAGCTATGTATCAGTGGAGCTTTACACTTGATATTTTTCCAAAGTATGAGTATAATTGAAGAAATGGATGATAATGCATGATAACCTGACCTAATCAAAGCCAAGAGGAGACTGAGCAATTCAATTATAAACTCAAGCTAAGTGATGAGACAACACAATACTTAATCAAATTGAGAAAAGTCAAAGTGGTAAAGGTAGTAGTTTTTAGAATGGTTATATTTTCAAATGGTTATGGTGGTTGTTTATTTGTTTTTATTTTTTAACTTGGAGTGATTGCATCATTCCAATGGTTGAGAACTTCATAAAATCGCAGAAAGGTTTGGGCCAGAAGGGACTTTAAAAATCATCCAGTTCCAACTAACGTGCCAAGGGCAGAGGTACCAGACAAAGCAGATGAAAGATAAGTATAGACAAAGAATAGAAGGGTGAACAAAGGAAATTTCCCAGTAATGTAATCTTTCAGTTTATCCTTAGGAAATGCAATGCTCACGTGGTCTCAAGAGCATGTAATGGCATAGCGGGAAGGGGGAAACTCATGAAAGCCAGGAAAGTTGAAGAAAAACAATGATAAATATACCACTCCCAAACACCCAAGGAACACCCAAGGAACAACCTTTAAGAAATACTCTGTATACAACTTGTAATGCTAACAGTCATGCTGTAACTTAATACTATAATAAAGGAGAGAGAAGAGTGAATGCTTTCATGCTTCATGTTTAAGACAACTGCCTGGATTTTAGACAAAATATTCCTTGAATAAGTTATTCCTAATTATCTACTGCAAGGTTTCTGAAGGGAAATAGTCTTTCAGAAGACATGGAAGGTTTGTGCCATACTCATATTGTGCTGCCCTGACTAGTTACAGCATGGTCATTAAACAAAGTGCAATTTATCAGGGTCTCTGACTCCAAATGTCATGGAACAACTTTCTGTCTTTCCTCTTCTCTGAAGCATTTCATGTTGCCTCTAGGTGTATCACCCCTGAGAGGTTATAGAAACTCTTGTGATCCTTGTTTTGTTTCCTTTGATCTCTGCTAACAAAGTACAATTTGTTCTGAACAACTGGAGGAAACAGAAGCTGATAATTTTCTCAACCTTATTTTTGTGCAATCCTATACGCTGTCTTTGGTTTGTGGAAATAAGCCTAGAATTGCTTTTAAGTTGATACCTCAAGAACTGTTTTGAAACTTGAGTTATTTCTAATTAAAATGAAATATGAATCCATGTGAGGTTTTTGATAATTTCAGCTCTTTGTTGCAAGAGCAACTTCACACAAGTGAAGTTGTTTTATCTCTGGGACTAGCTTCTATTGTACCATTTTATATTACAGTTGCTAAATTCATCCCACACAGACTCATTGACTTAAGTGGGAATTTTCCTTGAGAAAGGAATTAAATAGTCTTCAGAATTGGCTCCCCCATGAATTCAGAATATTTGATGTGGGCTCGAGTTATGCTGCATGCTGTCAGTTTTCCACCTGTTAAAATTCTTGGAGCAGGCACAATGAAATTTCTTCAAGCTCGACAGGGAAAGTTATATGGAGTTTGGATTCTCCTCAGAAGTCTAGGAATTTGGTTGGACTTTGTGAAGGCTGTGCTGAGGTTCCCTTACAGGAAAGGGATTTTCTGTACTAGGCTTCATATTTTACCCCTTCAATTCTGCATTACTCTGGCATTTAAATAAATAGAAATAATTTTGTTTCAATTATGAGTAAATAATAAAAGTGAGAGCATAACAAAAAAAAAAAAAAACAACTGACCCCAAGACAGCTCAAAGTCATAGAATCATTAGGGCTGGAAAAGACCTCTAGGATGGAGTCTAAATGCCGAACACCACTACTAAACTATGTCCCCAAGTGCCTCCTCTACATGTTTTTTGAACCCCTCCAGGGATGCAAAAAAGCCAGTGCTTATACTTAATCAAGGCCATCCTCAAGCTGGTTGAAAAGAAGGCCACACCTGCAAGGAGCTGGGTGAATAGGGCAGGTGACTGTAAACAGACCAACAGAATATTCCATCCCGTATATGTTATCTCAGGAGAAACTTGAGAGATCATAAGGGTCTTGCTCTTTTCTGTGATAGCCAATGTCCGGTGAGGACCTTGTTTGTCTGGTTGTTCCAGAATCTAGTTCTGTGAATTCAGCTCCCTCCTTGCGTTGGACCCATTCCCTTATGTTTGCTTTGCAGTGCTTGTGGTGACATATATTCACTGAGGGGTGGAGGTGCGATCTCATATCATAGAATCATAGAATAGTTTGGGTTGGAAGAGACCTTAAAGATCATCTAGTTCCAACGCCCCTGCCATGGGCAGGGACATGTCCCTCTAGATCAGGCTGCCCAAGGCCCCATCCAACCTGGCCTTGGACACCTCGAGGGATGGGGCATCCACGACTTCTGAAATATATATTTATATATATATTATTATTTTATAATTATTTTAATTATTATTGTTTTTATAATTTCATTTTAACTGTAATTTTAGTTTCCAACCTGTAAGTCTTGTCCCTCTCTTTTCCTTCGCCCCTTTCCCTGTTGGGGGGAGGGAGGGTAGAGGTGAAAAGGAATTTTCGAAACTTAATTGCATGGTTTTAGCTGCCCAGACTTGGCCATGTGGGGCTATACAGTGACAACACATTAAGCTGCTATAAACTCCAGTATGAGTTTGTTCAAGTGATGTTGTATATAAGTTGCAAACCTCGGTGTTGACATATTGTGTCTGACACAATTGTGAGTAGAAATATTTCATTGTAGTAGGTAGGGCACTGGAGATAGTGCATCACAAAAATGCCTTTACTGTTACAGAACATGGGATGAGGTGGTGCTTGCAAACAAGTGGGGAAAATATGGAGCTACGGTGATAGTCCCCAAAATAGATATTTTAGGATAGATTGAATTTTTTCCTCTTCCTTTGTTGTATAGTCTGATATAATTTATAGAATTACAGAGTCCTTTTCCAACCTTAATGATTCTAAGATCAAGTCCAACTGTCAGCCCCACACCACAGTGCCTACTAAACTCCTGTGTAGATGCTGGGAACACATATTGCCATCATGGGAGCTAACATTTCGGATGAAGCCACATATTCTCAGCAGCTGGCACATAATGAGAAATACTAAATATTTTGGAAGCTTTCAGTTAGCAATTCTGCAGGGCACTTTCTGGTCTTTTGTGATAATTCTTGCCCAGGAACTTACTGTCTATAAGTGATATTTCTCATGATAGAGAAAAGATTGAAGACAAAGATGAAATATCATCTGTCACGCCTTGTATTGAGCTTGCTGTTTCCAAATATTGTAGAGTGACATCACAATTTCTTAATGAATAACATTATTGCTTAGGGCCAGCCCAAGTCCTAAATGCAATTAATTGATTCTGGAGAGAAATACCAAATTCAGCATGACTTGAGGATGTGTATATGTAGAAAATGGATTGCTGATATTTATCAAGGAAGGTTGTTTTTTTAACCCACTTAAAGTTATCTTTACTGTTATTCTATAAATCTGCTTCAAGGAAGATATTTATGTGACAGATTCATGATGAATTTGCTCCAAGTAGGTCCACTTTCTGACTGAACATGAACTAGGAAAGAATTGTTCCTTTGCTTAGTTGATCATATATGTTCATTGCCTGACAGAGAAAGCAAGAGAGGTTATCTGAGCCTTGGAGCAGAGCAGAAGTCTTGTTTGTAATAAAATGACTCTGTAGACAAGTTGTGAATCATTGACCTAAGAAAGAACGAAGCAGACTTTTTTGTGATAGATGCGTGGCACTATTTCTGAATGAGTGCTTGTAGTCCTTTTAACAGATCAAGTAGAAACACATGTACATGCTTCTTGAAGTTAGAAGCAGCTAGCAAGTGTCTAAAATGAGTTATAGTGTTGCTCTGTACTTGTGGGACTAAGGCTCCTTCTAATTATGTTCAATTAAAACTACTGCCTGTTGGAGATATTCCAGTTCATATTCCACAGCTCTGTCAGGCTTTGACAGTGAGATCACAAAACCAGGATAGGTATTAAAAAAGC
Organism: Clamator glandarius; assembly: GCA_033459285.1. Lineage (NCBI taxonomy): Eukaryota > Metazoa > Chordata > Aves > Cuculiformes > Cuculidae > Clamator > Clamator glandarius. The sequence goes on along the minus strand of JAUNZM010000250.1, from coordinate 3,187,713 downwards.
TTCTTTGAAATGGTTTAATAATTGCTGACATTTGTCATTTGGTCAAAAAAAGCTCTCAGTGCAACAGAAGCAAGCTTATATTTGATGGCTGAGACTTAAGCAATTAATACACAATTCGTGTGTTTTAGGAGCTGCTGAGGTGAGTACATTTTGAGAAATAACGCTTCCAATAACATAGTGCATAGGATATCTGTATTTTATGGATTTTCCTCTTGGATATTTCTCCTTTATGTTCTGAATCAGCTATCAGAAAACAGACAAAGAAAACCTTTAAACCAGAGCACCTCACTTAATCTCCTCAGGAAAGTAAACCAGAGCACCTCACTTAATCTCCTCAGGAAAGTGGTAGATTCCTCTACACTGGACACTTATGAGGCTCAGATTAACAGGGTGCTGGGCCATCTCATTTAAACTATATTACCTAAAAATGTTGGACGAGATGATCCTCGAGCTCCCTTCCAAATGGGCATTCTATGATTCTGTGATTAACTTGAAGTAACAATATACATGTATCATTTTACCTGCTCTTTCCCCCTAGAGAAAATACTGAGGGATGAGAAGAGAAGTCATCTAGATGCTAGTAATCTTAGTCTCCCACAAAATATGTATTTTTCCTGGGTTTAACATAGTGTTCGCTCAGTGAAACTCAAGATAGTCATGCAATTTTGATATTGTACTTCTCAATTCATTTGGCTTCTCCTTTTACATCCTGAGCTGATATAAGAGCAGCTGAGCTGTAAAGGATATAGTAACTGGAATAAGGGCAGGCAGGGTACTCCTGCTGCAGATGAGAACATCACCAGCACTGAAGCATCTTGTTTTGGCAGAGGGCTGATCTGTTTGCTTGTGTGCCAGAAACTGCCTGAGACAGAGACTGGGGGCAAGGAATTAGGCTTGCTCTCATGTGGCCTTGTTAGGCTGCTGTGTGGAGAACTGCTAGATAGCTGTGTTCTGTCAAGCAGAACCAATAAGAATATTAAGAGGAAGGGTGTTGACTTTTACTCAGTGATGGGGAACAGACGATTGAAAAAGAATGGTCAGAAAATATTGGTGTCCACCCCTGTCTCCTTCCTGCCCTGCACCCTTCCCCTCCTTCCCCCATCTTTTTTTGGTCATAGTGGTCTTTTCTATTTCTCGTTTTTTTCTCTTTTGTCTAAAGACTTCTCTGCCTTGGTATTCTTGCAGAAATGCATCTCCCACAAGCCCATTTGTAACTGCTATTTTTTTTCCCCCAGCACTGATGTGATGCATCATCAGGGAAAATGTTATTGAATGCTGGCATTGAATAATTATAAATTGTGGCTGTGCATGTTGTTGACTGGCACAGTAGCGCTTAAGCCCTGTGAATTATAACATGGTTAGGGAGCTGAAGACCTCATGGTGCCAGTCTCTTCAAGAACAGCATTATAATGGGTCATCTAGGCTGATTTAATATGAGTTTATTGCAAACAAGCAACAAATAATGTGAACAGATCCACCTGTCTGCTTTTGGTTCGTAATATGAGAAAGTGCTTGCTGGTGCTTGCAATATCATCGTCATGATGGTGACAATGATTGAGAACTTCAAAGGATCATAGAATCGTGGAATGGTTTGAGTTGGAAGGCATCTTAACAGATCATTCAGTTCCAATCTTGTTGCCATGGGCAGGGACACCTCCCACTGGAACATGTTGCTGAAAGCCTCATCCAACTTAGCCTCAAAAACCTCCAAGGATGGGACACTGTCTTTTTGTGTCCTCTGGAGGGACCTCAGTTCACTGGACTTTATGGAAAACTGGACTTAACTGTTGAAATACGGGCTCATTTTATGCAAGGCATGATTCAGGGCTGGGATTGCAGTCATCTGCTGCCTTACACTGTGGTTGCCCCATGGTGCTCGCTGCCTCAAGGGCCTCTGTCTCCACAGGCAGACTCAAAGCCCAGGGCCGCTATGCCCTGTGGCTCTCTGTTCTGGAAGGCAGGGCCAAGGGAAGCAGTGGCAGCGGATGGATCTGTGTTAGTATCCTGTCACCATCACATCCAACTATGTGTTAGCCACATCAAGTGGTGTCCTGGGTGCCACTTCTTCAAGGAAAAGTGTCTGCAGACCGCTAACAGAGGAAGCAGGAGTTAAATGGTACTGATTTTTTTTTTGTTTGTTTAAGAATTAACTGATTTTGCAGTTTTAGACAGTCTTGATACTTGATCTTATTTGTAGTCTACCAGTAAAGCAGAGAACATGGTTCACTTCTTTTTCAAAAGAGGTTTGACTACAAAGAGGACATGACTTACTGATGCAGTGGCCTTTGCTAAGCAATGAAAGACTTGAAGCTCAGCCAACTTAGCCTCAACCAGTCATATCCAACTCCTGCATCCCAATTATATCCTGTGAGTGGATCAGTTCAGCAGGAACAATTTTGTTTGGCTAAAGGCACTTTCCTTCTGTCACAACACATAAAGGCACAGAGTCTTTGCATTTTAAAAGCCTTTAAAAGCACCGAGGAGTGGTTAGTTTAGTGTTTGGGACTGTAGAACTTACTTTGTGCTATCTCAGTTCTTTACAAATCTCCTGTATTTGGAGCAGACAGGGAATAAGTGTTTGTGATCTTTTCTCTGGTCAATACCACTGATGGTGGTTCTAAGGGTACCATTGAAACATTTCTTTAGTCCTTGCTTTGATTCCCTCCCCTTTTTGTTTTCCTTTGTATGCTTGGGGACAAGCTGTTAAAAGCTAGTGTGTTAAAAGCATCTGTTCTTTTGTATAGAACTGGTTACTGCTACAATCCAGATTTTATTAGATGGGAAACCCCAAGTTACAACTTTCTAGTTGGAGAAACAAACAAATTTTGCTGTGAGAGCAAGGTGTCTCCTGAAATGCCATGTGTCTGTCTTTAAAAATATCCTTTAGAGAAAAAGAAGATAGAGCTAAAAAAACCCAAACGCTCAAAACTTCTCAAATATCGAAGATGTTAATAAAATGAAATATGAGTGATGGAGCTGCACTTTCTTTGTGTGTGTGTTTGTGTGTGTCTGTGTGTACATAAATAAGAGTAGGAAGTGAGTCTGGACTGTTGCAAATCATGATTAAATAAAGTGCCTTCTTGTTATTTGCAATGGAAGAAAATTTCGTTACTCTATTGATTTACAGTGTTTAGTGTTTTCTTTCTTTCTTTTCTTTTTCTCTGGAGGTGCATGGTCAGAGGAGCAGGCATTCACAGCTGCTTATTGATCGTAACCAGGGCTGAAAGATGACTGAGTGTTCTGATTTTCTGTGCCCTGTTTGTTTCTCCTTGTGCTCTGGTGGAAAAACAATTAAAAGTATTCCCATTCCCAATAACAGCATCTCTAGATGTTCTCTTACTCTCTAAATTTGCTGATAGGGATGGAGATGGAAAAGCCAATGACCGCCTGATAGCCCAGAGTAAGATTAATACTCATCATTTTATGAGATAACAACTAAAACCAGTACAATCCTGTTTGTTTGTAGTTTTTTTTTTTTTTAGAACAAGATTGAAGTGTTAATTTAATCTGTAAAACTGCAGACATAGAGTAATAAGAATTATTAGCAAAGAAAAGGTATAAGGTTCTGACTGCATTGTATTTTGTTTATGGCAATCAAACAGCTAAACCCACATCTGTTTAGCTGATCAATGCAAGACTGTTACTTTGTTTTATATTATCTTGTCACCGTGCTAATGACATTGGGAATGCAATTGATTCTTCAGCCTGCTTGATACCATACATATCTGAATCCATAAATAGCATTTAGCTCTGCAAAATATAGATTTGGATTATAGAGCAGTGCTAGCATTGGTTTTGATGTATTGCTTTGGTATTTTGGTGAAGAAGGATGGCTTTGCTTCACACTAGTGTTTCTTCTCTCACAGAGGAAAAAACTTAACTGGTAAGCTGACAGGGAAGATACAGAAAAAATTAGTTTGAATCATTGTCAAAATTTTTCTGAACTGCTATTGTAACTGTGTTGCGCTGGCCTGCCCTGCTCCTGGCAGCTACAGCTGCCACCATATAGGTGGCAGGCGCCTGAGCTTTCTGTCTGCTTCAGCCTCTGGCTGCAGATGTACTCTTCTCCTTTAATGGCCATTTTCATCCCTGGGTAGCTGTGGTACTGGGGACATACTGGCACCTTCTCACCAACTAGATACCTTGTGAAGTGACAAGGTGAAGCTCCTCTGGTTGGTGGCTATGCTGTTACTAGTGATTCTCCTCAGTCACTGTGAGATGTTCTTCAGGAGTAACAATCTGTGGTATCTCACAGGCACCATGTTTGAACTTGTCTCATGGTAGATCTGTAAACTTTCCATAGAGAAAGAAAAAGCATAACAGTGAAACGATCTTATTCTTCTAATCTTTTGTCTTGTCCAAAAGTAATCAGCAGCCATAGCCTGAATATGCAGTATTGTATACAAACTGCATACTGCAGCTCTGTAGTGACTTCAGTGATCTTTTCTTGTAGGAGTCAGACCTTGAAGGCTGTTTATTTTTTTTTACCTGGGGAAACTAGATTCCTGGGAAACCTTTTCTGTCTGCCCTGAATTCGTGCACAGAAAATGTTCTTGATCTCCTCCCTCTCCTCAGAGCAGGTTAGGCATTTGTCTTGGGCATTTTAAAAATCACTATGTGAGGGGAGAGAGCAGAAATCATGTGGGTGTGTTGTTCCGCAGGTTCCTCCATGCACAGAAGATCATCTTCCTTAAGCAAAGGTCTTAGGAGCTGCATCTGAGGGATCATGGCCAAATGGCTGCAAGGAGATGACCATGTATGGGAGAATGTGAGTGACCTGAAAATATCCCAGTGATACAAGCCATGTGAAATGTAGGCAATCCTAGTGTCTAGGTTGAAAGGAAAGCAGGTCCTGCTGTTCCAATTGGACAAAGCAAAAATATTTGTTGTCTTCCTTATGTGTTATGTGCTTTTCCTTTTCCACCCGTTATATTTGGTTGCTCTGTCACAAATGTTTTTACTCTTGCAGATAAGTATTTGTAGATCAGGCTTACCTGAGCACTGATGCTGACAGTTTTATTGCAATAAACTCTGCTAATGCGCTCATTGTAATGCCTCACCACTAATTTGGAAACTTAAATTACAGGTATGTCTTATGAATTGCCCTGTACAATTAAAGTGCAATAAAATTACCTGCCATGGATTTTGATAAGCAGCAGAGTCAAAAGACTGCCAACTATCTGCTTGGCTGCTGCTGGGATGTTAAATTTTTACTGCTATTAAATATAGAGAGCAACATGGTTAGTGTCAGTGGTAAGAAAGAACTCCACCATCACCACCAGAGCAGATGTTTAGCTGGAGATGTTCTGTTGTCTCCCATGGGGAAAGGGACATTTATGAGAAGATAAGGCACAATATAGACAGCAGTAATATTCCTCTGGCTGTCAGGAGCTGACATTTCCTAGAACAATTGCAGTAGTAGCTGAGCTCAGTTCTAAATAAAATTTCAGTAAACCAAACAGAAGTTCTACCTAGAAAATTGCTATCAAGGCCATGCCTTGGCTGCCAAGCTAGAATCATAGAATGGTTTGGGTTGGAGGGGACCTTAAAGCTCATCCAGTCCAACTCCCCTGCCATGGACAAGGATACCTCCCACTAGACCATGCAACTCAAGGCCCCATCCAACCTGGCCCTGAACACTTCCAGGTATGGGGCATCTACAGTTTCCGTGGGCAACCTGTTCCAGTGCCTCACCACCCACATCATGAAGAATTTCTTCCTAATGTCTAATCTAAATTTTCCCTCTTCCAATTTAAAGCCATGCCCCCTCATCCTATCACTACATGCCCTTGTAAAAAGTCCCTCCCCAGCTTTCTTCTAGGCCCCCTTCAGGTGCTGGAAGGCTGCTAAGTCTCCCTGGAGACTTGTTTCTCCAGGCTGAACAACTCCAACTCTCTCAAGCCTGTCCTCATAGCAGAAGTGCTCCAGCCCTCAGATCATCTTTGTGGCCTCCTCTGGACCTGTTCCAACAGTTCCATATCCTTCTTATTTTGGGGACTCCAGAACTGGACACTCAAGGTGGATTCTCACAAGGGTGGACTAGAGGGGGAGAATCACCTCCCTTGACCTGCTGGCCATGCTTCCTTCGATGCAGCCATGGATATGGTTGGCCTTCTGGGCTGCTAGCATGCTTTGACAGCTCATGTTGAGCTTCTTGTCAATCATAGAATCATTAGCACCTCTAAATCCTTCTCCACAGGGCTACTCTCAAATGTATTTTCTGTATTGAAACTGTGGATTTCCCTGACCCAGGTGTAGGACCATGTACTTGGCCTTGCTGAACCTCATGGAATTCACACAGGCCCACTTCTCCACCTTGCCCAGTTCCCTCTGGATGACATCCCATCCTTCTGGTGTGACAACTGCAGCACTCATCTTGGTGTCATATGCAAACTTGCTGAAGGTGCACTCAATCTCTCTCTCTCTATCGTTGATGAAAATATTAAACAGCACTGATCCCAGTAACAGATCCCTGAGGGGCACCGCTTGTCATGGGGAGCACATAGTGAGTTGGTGATTGGACTTAGGGAAACAGCAAACCTGGTGTAACCTCACACTAAGCTAATAATCAAGATTCTTGCCATGTTTTGCTCCGAGTGATGCTGCTGACTGTCCTGCGCATGGGGGTAAATGGTCAAGGGGAGATATTGGGGTGGAGTAGGAGGCACAAGGCTTCTGCATTTCATGGTTTCAGGTCGAGAAGAAATCCTGGTGTTCTGCTGGCACAGGAGGCTTCTGCCTTTTATTGTGGTTGTACTGGGGTGCTGGCAGAGAATTCTTGAGTTGAGAATTGATCCCATCCCCACCAGAGTGGGAAGAACAGTATGTTTCCTACAGCTTCCTCAGAAGGGCAGGAGGAGGAGCAGGTGCTAATCACTCCTCTCTGGCAACCAATGATAGGACCTAAGGGAATGGCAGGAAGATGGGCTGGGGTGGGTTAGATTGGATAATAGGAAAAGGTTCTTCACTCAGAGGGTGGTGGAGCACTGGAACAGGCTCCACAGGGAAGCAGTCATGGCTCCAAGCCTGACAGTATTCCAGAAGCATTTGGACAATGCCCTCAGACATGTGGTGTGAATTTTTTTGTTGTCCTGTGCAGGAACAGGAGTTGGGCTTGATGGTCCTTGTGAGTCCCTTCCAACTCAGGACATTATATGATTCTGTGATTAAAGGGAAAAGATGCCAGGGTTTCCAAGCATAGAACATTGAAGCTAAGAGTCAGCAATGCATTCACAGCTAGGGAAAAATTGATGGCCAAACCAAATCCTGATTATGGTTAGAGAAGAGGTTGCTGCATATTGATCACTTATGAAGATCAGTATTGTAGGTGTTTGCTTTAGTTGCATCCACTTGGGCCACTATTAGCCAGTATCAGTCTACCTGAATTTTCTAACACATCTTTTGTGCAGTTTGGATGATGAGTCTAAAGTAAATACTTCCTGCTAGTGGAATCATTTCATGTTGATAGGTATAGAAGATTCTGCTAACACATTTTTCCACTGAGGTTATACCTCCTACTGCGACAGCACTGTTAAGGCTGTGGCAAACCTCTGATTTTTGCTGTGTAACTACTACATTTATGTATGAAAACTGGTATTTTTTGATACAATAAAGAATACCTCCTGTTGAACAAAGACATAAAAGGATGTTTGTAAAGAAAATGGTATACTGTTCTCCAAACTTGCATCTGTGCATGTTGGCCTCTGGTGGAAACTTGCTTGGTTTATCCTCGAGGTAGTAGCTCTTTAATTTTCTTTCCCAGCTGAGAAAATTCTCTCCATTCTTCTGTCTGTACTCCTTGTGGAAATGCTACCTACCCTTTCTTATCAGAGTTGACTTGAAAATGAAATGTTATTTATTCCCATGTTGCATTGCTGTTGATGAAATCCATTGTGCTCTTAAGCTGATGCATTGATTACTATGGTGATGGGTTTTTTCTGGGTCTTGGAGAAGAAACTCACACCAGCTTTGTCCTGGCAGCTCTTCCCAGCCTCAGAATACTTCTTCCCCTGTACTTCAGCCTCCTCTTTTCAGTTCTGAAGTAACCAGTATACTGGGAAATTAATTATGCTATTCAAAAGATATTTGTATGGCCTGAAATGGATGGCTCAATTACTCATTATTAGTGGTTTTCTTTGTAGAGGACATAATGTAAAAATAGGAAGAACTTCCTTGTGTTATTGAAAACCAGTGCAGAAAGATGCACCATGATTGTGATGTGGTTTTGATTCTTTTGAAATTTGATTCTGTGAACTGCTTGTTTGTCTGGATTTTAATTTCTTGAATAGAAATAATCTGTTTCTTAGTGTGTTCGCATCATCAGACTCATGCATTTAACACAGATGCTCTGAATTGTTCTGCTGCCTTCTCACCATTCATTACACAAAGAATCTCCTAAATTACAAGACGTAAGGTTGATACCTAAACAAAGAGGGTCTTACACTGGAGTTGCTGAAACTCCCATTTAGAATTGTAAAAGATGCAGATGAGTATTTAATGGGAAAATACCCATATTATTAAGGGAAGGAAATATTCTTTTATTGTTTGAAACTGTCAGTCTTAAACTGTAGTGGCACATTAAAGAGGAAAATATACTACTGTTGTTCATGTCTCATCATTCCTTACACTTCAGAAAATGTTGTAGAAATAACACTTTGGTGAATATATTCCTAATGGATTTGCATTTTATACCCCAGGTTGTGTCATACTTTATCAAAAATTACTTAGTTATTTATCATGAATATATTTTACAAAGTATACACACTGATAATCTGTCTTAATACTGCAAAAATTTTGCTTTTTTAAAATCTAAGCACCATATGCAGTACTTTTCAGGCTTTAATTCCTACTTCCTTGCTGGTTTGATTTATTGCTAGCTTTTATCTGAAGGATATAAATGAGGGTAGAATTGCTTGAAGCCTTCATCTAAATGACACTATTCTTTCATATAGGATAATGAAGATGTAGATTGTTTTCCCGTGGTGCTTGTATATCAAAAGTCCTGTTTAGCCCAACAGAGATGAGTGATTTTTTAATTTTTTTTTTCTTGTATGGACACACACTCCTGCTGTTCTACAAGATTCCATGAAAAATTTACAAGTGTCCTTAATGAAAAAAAAGAGTTTTGTCAGGGCACATCACAAGCCAAGAGCATTTTGTGTTCTGCATCATGGGCCAGCGTGTTACCTACAGTATGCTCATAATGTAAATGTTTTATTTCCTTTACCAGCTAAGCTATTTCAGGTGTTATAATCAATGGTATCTTGCTAAACTTTCATCTCTCATGGCCTGTAGTTTGTGACGGCTTTCTGCCATTATAATGTGAAATTTTAATTATAAAGGATAAGGCCAAAAAGTATGTGTTGTAACTAATACATGGTTCAGATTTCCAATACAATAACTTTCCCTGTAGATGGAGCCAGGTGAGTATTTTGATGCTGTGCATAACTCTCCAGAGATCTGAACAATACTGGTTTTCTTTAAATTATCAGACTATCGGGATGTACCTTCAATAGTATTTCATAGTGCACGAAAAAACCAAGATGGACATGGAGACGCTTTGATGGCCTGAGGGAAGTGGAAGGATTATTCTTATTAGGGTCTGACTGGAGAACACCAGACTTTGAGAAAATAGCTCACCAAAATACTTGGTTTTGATGTTTTGGCTTCTCAATGGAAGTTTGTTTTTGCAACCAACTTTACTTTGTCCCATTTCAAGTTAGATTTTTCCCAATTGGAACTGGAAGATTTTTAAGATCCCTTCCAACTCAAACAATTCTATGATTCTATGAAGGATTTTTAATGAGTAGAATTATAATTTCCTTGAGCAGCAGCCAGATCTATAAGAATTTGACTGTTGTGTAACCCAGTGGGGTAAACCTTAGGCAGTAAATGACGTAGGGATAAGGCTGTTGAAAGAATATTAGTGTTTGCTTCTCCTACGTGGTGGCATAACACTACTATCTCTTGGACTGTTACACGATTCAGAACAAAAGGGAAGGAGACTATTTCCATGTTCTGCCTAACAAATACTGACTGATTTGTTGTGAAATTGTGGAGTGAGGGGAAAACCCTTATATTTCGCCTTTCAATATGGAGCTCTTGTAGCTCAGGCAAGTATTCTTGACATTGTGAGAGTGACTTATGTAATCAATCTAACTTCAAATGTTAAATCTAGCTTGTTAGCAAAGTGATCAGGGTATAAATAATGAATGAACTTCAGCTACTGTGGACTGACTACTGACAGGTCAGTAGGACTGGAAGGGAGGCACCAGCTTTTGAATTTGCAGAATTTTGTTATTCATAAAATGGTTTGAGTTGGAAGGGACCTTAAAGCCCACACAGTTCCAAGCCCCCTGCCATGAGCAGGGACACCTTCCACTGCATCAGGTTGCTCAAAGCTTCTTACAGCCTGGACTTTCATTAAGAACAAATGCCTGCACAGTTGAAAGTTTCCATAAAAGCATCTAACCTGGTACCTTCCCTTGCAGCTTCCTGCCCAGCATAGAGAAACAACTTTTGTGGTAGCTGCTTCTACCTACTGTTGTGTTTTTGCTTTTTCCACAATATAATTAGAAAGGCTGATCTGCAACTCCCATTACTCCCTGTCTCTCTTTTATAAGATATAAGCTGAATTTGATTTCCCAGTAGCTCATTTCTTTTTGTAATGAAGTTTTTAACAATTCTGAGATTTATGCATGCCTTTTAAGGATTCAGATCAAGTTTATGTCACAAAGAAGTATTGCTAGTAATAATAATTTCTCATACCTTTTTCTGGCTACCTTCTAGGGTATTTTAGGCTTTTCCTGATGGTATTAATCACATCTAGTCCCACCTCCCTGCAGTGAGCAGGGACATCTTCAACAAGATCATGCTGCTCAAGGCCCCATCCAACCTGACCCTGAATATTTCCAGGAATGGGGCATCTACATCCTCTCTGGGAAATCTGTTCCAGCGTCTCACACCTATTTCATTAATATGAAATATTTCTTCCTAATACCTAGTCTAAATTTCTTTTAGTTTAAAGCCATTGCACCTTGTTCTATTGCTACAGGCCCTGCTAAAAAGTTTTCCTTCATCTTTCTTCTAGCAACTCAGTCTCATTAATGACATAATGGGTTTTTACCTTCTTTGGGCTTCCAGATTTAATTTGCTGATGCTTTTGCTCTCCTTTTTGCAGCAGTACAGCACTTGATTTGCCCTTCCTCCACTTGCTAATCTGCTTTCAGATGAGACTTGTTTGTTGTGAGCTGCATCTTACTTCATGGCTTAGCTTTTCTCACTAACAAGCAATGTTTTTTTCTTCCTGCGTGCTTTCTTCTTGTGCAAGATGGGTGAAGGGCGTCTCATTCAGGTGGCAGAGCAGGCTGTGTGTGACCCAGCTACCAGAATGCGCATGGGTGAGGGTACGATGTCTGAGGTTGTGTTTTTGCACTGTGTCTGCGTGGGTCGGAAACTTATAAGTACTGCCTTTAGCAGAAGAAAGGTGGTTTGAAAGCTATTGGATAATTAGTATGGAAGTTCTGGATTATATTCTCACTGCAGTTGGTATATCATAGGCTGAATGTACTAATTCCAGCTTGGGGCAAAATGATTTAATCTTGAACAAAGATCAAAACTACAAATATATGAAATCTTACTCCCCCCTGCCTCCCATTTTGTGTATTTGTATGGATTTAACAAGTATTATCAGATATCTTTGATTTCAGGGCCAAGCAAAATTTTATTTTGAATTAAAAATGCATGGAAGTAATGATTTCTTGCATCTAATTTTTTTCTTCGCAGCCATAGTTAAGCTTCTAAACCATTGCACAGTAATTAGGTTTATTGCAGTGTGCCTTGGTGTAGGCTTATTTAAATTCCTAACATATGGATCTAATTCTGTGTCTTGATGGTGGCGAGAGAAAGAGAATATGTAAAAAGGTGTTACAACTTTTCACTGCTCTGTTATTGGAAGGTGATGAGGTAAAAATCAAACCACCCTGAGTTCAAGGGTGATGTGTATTGGGTATTGCTCCTTTTAGCCTCAGCTGGTTTATACAGGGTTCTTTTGAACATCATTGAAAGTGATGCATAGTAATTAAAATGTGATGATTATTCCCTTCCAAGTAAGCACATACACCCTATCAAAGAGCAGTTGAGTGATCTTAGGTAAATTAATTTTCTGCATTCAGACATGTTATCTGCTCCCTGATTCAGATGTTGCCATGGCAACAGTTGACTTCACAAGGCCTGACTCAGCTCCCAGAGAAATATGAAATGCCCTGGTTTATATTTTTTTCTGGTGTAAGTTACAGAGGTGACTTCAGGAGCAGCAGCTAATGTTTATACCATGATTTTTCTTTTTTTTTTTTTTTAACTTGAAAATAAAGCAGTTTATTTTCCCTAAGCTGGATATATACCCTCTCTTCTGTGTTTACATTTTTACAGTGTTTTTTTAATGTGACTCATTGAATGTGTTGCAAATGAAAAACATGTATGAAATTTTTAAGAGGGCAATAAGAGGGTTTTAATACTGTAATGTTTTTAAATTTTAAGGTATGTATTAACTTCTGTCAGTTTTCAAAAGAGACAATAAATGGCAAAAAATAGATGCCATTTACAGGTATGCAGGTAGAATATAAGTATATAATATAAATGGCCATACTCACTCCCCCCCAAAAGCAAATATGTCTCAGTCCTTGGGCACAAAACACGGAAATGAAAATAAAATAAACAGAAATATCCTTGACCAAGGCAGTTAAAACTTACTGTAGTGCAGTCTCGGATTAAAAACTTGCTACAGGTCATCTGGTGTTGTATTAGAAGCAGAAATTATATTTCATATATGCATGTATGTGTTCTTTTAGAAATTTAAATGTATTTGGGGTGGCTTTATAAAGCAAAGATTGGACTCTAACTGTTTTCTAAAGAAGGTATCAAATGTATGCCTCAATGTATGTTCTGACCTTTAAATGTGAACGAAATAGAACTTCAAGAAAAGAAATATTTGAAACTAAAAAATTAAAGCCTGGGCCCACTAAAATCTAGTATTTTCATCTAGTGTTCATACAAGGAAGTGATTCTCTTGCTCTTTATAAGTCTGCAGGAAACTTACTGAAATGTGTAAATTATATAACCTAAGATTTCACATGCTCTGAGAAATCACAGGGTAAAACATACATAGCAGTGTTTGATATTTGGTTTTCTTAACAAGTATGTTAAATTTGCCAGCTTTATAGATTACACACTCACTCCTCCCAGCCATAAAAATGAGCAGCGATTCACATCATCAAGATGGATTCCTCATGGACTGTAGACTACAGTGATAAGATTTCCTTGATAAAACACAGTCGGCAAGTGTTGCAGGAGCCAGGTGGAAAGGTACCTCACTCTTGCAGAAGTGTATGATGTCTCTTGTGTCTGTGGGGAAAATACATGTCAACAATGAAAGAAAGATATAGTGAAAAAAACATTTTGGATAAACTTTGTGAGAGGGACTACCATTTTGTGTAGTCTTGTACTTCAGGGTATTGGGTGCAGGTTAGGCAGTTTGGCATGGGATGTAGTGCACAGGCCTCAGCAGATTTTTAGTATGATTGGTGTATAATATTGTACAAAATAAATCCATACTAGCATAAGACAGTGAGAAAAGCTCCCTTTGCACTCTCAGGAGCTTGGATCCCTTGCCAGAGAGTTCATCCCTTCATAGCTCATAGTGGGAGAAAGTTAGTGCTGATGACTTAACGCTAACTTCCAAATAATGAGGAACACCATGGACATCATGTATGTCCTCTCACCCATGGGGTTCCCAGGTGAGATCAATTACTGCGGGGTTGTATTGATGTGAATCATTATACCTTTTGAAATGGAAGCTTGCTGTTCCTTGATACAGTAAAAGAACAATCAAATCACAGTTGCTGTATCAGAAATAATCAGTGTTGCTACTGATACTTACAGAAGAGAAGTGAAGGGGAAAAATTGTAATCTGCTCAGGTCAAGATCAAATATGAAAGCTCAAACTTGCAAGCGCATGCACATACACCTGGGTGGCAGGTGCGTGGTCTGCCTGCATGCTTGGTTTCCAGCTGCATTAATTCAAGCCTAAGCACACTAGAGGCTTTTACTTAAAGCCTGCTGCGACTGTGCATATTCACGTTATCTCCCCCAAAGACTGCATAGCCTTAAACTATTCCCATTCAATTATAGATGTCTCTTTGGATATGTGGATGTTGCTTTGACAGATCAGGTACCATCCCCTGTTCTCAACTGACTTCGTAATTCCTTGCTTTGCTTGGAAAAAACATTTTCCCCTGGCTGGTGAAAGACTTTCATTTGTCATGGGTCACCATTCACCTACCTTTCTTTTTTCAGCTCATAAATTGACAGGACTATAAATGGATTTAATAAGTGCAGTTTATTGCTGCCTCTTGACTAGGACCAGGCAATAGTGTTCAATCAGTATGGGGTGATGACATGCAGGATGCTGTAAAAAATGGCAAAGTGAGCTGTTCTGCATTTGCAGGAAAAGTGCTTGTAATTGTTTGTAAAACCAGATCAGCTTACTTGAGGTTCCTATGTCAAAATTCGCAGCAAGTGGCTTTATGTAGCAGGTAGCTAGATACCTCTGTATCCCTTCATAGAAGAAAGGCTAAACTTGCATTTTGTGTGTGCTGTTTATGAAGCAATGACCTTGCATGGAGTTGTTAAGTATGTATTTAAGATTTCCTTCTACAGCTCTTCACCAATTATTAACAAATAATTAATTGAGCTCCGGAGCAGATTTTTTCCATTAACTTACCCATTATGAACTTAATGGGTGCTCTAATTAGGCAGTGGTTCTAGTGGGAATATTTAACTAAATTGAAATTGGGACAAATACTTTCAACGTGCTCAGGAGCTCTTACTAGAGGCTCATTGTGCATTGATAACCTGCTCAGTAAACAAAAGGGAGCAAGGAAATTTGGATGAAAAATGGACTGTGGCTTTCATAAGCTTCTCCCAAGGTTCAGATATAGAGGCAACACGCTGGACTTTTGAAGGCTGAAACATTCTTGCTTCTACTTGACTGCACAAAAGTGGTTTTTTTTAATTTCAAAATCAAAACTCCTAAACTCCTAGAAGCTTTTCTTTTGCCATTTTCCAGGTAACTTTTGCCTTTTCCATTTACTCCTTATCTCTCACCTACCAGAACAAATCAGGATAGGACTCGCATAGGCAAGAGCTTATTATACCCACAGGAGAGCAAAATAATCAACTCTGAAGATGGTATCAAATTGCAGAGGTATCCAACCATGGGACAGGTATGACTTCTGGAATAAATCTGGTGTATATGGCAGTTTTTCTTTTCCAGTAGCTCCTTGTGTGAATGACAAGAGAATGGGGTTTGGAAGTAGGCAAGTTATTCTGGTCTTCAACATTCATTTCCTCTGAGCAGCATGTGTGCTCTCTTCTCCTGCCCACAACAGGCACACAGTTCTTGTGTGAAGCCAGTGGAGCTATCCCCACAGAAGGGGCATGTCCCTTTCTGTGACTTTTGGTGACAGGATCCGAGAGAGGTTCAGTATCTCTACCATGGCCAGAAAAAGGCCTCTCGTGCAGTAGTGATGTCTGCAGGCTCCATGTGCCAGTCCAGTTTGCGTATGGAAAAGAATGACAAAGTAAGATTGATTTTTTTTTTCTTCCCTTTTGATTAACTCTATGGGAGTGGACTGCTTTGGCAGAGGGATAATTTACTGCCCATAAATCATGTACCATAAGGACAGCAAATTAAAATCACATAGGTAATCTTAATTCTGGAAGGGCACAATTTTTGAGTGCTTAAATCTGCCAAGGCAGTATTCTGTTGAAGTAACATATCAGTACTATGTATAGATACCAACACAGTTTTATAAGGATTCATGGAATATTCAGTAGAGAATCAAGAAATGCTGAGAAAGCTAATTAGGGCCAGTAGTAGCTATTCTGATTAAGAATACAGGTGAAGTCATTGTGTATTTTACCTACAATATAAATTATTTAGCCCAGTAGTACATACGCACTTGGATATATGAGCATAAGCTAGAAAATATGTGATTGGACAGAATGATGTAGTTTTTTTTTCTTTGTCCTTGTAAATCTGTGTTAGTTTTGTGCGTCTTTGTCTAATGTACAGATGCATCAGAAATCATAGAATCATGCAATGGTTTGTGTTGGAAAGGACCTCAAAGCCCTTCCAGTTCCAACATCCTGCCAAGAGCAGGGACACCTTCCACAGGATCAAGGTGCTCAAAGGCTTGTCCAACCTGGCCTTGAACATCTCTAGGGACAGTTATTCATGACTTCTCTGATTGCGTTTTGTAATCAGATGAGATTAATGGGCTACAATTTACACACTGTTTTCTTACCTACAACATCTCAAGTGTGCAAACTGAAAAAATAGCTCTCTTTTGAAATAGAGAGATGTTAAAGCAAGGAAAACAAGGAGGGAAAGTGTATTTGCAGTGTCTCACTTGCATAGGGGTTACTGTTTACTTTTTTGATGCAAGGTTTGAGGTATTGGCACTGCACTGATGATGTATTTTCTCCAGGTAGCAATGCCCAGAGGGCCAGTTGTCATGCGGTGAAGGTACAAAAGGGCACGTAGCAGAACTGGGACAGCCCAAGCCTCCCAGGATACTATAATAGTCCCATTTGCTTAGCAGTTATGTGTCCATAGACGGGTCATTAATTTTGATGGTACCTAGCCTGCTACTTTCTTCTGTCTACTTCCCCCCAAAAGAAACCATTCATTCAGGGTGTTGCATTGTGAGTTGACAGTCTATTCAACGTTTATTGCAACTATTCTATGCTGCTGCACACCTACACCCCCCAGACTGCCTTATTTTTAGGTTATTTGTAAAGTATGAATTACCCATTGCAATTTTGTTTGTCTCTGTATAAAAAAATTTCTAGTAATAGTTTATAGAAGACTTTTTTTGTTTTTCTTTCTTTCCTGTTGGCATATTTGTTGGGGAATAAAAAGATGACATTTCCATGCAGCTAATGCCATTCTCAGCAGGACTCTTGAATAAGGATCATTAAAAAAACAAAACTGGTGTTCAGTTTCAGTTTAATTACCAGCCACAGGCTTTTGACAGGAAAAAGGACTGTTTAAGTCATCTTTGCTCCTAGCAATTTCAGACTTTCTGCTTATTGTACATTTTCTGTGGCTTTGTCCAGTTTAATTAGAAGCCTCTAATTAGCAGTACAAGGTACGTAAATTTTTCTAACAATGTATGTTTCTCAGTGAGATCTTAAATACCATTGGAAAGTCAATCTGCATAGAAAAAATCCTATCTCTAGGAGATGATATTTGCAGTGCCTCATAAATAACACCCACATATGGACCTGGACTCACAAGAGGAATATTTATGTTCCAAGCTCAGGGAAGTAGTTAAGCTGGAGACTACAGCAGGACAGAGTAGGAGGGAAATAGTCGTACCTGCCTGGAATAGTGTTTGATTCCCTGCTGGGAGCCATATTCTGATCTAGGGACCACAACTCTGGTATTTCAGTTTGTGCTGTGGCAGCTTAGTTGGTTGCAGCCTAGATGACTCCCTGCTGTTGGTGGCTGTTCATTCTGCATGATTCCAGAAGCTGGAGAACTGAAGAAAGAAAGGTCAATGGCAAACCTGATATTAGGATGCATACGAACAGCATCTTTCTTTCTCTCAATTGTAAAATAAAACACAGATGAAATAAAGTCATATCCAGCCCTCTTCATCCCTCCTGCTATCTGTTGAAAAAGTGTTGTATATCTGGATGTTGAAGGTAAGTTGAGGATTTTTCCAGTTACAGATTCTAATAATAGTAAGGTAAGTCTGACTATGACCCAGGAACATGTTAAAACCAGATAGAGGTAAAATAATATACTTAGATTACATATTGGCTTGATGTTGCTAGTTAATTATATTTCTCCTTACAATATGTACTTCGATTTTACATGATATTTAGCATTTACGCTAGCTGTGTGAATGTTGCCGTTATGTTAGTGAACTATTCTGATGGATGTTCAAACTTCCTATGCTGCATTTCCCCCTCAAATACACAATCAAGATGTTTTTATTGACTTTGATGCTATTTTCTCGTCACATTTAATGAATGCAACAGGGGAAAAAATGGATCTTGATGATAAAGAAATTCTCAGCTGAGGAAGGTCAAAATGTTTCCTCAACACCAGCCAATGGACACTTTATAACTTGGCTTTAAAGGAGCTAATTTGTGTATGGGGTAGTTGAGCTTGGGCTATCAAAATATCTGTGCTCAGGCTACAGCTGAAGTATCCCTCTTATGGAACTTCTTGCAAATATTGCATGCTCAGGATTTCTTTTCTTACATCTTTTATCCAGTTGATGGGTGTGGGTATGATCTTTTAAGAGGATTTGAAGTATGCCTTTGTCAACTCCTTCCTTGCTCTCAGGAAGCCCACCTCCTGCAACTAAACAGAAACTTCTTTGCTCTTCCATATCTGTTAAAATGATTTTGAATTTCTTATTGGAAGTGCTAAATAGCTTTCAAAGCAAGTTCCTGAATACACTTATGAGTGGACAGGAACAGTAATAAAAAAGAATTGGCTCAAAATACGGGCTGAGTAGGCACAGGTCTGTGCAAGTATTAGCACCTTCCTTTGAGGAAGGAGCAATTTTGTCCCTGTCTGGTAATACCTCAGTTTGCTGTGCTCTGACTTGTTTTGTTATGAACTCCTTCTAAGAAAGATCATAGAATGGTTTGAATTGGAAAGAACCTCAAAGCCCATCCAGTTTCAACCCCTTTGCCGTGGGCAGGAACACATTCCACTTGATCAACTTTCCTGCAGCCCCTTTCAGTACTGGAAGGCTGCTCTAAGCCCTTCCCAGAGCCTTCTCTCCTCCAGGTTAAACAAGCCCAACTCTCTCAGCTTGTCCCCCTATGGGAGGTGTTCCAGACCTTGAGCCATCTTCATTGTCTGTTCTGGAACTCACTGTAACAGAACCATGTCCTTCCTGTGCTGAGGAATTCAGAACCATATGCTGGAGTCCAGATAAGGTCTCATAAGAGCAGAGTAGAGGGGCAGAATCCCCTTGCTCACTCTGCCGGTCACACTTCTCTTGATGCAACCCAGTACACAGCTGGTTTCTTGGGTGGCAAGTGCAGATTGCAGGCTCATGTTGAGCTTCTCAGCCATTAGCACCCCCAAATCCTCCTTCCCAGGGCTACTCTCCATTACTGTTTTGGCCTGCACACGAGTTGCTCACTTGCATCTTTTCTTCAGTCCTGTCATAATGAGTGTAAAATACAGGGAAAATTTTCTTTCATAGAGAGTTTCTAGGTTGGGCAGTTCTAAAGGATTAAGCTTTCAAGAATATCCATGTTTCTCTTAATAAAGCTATATTTTTGTTTGTGATGATAATTTTAGTGATTAAAATGTAATTAGTGACTAAATAGGTAAGAGCGAAACAGAAATCTCAGTGGCATGCAAGGTTTTGACTCCTGGAAGAGCGTAAATCCCATCTGAGAATTTTGAGGGAGGAGGGGAAAGTCATAGTAATTATCTAATTAATAGACATCAGGGTCTACTTTCCAAAACTGCTTCTCAGCTGATCTGTTACAATTATTGGAGGTATGGTTGCACACTTCAAAAACATGAGGGTAAACTTGCAAGTAGGGCAAAGCACAATTAAAATTGAGACTTGAGACCTGTAATATTAATTAGAAAATCATTAACTACCGTTTATGTATGATAATATGCCTTCATGTATCTCCTTCCTCCTCCGGTCCCTCACCGTCTCAAAAATCATAAAAGTTCCAATTTATCAGTTCATGAAGGAAAGAGCAATTATGTCCTGCTTCCATGCAATCTTATAATTAAATGAGGATTGAAAGCCCTGTTTCATTTCATCCTAAAAATCATAGAATGGTTGGAAGGGACCTTAAAGCCCATCCAGTTCCAATCACTCTGCCATGGGCAGGGACACCTTCCACTCCATCAGGTCACTCAAAGCGTCATCCAACCTGGCCTGACGGGGATGAGAAGGCAAGAAAATGGGTACTGGAAATGTTTGAAGAGAGGTTTTGGATGGAGAAGCAAATACCATGAGTCTCTGTCAATATAAAAATTAGATGGGGATTAAGTTTGTTTTTTATCAGTAAGCATGATTTAAATGTAGTTAATTTAGCTTGAGAAAGGCTGAAAAGAGGTGAATACAGCCTCAGAGCAGGCAGCTGGTTGTCTTGAATTCAGTGAAAATACACTGCAGAAGGTACATGAAAATTCCAATGTTTGCAAGACTTATGAATCTTTTTATTGGGAAATATAAGAGGCGGAGATATATTACCAGGAGCCACAAATCATAGCACTTTCTGATTCATCCACAGCTGGCATGCAGACTACCTATTACTTCTGGTAATATGTTCTTTCATTTCATGGACAAAGTGAATATTTAGTAACAAAGAAATCTCTCAGGATTTCAAGAGACTTCATTAACAGTAGCAAAGGTAGAATTGAGTTAAAAATCACCTCATTTGTTGTTTTTGTTTGATTGCCAAAAAGACCAAAAAATCACTATTGCTGCTTAGAATGACAACCAGCTTTACATGTTCTCTAAATTGTGGATAATTAAGAGAATAAATGTTCTGATTTTGTTTTTGTGCAGTGCTGTGATTAGGTTTTTAAAAATATTTTGACTTCTAAAGACATTTTTGAATAAAGGTGTTCTTTCCTTTTTTCCCATATAGAAAGAAGTGACACATCTCATTTTGTGTGGGAACTGTGATTAGAATTGTGTGTGATGTTTTTTTGTTTGTTTATTTATTTTTTTTTTCTGAAATTTGAAAAGGTTCTCCATTTATAAGTGAATCTTTATTGGGTACAGGATATTCTCTCCCCAACATGACCAGTTGCCACTACCAAACCCAGATTGAGAGCCCATATAACTGGCTTGAGGAAACTGAGCAGCACTTTGGCACTCCATGGAGCATTTTGGACTCCTTTGAGGGGTCTATGTTAGAGCTTATAGGGAACACATATATGACAGCATGATCTTCACATGGCTGTAGAGAACATAAAGATGATGACTTTCTATTTGTCTCATGGATGTCTATGTGCTGCCTCACTGCAAGCTGGTTTTAACACCTTGTTGTAATCAGAGTTCTTCTCTAATGGGATGTAGATAATTGCCTTTAGTCTGGGCCATGAGAATGACTGAGGTGTTATTCTGCTCGGAGATGCTCCTTCTCTCTTGCTGAGCAAATGCAGCGACCAGAGATCCAGTGTTGGTAATGTGCCAGCAGAATATTCCTAACCATAAGAAAATCTACTTGAGCAACGAAGCTGGTGAAGGGGCTGGAGAACAGGCCTTATGAGGAGCGACTGAGAGAGCTGGGGTTGTTTAGCCTGAAGAAGAGGAGGCTGAGAGGAGACCTCATTGCTCTCTATAACTAGCTGAAAGGAGGTTGTAGAGAGGAGGGTGCTGGCCTCTTCTCCCAAATGACAGGGGACAGGACGAGAGGGAATGGCCTCAAGCTCTGCCAGGGGAGATTTAGGGTGGACATTAGGAAAAAAATTTCCAGAGAAAGGGTCATTGGTCACTGGCTGCCCAGGGAGGTGTTTAAGTCACCTTCCCTGGAGGTGTCTACGGCATGGGTGGATGAGGTGCTAAGGGGCATAGTTTAGTGTTTGATAGGAATGGTGTGGAGAACATTATTCAGGCCTGGTTAACAGAAAAGGGACACAGCCAGACCAGCTTAGTTAGAATGCCTGAATTAGGGTGAGAATTTGCCCAAGGACACAATGTCCTTGAGATAAGGGACTGCCTGCAGCTGCACATAAACAGGGTAAAAATAGAGAATGTATTAATCACAAGAATGTAGAAAAAGAAAGCTATGAAGGAGGAGCGGGCTTGTAATCTGTAACCTATAGTGAGCTCAGCTTTTGCAATATGTATGAGGCTAATTAACAACTGTATTTAACTAGCTGTGATCTCTAATAAAATTGAGACTTGCTGATGACCACCTGGTGTGCGCATTCTCCCTTCGCCGACAGAATGGTTGGACTCGATGATCTAGTGGGTCTCTTCCAACCTGTTTATTCTATGATTCTATGATTAATCAACTTTGTGCGTATCTCCAGCACCATGCTTTGGTCATGTGAAGCTGCTCAGTCGCTACAGTAAAATGTCAGATGAGCACTTGATCTGGTCTCTGTATGTCAGGTACGTTCTGTCATTAAGTCTTACCAAGACTTTACTCCTCCTTCATCCTTCTCCCTGTGCTGGTATTTGCAGCACACTGCTATAGTATTACTTAACCTTGTGTGAAAACCAGAGCTGGCTGAGCTGGGCTGCAGAGTTTTCCTCGGCCATGACAAGCACATGTGTTCACAAAGCTAGGAGAGAGACTGTGGAGGTGTCTGGCAGGCCTTCTGTTTGGCAGAAAGGATTTGGCTCAAGACTTAATCAGTTATGGGACTCTGGCCCTTAGTGTCATTGTATAAAACTAATTCAGTGTTCATTGTTGCATGGGTTCACAGTAAAGATAACTATTAATGGTTCAAGACTATAGCACTATTACAATTGGAAGCTGCTCTTTTCATACATAACCGCACTATATGACACAGATGTTTTGTGTCTTCTGTGTAATCAGATGATCTGATGAGCATCTAAATCTTCCCTAGGGTATTTCAAAGTTGTTACTTACCTGGCAAAATGTCTTGTTGCATGGTGGGACCTAAGTTGCTGTTGTTCATCCTTAGATACATAACTCAGACTGAATAGTGTGCTGCTTGGCTAAATGAAAGCTTGAAAGCAGGGGTGTACCATGTCTTCAGAAGGTGCACCAGAGGCTTTAAGTGCCACAGACCTATTGTTGAGCAGGGGAGTTTCATTCAACTCATTTCAGGTTGCTAAAGAAGACTTGTATTTAAGGAGTATGAGTGTTTGGTAGTGTCTAGTCATATCTATCAAGACTGGGCACACTAAATGTTTTTGGTGGATTAGGAAATTCCACTTTTGACACAGAAGAATCTCATTGTTGGAGCTTGTAACTCTTGTCTTTTGTAGCTGGTGGTTTGTAGTATTTTATTGAAATGGCAAAGATAGCATAAATTGTCATTTCTTTTAACATGTGATTTATACAGACATAAGTCATTATAAAAAATTCAAAGCTCTAATTGCCATGATAACGGAGCCTAATTGCTAAGCTCCTTATAAACTTTAAGACAAAATCTATGCTAATACCATCTGAAAGCAGTTTATTACTTTTAATGTGATCAAACTCTTATTTTGCAGGAGTACGAAAAGGTGTTCTAAATACGTGCTTGAAAAATGATCTTGAGACTAGATTCAGGCAAACAATAGGGACATTATCTTTTTTCCCTCTTCAGCAAGTTCAGAATAGTGGATTCTCAAATACAATCTAATAGATGAGTGTGCTTTTATTAAAAATTGGATAATCATGCTCTTGGAAGAGTTTAATTAAATTTGGTTATTTGGATTTTTTTGTTTGTTTGGTTGTTTTTTTTGTATTTTTTTTTTTACTTAAGGATACTAAAATACAAAGGGGGAAAAAAACAACATGCAAATAAATTTTAATGATCTGCCTTCAGTGCTGATCTTGGGACGTGGCTCACTGGAACAGGCTGCCCAGGGAGGTGATTAATTCATCATTCTGGGCGGTATTTAAAAGCTGGGTAGATGAAGTGCTTAGGGATATGATTTAGTAGTAAATAGATAGAGTTGGACTTGAGGATATCAAAGGTCTTTTCCAATCTAGGGATTCTGTGATTCTTTATCAGGAAGAGCAGGGATTGGGTGAGAGGGAATGATTTGAGGCTGAAAGAGGGGAAATTTAGATGAGATCTTGAGAAGAAATATTTCCCTGCGAGGGTCGTGAGACACTAGCACATGTTGCCCAGAGAAGTCATGGATGCCCCCTCCCTGGAGGTGTTCAAGGCCAGGTTGGAAGAGGCTTTGAGCAGCCTGATGCAGTGGAAGATGTCCCTGTCCATGGCAGGGAGTGGAACTAGATGGGCTTTAAGGTCCATTACAACCCAAACCATTCTCTGATTCTATGACATGTTCTACCTCTAGAAAAAGAGGTCCTACCCTGCTTTTATCATCTCCACCTTACAGCCTAATCTGTACCATTTGTACTCTTTCGTGTCTGTTTTCATGGTGTCTTTAGCTATTCCTCAATTTTATTTTCACCTTCCTGTTTTCTGTGGCCTGAACAATGTAAGCAAGTAAATATTTCTCTACATCATAAAAATGATACCTTAATCAGTGTTTGAATCTCTAGTAAACAGTTCCCTTCCACTTTGATGCTAAGAAAGCTGTCCTGATGTATGCAGTTGTTTGGTTTCTGTAAGGTTTTATATATGCTATTAAGAATTTATCTCACGGTTTTCACAGTTATTACCAGTAACATTGATCCAAATTACCTTGTTTTGTGTTTTATGGAAATGCATTCAAAGAAATAGAAGGAATCTCCTTCAGCAGACTGCAGCCAATATGCTGGGCTTGATAAGCAAAGTTATGTTTGTCTGGGGGACTTCTTCATGAAATATAATTGAGTATGACAGCTTGGTTATGAGAAGCTTGATATATACATCAGTTTAAAAACTTGTCACCTACTTGATGCATTAATTCGAGTCCTTTGTGCAAGCCAAAGTTCCTATTCTAGGCAAAGCATATGGTCTGTCACTTAGCACATGACATGTTTTTAGATCGCCGTGTCTGCAAACGTACTACTCCTGAATGTGAATATATGGGCTTGCCCGGTGAAAACTTGCCTATTCAAAGAGTTCTACTGTATTGTTGGGACTATTTATAGTTTAAATATGAGGAAAGATGTTCAGAGTTTAGCCCACAGATCTCCTTTACTATCCTTGGACTTTTCCCTGTGAGAAATAATATTGACAGTAGTGTTAATCTATACACCCATATTTCTCCATTATGGTCACATTGACAAGTCTCATAACTGTGTAGAAAATTCACTTTGCTTACTAAGTACTAGACTTGATTTTATAAAGATTGCTTAATTCATAGAGGTAATCTAAGACTTATCTGGATAAAGATGAACTGAAATAAAAACCAAGGTAAAATCAAGCTTTAGGGAAAGAGCTTCTCATATATGCTTTTGATCGGCAACTGTGAGTAACAGCAGAGAATGAGAATTTGTGGTCAGGGTCATATATGTAGCAATGATTTACTCTTCAGTGCATCAGAAAAAGGTCAAAAGTCCACTATTAAATAAAGAAAAAAAGTGATAATTGCTGGATGTTTGTATGCTAGAGCTGTATGAGGAGTGGCTGAAGTCACTTGGTCTGTTCAGCTTGGAGGAGACTGAAGGGAGACCTCATCGTGGTCTACAGCTTCTTCACAAGAGGAGGAGGAGGAGCAGGCACAGATCTCTTCTCTCTGATGATGAATATGAGGACCTGAGGGAATGGTATGAAGATGTGCCTGGGGAGGTTTTGGTTGGATATTAGGAAAAGGTTCTTCAACCAGAGGGTGGTGGAGCACTGGAATAGACTCCTTGGGGAAGCAGTAACAGTGTCAAGCTGGACAATATCCCAGAAGCATTTGGAGACATAGCATGAATATTGTGGTTGTCCTATGCAGGGACAGGAATTGGACTCAGTGATCCTTGTAAGTCCCTTCCATCTCAGGACATCCAACAATTCTGTGCTTAATGGAAAATATAAAAATCTCCATTCTAAACTCGACATTGAATATCATGTAGCTCCATGAATGAACTAGGCTGTTTACAGATGTCCTAAACTTGCATCCATATTTCCCCTCTCCACAGAAATATAGCAACTGGAAAACAGACATCTTTAAGTAAAATACTGAGTGCAAAATATTGTTTCTTTGAACATTTGTTTGCATTTAGGATTGTTGCTTGGTGCCATTAACCTTGTTCTATATCCTTTTTCTCTGCAACTATTGATATGAAGGTGTTTTCTTTTTTTCTTACATTGATTAACAAATGTCGGCAACAGAATGTGAATATCAGCATTCATACATGACCTGGAGCATTTACTATTTATGTTTTGCTACTAGTCATTCACTTAATTTTTATTTTCAGTGGTTTTCACCATTCAATTGGAAAGCAGAAAGGGTACTTTATGACTGAATTGCACACCAGCCTGATAAATGCTAAATCCCTGGGATGTGAAGTTATGAAAAACACATAGGATGTTTTATCCAGCTCTGGGAACAGGTGTGTTAATTAATGGAGCATTAATGGAACTTTTCTGCAGAAATGTGCATTGTTCCTTGAAGCATGTAAAGAAGGAGAGGAAGAATCTTTCCAAATCTGTGCAGGTGCAAAAACTCACCTGGACATGGAGCATGTGAAAATTGATAAGTATAGGACCTTAACAACGTGATGAAAGGGGAAAAGTATGTAGTTACTTTGTTATCTCTGAAAGAGACATTTGAATGTTTCTGCAGAGCTGTGGTAGTGGTGTTGAAAGAAGGATGTGTAGGAAAGCATGGAATCATTCCTGAAATGGTGCACCAAGGCCTGGATTGGGGCACGAAATGAAAGAATTGCTCTTGTCAACACCTTCTTATTTACAGAGGGAATGTTTGTAGATGGTTTTCTTGAGCTTTGACTTACAGTATCATGTGTAATAAGGGAGGTTAGCAGGGTAGGTAACTGGCTGTGAAGTGGTTATCTGGTTTTGAAAGGAATACATCTAATCTTTTCTGTTTCCTGGTAACAAAATGAGCAGCCTTGCTAGCTACGTTATTTACATCAAGCAGTTCAACATATGTTCTGATTAATGCTCATTTTGCCAAGGTTTTCTCTTGTCTCTATTTTAAACAATGTGCCAAGTAAACCTCAGATTGGTAGGTGTTAGTTTTGCAGGCAGTTGCACTGGGGAGAAATTCTTGTGGAAGCTGTGGAATATGAACACGTTTTTGCCTTCAGAACAAGAAGAAGGGAATGCAGGAATGAGATAGTGGACTGAGCTATTAATGGAGAACTAGATAGTCCTCTTCTAGCTCCTAAAGTAAGAAGCACTCTTCTGGCTATGGTTCTGGCTGCCTTTTTAAGCCAGTAAGTTTATTGCTGACATAAGCAGGGAAGACTATAGTTTTCCTGTCTCACTGTCTTTTATCTCACATAGGAAAGCTAGAAAGTGGCTTGTACTGTCAATGGCTCGGCTCAGCTGAAATTTCAACAAAAATAAGTTTCCACTATTTAAAAACACATTTTAATCACTGATTTCTGTCAATGTTCATTTCATTATTACCTGAGCTAGGCATATTTAGGAAGGCTACGTGTACTAATTTGTCTCAGGAAACAAATTCTTGCTCAAGGAGGACCTATGTGGAAGAGATGCTCAAGGTGTCCTTATGTACAGTGACATCTGATATATTTAAAGGTGCAGTATATGTGCACTGGGAATGAGAGTTGATGATTTGAACTAGTTTTTTCATGTTGTCTATCTTTGTTGTTTCAGTGGATTTACTGCAGATTAATTTCATTCTTTAGTACTTAGAAACTGCTCGGTTGTTTTTGAATGATAGACAGGAGATGTTACAGGCTCCTCCGCTACCTCTTTGAGGAGCCGAGTGGGTACTCATGTGATGCGATGCTGCTTCTCAAGTAAAACTTTCCTTGGGTGTCTATATGTGCTATAGTAAGATAAACATAATTAAGAGTGACTTGTCACAGTTTAGCCCCAGCCTGGCCAGTCTGGAAGCTAAAACTGGGCAGCTCGGCTCACAATTCCCTACCCCACCCACGAAAAGGGAAATGAAAGGAAAAGACCTGCAAGTTGGTATCTAAACTAGAAGAGCTTTAATGAAGTAATAGTAACAGTAACAATAGTAACAATAATAGTAATACTAATTCTAGTAATAAGAAAATGAATAAAATATATGCAAACATGAAATTTCATGACTACCCCACCCTTTGATGACTGTATGACCACAAATGCCTCAGAGCAGGTACAGGGAAGGGTCCAGGCTAGGAGGGAACTGGACATCTCAGGAACTGGGTTCAGGAATGCTCAGATCCGGGATTGGGGCAAACAGACAGACAAGCTCCTCACTGGATGTCAGTCATTGAAAAAGAGGCTGGATACCCTCATGATCCCTTAGTTTTATCCCGAGTATGACGTATATGTGATGGAATACTCTGCTGGTCAGTTTGGAGTTGTCTTCCCCATTTCACTTACAGCATTCCACCAACTCAAGGGTGACCTTGGTTTCTATAAGAATAAGTATAAGCAATGGTCTTTCTGCATCCCTATGTTACCAGTTCTAGAGAGAAACAGTCTGAAAAACTTTCAGAAAATGAAGTTACTTAGATGAGACTGAGGTGAAGTTAGAAAACTGATTCTACTTAAGCTCAGAACACTTTTGCACTGAGCAACGCAAGCAGGAGTTTTAGGATGGAAACTTGAAAGAGGTAACCTCATAGAAGCAGAGCCCAAGCAGTAGCTTTGTTTTCCCCTCAGTTAATTAGAGTCATAGCAAACATTGTCTAGTAATCCTCATGAAAGTGTTTTTTATTTGTTGAGGGTAAGGAAGCTTTTAAAATCTTTGGCTGATATATCTAGACTTATTATTATCAGCTTAGACTAAATAATAAAAAATGCTCTAGGAGAAACTCTGATCTACCTTTGCAGTGGTGCAGTTCCACTACTTACAATAGGGTTTTGTGAGAGAGATATCAATGTAAAATTAAAGCCCTTATATTTATAAAGTGGTCTTTGATCAAAGGTCTCTGCATTGAGCAAGTCTTACAGTATCTGGAGTATAATGAAAAATTCTTATTGAAAACACTATACAGGGCTGTTAAAATAATTTGCTCAAGGCTGTAGATCAGAGGAATCAAGAAACAATATTCAGGTCAGTTTTTTTTGAAGTGTTCTGCTTGCAATTGTCTCTAACATGCTTGACTGATGCTGCTTGAGTAGGGGAAAAATAAGTATGAGAAGAAAGCTATTGTGAGAAAATCAGTAAGCTGCTTTAATTATTGTATCTTGATACTATAGTGTTAATATAAAATAATAATTAATTTAAGGATAGTATGTTGGATTAACACTGTAGTAAAGAAAAATAAATGTCCAACACTGTTGGCAAAAGCTCAGTAAACAGTAAACTGCCATTTCTCACATTGTTAAAAGCAAAAAATCCCACCAAACAAAAAAAATCCCCTAGTTGTGGCAGTTGCATCTTTGTGTATGTGGCTATGTCTATGTGTATGTACTATTGATTATACATTGATACAACCACTGGAGAACTACATTTTTAGCCTGTGGAATGTATTTGACAATGTTTTAAGACTTGCGTTTAGCCTAGATAGGATAAAAATCTTCCCATAGACTATAAAACGTGTTTTTTCAAGCTGGCTTGATATAATTCCCTATCACCCCCTGCTTTTGGAGTAGGACTGCCTGATCTTTTTATTGCATCAGGTGCTGCATCACCATTCAGCATCACCATTCACCTTTATGGACTGCAGGCGAGTTTTATCTCCCACTGTTTGCTGTTGCTCCTATCATATGACTTGGTGGCTCAGTCACGGAGATAAGTTTGGTGCAGAACAGGGAATACGTCCTTGCCAGTGGGGACAGTCTGTGAAGCAGAGTGAGATAAGGGTTACTTCAGCATTTCTAGCAGATGAAGATTGATCTTGAGCAACTGGGAGATGAAATGGCAGATGAAATTCAATCTGTGTGATGCACCCTGGGGGCAAAAATATCTTAAATAAAATTATGGGCTTTGTACAGACTGTTGCTGCTCAAGAACAAGACACTGGTGGTGTCCTAAATGACAACATTGACTTTGTTGTTTTGTTTCAGTCAAAAAAAGGGGAATTGAGGTTTGGAATTATTAGGAAAGAAATAGAGGGCAAAACAATTTGTTATTAGGCTGCTGTATAAATCCATGGTTCAGCTGCATCTGGATATGTTGAGGGAAAATAAAAAGAACACTGAGGGATATTGAATAAGCTATTACTGCTGGACCCAGAAGACTATGACAGGATAAGTTACTATGTGTTTGCTCTATCAAGGCACAGTTCCCTTTGCATTCACTATTGGTCATGCTGAGCTCAGTGTATATTTACTCTCACTGAGTTTCACCATGATTAGTGCAGTCATCTGAAACAAAGTAGTTCTGTGATTGGGAAAATTAAAACATTCCAGTAGTGCACTGCTATGAAAAACCCAGATTTTTGAATGAAGAGCTAAACTTGGAGCACTTTGTAAATGGCTTCACTTATGCTTCTTTGATTTCAACCACATTAATACATGCACTCTGTAGTCCTGTGATATATTGGTAATAAGAGCAGCAGTGGACATGACTGATAAGCCTTTGACCTGTTGACTAAGGAGTTAAACCACGTACCATAAAAATGCAAGAGTGAAAAGATCATAGAATCATAGAATGGTTTGGATTGGAAGGGACCTGAAAGATCATCCAGTTCCTACGCCACACTGCCATGGACAGGGACATCTTCCTCTGGATCAAGTTGCTCAAAACCTCATCCAACCTGGCCTTGAACACTTACAGGGTTAGGGCATCCACGTGTTCTCTTTGGCCACCCTGGGCCAGTGCCTCACCTCTCTCACAGTAAATAATTTCTTCCTAATATCTACTGCCTAGAAAGATGAGAATCAGCCTTTTCCCATATATTGGTGCATAAGTCTTTATGCTTTGTTCTTCTCTGAACAGAAGGCTTAGGGGGGCTTGTACAAGGGCGTCATCAACAAAGCCCATCCCTGGTCCACATTTCAGAGAGAGGCAGTGATTTCTTTCTATTAGAGTTATAAGATCTCCAGCTGCAGAGTGACTAGACTGTCCAATACATGAGTGACGGCATTGTTGCAGAGGACCCAGTTACAGGATTTCTATCAAAAAATGCTTATCCCAACTTTACCTACTGCTCCAATGGGAAGAAGATAGGCTTGTATTGCTGTGGGGCACAGAAGCCAAACAGGAATCTCTGAAGATACTCTTTAAGAAAATAGTGCTAACATAAAATGGATATGGAAATTACAAAATAGATTTCTCTGGGGGTTAGCACAGATTTACTTTATGCAGGAAGGATAAATATGTGGATGTTTATCTCAATAAATAACAACATCATCTTTCTCTGTGTTTCCAGAGTGTATTCTCTAGAAATTGTCTGCCTAATAAATTAAGCAGCAGCAATATTCATGGTGGAAAAAAGTGAGATTAAACTGGCTATGGAACTTTTGCCACGCAAATAAACTATTTCTCAATAAAACAAACACGTGTATAAATAGAGCTATATAAAAGGAAAGGAAACTTTTTCTTTCTCCAAAAAGGTTTTTCCTTTGACATCATCCTTTTTCTCTTCTTATTTGTAGGATACAACAGTTCTGTTTGCAAATGTGCTGCCACTAAGTGATACGGACACATTTTTCCCAAGTCAAAACTTGATTGAAAATGAATTTCCAGAAGAACGTCAATGAATTCTCAATTCATTCTGGGTCAATTTGGCAACTAAATTCTTGTTAAGTAATGCTAATAAACATTAAAAACCCCAAAATAATTTAGGCTGGAAAATGCCTGTAAGATAATTTGGTCCAACTGTAAATCTAACATTGCCAAATCTGCCACTAAACCATGTCCCTAAGCAGCACATCTCCATATCTTTTAAATCCCTCCAAGGATTAATGACTCAACCACTTCCCAGTACAAAATAAAACAAAATGAAATGGTGTTTTGACATTTAAAACCTTTCTTTCTTGTAGGTTTGAAACAAAGCTTATAATGAAAAATCTCATTTACACAATCTTAAATTTTAATTTTATCTTGGAAACTTCTAAGTTTATTTCAGCAGCAAAAATTTCTACTGAGTCAAAGTCAGTACATGTATGTGTTTTGGAGTTATATTTCAGCACATAAAACTATTTGAGGAACACTTTCCACTAGGTCTTCCAACCTAGTCTTGGATGAAGCTTTGAGCAATCTGGTCCAGTGGAAGGTGTCCCAGCCCATGTCAGGGGGGTTGGAAGTGGATGATATTTAACGTCCCTTCCAAACCAAATAATTTGATGATTCTATGTTGACATGACTTTAGGTTGCAATTAGCACAATTGTATTTCTCTTCAGTTTAACAAGAATTAAACGCTAACGTGGACTCAGAGCACACTGAATTGCAAACACTGTAATCTGTTATCTTTCAGCAGTCAGGGTAGAAACTAGTTGCACTTTTGTAGCTTTTGGTTTAACACTGATTGCTTTTTGGACAGCATGGGGTATATTTATTATCAAACACCCTGATCGTGGTGATGTCTTGCTGACCTCTTGATTATGTCCTGTTGTTATTCAAGTTCAATTATCACATTATCTGCATCAAAGAAGTGGGAAATGTACATAGATATCCTGCTGTGTGTGTTGTCCAGATATGTTAGCTCATAATCATAGTCAGGAAAGATAGTATTTATGAAAATTTTTCTGGAAAGAAACAAAGCAGCCTTTGGAAGGTCTTTTAATGAAAGTATGATAAAGTTCTGATGAAGATAAATGCAAGGGTAAATAAGGATGTGGCACAAGTGGCCAAATGAAAATTAGTTTATAGGCATATACCATAATTCACATAAAGGGTAGTTCTTTGACTGTAGAAGTCAATTTGATTTTAGTTTTACAGAGAAGAGCAGAAAGTGATGTGTTTCTTGAGCAGTCTACCAGGAGCATGCAGGAAATCACATAGTTATGAAAAAGATGACAGTTCTGCTTCTGCTGTGAGACATTGGGAGGTGATTTATACACACAGCAGATCTGACAATGACATATAAATATACAGCATGAAGTAATTACATCTGAGTTTTATCCAAGACTTAACAATAGCATTGAAGCCTCACTTTTTAATGATGACAACCTGGACAAATACGAAAAGCTGCAGAAAGAAAGTATTTCCAGTCTGATGCTCCATCAAACACCCCTGCATGAAGTGCGGGGAGAGGCCTCAGCTGTTCTCATTGTGTCCCTCATTTCTTTGTCCCAGCAGCAACTACTGTAAATTGTGGTATAGACCTAAGAAGCAGGTAATTTCTCTTGTCATAATAAAACTCTGGAGAAAAAGCCACTCTGTTCTCTTATAGGCAGACCATCTAATTTAAATCAAGTGCTAGCAAGAAGTCAGTCTTCCTTTGTATTGTTTTCTGACCGAACATGTACCTCCATCATGTTTGAAGGATCACAGAGTAATTGTTTCATCTCTTATATGGTTTATTTTTGGAATAACATCAGCCAGGCTGGGAACATAATCACTAACCTCTGGAGACAGCAAAAAAGAGAGACGCAAACCTAAGAAGCAAACACAAAATAAGCTTGCTTTCATTAAAACATTAATTTCCACTAGAGGTGTTCAAAGCCAGGCTGGATGAGGCTTTGAGCAACCTGATCCAGTGGAAATGTTCTTGCCCATGGCTGGGAAGGTTGGAGTCTGGGTGGTCTTTAAGGTCTCTTCCAACCCTAATCATGTCATGATTCATTACCACCAGCAATGCTCATCTACAACTTCTGATGCTGATGTGCAGTGTTAACATGTGATGAGTTATGTCAATGCTTTGATATAATGAAAGAGCTTTGTCAAAGCAGGGATTTATTACCTTGATCTTGCTCCCACAGGTCTGGCTTCCAAAGGTGGAGGTGGGTGAATAAAAAACTAAGGAGGCTGAGAGGAGACCTCATTGCTCTCTATAATTACCTGAAAGGAGGTTGTAGTGAGGAGGGTGCTGGCCTCTTCTCCCAAATGACAGGGGACAGGACAAGAGGGAATGGCCTCAAGCTCTGCCAGGGGAGATTTAGGCTGGACATAAGGAAAAAAATTTTCACAGAAAGGGTCATTGGAACAGGCTACCCAGGGAGGTGGTTGATTCACCTTCCCTGGAGGTGTTTAAGGCACGGGTGGACGAGGTGCTAAGGGGCATGGTTTAGTGTTTGATAGGAATGGTTGGACTCAATGATCTGGTGGGTCTCTTCCAACCTGGTTATTCTATGATTCTATGGTTTTGTTACTGATCATGTGCTTCAAAAGCAGTGTGGAACTGACAGAAAGAGTGTGTTCAGAATTCAGCCTGGAATTAATGGATGAAAATGAACAATTCTTACCCAAACTGTGTGCCACAGATTGTGTGCCCAGTTCTAAAGCAGGAGGAGTAGGGGTTCTTTGCTATGCCAAAGCTGTTAGAAAATAGACAGTCCTGGAGAAGGACAATTTTAAGCTATTTAGAAGTGGAATGGAAAAAATAGAAGTGGACACAGTAGTGGTGCTTCTCTTAGTGTTGTTTCAGGATGACTATTTAAAAACCCCTTCTTTTGGAACAGTATCGCTGGTATTCAGTTTGCATTCCACATTCTATTGAGTGATAGTGTTGACTGAGTTGTTATTCCTCACTTTCTTATATTTATTCCATTTTCTCCTCATCTTCTTGTGTGGCATGACTCTTCTGTTATCTTATTTTATTGAATTCAGGCTATTTCTCTCAAGGTCACTTAGAATTCTGAACCAATAGTTCAAGTGCTTGCAAAGATCTCGGTGACCTGTACAGTGTCTTTATTTTGCCATCTAGGTTATTAATGGAAGTTTTGAACAGGAGAAAGCCTAGAACATATTCCTAGGTTGCAATAACCTCTTGATTTGACATAACATTGATAGTCAGACTTGCACTTGTTGCTGTGCAGTAAACAGTTTCATCATACAGCTGTGTTCTGTGGGGTCCTGGAAGGGGAGACAGCATCCGTTGCTTCTGAAGAATTTGTAATAGGCAGAGTAAAATATATAGTGATGCAAATGCAAAATATATAGTGATCCACTAGTGAGGAAAAGTTAAAAAATGATTGGCTGTTTTGGATTTATCTTGTTTGGTTATGCAATGTGATTTCTGCTGTCTTTAAAAAAATGCATTAAAGTAAAGAAATAGTGCAGCTATTTCTTTTTCCATCTTCTGTAGCCCTGTCACAGAATGAATTTGAGCTGTATTGGTACTGATTCTTCATGACAAATGCATCTCTTTATATAAAGAGGTTTGGTGTTTTAAATGCTTAACATATTGCTTCCTTAATGTCTTTGAGTATCTTTGCAGCTTCAGTATTCTAGTTTCTAAATTCCCATGGTTCGTTCTAAAATTGCACATTACATTTACTTTTATTGGCATAATGACAGTCATGGCTGCCCCATCCCTGGAGATGTTTAAGGCCAGGTTGGATGGGGCCTTCAGGAGCCTAATCTATTGGGACATGTCCCTGTCCATTGCAGGGGGGTTGGAACTGGATGATCTTTGAGGTCCATTCCAGCTCAAAACATTCTATGATTCTATCAACTTGCACCAGCAGAGGATTAGCACCAAGCTAGAGATCAAATCACAAGTGATGCTGCAGTTTTACAAAATCTTGCATTATGGATGAATGGAAAGATATAAATGGAGAAAGATAAAAACAATTGAAAATGATTGTAATAAACAGTTGAAACATTTTTTTCCAGTTAATTTTTGTAAGAGGCTATTACAATCTGGAATAAAATGCTACTTTGGAAATTCCTGAAAAGATTAGATGTTAATGAAAGCAGTGAAAGCTTTTCTCTGTCATCTTCCTATCTGATGCTTTGAGGCTTGACACAGGCATGACACAAGCCTAGATATGTTGGTCATATTTGATATTTTTGTTCTTAATAGTGTTTGTATACATTTTTAATAGTATTTGGATATGTTTTTAGTGTGCCTACCTGGAGAGGTTTTTGTAGAGAAAACGCTTATCTTCCTTTTTTTATTAAAGATGGTATAGGTGTACCACAACCCCTGCACCATTTCCAATTCACTCCTGGCAGCCTGCATCTGCCTTTTATTCATAGCATGCTTCTGGTGTCATTACTTCTCAGTTCATATCTTCTGCTAACATCAGGGATCCTCCCGAGATGTGTCATCTCTATTACCGTGAGTCGATATTCATTTGCTTTCTTCAGGGTCCATAGCTCTGCCCCAAACAACACCAGGCATTGTCGAAGCAACTAAGTGGGAGTATAACACTCGGCCAGTCGCTGGTGGGTTTGTGTTCCCAGAGTCTATAAGTCCTAAAGATTATAAATGGTAATTTGCCCAGCTGATTATCCACTGCTTTAAAACCTGATCAGCTGTTTACAATGAGCTCCAGTCAGTCATGCACTGACTTAAATAAAATCATACCGCAAAAGAAGCATCGCACTAGGAGGGCTTTTCTTTCCATGTGAGTCCCTTTATAGGTCACTCACAAATAAGGATAAGCAAAGCAGTTTAAATAAGAGCAAGGAAATGCAGATCCTGCCAACTGTTTTTCTTTTTTAATCCACAAAGATGTATAATGCAAAATGAAATCTCGTTGCATTTTTACTCCTAAACTTTGCTTCACTTTATTCAGTGTGATTTATGTTAGTGTAATGTTGGTCATTTGAAACCAAGCTTACAAGAAGATTTTAATGTTGTTTAAACAATTGGTTTTGTTGAATTTGTTCTTTCCCTGGAACTTGTTCACAGGAGGATTTTCACTTCAGAGACAACTTGGAAGAAAAGATTCTTTACGGACAAGGAAATGCACTGAACCAAGGTTTACAAACCCCCCTAAGCCTTCATTTCAGAACAAAACAAAGCA
This sequence comes from Clamator glandarius, assembly GCA_033459285.1. Lineage (NCBI taxonomy): Eukaryota > Metazoa > Chordata > Aves > Cuculiformes > Cuculidae > Clamator > Clamator glandarius. The sequence continues at coordinate 3,151,117 of JAUNZM010000250.1, read as the reverse complement.
TAAATACTCATTCACCAATAACTAGTAAAATGCTGATTTTCATCTCTGTAGACAGTAGATATTAGGAAGAAATTACTCACTGTGAGAGTGGTGAGGAACCAGCCCAGGTTGCCCAGGGAAATCGTGGACGCCCCATACCTGAAGGTGTTCAAGACCGGGCTGGATGAAGCTTTAAGCAACCTCATAGGCTTATAGACCTAGTACATATGCAATCCACAGATCAGCAAAACACCTAGGAGGAACCCTAGGATGAAATATCCCACCAGTCAGCCATTCAACAATCAAAAATTCACAATTTGTGTAAATTCCAGCTACTCTTTTAGCACTGCCAATCACGGGTGATGACATTGCTCTTCTTGGCAGGAAGCTGCAGAATTACAATCACCTTCCCGCTTGGATTGGATTGCATGTCTGCAGGTTCATCCTCTGAAGGAAGAAAGATCTCTCTAAAGCTGATGATGAAAATAACCATTTGAAATGAAGAGTTGCAAGTCTTGTCAGTGGCCTTCACTCACACTACCAGATTCCCTTCTGTTACCAAGAAACAGGATCTTGCAGCTTTGCAGGTCAACCACCAACCACATTTTTTTTTCTCCTTTAGTGGGAACCACAGGGAATAGTCTTAAGTATTTACCTCTTCTCTTCATTTCCAAGAACCATTTACAGGTGTATGCAGAGCTTGGAATAATAAATCAATCCTATTCTAGCACAAGATCAAATACGATTTTCACTGGAGGGAAGAGAAAGCTTAAAATTCACTTTGGTGGCCCAAACTAATCTGTACTCCAGCACTGATTGCAAAATACTCCTTTGTTAAGGAACCCATATTCAATCCCACCCTTGGGCTCAAATACTTATAAGAATAGGATTATAACCTCAACACAGGATAATATTAATACTTTACACACATAAGATCCTTCCATGAGGAACAATGAGCTTAAGTAAACCTTGATACATGCCTTTTAAATAGAGGAAAATTTGGAAAGTGAGGATGGGAGCACTCAGCAAATGAGAGAGCTGTATGAGTTGCAAATCTATGTTGAACATTTGATTCCCTGCTATGAAAGCAAAACTTATTTTCTCTACATTTCCAGTGAAGTCTCAATGTGACCTCAGTGGCATAAAATGCTAATAATCTCCATACCTTAAAGACTAAAGTAAAATATTAGTTTTCTTTGGTGTTGCTTTGGGGAGGGAGGGAAGGACGTAGAAGAGGAAATAAAATGAAAATGTTTCCTAGTATTGACTTAGTCCCAAATATACATCAACATCTCCACAAAATACGAGACGACTAACAAAACCAAACGTAATGTGTACTTTCTACTCTATTTTGCCCTTAGGAATTTATGATTTAAAGAAACCTGAAAACAAATAGCTAGTGTTTGTATAGAAAGTAAACATCAAGCACATTTATGCATACCTTTTGAAAAGCAACCTTTTAATACCATCCCACTTGCTTTTTGTTTTTAATTATCTATGTAGACAAGTATACTTAATAAAATACACACTATGTGCATTATGTATAACGTACACACACAAATGGAATCACACATCTGAGTTCCAGGACCAGTAATTCAGCCAAGCTGAAAGTCTTTCGCTATAGACCAGTTATCATACCTTTTTCAATACTATTTGTGCATTTAAAAGGAAATTCAGCTTCTGGAGGGTTGTTGCAAGACTGCAGCAAATCCTCAGTAATGACAGACCTTTACACCTCCTGGTCATCATGATTTACACCCTCCCACTAATTTAAATGTAACACTACACAAAATTAATAGAATCATAGAATGGTTTGGATTGGAAGGGACCTTAAAGATCATCCAGATCCTAGTCTCCTGCCACGGGCAGGGACACCTTCCACTGGATCAGGTTGCTCAAGGCCTCATCCAACCTGGTCTTGAACACCTCCAGGAACAGGGCATCTACAGCTTCTCTGGAAACCCTGTGCCAGTGCCTCACAACCCTCACAGGAAAACATTTCTGCCCAAGATCTTATCTAAATCTCCCCTCTTTCAGCTTCAAATTAGTCCTCTTCATCCTATCTCTGTACTCCCAGACAAAAAGCCCCTCCCCAGCTTTCCTGTAGCCCCTTTTAAGTACTGGAAGGCTCCTATAAGGTCTGCCCCAAGCCTTCTTCTCTATTCCCAATTTGAAAAAAAGAGTAAATGGTTATACTTCAACTTAGTGCAAAGAATCAGTATTAGAAATAAGTGGGGAGATGACGACAAAGAAGTGGATCAATAAAGTGTGGCAGCCTAAACAAGGAGTGTCACAGATAAGGTTATGTTTTCCAAAAAGGGACATTTTATTATTTAATGTTGGTCAATGTAGACTGGACTGATAAAACTCCCTAGTCACTAATGACAACTGAAATGACAAATAGATGTCAGTTTTTTCAATCCTCCTTCATTAGTAAAAGCATGGCTGTATTGATTTTCTAATTTATTTTCGATTTCTGTGAAATGGGAAATGATTTCTGGTAGTACCACTGAGGAGACAAGGGTGGTTCACCCACCTTGGACTGACAGTCACCAACTAGTCAGCTTCAGAAATCTAATCTGCTTCCAGGTTGAATGGGCGTTACTGTGGAAGCAGATGGAATGGGGGAATTTTTCCAGGAACGCTCATACTTCTAGCGCATTAGGGCCTCTGCTGCCATTGCTCACAGTAAGGAGCAGCCCTGAGATGCTTGCTGTTGTCAAAAGTACTGTCTGCATAATCTGCTTAGGGCTTGTGTGGTTAAGGAACATATGTCTAATAAACATGGTTATAAATAAGCATGTAATCAGTATTCGTTCCTCCCAAGCCTGCCTCAGAAGAGAACATGATGTGTCAGCTTGTATAGAATGAGTTGACTTCAATGCAGAATGGTGGAAGAGCAGATGTGTTTGTGTCCAGATTCAATGAGTTCTTGGTTAAATGCACACATCTGCAGCCTGAAAAGCCAAGGCAAGACCTGCCTTATCCATAAAGCCAGTAGGGATTATAGGCATCCATAACTGTGTTTAGTCAGAAGTAAGTTAGTATATTTAAAAGAAAGAGAAAGGACATTTTAAAAAGGAAAACCTGAAAAGGACTTCATTCTTGCTGTTGAGTCCTTCTGTACTCTGACAACTTGTTTTCTTGGAGAGAGTAATGCAGTGAAGTGCAGTTGACAGTGGTGAAGTGCCCTTCAAAGACAGCTGTAGGTACTCTGACGTAGATGTAGATCCATACAGGAGGCAGGAAGAGAACAGCTCATCGGGATGTGGATCACACAGCATAAAATGTATATCCCACATTGTGTGATACATTGCTACACTGTACCTCAGCCCATGATGGTCACCTGAACTGCAGATGAAGGGATGACTCCTGTGCTTTCATTTCCCCTGGGACTCTAATGTTTCACAGGAGGCATTTCTGGCTCTGCAGGCAGCTGTTCATAGGGCAAAGCTCCTTCCTTATGAAGGGAGAAAGTTCAAGTCTTCATTTCCAGTTTGATACCTTCAAATTATATTTTAAATTTTGCTTTCTGTAAATGAAAAGTTACATTTTTATACTAGAATATTCTTTTCTAAATAAGTTTTTAGAAGCAGACAGGAGTATTTATTGAGTAGTATGTACAAGAGACACCACAATGTAAGGGCATATTCCAAACCCCACTAAAATCAGTTATAAAAATCCTGTTGACTTCATAGGCCTTGGACTAAATATTACTGGGAGATGATGTTAGGCAGGACACCTGCTTAGACACAATAGTTAATGTCTGAGCAACGGCCCTGCCTTCTTTCCAGCTGATATTTAATTTATGGAGACAGTGTCTTCTGTGTTAAAAAAACCCAACTCTATCCTGTACGGGGCTGTTCTACTTTAAAGTCTGGATGTTGCCCTTGTCAAGTAGAGATAACAATGATTGTTGCTGTTGAGCTGTATTATTATACCACCCTATATAGAACCACATATTCAACCCCTGTCTAAATTGGCATTTTTATTGGCAGTAACAATAATGGGTTGGCAGAGTACAGAGGTTAAGAAGAGTGTTGAGTACATTGACTCTGGATCTAGGAAATATTTGTACTGCAAGTTGAAATACTCATTTTTAGACCAAAGGGAGCAAAATATTATTGCTGCTCACCTACTATCATGTATGATACTGGATTTCTTATATTAGGAATAAATATTTTCCAGTGAGGGTGGTGAGGCACTGGTGCAGGTTGCTCAGAGAACCTGTGGATACCCCATCCCTTGAATTGTTCAAGGACAGTTTGGATGGGGCTTGGTGCAACCTGATCCAGAGGAAAGTGTCCCTGCCCATGGCAGAAGGTTTGGAACAGTGTGATATTTAATGTTCCTTCCAATCCAAACCATTCTATAATTTCTTGTATGCTTCCTACAAAACTGTGAAGAATGTATACATTGAACTAGTTATTTTCAGCCACCTCCTTCTTAACTTAAGGTAACTTGATTGTTTCTGGTCCTTAGCAAGGACAGATGGAGTTTGTATCATACAGCCTTGAGATTTCTTGAGGAAGGGGAATGGTGTATGCTTCAGTATACCATAACAGCAGTTATTTGAAGATTTTTTTGTATGCAGGTGCTCATCTGGAAGAGTTGCACAGCTCTACACATCGCACAGATCTGCTCCTTTGGCTACTGGCATCAAAAGGGCTGGTAAAAAAAATCTGTTCAACTTGCATTCTGTGGAGCTCTGCAGAGAGTACACTACTGAAAGTACAGTGCTCCTGCTTGTAGTTTCAAGTGCTAAACCAATAGTTTAGTACAGTTTTATGAATGTATTGCCAAATGTAGGTAAATATCAGGTAGTACCAACCCTAGACTCTGTCCAATTATACAAAATACAGTACTTGGGAGCCCTGCAATAGGCAACTGCGAGAAAGTGGATTTAGATACCTGTGGCATCAGCTCTCTGCTGAAAATTGAGCTCTTCATATTGCTGCTTACTCCTCTCTGGTCCCTTACAACACCATCAGAGTACTGTACCTGCAGGGAGATAAACACTTCAGGCTAGAAGGAATACTTTAAGATTAAATATGATGCCTTCTTCCTGCTACTTACAAAGAGATCTGGGGGGAAAAGTAAGAAGAGTTACCTAAATTGCTAATAATACCTCCTCCTCGCATGCTTACTGCTGAGGGACTGTGTCCTGATGGTTTGTCTTGGCAGGGTTTCCCCTCCCCTGCCATTTCTCCCCCTGCAGCTGCTCATTTTGAAGCCTATGTGGCTGCATGCATTGTTAAAAACTGCAGCTGCTCTGCATCCATTGTAAGCTCTAGCTATTGATTTAGATCTTCCAGTTTTTATGTGTTGAAAGAGAAAATGGTTGTTTAAAAAGGTATTTGTGTGGGTCCTGGCATCAACTAGGTCCTTGAGGCAGAATGGCTTCAACTTCTCTGGATATCATATGAGCCAGAATGCTCAAAGTAGCTCCCAGTCTCTGGCCCTTGTTTTAGTGTAACAAACAAGAACTAATGAACTAGAACAAGGGAAATATTTTTAGAGATAATATGCAGACCTGTTGAGTCAGACAGATTTAAAGAAAAAGCTCTGAAAACAAATATTTCCCTATCTCCAGTAGGTCCTTGAAAGGTTGGACCTTTCTTCTGACTTTGCTTTTGACAACAGCTGTGGAGAAAAGCTGTTGTTAGTGGCTTTGTGGATTGAAATAACCTCCCTTGTTGCCCTCTGGAGCTATAGGCACCTCTCCATGTACTCACCTGTTCTGGGCCTCTTGTGGCTCTGCCTCTCTAAACACATCCCGGCTCCTCTGAGATGAACAAATCCATATTTACACTGCAATTTCTGTCCTTGGCAGTGTCACTTTCCTGCCTAGTACATGTTACAGTCCACAAGCTTGCTGTGCTTGGATGTGCTCAGCTGCTACAGGGAAACCGCCTGCTCCCCGTCACTTGCTGGCATCTGGGTGAAGCTTTTGCTCTGTAGCCTCACCCTTTCCAGCAGGATATGACAGCACAACAAACAGGAGAAGCACAGAGTCTAGTGCTTCTGCCCATCACATCACTTTACATGTGCTTTTTAGCACTTGAGTGTTTTAAAAAAATCCCTCCAAGTTTTTAAATAAACATTAGTCACCTCTTGTACATCATGCCTCTCTGCTTTCTTGTCAAACAGTTAAACACTGTGGACTTCACAGAGCTTTTCGCAAGTGGCTGTATTTTGTTGATATTCTGGTAGTAAGTGAGGAATATATGGAAAATAAAATCAAGAGAGCTTGGTATTACTTTCAAGGATTCCTGATTTTCATAAAATCATAGCATGGTTTGGGTTGGAAGAGACCTTAAAGATATGGTCTGCCATAAGCAGAGACACCTTCCACTGGATCAGGTTGCTCAAAGCCTCATCCAACCTGGCCTTGAACACTTCCAGCTTTAGGGAATCCACTACTTCTCTGGACAACCTGGGCCAGGGCCTCAGGACTCTCATAGGGAAATATTTCTTACCAAGATCTCATCTATATCTCCCCTCTTTCAGCTTCAAACCATTCCTCCTTCTATCCCTGCACTCCTTAACAAAGAGTCCCTCCTTGCCTTTCCTGCAGCCCCTTTTAAGTACTGGAAGGCGGCTATGGGGTCTGCCTGGAGCCTTCTCCTCTCCAGGACGAACAAGGCCAACTGTCTCAGCCTGCCCTCAGATGGGAGGTGCTCCAGCCTTTATCTTCAGTAGTTTATCTTCATGGCCTCCTCTGGACTTGCTTCAACAAATCCGTATCCTTCCTGTGCTGAGGACAAAATCCCCACCCTCACCCTGCTGGTCACACTTCCTTGGATGCAGCCCAGGATACAGCTGGCTTTCTGGGCTACTGACATGCGTTGCTGGATCATGTTGAACTTCTCATCCACCAACATTTCCATGTCCTTTACTTCACAGCTACTGTTTTCAGGGACTGTTTTTTATGTGCCCTGCAGAGTGACAATGTTTGTTCAGGATGTTTTGAATTATGTTTTCTGAGAGCTATGACAGGGTTTATTGTGGTTACTTTTATTTAATTTGCTTGTTCCACTGTGTCCCTGCACCTTTGAATGTCCCATGATGATTTGCCCACTGTTTTATGGATGTGGAGTAGAACTTGAATGGCTGACATAAAAAGGAACACTAATGTGCTATCTCAACAGCTGGAACACTGCTTTTTTTCTATGATAATATAACACAAAACATTCTTCTGTTTAGGCAACTGGGAGGTCAAAGCAATAACACAGTTATTGCTCCATGCCTTTTCCTCCCTCACAGTCATACTCCCAAGAGTTAGAAAGTCGTGTTCTAGAAAGTATATCAGAGTGACTGGGGAAGCAAGTATGCTCTAAAACATGGTGGATGAGGTTTTAAAGTTAAACCCCAGGAATCTGGAGCTCTAGGCTTTGATACTTATTTTCTGTATAGTCTAAAGTGTGGTTATTTAACCAAAATCTCTTTTGCACATGGCAAATGTACTCAGAGACAGCTTGAGTAGTTTTTCAATTGAAATCAGACTGTGTGGAGGTTGAGGGGAGACCTTATCACTGTCTATAAATACTCAAAAGCAGATGTAGCAAGGTGGATGCTAGTCCCCTCTCCTGCACGACAGATGATAGAATGAGAGGAAATGGCCTCAAGTTGCACAAGTAGAGGATCAAATCACGTATCAGGAAAAATTTCTTCACCAAAAGGGTTAGCAGGCACTGGAAGAGGCTGTCCAGGGAAGTGATTGAGTCTCCATCCATGGAGAGATTTAAAATATGGGTAGACAAGGTGCTCAGAGGTATGATTTAGTAGTAGACAGGTACAGTTGGACTTGATCTCAAAGGTCTTTTCCAACCAAATGATGCTATGATTCTGTGATTTAATGACTGGAGGACTGAGAGTTTCAGAGTTACCAAGAAGTGGAAATATAGACTGTTATTATACCAGAAATGGTATTTTGAATTTAATACTGCCAAAATACCTTTACTATGAATTTTAGTACAGTCAGTTTAATTATCAGAATATTAATGAGCTGTAAAATACCTTTGATTTGGCTTGCTGGCACAATGAAAGAAGTGCCAATTTATATCAAAACTGGTATTTGAGGTGTACCTGCTTTCATTTAAGAGAATTATTTGCTGCAAATTATTTGTACTGTTTAAAGTTAGAAGTAGAGGTCTCCATCTAAATGTAAAGCAGAGATACATTTGCACATAGAATCATAGAATGGCTTGAGTTAGAAGAGAACTCAAAGGATATCCAGTTCCAAACTCCTGCCATGGGCAGGGACACCTTCTACTAGATCAAGTTGTTCAAAGCCCCATCCAACCTGGCCTTGAATACCTCCAGGGATGTGGTGTCCACGATGTCTCTTGGCAACCTGTGCCAGGGCCTCACCACCCTTACAGGAAAACATTTCTTCCTAGTGTCTCATCTAAATCTCCTCTCTTTCAACTTAAAATCATTCCCCCTTGTCCTGTCCCTGAACTCCTTGATAGAGTCCCTCCCCAGATTTTCTGTAGCCCCTTTAAGTGTTAGAAGGCTGCTAGAAGGTCTTCTAGAGCCTTCTTTTATCCAGGCTGAACAACCGCAAGTCTATCAGCCTGTCAGTATACTGAGTTTAGCTGTAGTATGTATATTGCCATGCACAGAAATGCAGATAGACCACTACGTGAACTCCATGGATGGAATGACATACAGATCAGAAGCCTGTTTTATCCCTCCATTAATACAGGGACTGAGGAAAGAAACCATCATCTCCAGCTCCCCATTCCTGCATGCTAATTGTAACTACTTAGTCCTTCAGGAGAGATGCTGACTTGTGGAATTCAATCAGTATTGTGCATTTGCAGCCATATAATTTTGATGGCCTAAGTTTGCCTGTGGTGCAATTTATGTTGCATCCGCACTAGAATTCTGTTGTGCCTAACAGGAGTTTCTAGTGTGCAGGTTTAGCAGCTGAGGTTGTGTTTCATATATGATTCAGTGAGCCTTTGTATTAAGTGTGTTTTTTTACGCATTGCTGAATTAACTGCTGACTCTTACAGCGTGGAAATCTTGGTTCAGGCATGTTTCAGGGGCTTTATAGCATGACAAAGGAAGCTTGTCTCGTGTTGGGAAGTTTAGCACTTCTGTGTTAATACTGAAGGGCCAACTTTTTGGATCTAGGGTGGAACATGTGTTTTCTACTTTATTGTGCTCTGAAGTTCCGCGTATGATCTATCATCTATTCCATGCCAGTACATTCACTTGGCAGTTGGTGTTTTGAAATGTAGCACAATATTAGTGAAATGCAGTTGAAGCCTCCTTAGGGAGGCTGTTTGTATATCACCGTGTGTACCAAAGGCACTACTAGTAACTGTAAAAAGGAATTCAAGAAAGCTAAAAGAGGCTGTATTTTAGAAGACATGAACTCCTATGTAGCTAGAGCACTCCATTAAATTCCCTCCTTGTTTACCCCATGGACTGCTCCTTACCTGGAACAAGTAATACCCAGGAATACTTCCCTTCACCTTTTAAATGAAAGAAATTAATTAGGAAAATCTCGTTCTTTGCAAATGGGAAATTCTGCTGTTTATAAACCTTCTCCTAGCAATGTGAAACAGCATCATACATGAATAAAAGATGCATCCGGCTCTTAATAGGAGAACATTTACTGCTTAGAGACTTCCAGTATGGTCTCTTTAGACAAGCATTCTCCCTGAATGTAGCTTTTATGGGATTTATTTGTGTGTAGCCCGTTGTTTCACTATAACCCTGTAGCTGAAGTGTCATAATGACTGACGTGAGATGCTTGACCTGCAAGTGACTTCTGGAAAAGCCTGTAAATCTGTGAATGCCTGCATTTCCGCAGCTAAAAGGCAAAATGCCTTCTTGGTTATCATTCTCCTGCAGATTTTCACTAGACCCAAGAAAAAGTGAGCAGTGTGATGCTTCACCATTAATGAGTGTGAACTCAGTTAATTACTTGTCACTCTGGCTTTATTTTGGAAATGGCCTCAAGTTGTGCCAGGGGAACTTTAGATTGGCTATTAGGAATAATTTCTTTTCTGAAAAAGTGGTGAACCTTTGGAACATGCTGCCCAGGGAAGTGGTGGAGTCTCCATTCCTCAAGGTGTTAAAAAACCATACAGATTTGACACTTCCAGACACGGTTTAGTAGGTTGACAGTTAGACTGGATAATTTTTGAGGTCTTTTCCAACATTAACGACTCTATAAAATCCTTAGGAGTGAGGTGCTGGGAAGACGTAAGAAACTCAAACTGAATGGTGCAAAGAAGCTATTGAAAGAGAAGCTGATCAAGATGCACACACTCCTAGTGCGACAGAGCTTTTTCTATATGACAGTACAAGATGTCAGAAAATCGCAAACTCTGTAGAAAAATACACAGAGGTGTGTTTATGATCATAGAATCATAGAATGGTTTTGGTTGGAAGGGGCCTTGAAGATCATCTAATTCCACCCCCCTTGCCAGGGGCAGGGAAACCTCCCACTAGACCACATCCAGCATGACCTTGAACACTTTAAGGGAGCAGGCATCCGCAACTCCTCTGGGCAGCCTGTTCCCGTGTCTCACCACTCTTATTGTGAAGAATTTATTTCTAATATCTAATCTGAATCTTCCCCCTTCCAATTTAAAGCCACTGCCCCTCATCCCATCTCTTCATGCCCTTGTAAAACTTCTCTCCCCAGCTTTCCTGTAGGCCTTCAGGTACTGGAAGGCCACTATAACATCTTCCTTGGAGTCTTGTCTTCTCCACTCTCAAAAGCCCTAGCTCTTTCAGCCTGTCCTCATATCAGAGGTGCTCCAGCCCTTGGAACATCTTTGTGGCCCTCGGAACATCTTTGTGGCCCTCCTCTGGACCTGTTTCAACAATTCTATATCCTCTTTATGTTAGAGATTCCAGAACTGAATGCAGGACTCCAGCTGGTGTCTCACGAGAGTGGAGTAGAGGGGGAGAATCATGTCCCTTGACCTGCTTCTTTGTATGCAGCCCAGGATACGGTTGGCCTTCTAGGTTGTGAGAGCACATTGCTTGCTGGCTAATAGCCAAACAATTGGAATAGTGTGCTAGATACTGGAATTTCCATGGCTGCACTCCCCTTGTTCCCTTCAATCCCTCTTCAATAAGCTGCTGAAGAGACTGTCTTTGAGCTGTAGTGTCTGTGAGAGACAAGCACTTTCCACTGTGGAAAAGAAGAAAATTATTTCACTGCCTCTGGAAAGCTGATACTCTGCAGCTTAAGTCTAAGTTGTCTTAATGGGTTTTATACCACTAGATAGCAGACATTCTGCTCTCTGACAACTCTACTTCTGAAACTCGCTGAATGTACCTAATGGAAATGGATGTAAAGTATAGTGATTGTTAAACTGTGACGCTGAGAGACAGCACCCTTGAGGTAAAATCCTCCAAATGAACTGCAACTGCAGAATAGTTGCAGGATAAGGAAATTTCTCATAGAACCACTAGGAGCCTACCTTGCTCCTGACTGGCAGAAGAGAAGATAAAAACAGGCTGTCTTTATGTACCGTCAGAAACAGTATTTCCCAGCTTAGGAGTGAATCTAAAGTCTTTCGTGTGCGTGTGTTTTATCTTTGTTAGTATCTGATTATACTGACATGCAAAGCAGCTTAATAAAAGGTCAAGTTAAATACCCACAGTCTTTGTCCTAAACAGTCACAAACCTTTTCTAATATATTCTTTATTTGTAAAAGATAACAGTATCTTCTTTTTATTTACCTTCATTTACCCGCTGTTTGAGACCTTCAGCATAGATACTATAGATTCTTCCTGACCTTGTTGCAGTGTTATCCTTCGCAATGCATTATTTAAGGTGTGATAGGGTGCAAATTCAAGTACTGTAATGCCTTAAACAGGGATGTTTTTGAGTATCCAAGTTTATTCTAAGCTTAGTTGGGTGCCAAGCTGAGCTTATGCACTCAGGCTGCTTTACTTAAAAATGTTTAGCTTTATAGAGAGATGGGGACTATGTACTTTGCTCAGCAGCTCTTTTCAGAGTGGAGTGGGATCTTCACCACCCTCAAAATTAATCCCTCATAAATGAGTGTGTTACGTGTGTTGTCTTGGAGCATGCTCTAAACGTGGAAATCTGCATGACAACAGTGATGCATTTCAGTAGGTTTACTAGTGAACTCCAATATGAATTCTTTTTCATTAAACACCTTCCCTCTTAGAGACCCGATGCTCTGAAATCTGTAAAACTGAGGCTGGATTTAGGTGTGTCTGTTCTGTATGGGAATATAAATCATGATATGACTGGGAATATGAAGAAGGGCCTCTAGGGTTTTTTATGCATCCTTTTAGTTTTGCAGTCATAGCAGTGTTTCAAGAGGACTTGCATGACATGGGGAATTCAGGGCTGCTTTCTCTGAGATATCACCATAATAAATAACTAAATAAGACAATTTGGTGAGTTCAGAGTCCTTTGTAATTCAGTCCCTTTGGAAAACTATGGATCAAACTTGTAAATGATGCTCTCCAGTTTTGTTCCATGGCTTGAATATAAACATATGTATATATATTTATGTGTTTTTCATATCTTCTGAGATTTTCCTCTACACTTCTAGGAGGTTCTTCACAGAAGTGCATCATGGTGACCTGACAGTATTACTATAGAACAGGTTATTTGCCGTAAGGATCTTTGAGTCCTTCAGGTTGTGGTTTTAGAACAGTCCTCTTTCTTATACTTTTTGGTGTGGATTTTTTTTTTTTTGTTTGGGAAGACAATTGGTCTCTTTATCTAAACTTCCCTAGATGAAATCTCAACAATTTTTTATGCTCTACAGACTTTAATATGTTTCTAACTATGAAATAAAATGCATCTTCTCAACAAAATAGCTTCTTTTTTACTGCTGTTTCATTCTTGAAAGCATCTTCTGCAATATGTTTAACTTCCCAGCAGCAATTCAGCTCAGTTGATATACTACAAGTGTAGAACTTGTATTAAATCTGCAAAATGACTGCATGCCCCAAAATAATCTCACTAAAGAAACTCTGCTAAAATCTGTTAACGTATCCTAATAAAAGGATGTAATAGCTGTAGAAAGTTTTAAAGAAATGTCATGGAACTGTAAAGCGTTGAGCAGAATTTATTTTATTGCTCTTCTTAAGTGAGACAGGTATGGGGACAGCTGCTTTTTCAAGCAGTAGATGTTAGAGGTACAGCTTGAGGAGAGTCTTTATTCTGAAGATGGTGGTATAGTAGCTGAGCTGAGTTTTTTCTAGACCTCTATCACAGTGTAACTCTTCCCTTAAGGGAATCTCTCACTATCCCGTCACATGCCCAGTGGTACTTGCCTTTGCCTCTACTCTTCCACACTACTGGGTAGGCAGGGGAGGTTAAGTACAGGCTCACTCTCGTTATAGTGTTCCCCAAGCAGTGTGGTTTAGGGCTCTGGCTGCAGTAGATGGGCTACAGTGGCATTGCTTTGGGTCTGCTGCTTCCGTGGAAATGGCACATCCTTTGTGCTCTTGTTCTGAGGAAGCTGACATCATTTAAAGAACATGCTTACCTAAAAGCATACATTTGCAATACTAAAGCTGTATAGAAGGAAAACAATAAAAAGAACTAATACTGTATTTCACAAGGATGCCTTTTAGCTTCTAAGCCTGTTACGTACTTGGGAAATACTACAACTATGTCCTCCTGTCATGGTTTAGCCCCAGCATAGCTTGATTGGCAGCCAAATGTGACCAGTGTGATCCCAATTCCCTTCATACCCTGCCCAGGGAAAGCAGAAAGGGAAATGAGAGAAAAGACTTGTGGGTTGGAAATAAAAGTGAAACATTTTTCGTGAAATAATAATAATTATTTTATATATATATATATATATGTATACACACACATATACAAAAATATACAATTTGCATGCCCCTCGATTGACTACATCACTGCAGATGCTGCAGAGAAGGCACAGGGAAAGGTCCCAGGCTGGACTCAGTGGCAAGAGGGAGCTGGACTCAGGAAATGGATTCAGGAATGCATGGATCCAGGATCAGAACATAAAACCCAGACAACATCCTCACTGGATGCTGGCCATCAAAGAAGACAGATTGACCCTCATGATCCCTCAGTTTTAAACTGAATGTGATGTATGTGGGACGTATATGGAATGGAATGCTCTGCTGGTCATCTGTCTGGTCCACTCCCTGCAAGTTTGAGGCATTCCATAAGCTTGAGGATGGCCTTGGTTTCTATAGGAAGAAGTATAAGCAATGGCCTTCCTGCATTCCAGTGCCTCATGTTATTACCTCTACAGAGAAACACTGTCTGAAAATCAGTCAGTTAACTTTAAGAAAATTAAATTATGAAAACAAAGCTTGGCTGAAAAGTTAGAAAACTGATTCTACTTCAGCTCAAACCAGAACACCTTCCTTGCTTATGTTTTGAAACATGCCTAATGAGGTATGTGGAAAAGTTTCATTGGATGATCTGCTGCTCTTTATCCCCAGATAAAAATGCTTCTCTACTCCTCTTTTCTTTTTGCCTTGTGGCTGCGCACTGGAGCATGGCTTCTCATTGCTGGCAATTAAGTTGTTCCTTCTCGAGGCCTTCTGAAAAATGTATAACTTAGTTGTGTTTTCACCTTCAGCTTTGCAGGTTTTTTTGCCTATTTATTTTTGGTCTTTTCAGATATGGCTAAAAAATTTTTACAGATTTTGTGTTATAACCATTCTTAATCACATATATTTCCAAAGCACTGCTGAAATTTGTTTATTTTCCGCAACATTTATGTTTAAATCGTATTGGATTCTCAGTTAATGATGAGGGGAAAAAACACCCTCCTTTCTGTTTCAGAGAACTCTTAGGAGACTTGCCTGGTGGGGTAGTGTCTTGTGTGTTGGGATGCAACAAGGATAGGCTCCCTACATCAAGCTCAAGACTGAGAATAGGAAAGAAAGCATGGGTAATAACTAGTAGACCAAAAATTGTGTGTAGCTAATATTTTCATGGAGATGCATGTAAAATAAAGAGGGACTTAACTTAGCCCTAAGGCTGCTGGGACATGGAGGAACAGCAACAGCAGAGCTTGCAGTTTTGCTGTTCACTGAGTCCTTTCAGTGGCAAGCCAGACTAGTTGAGTTCAATCCTTAATTCCACACTGTTCTTGCAAAACATCCAAAGGATGGTATTTATCCATAACTTGGTGAAAGAATCAAGATGAAAAGGCAAGATTATGCACTTAATCATATTTTTAAGTTTGGAAAGCCTCACTGCTTTACACTAGCTTGATGTTACATCATCAGTAGCAGGATCACAGAATGCCAGGTTAGAAGGGACCTCAGGGATCATCTGTTCCAGCGTTTTACGTAATATATAGTTTAAATAGGATGGTGTAGAACCCAGTCAAGCTGAACATTAACAGTGTCCAGTGTAGAAGAATTCATCAATTCCCCAGGGAGATTATTCCAATGTTTAACTGTTATCAGGGTGAAACATTTTTTTATGAAATCCAGCTGGAATCTCCCCAGGAGCAACTTACACCCATTATCCCTTGTCTTTTCCACGTGACTCCTTGTAAAAAGGGAGTCTCCATCCTTTTGGAAGGCACCCTTTATGTTCTAGCATATGGTAACAAGGTCTCCCCTAAGTCTTCTCTAAGCTGAATAAACCTAGTTCTCTCAGCCTTACTTTGTATGGAAGGTTTCCCATTCCTCTGATAATCTTAGTGGCCCTTCTCTGGATCCTCTCCAGCCTGTCCACATATTTTTTGTGTAGCAGGGAACAAAACTGGAAATGGTACTCCAGATATGGTCTGAAAAGTACTGAGTAACAGTAAGCGGTGGCTCACACTTGCGAAAACTCTCACTAATTCCTATTTGAATATGGAAGAATTTATTTATATTTTCAATAGTACTACTTAGCAGGTCCATGAATGAAGAAAGAGTATTTTTATCATCACCTTGGCTTCACTGAAACTTTGGGTAAATAGAAAAAGCACACCCTTTTCCTCAGTTGGCTTTTCTGTGATTCATTTATTTGGCTGTCAGATTTTTTTTATAGCTGCCTATTGTGAATTTCTTGATGTGCGGCATCTGTAAGACTTGCTGTTGCAATAATTAGCATGAAATGTTGCAGAAAATTGTTGGCCAGACTTGAAATAATTTTACAAACATCTAGTGGTAGCTGAATTATCAACTTATTTTTCCTTACAGAAAAAACTTCACTATTAGTTTTTATTGCTTAATCCAAGCAAGAATCTAAAAGACAGAGGAAATAACGTGCACTTATTCATGTTGTATTTTAAAAATCACATGTATTTTGTATATTTTCTGCATATAAAATTCAATGGAGAAAAGCAAGAAGATGCTTTCTTTTTTTCATAGAATCATAGAATAACTAGGTTGGAAGAGACCCACGGGATCATCGAGTCCAACCATTCCTATCAAACACTAACAGCAACTGTTGTCAACTACTGTTTTCAGCACAGAAGAGACTAAATCAGATAGAAGCTTTTCAAAAGACAAGTATCTCTTAGTTTTAGTTAACATCTTGGTATTCTAGAAACCCTCTGAGCACAGAGAGGGCATTCACTGGAAATTTTATAATACCGTATTACAAAGGCAGACAAGGATTAAGAAATTAGCTTGGCAGAATGATCCTTTTCCCTGCCTCTGAGCCTTACTTGAGAGAACACAGAAAAATTACCTGGACTACTGTGTTCAGGTCTGAAGTCCTCAGCACAGGAAGGATGTGGATCTGTTAGAGTCCAGAGGAGGCAATAAAGATGATCTGAGAGCTGGAGTACCTCTGATATGAGGACAATCTGAGAGAGTTGGGGTTGTTCAGCCTGGAGAAGAGAAGGTTCGAGGGAGACCTTGTAGCAGCCTTCCAGTACTGAAAGGGGCTACAGGAAAGCTGTAAAGGGGCTCTTTATGATGGAGGGCAGGGATAGGATGAGGGATAAAGGATTTAATCTGAAAGAGGGGAGATTTAGATGAGGTTTTAGGAAGAAATATTTTCCTGTGAGGGTTGTGAGGCAGTGGCCCAAGCTGCCCAGAGAAGTCATGGATGGCCTGTAGCTGGAGGTGTTCAAAGCCAGGTTGGATGAGGCTTTGATCAACTTGATCCAGTGGAAGGTGTCTGCGCACCTGGCAGGGAGGTTAGAACTGGATAATGTTTAATGTCCCTTCCAACCCAAAACATTCTGTGATTTTATGATGATATAAACTTGAAGTCTACTTTCATTTTATTGCTAAAAGACTTAATAATTGTCTGGAGGATGTTGCAAAGTGGTTATTCACTCTTTTGTCTGGGGAATGAAACTTCAGTGATGGAGCCTAGTGAGAAAAAAAATTGTTGTTGAGCATGTTTTTTTTTTATCTTCAGCTTCTAAGGACATTGTTGATTCATTCAGTCTCCCATCTGTGAACTGCTTGGCATGGCATATTTTCATTAACATAGACTTGAGAGGAGGGAAAAGATAGGTTTGATCCTCCTATGTATGGTGACATGTTTTGCCCGAAGGCAATATTCCCCCTCCCACCCTAGGCCCTGTGTGAAGGTGTGAAAGGCAAGATGTTGGTGTGTTTGCAGCAGTGGAGGTGGTGATATTTGAGTTGGTGGTGTAGTTATCAACACATACCTCAAAGTATCTGCTATCCTAAAATGTGATGCTCACCTGCAAAGCTGTCACTGGTGAGCAAGTCTCTGAGTGCATCTCTAACTCAGTGTGCAGTAGGAGGGACGCGTAAACACAAATAGACTGTGTTCCCAAGGGACAGAGGTTAAGAAAGTGGGTGGGACAATCCCATGGCCATCTGTTTGAGGGTATAAGTGAATTTTCAGCTGTTGCAATTAAACAAGTGATTATCATGATTTCAAACAACAGAAATTATTACTTAATTCTCAGATTCCTTCTAAACAAATTATTTTATGACTATTTGAATTATGTGTTTAAAATATTTTTCAGTAACTGGTAAAAAATACAGGTTCTTCTAGGATAAAAAAATAGCTGGAAGAAACTGCAGTCACACCGACTAAATCCAGACACCCTGAAATGAACAGGGAAGTGAAAAAAAAGCAAACTATTGGAAGAAAATGTAGAGCACTGTAAATAATCTCAGACAAATGCAACTATAATAGAATAAGCTTATCCTGACTCAATCCACTAATCCATACTTATTCATGTAACAAACTTAAATTTAATTTGTAGCTTGTGGCTTGAATGCATATGAAAGGGCTGTTAAATTTGCTTATATATAAAATCCCAGTATTTCATACATTTTCATCAGAAGTAATAAAAAGTATTTCCCTCCCTATTTTTTAAAGTATAAAGTAAATAAAATTCTTTTCATACTCATTCCTATTTGAAATTTTGCAGATATACAGATATTCACATTGAATTACAATTTCTATTTAATCCAGGAGGTAAAGAATCAAATTTGTATAGAAGTTGAATGATTTCATAGACAAATAGCATTTAGGCTAAATATCATTGTAGCATCACTATGTAAGTAGCTGAAAGCACCTGTTTCCCAGGATGGAATATTTGGAAGGGGGAAATAAGTGGAAAGGGGAAGATTTAAATTAGACATTAGGAAGAAGTTCTTCACAATGAGGGTGGGGAGACGTTGGCACAGGTCACCCAGAGAAGTCGTGGCTGCCCATCCCTGGAGGTGTTCAAGGCCAGGTCAGATGGGGTCTTGAGCAGCCTAGTCTAATGGGAGGTGTCCCTGCCCATGGTGGGGGGGTGGAACTGGATGATTTTAAGGTCCCTTCCAACCCAAACCATTTTAAAATTCTTTTATATTCTGCAGCCCTGCTGAGTTTTAGTGCTGCACACATTTACTGGCTCATGTCAGAATGCCCTTTGCAACATAGTAGATCGTGTGTTCTTTTCTGATTAACTCGCTACAGTTCACCTCAAGAAGAGGAATGAAGCAAGTTTCAGGGAAAATTAGCACAACTGTTTTCAGCTTCTGGTTCACTCAGATAATTACTGATGTTTTTCATTACAATTGGGAGAATGTATGGTCTCTTTAAACTCCAGGTTTTGTATTTTTATTTCTCACTTAGATTGAAATGTCAGAAATCTGCAAATAGTATTGTAGTTATAATCAATTAAATTGTAAAGAGACCAGCCAGGACTGTGTAGCTTTTTTAGTAAAAACAATTGTTTATTCCAGCTGTGATCACCAGAGCAGTCTGTTCAGAATTAGTATTGGAATGCTTTTTTAATTCCAAATTGTCATATATTTAATCGTCTTTCATTAGTCCTTGTTTCTGTTCTTTTATTTTCCCTTTCTCTTGGTTTCAATTATTTTTCATGTCAGCACTTTCTGCTTTAAAATTGTTTAATGCAAGTTAAATTATCCAAATCATAAAGATTTAGAACTTCCAATTAAACCTTATAATTCATCCATGGTGATTTTTTTTCTATATTACTTAAAATTTGTGAACAGAGAGAATCACACATGGCTGAAATCACACGTTTCATTTTTTGTTTCACTAATAGAGAGCTACTGGAAATATGAGTATCATCATATATAGTGCATGGATTGGAGTGATGTACACGTTAGTGTACTTGGGCACTGATCAGGCTCTAGATCAATAAGGCTGACGAATGAGTGCTAAACTGGTGTGCCTTTTTAACTGAACTCAATGCTTTAGCAAAGTGCTAGGAAGTAGACATCAGCAGATACCATGTGAATGAGGATTGTGGAAAATCTCTCTCCTGTAATCTGACAGCATCACTGCATATGCATAGGATAAGGTGTATAAAACCCAGTGTTATAGAGTCATATAATGATTTGGCTTGTAAGGGAGTGTAAAGATCATCCAGTTCCAACACCTCTGCCATGGGCAGGGACACCTTACACTGGATGAGGTTGCTCAAAGCCTCACACAGCCTGGCCTTGAACACTTCCAGGCATCCACCATTTCTCTAGGCAACCTTTGCCAGAGCCTCACCACCCTCAAAGGAAAATATGGTTTTGTAGCATCTAATCTAAATCTCCATTCTTTCAGCTTCAAACCATTCCCACTCATCCTATTCCTGCACTCCCTGAAAAAGAGCCCCTTCCCAGCTTTCCTGTAGCCCCTTTTAAATACTGGAAGTCTGCTACAAGGTCTCCCCAGAGCCTTCTCTTCTCCAGGCTGAACAACTCCCCCACTTTCATAGCTTGTCCTTGTATGGGAGCTGCTTCAGCCCTCGAATCATCTTTATGGCCTCTTCTGGACCTGCTCTTACAGCGACATATGTAACTGTTGCTATATAGTGATATACATTCAGATTTTGAAATATAAATAGCGAGCTACATTAATACTGAAGTTTGGGATACATCTGCTCTACCTAATGGTGCTTGAACGTTAGATACTCACATCCAGTTTTTTTTTTTTTCTGTGTCTTGTTAGGAAGAAACAAGCACTTCTCCGTGGCTGAGTCTATTCTAGAATATAGGTACCTGAGACCTGCCAGATGACATTCAGCACTTTCCTCGCTGTTTAGATGCTTGAATTAAAAATTAACCCCTTGTGACCAGTCAAAGGAGAAGACAGTCAGTCCTTTCTAAAATGTTAGACCCCTGTAAGACCACTTGCATGGAGTACCCAAGTGTGCAAGTGTTTGCTTCAGTTTCGAACGTATTGTGAGGAGTGCATGCACACTGGTATATGTAGGAAGTCAAGAGAATTTGACAGCCGGAATCTAAAACCTAACAGAAAACACGCTGCACATGCATTGTGGAAGGCCCATGTTTTTCACGTTTTGCTTAATTTTTGGCTACTGTGCTTCATTTGTATATAGGGAGAAAATGGCTGCTGTGCCTCTTCCTTCAACTTCCGTCATCTTTGCCCTTCTGCAAGTAAAGGAATAACCACTTTTGTCACATTTATAATGCTTCTAGTGCTTCTTTTTCTTCCTGTGCTGCTAATGTTTCAAACTGTATACTATCATACATAAAAAGCTTGGGAGGCATCAGATCTCCAGTACTCTGGAGATTATCTCAATTCATTGCAAGTGTACAGAGTCCAGTGCTGACTTCCTCTTTATGCAGTTCCTCTCCTTCTTCTTTCAAATAAAGAGAGCACTGCAAAATTAATGAGAATGAAAGAATTTGATCCATAATGACTCTTCTTGATGAATTAGTTAAAATTATTGGCAGTTAGCTTACAGACGATGATGTAAAGAGATTATGGTGTGCCTTGTTATTAGACAACAATTAAAACAGGAGCACCCAAAACAGCTTGGGGACTCTACTGATGTGTAGAGATAGATACTTTGAGCAAACCTACCGCAGAGGTTCCATGCATACTTATACTTTGTTAACCTGTATGCATTACTTGAGGGCTCATGTGTGCACACAAGCACTAATGCTTTTGAAATATAAGCATAAAACTGAGGCTACAAAAGTTTGTATATGCATACTTTTGATTCCAGTAAAAGATTGACTTGAAGTTTATGGCATAAACTGTTGACTTTCTGGGTGCCTGTCTCCTGTTGTTGGCCGCTGTAGGTGTTTAAGTGTCTCTGAGAATTCTGAGTCACTGATACTAACCAGCCACAGCTACCTGTTGTAGAGGTGGGGTTTGTTGCTCAGACAACTTCTTTTTAGGCTTTATGATGGGTTGGAAATGTAGAAGTTGTACTAGAGATCAGCAAGAACATGGCAATACAAGTAACTGATCTGCTTAAATCCCAAGCATTTATTTGTATTTCTGTGTTGCATCATACCAGCACTGAACCATAAAATAACAGAATACCAGGTTGTATAGGACCTCAAGGATCATCTGGTCCAACCTTTTTAGGTGATATATAGTTTAAATGAGGTAGCCTGGCACCCCATCAAGCTGAGTGTTAAAAATGTCCAGCTTAGAGGAATCTACCACTTCCCTGGAGGGATTATTCCAATATTAAACTGTTCTAATAGTGAAAAATTGTCTTTAAATTGGCTATTGATAGTCTGTTATGCACCTAGTGGCCATCTCTTCATTGGGTCATTCCTATATCCAGGTGCTGAGGACACAGTCAAGTGCTAATCATTTCTAAGACTGTGGTTCAGACCATGTAACTTTGAATGATGTGTTTGGAGGTTTCTCAAGTTGCAAGTTGTCATTGTGCAAAATAGTTTCTGATAAATGTGGAATGATGGACACATTAGAAATCATATTCTGTCCACAAATGGAATTGAGTTACTCATGTAGTTTGCTGCTAACCTGTGGGTGATGAAGGAGGCGACAGAGAGGTAGCAGAGACAAACAAAGGTTAATTACAGTAAGCTTTCAGCTGTATCAGCAACAGGTCACAGCTGAGACAAATATGTTTTTCAAAGCTGGTGTGTGATAGGAAAAATCTGTTGATAGTTGTTTCGTCTCCAGTGCCTTCTTCCTGTGTGTGGGGAAGCACTGTGAGACCCAGGTTCTAAAGCACCCTAGTTTTACTGCCTTGACTTCAGTTGAACTCCAGAGAATCACACCAGCTTGGAACTATCTGGATCCTTAATTTGGAGTTTATAGGTAAGTGTGATGAAAACTTGACCTGGTTCTAAGCATTTTTACATACCCAGAAGCATGTGTGTACAAGTATGTACTCAAGTATGGCATGATTTTGAGTTGTTGTTGATTTTCTGTTTATTCACAAAGAAAGCAAATTCAGCCTTATTGAAACAGCTTATTACTTTCTCCTGTTGCTGTAGTCATGTTCTAAGTGACAGCAGATGAGGGTTGATTTTTTAATGTGCAGTTTGACTTAGTTAAGCTTACTTTTCAGAGCTAATTCATTCATTAGTGGCAAATTGAATTTTTCCTGCTTTGACATGCTTCAAAATACATTTTTCATGCACTCCCCCGTAGCTGAAGATAAGACATGCAGAAAATTGAATTGAGGTGGAAAGCATTTACCTCCTCTCTCTGTCACTGGCTGCAAGATATGATCCAACAGCAATCTCATCATCAGAGCATTTGTTTCCCATTGAGATTTCTATTGACCTCTACGGAAGATTTGTTAATGGTGAGAGCAATGAGCTCAACATGTTGTTTTGTTCTACCATATAGGACAGGTTCTGCAAAAAAAAGAATATTGCTTAGGTCTCAAATTTGAGCAGGAAAGACATTAATGCCAGCACACTGCCAAAAACTAAAAGCAATGGGATAGTTTATGCTTTGGAAGAATCCCATTTTGTGAATTTACTGCATGGGCTCCCTGTTTATTTTGTTTCTTTTTCTTGTGCTGTTGTAGCATTTTATTTCTCTGTCTAGCTTTCTTTCTCACAGTCAAATTTCTTTGTGAGGATCAGACAACTACTGTCAGATTTCTCTTTCTGCAGTGCATTTTTATTCAATTAGGTTTTGAGTGAGGCTACATGGTCCAATAATGGTAGAAAACAGATACTGAGAAAGATTGCTCTGTTTTGTTGTAAGCCTTCACTGTAAGGGTTGAGACGGGTTAGATTTTGCTCGACCTGGTTTGATGCAGCTCCATTGCCCTTATCGTATGGTTTGCAGCACTTGAGCTATTATTGTCCTGATATGATGTCGGTGCACTTTACAGGCAAAATATTTGAAATCCTGGGTTCAGATTCTGGCTCTAGAGGTTCTGGCTAAAAAGAGCTTCAAAGTCAGGGAGCAGTGATCTTGTTGACCTTGCTGGCTGTTCAGTCAAGCCTTTGGCCCACCACCATTGAATCAGATCTGCCCTCCTTCCTCCTCAACTCACCTTACCTTCTCTCTAGTGTCCTCCATAAGGGCACTGCTGGGGTAATGGAAAGGTGAGGCTGTAAATGGAGCCATGGAGAGGCTATAGGGAAAATACAGAGGCATCACTGTGGTGTTTTGGTAATGGTCAGAAGATATAGAGTGAGGAGGTTCACAACCTGGTCTCCAGTTGTATATGTTTTTCTCCGAGGAGATCAGTTACTCAGTGGTGCCTCAGTGGATGTGACCTTTTGGGCAGTTGCAGGCAGAGTTAAGACTTAGCTGACCTATGGATATGGATACTGCTCATCTCTTCTGCGTGTTGTAATGCTATAGAGAGATGTAACATACAGCAGGATTGGGGCTTTCTGCCTTTCTCTGAAAGCAGTATTGTCTCTTTCATCAAGCCCATCCCTAAAGGAGCTTTTGCTGTGTTCATACTCTCCTATCGAGCCAATATTAATGTAACCCTGAGCTTGTAGGCAGACTGCTGCATGGCACAGGAAGCTTCCGGGGGAAATAGAGCTTTACACACTCTATGCTTTATGAAGATTACTATGGAGGGTAATTTGTGCCTTTAATTGGTGAAAGAGCTCCAGGAATTTTAAAGAAGTGGCCAAACTGTGATGCCTGCAGCATTCCTGAGGGACCTGGGAACTTGGGAGTGGTTAGTGTTTTTTTTTACAAGCATCAGTGTAATATTGTGAGAGTAATTTTAAAGGATCTAAAGATCTAGATTGTTTGCAATTTTAATGTTTAGCATGCATTACCCCTGTTATTTGAAGAGCTTTTCAAAGACATTTCCAGGTCTGGTCTGAATGTTGTTTTAATTCAAGAATAATTTTTAATCTCTGTTGTTAAGAAGTAGCTTGTATTTTTAAAAGCCTTGCTATAGGTTTTAAAACAGATTAGGAGGTCATCTAAGCTTTCTTTTTTCCCTCAGAGATGTTGTACTAACCTCTAACCCAGCTGAAGAGACTAATGAATTACAAGTGTAACGGCTGAATATGCCATGTGGGTGGATGCCTGGTGCTTGTGCTGGTGGGTAATCCCTGCAGGGACTAGTTTATTTCCAAAGTGGCAGCCAGCTACTGAGGAAGCTGACTTCAACTAGAATTTATTGCAAGAATTCACTTTTGCTTCACTTCAATGTATCCGATCAAATGCTAGAATGGAGCTACAGAAGTATTGACAGGACATTGCTAACATGAAAGCTCTGCCTGAGCGAGCAGTACGATTGTTGATTAAAAGCCATAGTATTCAAAATGTGGAATGTAAGACAATTTTAAAGCTAACTGTACTAACTTTACTGATGAGTATTTACTGAGCAAAATGAAGGCTGTTCCTTCAGTATGAGCTGGTGCAACTGATCTCGACTGGGTTTCAATTTACTTGAGTGGTATTACTTTATTAGGAGTGCTATTCTGAAGACACGTTGTGGAGGTGGATGCTGTGTTCTCACGGTGAGCGTGATGTGCTGACAGAATCCATCTAGACTGAGGTGTTAGCAAGCAATTTAAGCCTAATGCTGAGATTCAGTTGCCCTTACATTGTGTAATTGAGCCAGTATTTCCTTTGATGTACCTAGAAGGGACCAGTCTAGTGGATGTATGCAGCTTTAGATCCCAAACCAATAAAATTCACTTGCAAAGAGGAGTTGTGCTGCTTGTTTTATCATGAACATGTGAATGTTTATTTTAAATATCCTCTCTTGCCTCGAGTTTGGGAATTTGTAGGTATTACCAGTATCTCTGTATTGGAGCTATGGTAGTTGTAGACCAGGTCATCTAAAGGGGGTACTATCAGTACTCAAAGTGGAGGAGATACTCTAGGTCACAGGAGAAACTTCTGGAATGACAGATTTCAGCCTATATGAAGAACAGACACTCATTCTGAACTCAAAGAAAAACAATTTTAACTTTTAAAATACAAGCTTCAATATATAAACAGTGCTTCTATTCCAGTTCAGGTTTTCAAGTCCTGCTACCTTGGATGCATCTATCAGCTGTTCCAAAGTAGAAAAGCAGACCATTAGGGTTGATGGCAGCTTGCATGGAGTGGTGACATTTCTTATCCTCTCATAATATGGCAGTGTAGCATTTCTTAATATATACTGGAAACGATGAATCTCTGCTATTGAATATGACAGCAATAGTTGGAATTGTTCACTCTTCTGCTCCCTTCTGTCCCAATATAAGGGGAAGAACCTAATCTAGAAGGATTCCATTTTATTGATGGATAAATTTTCTTTAGTTCATAGAATACCATTAACAGTAGTTGATGATTGTATGTGGTAAACATTTAGGATCATTGTTGGACTGTTGAAGGCAGTATATTATGGACAAAATCTTACGTATGCCAAAACTTTTGTGGACCCTGTGGACAGACTAGAAGGCCCCTTTGTAAAATGTCAAAGACTTAGAAATATTAAAACTCAGAAATTTTAGTTACTACCTTTCAATTGTTGTGTTGTCATTTACTTACAGAAGATGAAATTGGGGATAAAGGGGAAACACTCTTATGTAATGGCATCCAAGGATATAATTTGTCTGAACATCAGTGCTGAATGGAGTAGAAGGCTTGAAGCAGATCTGTAAGCATATTGAAGCTGGACTGTGACAGACTAGAAAGGCCTTGCTGACTGCATCTTCTTTCTGAGGTTACATTCAGCTAGTGCATCCACTCCAGAGAGCACGAGCTTCTCTCAACCATGGGTAGGATAAGTTTGTGCAGGCTGATTCTTTTTGTGCCTTATCACTTTCCAGATACTGAAATCTCGAATTTTAAACCGTCCCTTCATACTTTAACAATTTTTCTTTTTAACAACAGAAATAGCTTTTTAAAATAAATTACACATACCTCTTCCCTGTGTGCATCTTATGCTATTAGTTTTCAAATGAGGAATAAAAACTCCTGATTTTCTCTGTCCCTTACCATACTGTGACTGAAATTTTGGGGACATATCTATACGTGAAACATAATATCCTTTTTGTCCTAAAGTGTACCACTTGTCTTCTGCTTTATTTAATCTCCAGGGCAGCTGTTCTGGTGAGAGTCCTCCTTACAGTGCTAATAGCACAAATGTATTCTTACAGGAGCTGTTACCCCATGTTCGCACATAATATTAGTTGGCAGGCGATAACTGCTGTAGCTATCTTGTGCGGGCGGTGGTGACAAAGATAAACCTCAGGCTAATTTTCTGAACAAAATTAGTCAGCTTGAGTGAGTCTTCTTTTTATAAAAAAAATAGATAATGATGATCTTAGCTGCAACATTTTAAATTATGTGGTAAATAGAGAGCTGGATGCTTCCTCATAGTTAGCTCTTAATTGTCATCTCCAGTGGCAGTGATGGGATATGCCTATGTTGATGATAGATATAAAGGTTGCTCAAAAATGTCTTTAGGCAACAGTCTGGAAAATACTGTGGAGAATAATATCTGTTTTTCCCTGTGTTTCTTGACAATGGACACTGCACCAACTATATTTTATCATGACATAAATTTCCCAGGGATACAGTAGGTATTGATCCATAAATTACAAACATACTTTTTTTTGTGCATGTGTTTTCAGAATAAGAGGTTTTCTATATTAAAAATAAGATGCTATTCTTGAAGGAAGTCAACATCCAGGTAGCCAGGCAACATCCACATCCACTCTAGCCAGATGAGAGGCTTCAAGCTGGTCTCACTGCACTTGTTGACCAGTGCAAAAATGGTTTAAATTAGCAAATGTTCTTCTTGGTATTTGAGCAGTGTTGAGTATGTGTACAGGATACCTTTCTCCTCTGTACTTCTTGAGAACAGAGAAGTGTGTCCTCTAGTGTGTCAGTAGCAGAGGTTGTCAGCCAACCCAGAATAACCATCTCAGCAAGCCAATCACAGTCTGGCCTTAAAATTTTATCCTAGTGATACTACCTATTTTTGAGGGAAGCATAGAGGTGCCTGATGGATAATGTTGCTTTGGAAGTGAAGACAAAGCCTGTGTTTTTGGTGTAATTAATATTCTTCTTGTACTTATGATTTCCAGTGAAGTTGGTGACCAAAACTGTTTTGTGTAGCTCTGTTCCTGCAAAGGTCGTATGTATACGATGGATATGATGTATCCATCGTAGTGTATACTACCATACTGGACTAAAGCCTTAAATCATGACCTCAAAATGTCATTCCTGTTGCAGGAGGAGCAAGTATAATCTCAAATGTCCACACTGTCTTTTGTGCTAGAGTAAGCCTGTGACTGCTGTGTCTGAAATGCTGTACGTGGGCTAGTTACTTTGTATATTCAATAGAGATAATACAGCTAGTGTATGAACTGAAACAGCCATAACCTGCTGTATTTGTGCTGCGTATTTGCAAATGAGGAGAGGGAAAATGTATTTTATTTTGATGTACTAAGGGTGTAGTAAAGATGGTGATGTAGGTATTGAGGGGAAAAACATGTAAATAAAGCAATTGTGATTCTATTCAGACTGGAGAAGACTTCGGTGTTAAAATACAGCTCATATTCTCTTAGGGTGAAGTTGCAGAGAGCAAACATCAAATGGTTGGTCTGGCAAGCACCAAGGATACATTCAGTGCAACTAGAACTTTAACTGAGGAGTCATCCTGGGAGGCGAGTTCGGGCGTTCCTGTAATTTTCTAGTTTAATTCTAAATGGAACTGAAGTAGTTCTATTTTATTGCACAGGTAGAGATGGGGAGGGACAGACGGTAATTAGAGCCCTTAACTAGGTCTGAATCTGTGCTGTTGGCTGATTACTTGTGACTAGAACCTCTTTAGGGCTTGACCAAAATGTCATGGAAGCAGGTTTGTAACCCTGAACAAGAACATGACTCCCAGTACAGGAATGCTGGGGAATGTGGGAGAGGCAGATTGGAATCCTGTTCAAATTCACTGTAATCCTAATTTACTCCCAATCTCTCAGGGCTTTTGAATAGGAAAAGTCACAGATTGATAGAATGATTTGGGTAAGAAAGAACCTTAAAGTCCATCCAGTTCCAACCCACCTACCATGGAAAGAGACACCTCCCACTAGTCCAGGCTGCTCAAGACCCTGTTCAGCATGGCCTTGAACACCTCCAGGGAGGGGGCAACCTATTCCAGTGGCTCACAACCTTCCTTGTGAGGAGTTTCTTCCAAATATCTAATCTAAATCTTCCCCCTTCCAATTTAAAGCCCTTCCCCCTCACCCTATCACTACACATTCTTGTTAAAACCCCTTCCCCATTGTTCTTGCAGGACCCTTTCAGTATTGGAAGACTGGAGTAAGATTTCCCTGTAGCTTTCCATTCTCCAGTTTGAAATCCCCAACTCTCTTAGCCTGTCCTCATGGCAGAGGGGCCACATTACTTAAGACTTCAATGTTCAGACCTTGCACATTGGCTTTAATGTGTACCCGAATTCCAAATCCCAGCTGCTCCCAATGAAAGCAGTTGGAAAACCCTGGGAGAAAATGCTCATGACGAAAGCAGAAATACTGTGTATGGCTGTGTCAAAAAATATCCTGCACTCTTAGCTATAATTACGTGGCAACTTAGAACTGCAGGCTGTTGTAACTAGGGTGTTTTGCAACATAAATTTGTCAGGAAACGTAGTCTGCAGCAAATAAGTCACCAACTTTTGGGGCCCAATGTACGTAATTTCATCCTATTAAATTTGTTTTCCTTATTTACAGCAGCAACAACAGCAAGCACAACAGTGATTCTGTGCCATTAAAGTTTCCCAGATGCAGTCTTTGCCAAACACTACTCAGACATTGCTATTAAGGCTCCCTGTGAGACTGCTCTGAGCAGCAGGAAGTGTGCTATATTTTCCTGATGTCCTCATAAGGCCGAATGTGAAATTAGACTTATTGTCTCAAATAAAGGCATGCATATAATAAGCCAATAAATAATAGACATCAGATCTAATGCTGAGTCTAAAGAAACATCTAGCGTGTATTTTCCCCCACTTTTGCATTTAATACTATAGAATATTTGTCCTGCTGATCCCTTCCTTATTTTCCCTTCAGCACATTCTTCCTAGCTTGGAGAAGAGAAGGCTCTGGAGAGACCTTGTAGCAGCCTTCCAGTACTGAAAGGGGCTACAGGAAAGCTGGGGAGGGGCTCTTTATCAGGGAGGACAGGGACAAGGTGAGGAAGAATGGTTTTAACCTGAAAGAGAAGAGATTCAAATGAGATATTGGGAAGAAATATTTTCCTGTGAGGGTGGTGAGGCGCTGGTTGCTCAGAGAAGTCATGGATGCCCTATGGCTGGAGGTGTTCAAGGCCAGGCTGGATGAGGCTTTGATCAACCTGATCTAGTGGGAGGTGTCCCTGCCCATGGCAGAGGTATGGAACTAGATAATCTTTAATTTTCTTTCCAACCCAACCCTTATGGGCTAAAGTGTATGATACAAATTAAATTCTGTGCCACACAGAAAATATATTCTCCCTTCAACTTTTTTCCGACTCATCCAGGTAACTTTGTTTCTGAGGGTAAAATCGGTACAGTCAAACCTATGTTAAAAGGTCCAAGCCTGTCTGAAAGCCTTTTTTATAAATTATTTTTTTTAACTTTCCAGGCTGTTGGAAGGCTGTGAAATGTTTTTAAAAGCCTTGGGAAAGACTTTGAACTTCAAATCAAATATTTTTTTTTTAATATATTTATATATTTAATTGGCTCCACTGTAATGGCTGGTGAATTGGGCAATATCTCAGTGCTGTTAAGAGGGAAAGTTCTAAGCTTCATTTTGGAAATGGTTTCATTTCAGCAGTGTTTCAGCTTCCATGGGGGTTACCTTTTTGATCCTGTGCCTGAATTTAAGCTTGTGTGATGGACTGTTGTTAATAACTAGAGGGGAGGCAATTTTATACTCACAGGTCAATGAAGTATTTTTACCTGTGGTTGGTTGCTTAGTTTTGCTGCCTTTCAGAGGCATGCTTGCTGTGAATTGAATTCCTTGTGTGGATGTGGTGGCTCCAAATATCTGAGAAGAGTCTGGTTTAACATGCTGAATGAGGACAATGCCTTTGCTGGTCTGGCCATCTTTCTCTAGGTAAACTATTTCACACACAAGGTTTTTATTGTGGCAAACGTGACCCCAGAATTTATCTGAAAGTACAAAACTTTAGAAGGAAAGGGTTTTATCTTGAGATGAAATCTGGGCTAGTAATGCACTTTGTAATGATTACTTCTAATGTCCCCAGTCTAATGACCTGAGATTTGCCTGACATACCTCTTATTTCTGGTCTTGGCTTTGAGGAGACTGCTTTATACCAGTTAAGAGGCAGGGCTAAGTCTGAGCATCTCATGCGGTTAAAACTGCTAAAGAAAAGACATTGAAGAGCTACCAGCTCTGCTACAGAATTCACTTTCCTGGTTCCATCTGCTTGTGCAGTGTAATGCCTGCTTCTGTGGCACTGCTTAGCATAACTGCTTTCTGAGCAGATCTTATGGTTAAACAGATTCCAAGGAGTGATGGTGTATGATCAGCTTTATGTTGGATTTTCAGCTGAGAAGGGTTTCCGCTTCTACAGGCCAGCCAGACTGCATACATTGACCTACTAGAGTTGCCATCCTTGTTGGAATAAAAGCATTGAAGTATGGAGGAAAACCTCCAGTCATTCTATGATAAGGCTATTTAGCATAATTTCTGTACAGGTCTAAACTTCAAAGAGAAATAATCTTAGGTACTCACAGAAGAACAGGTAGGAATGTGGGGCACCCAGCCTAGCTCAGTCCCTACTCTTGGATGTTGTCCTCTCTCTGGGGAATGACTGACCTACTTCCCCTGGATGCTGTCTTTTTATATTGGTACAAAGAGGATTCAGTATTGGCACTGGAAGTGAGTGAATTGGGGAAGAACATTTTTGCATCACTTCTGTGCCATGTGTTGTACCATAGCACAGATGCCAATCCCAAAGCTGGGAGCAATGGGAAGCGCAAGGGTGAGAAGACAGGTCTATGCAAACATAGACCTGTGCTCCAGTCATGCATAGAAGAATCATTTATTTTTTGGGGGGATTAAGGGGAATGGGATGGGGTGTGGAAAAACATCTCCAAATGACTTGGAAATGAAAAGAATTAAAGAAAAAAAAATCAGGTAATTCATAAAGAGTAAAAAGGCCAAAAGGCACTGAAAACTTCTCCCATATCACCTTATTGTTTGTCAGCTTGAACAAAGGCCATTAAACAAGATTCTGCAACCTGGAATAATGTGCTACTAAGTGATGCCATCTAGATTTCCCAGAGCTGACTTGTCATTTGTTTGGATACTGTTCACTTATTGTTTTCAATTGTCAGTAGTCCTGGATAAATAAAAATTTGAAGTTTGCATATTCATACAAGTGCTGTCTCATCTACCACCTCTCCAGTGTGCACAGAAAGATAGCGTAGTGAAAGCATCTATCAATAAGCTATGTTTTGAAATCGGAGATGTTTTGGAGAGGAATGTTTTCATCCTAGAAAGCCGAATTATTGCACTAAACATTAACAAGTTTATATTGACATCAGCCATTTGATTCATTCAGTCCAGACCATTACATTAAAACTGCCTTTTTAGAACAAATGTACATAGAAGTTACAGATATTAGCATTCCATTATCAATCTAATCGCGAATGTCCCCATAGAGGTTTACTAATAGAAAATTGGAGCTGTAGCCAGTGAGTATCTGCATATGGACTTCAGTTGGAATTGTGCTGATGCTTTCAATAGACCTACTTTGAAGGAAAAAAATAGTGGCTTTTCTTTCCCACATCAAACATGACTACTAGCCAGCTCTGAGAATTTTTCTATGTGCAGGAAAGAGTCAATGTTTGTAATGGAAATAATCCACAGCAGTGCTATGGGTGGCACTGCTAATGTTTCCTAAATTGATTTACTTTGTCTGAAAGAAATCAGAGCAAGTGGATTTACTGCCTGTGTGTCTCTGTGGGGAGGTGAAAACAAAATTGTAATCTATGATTTAATTAAATACTTTTTTTTTTAAAAAAAAAAAATCTATTTTGGCATAGTTAAAATTAAAAATAGAAGATAAACAGAGCTTCTGTGTCAAACCGCTGTAGCTTAGAAATCATGAACCTTGCCAAAACTCCTAATTCATTATGATTGTTATATATGGGCATAGAATTGTTTGGTTTCACAGGGATCTTAAAGCCCATCTAGTTCTATGCCCCCCTGCCATAAGCAAGGACAACTTCCACTGGATGAGGTTGCTCAAGACCAGACTGGATGGGGCTTTGATCCACTGGGAAGGTGTTCTGCCCATGGCAGGGGTTTTGGAACTGGGTGGGCTTTATGGTCCCTTCTGATGTAAACCATTCTATGAATGGTTTGAAAATGGAGAGATCTTTTGCATTTTATGTAACACAGAAAGAATGATAGAGTACTTCTCCAAGGCAAGGTATTTTGAATTAATTCCAAGGCCTTTGGTGTAGGATGGGAGAAGGAAACAGAGAACAGGCAGATTGGAAAGTAGTAAGCTACAGAATTTACTAAATTAATATATCTACTGGTGGGGGAGATAATGTGTTTAGAGAAAAGAGATACTGTATGAGCAAGAAGCATGTCAAATGGTTTGGCTGATGCAACCAAGGCATCCGCAGGAGGCAGCCGCAGGAGCACAAGAGTGCTTTCCATAGCACCGTAGAGCAGGAATGGAAAATAGATCAGAAGACTGGTCACTGGGAAAGGCTGGAAAGAAAGGCTTTGAGCTGCTTGGAGATTTAATTGCACTGCTATTGACTGTGAGGATGGGATCTTTGAAGAAATAACTTTATTTTGAAGCTTGGAAATGTCTTTTATGTGCTATATGCTAGGGAGTGACATGATGTATTTTGACCTTGACCTTAGTAAATGAGCCTACTGTGACAGACAGGCTGGAGCAGTGGTTGACTGGGGTTTTCAGCTTCAGATGTCATTATATTCAACATTGTCATGCAAGTACATTTTTTAGAAACAGCATATGAGTGAATTTTGCATTCAGGAGAGCTGACTGTGAAACCCCTAGGTATTTCTCATTGGGATTCAGTAATGTGTTGGAAGTAAACAAAGCAAGCAAAGTAGTCTTAAAAATAGAGCGATAGGTAGGTCTGAAAGAACATGAATGTAATTCCCTTTCAACAGGGAAAAACCAGCAATATTTACTTGTTTGAAGTCTGAAGTGGCTTAGTCATGGTATACATAGCTAACGATGGTGAAGCTTTTCTGTTTTTAAACATTCCTTACTCGACAAACATGTGCTACAGATTAGTAAGCATGGTGTCTTGGGCTGATGGTTGGACTGGTTGATCTTAAAGGTGTTTTCCAACCTTAATTATTCTATGAAACAAATCAAAACTCTCCAAGCAACAGACAAAATAGGACATGAAAAAAAAAATCACTGTGGTAAGTCAGATGGTACACTAAAATGCAAAGGAAGTAGGCAGTTTGCAGGTCAATAAAGATGACTGTGTTAGATGTTACTCTTGAGCCTTAGATAATAGAATACCTTAAGAGTCTGGATAGTTGTTTATGGGACTGTAGGTTCATATGAAGAAAAGGATATTTCTGCCAGCATACCTACAAAAGATTGGAGTAATGTGATTGACTACAAAGTGCGTTTTAAAATAAGCACGTTAGAAAAGACAGATTTCTTTAAGCAATCTTTGATTTCTGCCTTTTTATGAAAGAAGCACATCAAAAATCTGTTTTGGATAGCTGAAGAAAAGTGAAAATGATTGGGTTTATGATGGCTGCATGTCCCAAAGCAACTTTCAGAGTTCAGAAAATGCAGGTCCTTATTGTCGTGGTGCATTTCGTGAAAATTGAGCAATGTTCGGAATTGGCTGATCCCTGGTATGCTCATGTAGCCAATGAGAGAGAAGAATTGTCAAAAAGTGTACAAACCTGCTTTTTTTTTTTCCTGAAGAGTTCATGCAATTGAGTAATTTAGACTGATTGGCTTCAACCTTAATTACTCCCTATCTCTCTCTCTTTTTTTTTTTTTTTGCAATTATACTTTAAAAGTGATTGAGTTTTTAGAAAGCCGATTGTGTGTAGCATTATCTAGGAGCTATAGAAAGCTGAAAATTGCTCTGTCAAATTGTAGAATACTGTTGTAGAATACTCAACAATGTTCTTGTCTTCCATTGATTGCTTTTTGGCATTGGAGAGAAACATCCTAGGAAAGAAGGGAGAAATGTGGGATTGAGTACACCCTCAGGAAGTTTGTTGATGACTCCAGGCTGTGTGGTATTGTTGACATGCTGGAGGGAAGGGGTGCTATCCAGAGGGACTCTGACAGATTTGAGAGGTGAACCTGTGTAAACCTTATGAAATTCTGCAAGGCCAAGAGCTGCACTTGGCTCAGGGCAACCCCGAGCACAATTACAGGCTGGGCAAGGAGTGGATTGAGAACAACCCTGAGGAGAAAGACTTGGCAGCCTGCAAATGAGGAGCCCAATGTGAGCCAGCAATGTGTGCTTGTGGCCTAGAAACCCAACCACATCCTGGGCTGCATCCAAAGCAGTATGGACAGCAGGGTGAGGGAGGGGATTCTTCCCCTCTACTCTGCTCTGGTGAGATTTCACTTGGAGTCCTGAGTTTCATTCTGCAGTTGTCTGCACAGGAAGGACATGGATCTGTTGGAGTGAGTCCAGAAGAGGGCATGAAGATGATCTGAGGCCTGGAGCACCTCCCATACAAGGACAAGCTGTGAGAGTGTTGGGGTTCAACCTGGAGAAGAGAAGGCTCTGAAGAGACCTTGTAGCAGACTTCCAGTATTTAAAGGGGGCTGCAGGAGACCTGTGGAGAGACTCTTTATTGGGGAGAGGTTCTTTATTGGGGAGTGCAAGGGTAGGATGAGGGAGCATAGTTTTAAGCTGCAAGAGGGGTGATTTAGATGAGATCTTAGAAGAAATGTTTTTCTGTGAGGGTAGTGAGATACTGGCCCAGGTTGCCCAGAGAAGTCATGGAAGCTTTAGAGCTGGAGATGTTCAAGGCCAGAATGGACTGGGCTTTGAGCAACCTGATCTAGTGGGAGTTGTCCCTGCCCATGACAGGGAAAGGAACTGGATGATCTTTAAAGTCTCTTCCAATCAAAACCATTCCCTGATTCTATCATCAGCTGGTAGTGGATATTAAAAGCAGTTTCAGGTACATTATTGTAGAATCATAGCATGTCCTGAGTTGGAAGGAATCCTCAAGGATTGTTGAGTCTGAGTCCTGGACTTGCACATGACAACCCCAAAACTGACACCATGCCTCTGAGGGCATTGTCCAAGATGCTTTTGCATGCAACATATGCCAGAGCCAGGGAACCCCAGTCATAGGATTCTGGGTGTCCCCAAGACATGCTTGCATAGTCTTTAGAAAATGCTGCTTCTATGCTTGCCAGACTTTGAGGAGAAGCTGTTTAGATGACAGCTTGTAATAGCTCTGGAATACATTGTCATAGCCAAGGCTCCAAAAGCAGCCTTCAGCCTATTCTGATTTTTTTTGTATTGTTACAGGAGGAGGTAAATTTGGCTTTTAGAAGTAGGGCAATGTAGTTGATATTGATTTTAAATGTTAAAGATCAGCTTTCATCTGTCAGCTTGGCATAGAAAATTCCTTTATTAGCTTGTGTTTCCATGAGTAATTATCTAATGCAATTAACCTGAATGGTGAAATCCTTATAGCTGTTTAATAGTTTTCCTGATGTTGTTAAAATTTGAGCAAACTTTTTGTCATGGTGCGTTTATGCATTGATCATTTATTGACCCCACTGAGGAGTTTAATATATCTCCAACACATGGGCTCTGCCATCATAAATCAAATTATGCATACTCTGTGTGTGGATGAGTGAGTGTTTTGAAGTTTGACTTCTTAGCTAATGAAGTAGGGTGCAGGAGAAGAGATGGAAGAGCTAGTTCTGCTTGTGTAGGATGAGGTCCTTCAAGAAGGACATTCAGAATGAACCTTCAAATTTGCTTCCTTTGTACTTGTCCACTTCAAAGCTACTTCCTGCTGAGGTCAGTGAGTTTAGTTTATAGAAGATGCAATAAGTGGCTAATTAGAAGGGTTCTATGTCTACACCACGTACAATTGCCCAATATAAGTCGTGTACAGGTGCCTGATTGCCACCAATTGTATATGTTGCTTGTGATTTCAGATGATGAACTTAGTGACACAAACAGAGACAAGGATCACAGATATGCAAATCTGGATTTAGTTATACAACTATAAATTTAGAAAGCCTCTTGCTCAGTCTCTAGGTTTTCTTGCACAAGAAGTGCTTCATTGTCTTGGCTTTATTATGGGCTTGGTAGAAAACTAGTAAAGGAATGGCTTCTATACATCTGAGTCTTCATCTGTGCCGTTTTCTGCCTGGAAGCAAGCCTGTTTCTAAATCTTCTCCTCTTCTTTCCCTGCTGTTGCATTTTAGAGTAATTTCCTCTTGTATCTTTGTTAAAGTGCCCAAGCAATGAAAGAGACTTTATTCATACATCTTTTTCAAGTGAAATGTATTTAAGTACTGACACTTTAGATTAAGGATAAAGTCAGAAATTAAGATCTGACTGGAAATCTTGGAGTCTACAAAACCAGGTTAAATGAAAGTTGAAGGGTTTCTGATCTTACATGATTTTATAATGGCTTAGATTAGCTTCCTTAACTCAACAGTTTTAATTACATAGGCAGGAATACTCAGTTATAGCCAGGGAGGTAATTGCTAATGTAGTAAGCCAATTACCTTCAAACTTTTGGAACAATGAACTCTTAAATAAAGAATGTGATAAAAATGGGCTATTATAGAGATGTGCTTTCATTCCCAGATTAGCCCAGTGGCACTGAAAAGACTTCACTGAAAGAAGATTTTAAGATAAAATACTGCAGTAGTATGGAAGAACTTCAGTAGGCATTTATAGACCTCACATTTGAGCTTACTTCTGTGATGACAAAGTTTACTAGTTTCCTGTCCTCCTGTGTATATTCTTGTTTTGTAGAAGAGGAGAAAGGTAATAAAAAGTCACAGAACAGCTTTGAAGAGCAAGTGACAAATAGTACATGTATTTGCATAGTTAATGTGCTTGTAAGTGATAAATACTTTAAATACATATATCATTACCCTTCAGTCACAGTACATAGCCCGCTGCCCACCTCTATAAAGCCTCTTGTTGCCTGCAAGTAGGAGTTTGAATGTGGCCTTGAGTTAATGACTGTTGTCCTTTGACACAGTCAATGGTTACTGCCTTGAAAATTGTAGTGTTGCTGTGTTCAGTCCTTGTGACAAGGAAAGTTTAAGTGTTTGCTTATTACTTTTCCTCTTGAGGCTCCCTGTTTCCATGACTATCAGACTGGGCAAGACTTTTTGTATTGTCTAATGATGATCATTAACTGTTAATGAGTGGTGAAGCATTGGAAGAGGCTGCTCAGGGAAGTGGTGGAGTCCTCTTCCTTGGAGGTATTCAAAAATACATGGATGTGGCACTTTGGGACATGGTTTATTACACATGGTGGTGGTGAGTTGGTGGTTGAACTGGATGATCTCAGAGGTTTTTTCCAACCTTAATGCTTCTATGATTCCAAGATTCTATGATCTATTGAAGCAGTCCTTGGACATCTGGATTTCAAATCTGTTGCTTGCCTCTGTTTTTATCTTTCCATTGCTTTTAAACTAAGCAGGAACACAAAAACAGAGCAAATGGGAAAACAGCGAACCTTTAGCGAGGTTTCTGATTACATTACCCCATGTACATTAATGCAGTGTGGTAGCAGAAACTGTGTTGACATTAGGCTTCGTCCTATGGGGCTCTGAAGGTAAATATCAGTTAACTGTAAATATAAGGATGTCTAACTTATAATGTTTTTTCTTGCTATATAGAGTTTTATTATAAAGACCAACACTGTTTCTGGCAAGTTGAATCACAGAATGACCAGGTTGGAAGAGACCCACTGGATCGTCTAGTCCAACCATTCCCACCATTCCCTAAATCATGCTCCTAAGCACCTCATCTACCCTAACCTTAAACACCTCCAGGGACGGTGACTCAACCACCTGCCTTGGCAGACTGTTCCAATCCCTAACCACCCTCTCTGTGAAGAACTTCTTCCTAATCTCAAGCCTAAATCTCCCCTGGCAGAGCTTGAGGCCATTCCCTCTCGTCCTGTCCCCTGTCACTTGGGAGAAGAGGCCAGCTCCCTCCTCTCCACAACCTCCCTTCAGGTAGTTGTAGAGAGTAATAAGGTCTCCCCTCAGCCTCCTCTTCTCCAGGCTAAACAACCCCAGCTCTCTTAGCCGCTCCTCATAAGATTTGTTCTCCAGCCCCTTCACCAGCTTTGTTGCCCTTCTCTGGACTCGCTCCAGAGCCTCAATGTCCTTCTTGTGGTGAGGGGCCCAGAACTGAACACAGTACTCGAGGTGCAGTCTCACCAGTGCCGAGTACAGGGGGAGAATAACCTCCCTGGACCTGCTGGTCACGCCGTTCCTGATACAAGCCAGGATGCCATTGGCCTTTTTGGCCACCTGGGCACACTGCTGGCTCATGTTCAGTCGGTTGTCAACCAACACTCCCAGGTCCTTCTCCTCCTGGCAGCTTTCCAGCCAGGCTTCTCCTAGTTTGTACCTCTGCTTAGGGTTGTTGTGTCCCAAGTGCAGGACTCGGCATTTGGCCTTGTTAAACCTCATGCCGTTGGACTCAGCCCAGCAGTCCAGCCTATTCAGATCCCTTTGCAGAGCCTCCCGACCCTCCAGCAGATCCACACTTCCACCCAGCTTGGTGTCATCTGCAAACTTGCTAAGGGAAGACTCAATGCCTTCATCGAGGTTGTTGATAAAGACATTAAACAGGACTGGACCCAGGACTGAGCCCTGGGGAACCCCACTTGTAACTGGCCTCCAGCTGGATTTAACTCCGTTTCCCACCACTCTCTGGGCCCGGCCATCCAACCAGTTTTTCACCCAGGAGAGTGTGCGCCTGTCCAGGCCAGAGGCCGACAGTTTCCGAAGCAGAATGCTGTGAGAAACTGTATCAAAGGCTTTACTGAAGTCCAGGAAAACCACATCCACAGCCTTTCCCTCGTCCAAGAGTTTAGTCACTTGGTCATAGAAGGTGATCAGATTAGTCTGGCAAGACCTGCCTTTCATGAACCCGTGTTGACTGGGCCTGATCACCCCGTTCTCTTGCAAGTGCTTCATGATCGCACTCAAGATCACCCGCTCCATGACTTTCCCTGGTACCGAGGTCAGGCTGACAGGCCTGTAGTTCCCCGGATCCTCCCTGTGCCCCTTCTTATAGATGGGCATGACATCAGCCAGCCTCCAGTCCAGCGGAACCTCCCCAGTCATCTAGGACTGCTGGAAGATGATGGAAAGGGGTTTGGCCAGCACATCCGCCAGTTCCCTCAAAACTCTTGGGTGGACTCCATCTGGCCCCATAGACTTGTGGGCATCTAGCTGGGCAAGCAAGTCTCTAACCACCTCCTCTTGGACCTTGGGAATCTCATACTTCTCATCCAACCCTTGGGGTTGTGCACAGAGGGAACAATTTTCCTTACTGTTAAAGACTGAGGCAAAGTAGGCATTGAGTACTTCAGCCTTGTCTTCGTCCCCTGTTACTCTTGTTCCCTCTGCATCTACTAGGGACTGGAGATTCTCCCTAGCCCTCCTTTTGCTGTTGACGTATTTGTAGAAAGACTTTTTGTTGTCTTTCACAGTCTTGGCCAATCGCATTTCTAGCTGGGCCTTAGCCCTCCTGATTTTTTCCCTGCACATTCTCTCTTCCTTCCTATAGTCCATCCAGGGTGCCTGCCCCTTCCTCCAGAGGTCGTAGGCCCTCCTCTTCCTATTGATGTCTCTTAGGACCTCCCTACTCAACCACGCTGGCTTCTTACCCCTCTGGCTACTTTTCCGGAACTTGGGGACGGCTTTCTCCTGAGCTGCTAGGAGTTCCTTCTTGAAGAGTGCCCAACCCTCATGGACACCTCTGCCTTCAAGGAGCGCCTCCCACGGGACTTTTCTGACCAGCCTTCTGAACAGCCCAAAGTCTGCTCTCTGAAAGTTGAGGGCAACTGTTCTGCTAAACTCCTTCTTCATTTTACCCCTCACTGAGACCTCTATCATCTCATGATCGCTTTGCCCCAAGCGTCCTCCAACCTTCACATCCCCCACCAGTCCTTCTCTGTTCACAAACAGCAGGTCCAGGAGGGCACCGTCCCTTGTCGGTTCGCTCACCAGCTGTGTGAGGAAATTGTCTTCCAGACACTCCAGGAACCTCCGGGACTGCTTCCTGTCTGCTGTATTATACTCCCAGCCTATATCTGGGAAATTGAAGTCTCCCACAAGGACTACAGGTAGCGATTTTGAGACTACACTCAGTTGTTTGTAGAAGAGCTCATCAGCTGCTTCTTCTTGGCTGGGTGGTCTATAGCAGACTCCCATCACAATCCCTTCCTGCCCATGGACTCCTCTGATTTTCACCCAAAAGAAAGTTTGTGAATGCTAGGTAAATACTTGTACCTTTTTCTAAGCATTTTTCAGGCTCTTGGCTATCAACATTATTTACAAACTTCATTTCATCCTGAGTGAATTTAAAAAAAAAAAAAAACAACCCAGAAAAAAACAAAACCCAAACACAACACTGTTGCGATGCTAATGTGCTCAGGACTTTTATAGGAAAAATGTCTGTTCTATGCTATGATATAATACGGCAATTCCAGGAACATCAGCATTATCTTAATAACAAATGAGGAGTAATGAGATTAATGGTGGTTTGCTCACTAGTTTTTTGAGCTCATGAGAGCAATTGCCATCTATGCTGTGCAGCCATTTTGATTCTGCTGAAGAGGTAAAGGAGGAAAAAAAAATCATAGTTTAGAAAAAGAGGTCCAAGAAGACTATTATTCTCATCTCATCACTTTATATGTCCTTCACACAGCCATCTGATTTGTTTGAAATGAAAAATTCTGTTTTTTAATATGCTGCTTCCAAAGTGCTGTTAGACTTCTCCTAAAGCCTCCCTACAATATCGGCAGAGAACACAATTCAGAGAAACAGTGATTGTTCTTGCCCCACACAGGAATCTCTGTAGAAACTGAAGGATTGATTGAGAGTAGCCTTGAAGAGAAGGACTTGTGGGCTGCTGGTGGAAGATGTCCCTGCCCATGGTGGAGTGGGGGAGGGTTGAACGGGATGGGCATTAAGGTCTCTCTTCTGACCCAAACCATTCTACAATTCTATGAAATTAATGAATTATGTGGTCCCAAAATGCAATGGCAAGCATTTATGTGATAGGAGATTGC
The DNA here is from genome assembly GCA_033459285.1 of Clamator glandarius. Classification (NCBI taxonomy): domain Eukaryota; kingdom Metazoa; phylum Chordata; class Aves; order Cuculiformes; family Cuculidae; genus Clamator; species Clamator glandarius. Next base: position 3,109,270 of record JAUNZM010000250.1, on the reverse strand, counting down.
AGGAGGGCAGACCAGCTTTCAGTGGTTGACAAGTGTCCTTGACCCAGCATGCTCTAGAACTGTGAAGTTAAGAGTGTGCTTGGCTGCTTCTCTCCAGACACATCTTGTCAGTTATTTGAGGTAGAGTGGAGGATTGAATTGAGTTCATTCAGATTTTCTAAACTTACTTAGACATTGCTTAATATTCCAGTGTCCTAAAAAGCAGCAATTCCTTGTATAATACAACAGCTGTCCCCTATAGTAGTGCTGTGTGTTGAGACAGCTGGTCTTACACCCTTTAAACCCCACACCAAAAACTGAAGAGTTCCGCAGACTGAAGGAGCCCTAACAACCATCTCCTTGAGGAGCTTCCTGTCTGTTTAAACTGGTGGCAGTGGTGGAGCAGCTCAGCAGTGGAGAAAATGGAAGAGAGGAAATGAACAAAGGAGGAGGTTTCTGCAAAGGACAATGTTTGCAAAGAGTATGTCAGGGAAAATGTAATGAGAAAATGAACAGTGGAGAAAGTAGGTGAAAGACTAGGGACCAGTTCAGAGTTGTCTGCTCCTATCTCCCCATGTCAGAGTACATGTGAAAGTATATGTGTAGGTAGATGTAAGTGGTTGTGTGTATGTAATCATTTATCTTCTAATAATTAAGAAGCTATATTGAAAAGGCAAAAATGAAATCAGAATTAATAAGGAAATGTACTGGACAACTGAAAGATGGTTCCTTTATGACAAAATTATCACATACTAAAAATATTAAGAATAAAAATTAGACTGTAGGACTCCACTTAGAATGCCTTGGAAAAGCAGCCAATACAAAAGGGTGTGAAGGAGAAATGATTGAAGAAGCAAGAAATGATAGTGTAGGTTACATCATCCATTGCAAAAATAGTATAAAAAGTTTTTGCAGCTATTTGCATTTCAAATAGAATTAAACTACACCAAATTTCTTTGGTTTTAATGAAAATACAAACAAACAAACCAACAAACCTGGCAGGTTTTTCTAAATATTAATATGGATTCACATTGTACACGTGGTTTCTTTACTTATCTTTCTTAGGTAGATTTTCCTCATTTGCCTGGTGATAAAATGAAAGTTTCCTCACCTCCTTCTTTCTCTGGGATGTGCCCAGTGCAGGAAAGTTCTTAATTTAATGCAGAAAAATCAGCTAGATCATAGAATCATAGAATGGTTTGTGCTGGAAGGGACCTTAAAGGTCATACACTTCCATCCCCCTGCCATGGGGAGGGACACCTCCCACTGGACCAGGTTGCTGGAAGCCCCATCCAACCTGACCTTGAACACCTCCAGGGAAGGGGCATCCACAACTTCTCTGGGCAACCTGTGCCAAGTGTCTCATCACCCTACAAGGAAGTATTTCTTCCTAAGATCTCATCTAAATCTCCCCTCTTTCAGGTTAAAACCATAACCCCATAACCCCCTCATCCTATTCCTGCACTCCCTGATAAAGAGCCCCTCCCTGGCTTTCCTGTAGGCCCCCTGTTGGAAGGCTGCTATGAGGTCTCCCCAGAGCAGCTATTCAGAATTTTAAGGAAGTAAATAGAAAGCAAGTCACACCTTTTTGAAAATACCCCAGTTTCTTGGTTTTTTTTTTTTTTTTTTTTTTTTTTTTTTTTTTTAAGTGCAACATCTTTGAAGCAATGATTGCAATGTTTGAGATGATCTTGAATTCACTTCAGTACACTACACCTGACAGCCATCGACAGGGCTACATTTAGAGGGCCAACACTTCATAGTGTAGCAGCCAAGATAGCAGTGAAGGGATGTTTCTCAAAGACCCTTCACTCAGTAAATAAATGTATGAAGCACTAATCTGCCACCAGTTCTGTGTATAAGAAAAATGATAATCATTCTCGATGAGTGTATTCTCCTTTACTGTAGAAATGAAAGATCTTACAGAAAACAGCATGCACAGCAAGCAGGTCAGGTATTTTACATACATATCATAGAAAGTATTGAAAGCTATGTATACACAATATATAGTTAATTGGTTTTGAGTGGTTTAACTGAATTGAGAGCCAGGCTAGGAAGGAGGATACTGGAAGCTAATTCTTCTCATCCACAATAACTCTGAGCAAGCTGCATTTGGAATTCTGCCCCAAATACTGACATTGGGAAGAAAAATTCATATTGTGCCTTCAGGTTGTTTTTCTTTTCTTGGTTTACTCCTGGAAGAATTTTGCATAATATTCTGTTGTTTGTAATTTGATAATTTTTCATTTGGAGACCCCACTGGAATGCTGTGTTTTCCTTGGAAATGAGAACTCAATTGAGAGTTCTGTTATCCTTGGAGCTTCTCCCTCCTGGTTAGGTCTGGATGAAACTTGATTCTCTGAAGCTGTCTACTACTATTGCTAATCCCTTTTGAAAATGTCTTTGCAATTCTGTTGACCTCACCTTTTGAGTCTGTCACTTAGCCATCAATGCTTGGAGTTCTGTTGCTTTGAGAGAGGATAAACTTTGTGAATTTTTTGTTTTATTTGTGGTTTGAATGAGTTTAGAAGGAATTGTTAGGGATCTGTTGTTAAATGTGGCTTGAGTCTGAGGGCTTTCATATTGTAGCCTCTGAAACAGGTAAGGAACCTCTCCCTCAAGCTGTGAAGAGTTTACCCCTCAAGTCCAGGGTAAACTTGAGTTTCCCTTTGAGTTTGCTTCTGTGTGAGATAGGCTTAAAGTCAATTGTGAAATTTCTGCTTAAGATTTCTTTATATACTTGACTCAGTTAATTTTTGCACTCCTTGTATGTGATCTAAAACTGTATGTACAGAAGTTTTATGCACATGTATCTGCAGCTATAGTTTTTACTTTACATACTATTTGCTTTTTTATGACTTTTTCCGAGCTAAATTACTAACCTTAACTGACATAAACAAAATGCAATGCCCAAAAGCTGTAGTTCAGTCTTTGCTCCAGCAATTCAGTTTGAGGGCTTATCTTCAAATAAGAAGGACACCGTCACCCAGCTGATAAATCTGTCACATGGCCTTATGTCATCATCTGAAAGTATTACTGCCTGAAGAAATGATCTCACAACCTCTTATCCTTACTTCTTTTGACTGGTTCAGTCCACAGTGTGAAAGGGATGACTGACCATATTTCTACTTGTAAGTCATGTGAGAGTATTAAAAAATGATGATATGGAGGAGGAATAGAATCAAATATAATTTCAAGAATAAATCTGCTTCTATTCTTTAGTTGGTAAGGCTTTCGTGGCGTCATGGACCATCTTTTTATTGTTCTGGTGTGTTGACCTTGGCTGGCTGCTGGATATCCATCCAGCTGCTTTCTCTCTCTCTGCCCCCTCAAAGGGATAGGGGCAGAAAATACGATAGAAGAGCTGGTGTCAATAAAATGACTGGGAGATTGCTTCCCAATTACACAGGCAAAACGGACTTGACTTCTGGAAGATTATTTTAATTAAAAATAGAGTAGGATGATGGAAAAACACCTCCCCTCCACCCACCCTTCTTCACAGGCTCAGCTTCACTCTTCATTTCCCAATGTCTCCACCTGCCTCACCTCAGAGTAGCAAAGAAGGATGGAGGAGCAGTTTGGTCACCTCATATCAGTTCTTCTCCCAGCTCCTTTATCCTATTGCTGTTCCCCTGCTCCTTGTAGTGACTTTTCAGATCATGTGTGCATAAGCCGAAGTAGCATCTAACACATCCTCATGCAGCAGCAGAGATGAGTGGGGTAGAGCCATCTCCAGGCACTGAAGGCCATCGATGACTTGGTTAAACGTTTGTAACTTGACTTGTCCAGAAATCAATGGCTGTTTCTTCTAGTAAATCTAGTGAAGGCAAACAAGGTGCTTATAAAAGTTTTTGGAAGACATTCTAAAGTAATATTTGCAATCATAGAATCATTTGGTTGGAAAAAAAACCTTTGTGGTTACTGAGTCCAACTGTACTTGTCCACTATTAAGCCATATATCTGAGCACATTGACAGCCCATTGTTTAAATACCTCCAGGGATGGTGACTCCACCACTTCCCTGGGCAGCCTGTTCCAATGCCTGACAGCCTTTTTGTGAAGAAATTTTACCTGATGTCTAATCTGAACCTCCCCAAGTGCAGCTTTAGGCAATTTGCTCTCATAGTATCACTAGTTACTTAGGTAATATAGGTACAGAATATTTAAAATACTGTAATTAGAGCATGCTTTATAGAATGTGTGTTAATATCTTTACACAGACTGTATTCCAAGCACATAGAGGCACAGCAGCCGTGACTGTATTTCAACTAGAGAAAGTGTTTTTGAGAAGTTGTGCTGTTGTTTTCATGTGGTTCTTCTTTTGCTGATGCTCATTCATACTTTGTAATATTTTAATTCCTTTCTGTAAAAGAGAGTGCAAAAATATGACGTTTTTGAAGTCCTGCTTTTCAGGAATGTTCTTCTTGCACTATGTCTGGTCACGTGTGTGGTGTAAACTTAAGCTGATAAAAATAGGAAGGTGATAAATTCACACAATTAGCTTCCAAAATTTTTTGCAGACTCCAATCAGTGTGGGTAAGGATTTTACCCAGAGTTACAGAATGTATTGTAAATTGTTAATGAAATTTTGTTGAGATAAAGCAAGAACTTCTGAACATGAAAATATTACTGTTGGTGGCTGTAATAGTATACTAATTGTGTACTAGTAGTAAAGGAAGTGTTTATTGCTTTTGCAGATTACTATTCTGTAGAAGAAAGTGTTTTCTGAAAACTGGTTAGTTGTGAGTGAAAGATCGTGCTTGCTTTGATGTCACCTTCCTTTTCATTAGAAACTTGTAATAGTCCTTTGTGGGAGCCATGGACAACCCTAGAGACCTTTTATGTATTGATCTTTCACCGTGCACATATGGAATGCCAGAACATATTCTTTCTTTTGTACGTCTGCTTCAGTTTTACTTGGCTGGAGTACTGGGCAAAGAGAAAGAAGACTGCTAACTGAGATTTTTAGAATCCTACTAGAACCAAGTAGCTTGCTATGACGTTGTATGTGGTATATTGGGGCATTATTTTTGCTGGCTTCTAAGCTTTTGAAGCTGTCTTAGCTCTAATAATCTGGGCAAACAGATTTAAGATGGGATGTTAAAAGTCTTGGCTGATCAATGTCTAGAAACACCCATCCATACTCCCTTTCAGATGAAACAAGTCTTATCAGGAGCAACTAAAGGAACTGAGTTTGTTTAGCTTGGAGAAGAGGAGGCGATGGGGTAGACATTATCACTGTCTATAGCTCCCTGAAAGGAGGTTGTAGCGAGGTGGGTGTTTGTCTCTTCTCTCAAGTAACAAGTAATAGGATGAGATTCTATTCTATAATTCTATTCTGTTATATTCTGAACAATGACTATTGGCTAAAAAATTCTTGTCTCTCCTTATACCAACTTACTGCAGCACCTCCTTGGAGCCCCTGATCATTGTTCAATGCAGCAGGTGGAAATGGCTTTATGACTCGAAGTATTAAGATCAAGATACAATATTGTAACTTTAAATCCCAAAGCATATTGTAGCAACGTATCCTGGTGTGAAAAGATTGATGTTTACAACAAGGACAGCAACAACCATAACAAAAGAGTAGTGCTAATAGGAAAAGTGTGTGGAATGAGAAGGCCTAGAAAAGGAAACACAGTGATTTCTGGAATGTGCTTTTGATTAAAAGTCTTTAACTACCTTAATGAAGTTATTTGTGATGAGTGTCTTGGTACTGTTATACTTCTAGTTCAGAGACACTCATGCCCTAATACTCCCTTTTCTTAGAATATAATTATTTGTGCTTTGACATGCTACTGGGACAAGGAGTTTCAGATCTCTGTCAAGAGAATTAGTGACTGAATTATCCAGTCACATCCAACACTGTCTGATACCCATAGACCCCATATTCATGATCAAGCATGACAAATTGTTCAGCCAGGAACAGACCCTGAACCCAGATCACTCATATTCCCTGTCTGAGACTGCAGTGTAATGCAGTGTCATCCCAGAACAGCAATGCAGGATCTGTTATTTACTGAAAGGAAAAATTGGTCAAGAGCTGATGATCACAGTGAGCCCTAGTAGACATGTCCACCAACAACAAGGGAAATGGAATTCAGTCCTAAAAGACATTGATCTCTTGTGTTTGGTTTTTTGTAATCGTGGTATTTTAGAATTTCATGGCTTCCCACTGTGGTTAATTGCTTGGTCCCCAGACAGTACGTTCTTGGTGCGAAGACAATCATTGCATATACTTATTCATCTGAGGACAGTTTTATAGAATATCTGACTGTGGGCTAGAACACCAGATGTTGGGCTCCACTGAGGTGTGCAGCACTCATCTGTACTTAGTTTGATTACTTTTGCATCATTTTAGATTCATTAACTCTTCAGAAGTCCTATCTTATTTTCTAATAGACATTCAAAGTCTCCTTGGTTTTTTTTCTAGTTTTCAGTCCTCACTATACACTTTACAGCTAGCGATCTTTTCTTGCTCAGACTGGAGGTAGGTTTGGCTTCTGTCTGCAAGAACACTAAAATTAATGCATTGAGCCTGATTTATGATAAGAAAGTACCTTTTAATTTCTGTTGCTGTAACTGAAGGAAGGCAAAAACTGATTAGAAAGTAGAAACACATGGTGTGCAATGTATTTAAGTTTCTTCAGTAGCTGTGTGGTGATGGATGAACAGGAATACTCTGTAAGCTGGGCTTTGAATGAGGCAACAGCTTGCTTCTAATGAACTGTTTTGATCCTGTGATATATCATATACTGGTGCAGGTATATATGGTGTCTATTGCCTAGAACCCTGTAACCTAGGAATGGGAGGGACCTTCTTTGCAGTGTTTGAATTAAAGATGCTCAACATGTTACTATAGATGGCTGTTCTTATTGCTCTGTTACAGATGACTTTGGAGTGCAAGCTGTTTCTTGCAAGAACCTAAGGTCTAAATTAAGTTCAGCAACCACCAAGATAATACTGTTGCCTGAAAGCATTTGAAGGTCTCATTTCTCAATTCTACTGTATTTCATTAACTGTTTGTATCTTTTTTGTAACAGAGACTTACTGCAAAGGAGTCAATACTACTCTGAAGCTATAGTATATTCCTGCCACTTTCAATCTGTTTCCTGTTGTGGGTCACATCAGTATTATCATTTTGGCTGAGAAAGTATGCTTTTATTAAACAATAGTAAGTTCTTGCTGCATTTTCCCATCATGTTGCTGAATCTCAATGTTCTGGGATTCTTAGTTTATATTGTGAACTGAAGGACTGTATTTGATCTCTGGATTTTCTTCATGATTATGGTGTCATATCTTACCTGTCCAGTATGTGCATGCTATGTACTTATTAAATATTTGGGAAATAAATCCTACTGTAGAGCAAAGAAGCACCCTGTCAATACTAAACTGTGCTTTGACTTTCCTCTTAGAGATGGGATGCCAGAGGAAGTGAAAGGAAGTATCTGTGGGCCTCTGTGAGGAAGCTCTAGCTACTAGATGCAGGCAGTAACTTGTTGGTTTTTGACCAATGATCCAGAATTGTACAATGGGGAAGGCCCTTGTGGAAAAAAAAATCTCTGCCATATTGAATGCTCCCTTTACTAAGGCTTGGTTAAATGAAACTAAGTTTAGGAATGCAGAAAAACTCCTGGGAGCTTATTTGCTTTGATTGCTAAACCTTTTGAAGTGTGTTTATTGCTGTAAGGAAGGAAATCTGGAAAAGGTCAAGTATGAATTAGGCGAGAAATACAAAAAGGAATTGCTTGAGATGGTCATTAAATAAGACTAAAAGTGAGATTCAGGAGTAAATGGAACAGTATCACTGTAAAGGTGAAACTCCTCAGCCTAAATCAGTAAAGACACTGAAACTGGAAAAAGTCTATCCAAAATGCATTGATTTTGTAGAGGTCCAGTTCTATCCTGGTGAAACTGATATTTCACAAGAGCCTCATATCGCAGTCTATGTGTCTATTTGTGAAGACCTTGTAAAGACTAAAGGTCAGTCTATCTGTCTCTTCCTACTGTACTTGTGTATTTCTAACACAACCATCACCACTATGTCTAGGCAGTAGGAAGAATGATCAATATTGCTGTCTCGGGTGTTGGGCAGCATCTAAAGCCCTGCGATATTAGACTAAGTGACTGATACAAAGACAGACCCAGCTCTGAGGAGGTCATGATCTAGTGTTTTGGGCAAGGAGGATAGCAATGAATGAATAATCAGGTGAGCAGGAGGCAAAAAGGTATGGCGGTAGTAGCACCTTCTCATAGTTGGAAGAGTATTTAGTGTAGTCACAGATGGCTGGAAACTAGGTCTCCAAAGTATCAAGAGGTTTGTCTGAGAAAAGATCTCTCTTCTCTTCATGTGGTGGCATTGGCGAGCATCAGAGAAATCCTCTGGGACCTTTCTGATGCTGCGTTGCTTTGCTGACTTCTTTTAAGATGGATAGACTCATCAGATCAGTTGTTATTCATACTCTGAATTAATCAAAACAAATTGCTGGTGTATTTCTTGGGTTTTCATCTTATTTCTCTCTCTTATTTATTTATTTATTAATAAACTAAAAGACCACTGTTTTGGAGCAGAAAATTGCTCTGAAGGGGGCTCTGGCACTTTGTGAAGGATTCCAGAGCTACTAAAACAAAAGTGGGTTAGTATAAACAAATACTGCTGAGCACGCTGCTTAGGTCTTTGTAATATTTTGCTTTGAAGAAGTAGTTTTGTGTGAGTGATGTTAGTATCAATATTAATATCTGCTGAGACGACCAAAACTAATGTTGTAATAGAAAAAATAAATGTTAGCCAGCACAATAAAGTTTTCAGTGGGGAGTGTCAGGAAGTTGATGAAAATCTGGGAAGACTGATTGCATCTCTGAATTTTAGGCTGGTGTCACTGTTCTCGGTCTGTCATTGCTGCTTTATTGCTTGCTTTCCTTTTTTTTTCACTTGTCTCTACACAGTGGTAGCTGCATGTCCAGCAGAGAGGAGCATCTTCAGTTTGGTCCTGCATCGATGTGCATGGCGAGTTTCAGTACTTAATTGTCTGACATGCTTAAATATAACTATTCTCAAAATGTGCCTTATTTCCTTTAATTGCAAATAAAATAACTTGGAGATATTAACTGCACCCTTTCTTGATATTTGCAAATGCTTTAAAATGGAAACAGTCATAAGAAGTTATTTACAGCAGAAGACTGGAATAATCCTTTCTTCTTTTTCCTTGGTTTGGTTTGTTTATACTCGGGAGATTCATGCTTATACAGTTAGCAGTCTGGAGATGAAAGAAAATGCTATATAGGTCTAGGTTCAGAGCCAAATGCAAATACTCTGTGCTCTTTCTCAGTGTGGGTCTCCAATGAAGGCCCTAGACCTAAACTACCTGGGCAACCATGAGCAGTGGAGAGGTATATGGGCAGCACCTGCCCTGTGAGATTGCAGATATTAATTCTGCTGATAAGGTTACCATTGGGAGCTAATATCACACTAGCTCAGATGAGCTTGAACCACATGGCCAACACTTTGAATTACAGCATAGGTCTCCTCTGTTCATAGACTCACAAAATGGTTTGGGTTGGAAAGGATCTTAAAGGCCATCTAGTTCCAAACTCCCTGCCACAGGCAGGGACAACTTCCACTGGATCAGGTTGCTCAGAACCTCATCTGACTGATTCAGCTGAAGCATAGAATGGTAGAATCATTAAGGTTTGAAAGGACCTCTAAAGGTCATCCAGTCTAACTGTTAGCCCAACACCACTGTGCCTACTAAACACTGTCCCAAACTGCCACATCTCCACGTTTGTTTTTTTTTTTTAGCACCTCCTGGGATGGAGACTCCACCACTTCCCCACGCAGCCTGTTCCAGTCCTTTGCCACTCTTTCAGTAAAGAATTTTTTCTTAATATCCAATCTAAACCTCCCTTGGTGCAACTTGTGGCCACTTTCTCTTGTCCTGTTACTTGTTACCTTGGATAAGTGACCAAAACCCACTCACTGCAAACACCTTTCAAATAGTTGTAGAGCGCGATGAGGAATCCCTATAGCCTCTTCTCCAGGATAAACAAGCTCAGTTCCCTCAGATACTTCTCGTAAGACTTGTTCTCCAGACCCTTCACCAGCTTTGCCCTCCTCTGGACAGCTCTAGGTGATTCCTTGGGGTCTGACAGCTCCAAGTCTCTGCAAGGTACAGCATTCTGTCAAACTGGCACGCTTCTTGTAGCCATGGCTTCCTCTGCCAAGTTGCTGGAGGAAATTTTGCAGCTTTTTTCCTGACTGTTTTGACAGGGAAATCTGTTGTCCTGTGGGACTGGAAACTGCATATGCCCCCTTATGCCCCCCCAGGAGCCTTAAACAAGGGTCTGGATACCTTTGTCTGTAACAAAATAGAATTATGAAAGAAATGAGATGACAGTAGGGGAATTTTATTCTGTGCAACATGAAGGCAGAAGCAGCAGCTGGTGTAAATCAGTGCCACTCCTTTGAAGAGACTAAAGAGATGATGCTTTTTATTAGTAGCTGCATCTCATCTAGAGTTTTCAAATCAAGTTGTTATGTGCCAGAGCAATGAGTTGTTCTCCTCAATGCTGTGGAAAGTGCACATTTTGACCCTATTGACTTGCAATCTGTTATCAGTTTTCAGCAATTACACACTTCATATAAATGATAAATGACTAATATTATAAAATGCATCCATTTAACAGTTTTTCATCTCTTAATAGTTGTTTTTTTGCAGTGAAACTGTATCCTAATTTTTGGGAAATGACTAAAAATTTTAAAGAAAAAGGAGCAAAGATCACAGAAGTGGTTTGGTACAGCTGTCAGCCTCTGTGCACTGCACTCATATCCACCTTCCATCGATAGCATACCTTGTCCAGACATCTTAAGAGGATAGTTAATTTTTCATCAAAATCCTCAGCCAGAAATCTGGTTCGCGTGGAAGGAAATTCCTGTGAATTTTTCATTCTTCAGACTCTTTGTTGCACCTAACATTTAGGTTGCTGGTCTCTTTTGTTACCTTAAATGTTGATTCCAATGATGCGGCCAAATCCTGCTTGTCTCTTTGGCTTTTCATGCAGCTTGCCTTAGTCAGGCTGCTACCTACCTGACCTTCCCGATGTGGTCACCTCCCTGCTCTTTGGTGGGATATTTCTTCTTATCAGCCTTTAACTCTGGTAATTGCTCCTGGCTGTGAAAATAGCTTATGCTTCCCCTTAATGAAATATCATGGTGACACAAGAACCTTGTCTGAGTGCTGAATCTGGCCCTGGGCATTACCAAAATGGTCCCTTCTCCAGGTATTTGCTGACTCACTCTCTGGCAGCATCATAAGATGAGGCAGCAGGTTCATCACAGTGTGCTCCCAATGCTATTTTATGTTATGTTGTTTGCAGTACTGTAGTTTGCTTCTTTACTGCCAGTTTCATCACTTTCTATAAAGCTTAATTTAATTGTTCTTTAATTACCTCTTTTGATTAGCTTATAAATCTCTGGTGGAAGCTGTAAGCTGCGTACATAAGGCTACAGATGCCACAAAACATTGCTTCCTTGGCTGCCCAGAGCACTGATGCAATCACCATCCCTGGAGATATTGAAAAAAAAAACTTGTTGATGTGGTAGTTTGAGACACGGTTTAGTAGGCAAGATGATGTTGGGCTGATAGTTGAACTTGGAAGATCTCGGAGGTCTTTTCTAGCTTCAATGATTCTATGATTCTTTTTTCATTTTTCATGTATTTTCATTTCTGTGTCTGGGATTACACTAGACCAAACCTTTGGTCCTGTTGTAAAGATGTTCAGGAATGGGAGGAAGGCTTAATACTCATAAAACTTCTTTTTTGGGCACTTCTCTGGAAGGAACAGCATATAGAGAGCAACCTGATCCAGTAGGAAGTGTTCCTGCCCATGGCAGGGGCTTGGAAACAGGATGATCTTTAAGATCCCTTCCAACCCAACCCATTCTATAATTCCATGGCATGTTTTTGTAGCCTGCAAGGCGCTCTTCTCACTTCTCTCTGTGCCAACAGTGTGTGGGAAGCTTTCACATTCATTTTAGACTTTCAACATGAATCTTTAATGTCTTAGTTTTCTCCTGCAAAGATGATGCAGTTCTACTTTTCAAATAGATATTTAAAGTGTATGTTATATCTAGAATTAAACTCAGATGAGTATTACTCACCAGAGAAGTTGGCATCTGCAGATATGTAGACCATTGTTTTCAACTAGATTACTTTCTTTTCTCTTATACTTATTATGCTTTTATGTGATTTTTCTTTCTTTTCCCACCCTTGTCTTCCTGTCCAAGTTGCAGTTCATGTTTTTCCTTACTTGTTTCTGCCCATTTTCCATCTGTGACCCCTTGTAGACAGAACAGAAATCCATTAATGTTAATCTGTTGACTGAAACTTTTAAAGCCACAATGTTCATAGGAATCCAGAAATGAGCAATATGAATTTCCCAGCTGTTATTGACTCTGTATTCACAAAAACCAAATAAGCTCAACCTTTTTATGAGCTTTCTAAACTATTTTTGTTGAATGCCTCTATGCAATTCTGTTTTGTTAGAAAGCTGTATTAAAAGCTTGTACATAGGTTATGAAGCTACTCCCTGGTCTTCTGAGGCTTTAAACCCAAATATCTTCTACAAGTTAGGGCTACAAAGTTGGCTAAGAGTTTAGATGGGAATCCCATATGAGGAGCAGCTAGAGTCACTTGATTTGTGCAGCCTGGAGAAGAGGTGACTGAGGGAAGACATCACTGCGGCCTCCTCACAAGGGGAGGAGGAGGAGCACACACTGATCTTTTGGCGATCAATGACAGGACCTGAAGGATTGGCAGGAAGATGTGCCAGGGGAAGTTTTGGCTGGATAGTAGGAAAAGGTTCTTCACCCAGAGAGTGGTGGAGCACTGGAACAGCTCCCCAGGGAAGCAATCAAGGAGCCAAACCTGAAAATATTCTAGAAGGATTTGGGAAATGCTCTCAAGGTACATTATATGAATTTTGAGGTGTTCCTATGCAGGGGCAGGAGTTGGGGTCAATAATCCTTGTGGGTCCCTTCCAACTCAGGATATTCTTTGATTCTAAGTTAGAGTGGAATATGGCTATTTTCCCCTTTTTCTGTGAATCAGTCTGTCTTGGTTGGTAACTGCAGAGAGAGAAAGACCTCTCCACTGATGCTCTTCTGTGTGGCTTATGCAGCTGGACACTTAATGGAAGCCGTGCCTACTAGGATGGTCTTCCTGGGAGAAGTGATGAGTTCTCAGTATCCAAGCATGTCTTGAAGTAATATGTGAGAATTTAAATGTGAATTAAAATATCCTGGCATAAATTGCTCTTGTATGTGCCTTAAGTTGCTTAGAGAAGAAATTTTGAAATACAGTTTAGCTTGTTTAGCCTGGAGAAGAGGAGGCTGGGGGCAGACCTTATTGCCTTCTACAACTGCCTGAAATGAGGTTGTAGTGAAGTAGGTGTTGACCTTTTCTCCCAAGTAACAAGTGACAAGATGAGTGGAAATAGCCTCAAGGTGCGCCAGGGGAGGTCTGGATTGGGTATTAGGAAAAAAATTCTTCACCGAAAACGTGGTGAAGCATTAGGAAAGGCTGCCACCTTTTCCTTATTCAGCTGCATCCAGTGACAGGACGGTGAGTTCTGTAGTAGGGGTGCCCACAGGCGGCTGGAGGGGGCAGTCCCGGAAGCTTCTGCGGGGGATTTAAAGGGCCCTTAGGGAGCACAGGCGAAGAGGAGAGGGGCAAAGAGGTGCGGGGCACATTAAACAAGACAGTTTGAGCGGCAGTTCGAGCGGGCAGAGTGAGCAGGGAAGGGCTGGAGCACTGTCAGAAGGGATTGAGGAAAATGGTGGATACCCGACGAAAGACTAAGTCCTCACCAAGCGTGATGGAGGCCACCACCCAGACGGAGCCCCAGTGGGCACATGCAGCTACCCAGACCCTGGGCTGCAGACAGCGCCCCCCTCCCATAGTGGCTCATGCCTCTGGCACCGGCTCCTCCTGTGGAAGCTGTGCTTGGGTAGGGGAACTGCTTCATATGGTGGAAGAGCTGAGGAAGGAAGTGGAAAGGCTGAGGGCCATCAGGGAATGTGAGAGAGAGATAGATGAGTGGAGCAGGACCCTCTCACAGGCTGCTGGAGCCAGTGAAGCTGAGCACCACCCACCAGTGAGCTGTAAGGCCGGGAGAGACAGAGATGGGGAATGGCAGCAGGTTCCTGTCTGGAGAAGGAAACCTGCTCCCCCCACCCAGGCAATTAACCCCCAGATCTCTCTGGGGAACAAATATGAGGTGCTGAGGGTGCATCCAAGCCCTAAAGATGAAGAGGGCTGCACCCACAGCCTAGAAATGTTTCACACAGAATCACACAGAATGACCAGGTTGGAAGAGACCCACCAGATCGTCGAGTCCAACCATTCCCACCAATCCCTAAATCATGCTCCTAAGCACCTCATCTACCCTAACCTTAAACACCTCCAGGGACGGTGACTCAACCACCTCCCTGGGCAGACCGTTCCAATGCCTAACCACCCTCTCTGTGAAGAATTTCTTCCTAATCTCAAGCCTAAATCTCCCCTGGCGGAGCTTGAGGCCATTCCCTCTCGTCCTGTCCCCTGTCACTTGGGAGAAGAGGCCAGCACCCTCCTCTCTACAACCTCCTTTCAGGTAGTTGTAGAGAGTAATAAGGTCTCCCCTCAGCCTCCTCTTCTCCAGGCTGAACAACCCCAGCTCTCTCAGCCGCTCCTCGTAAGATATGTTCTCCAGCCCCTTCACCAGCTTTGTTGCCCTTCTCTGGACTCGCTCCAGAGCCTCAGCATCCTTCTTGTGGTGAGGGGCCCAGAACTGAACACAGTACTCGAGGTGCGGTCTCACCAGTGCCGAGTAGAGAGGGAAAATAACCTCCCTGGACCTGCTGGTCACGCCGTTTCGGATACAGGCCAAGATGCCATTGGCCTTCTTGGCCACTTGGGCACACTGCTGGCTCATGTTCATGGCTGTCAACCAACACCCCCAGGTCCTTCTCCTCCTGGCAGCTTTCCAGCCAGGCTTCTCCTAGTTTGTACCTCTGCTTAGGGTTGTTGTGCCCCAAGTGCAGGACCCGGCATTTGGCCTTGTTAAACCTCATGCCGTTGGTCTCAGCCCAGCAGTCCAGCCTGTTCAGGTCCCTTTGCAGAGCCTCCCGACCCTCCAGCAGATCGACACTTCCTCCCAGCTTGGTGTCATCTGCAAACTTGCTAAGGGAAGACTCAATGCCTTCATCGAGGTTGTTGATAAAGACATTAAACAGGACTGGACCCAGGACTGAGCCCTGCGGAACCCCACTTGTAACTGGCCTCCAGCTGGATTTAACTCCATTTACCACCACCCTCTGGGCCCGGTCATTCAACCAGTTTTTCACCCAGGAGAGTTTTTTCACCAGGAGAGTTTCCAAAACTCCATCATCTTCCCACAGCTCTAAAAACATCCTCGGTTAAAAAGAAGAGGAGGGTGATTGTCTTGGGGGATTCCCTTCTCAAAGAAATGGAGGGTCCCATCTGTAGGCTGGACCCGCTCCATAGGGAGGTCTGCTGCTTGCCAGGAGCATCAGTGAGGGACGTTACTAGAAAGCTCCCTTCCCTGGTCAAAGATAAGGACTACTACCCACTCTTAGTTTTTCAAATTGGTAATGAGGAAATAGAATGTAGAAGGCTTAAAGCCATTAAAAGGAACTTCAAGGCACTTGGGAGAGCGATCGAGGGCTCTGGGGCACAGGTAATATTTAACTCCATCCCAATACTAAGGAATCAGGAGCATGAAATGAGGAATAAGAAACTGGTTAATGAATGGCTTAGGGACTGGTATGAGAAGAGAGGCTTTGGGTTCTTTAATCATGGGGAAGCCGATGCACCCCCAGGCTTTCTTACTAGGGATGGGACATGCCTGTCTCCTAGGGGGAAAAAAGCCCTCACCAAAAACCTAGTTAAGCTCATAAATTGAGCTTTAAACTAGATGTGAGGGGGGAGGGGATGGAGGCCAGGCAGGATGGGAGTGAGACTGGAGGTGAGACTTCAGTGGCAAAGGAGTGATGTGCTGGCGATGCCTGCCGGTATGTCACCACTAAGCAAGAGGGGGTGAGTCTGGCTGAGGATGGTAGGCAGCAAACTGACACTGTGGCCTTAGTTAAGTCAAGGACCGCTCAGCTGGGGAGAAGCCCTATTACGAAGGCTGTAGCTACGCCTGCCCACCTGAAGTGCATTTACACCAATGCACGCAGCATGGGAAATAAGAAGGAGGAGCTGGAAGCTGTGGTAGGGCAAGGAGACTATGATGTCCTTGCCATTGCGGAGACGTGGTGGGATGACTCGTACGACTGGAGCGTACCCATGGTGGGGTATAAACTCTTCAGGAAGGGCAGAAGAGGAGGCGGGGTAGCCCTCTATGTTAGAGAGGGCTTTGATACCCTCAAACAGGACTACGGTCAGGATGGGACTGAGTGCCTGTGGGTGAAAATCAGAGGAGCCCATGGGCAGGCAGGTATTGTGATGGGAGTCTGCTATAGACCACCCAGCCAAGAAGAAGCAGCTGATGAGCTCTTCTACAAACAACTGAGTGTAGTCTCAAAATCGCTACCTGTAGTCCTTGTGGGAGACTTCAATTTCCCAGATATAGGCTGGGAGTATAATATAGCAGAAAGGAAGCAGTCCCGGAGGTTCCTGGAGTGTATGTAAGACAATTTCCTCACACAGCTGGTGAGCGAACCGACAAGGGACGGTGCCCTCCTGGACCTGCTGTTTGTGAACAGAGAAGGACTGGTGGGGGATGTGAAGGTTGGAGGACGCTTGGGGCAAAGATGAGATGATAGAGTTCTCAGTGCAGGGTGAGATGAAGAAGGTGGAGGTTAGCAGAACAGTCACCCTCAACTTTCAGAGAGCAGACTTTGGACTGTTCAGAAGGCTGGTCGGAAAAGTCCCATGGGAGGCGCTCCTTGAAGGCAAAGGTGTCCATGAGGGCTGGGCGCTTTTCAAGAAGGAACTCCTAGAAGCTCAGGAGAAAGCCGTCCCCAAGTCCCAGAAAAGTAGCCGGAGGGGTAAGAAACCAGTGTGGTTGAGTAGGGAGGTCCTAAGAGACATCAATAGGAAGAGGAAGGTCTACGACCTCTGGAGGAAGGGGCAGGCATCCTGGGTGGACTATAGGGAGGAAGCGAGAATGTGCAGGGAAAAAGTCAGGAGGGCTAAGGCCCAACTAGAAATGCGATTGGCCGAGACTGTGAAAGACAACAAAAAGTCTTTCTACAAATACGTCAACAGCAAAAGGAGGGCTAGGGAGAATCTCCAGTCCCTAGTAGATGCAGAGGGAACAAGAGTAACAGGGGACAAAGACAAGGCTGAAGTACTCAATATCTACTTTGCCTAAGTCTTTAGCAGTAAGGAAAATTGTTCCCTCTGTGCACAACCCCAGGGGTTGGAAGATTAGTATGAGATTCCCAAAGTCCAAGAGGAGGTGGTTAGAGACTTGCTTGCCCAGCTAGATGCCCACAAGTCTATGGGGCCAGATGGAGTCCACCCAAGAGTTTTGAGGGAACTGGCGGATGTGCTGGCCAAACCCCTTTCCATCATCTTCCAACAGCCCTGGATGACTGGGGAGGTTCCGCTGGACTGGAGGCTGGCTGATGTCATGCCCATCTATAAGAAGGGGCGCAGGGAGGATCCGGGGAACTACAGGCCTGTCAGTCTGACCTCGGTACCGGGGAAAGTCATGGAGCGGGTGATCTTGAGTGCTATCAAGAAGCACTTGCAAGAGAACCGGGTGATCAGGCCCAGTCAACACGGGTTCATGAAAGGCAGGTCTTGCCAGACTAATCTGATCACCTTCTATGACCGAGTGACTAAACTCCTGGACAAGGGAAAGGCTGTGGATGTGGTCTTCCTGGTCCTTAGTAAAGCCTTTGACACAGTTTCTCACAGAATTCTGCTTCGGAAACTGTCGGCCTCTGGCCTGGACGGGTGCACACTCTCCTGGGTGAAAAACTGTTTGAATGACCGGGCCCAGAGAGTGGTGGAACGGTCTGCCCAGGGAGGTGGTTGAGTCACCGTCCCTGGAGGTGTTTAAGGTGAGGGTGGATGAGGTACTTAGGGCATGATTTAGGGGTTGGTGGGAATGGTTGGACTCGACGATCTGGTGGGTCTCTTCCAACCTGGTTATTCTGTGATTCTGTGAATTGAAGCAGTGGAGTCGCCATTCCTGAGGGTATTCAGAAACTGTGTAGGTATGGTGCTTCAGGAGACATCAACATTGTGTTGATGGTTGGACTGGATGATCTTGGATGTATTTTCCAAACTATGATTAACTTTTAAACAGATTCTGGGTAAGTTTCACTGTCATTTTTTTACACCCAATGAAGTGTTGCAGCATTGGAACAGCAAACCCAGAGGAGCTTTCAGTATTTATTTTTTTTAATATGCTTTCCCTTACAATTACTTCTTAGATTTGTATGCATCTTGTATTGTCTCTTACATTTCTTTCTATTTTTTATTTTTTATATCAAAATGTTTAAATGAGGCTAAACTGGGGCTTGGTGTGTATCTCTTTAAACACCACCTCCATTCAATCTCCATTGAATACTTTCTGATTGCTAGTTTAGTTGTATTTCTTCCGCCAGTTAAGATGGCCATAGGGAAAGTCAACAGTGATATCTTTATTAAAGTATCAGAAGCAATGTGCTTCACTTATGTGTGTTTTCAGGTGAGACAGAGGAATCTGAACCCAATAAAAGTTTAAGGATGTGCCAGAGCCCACTAATCATCTGAAATGGCTGAGGGCTGTAAAACAATCTTAGCTTGACCAAATATTTGCACTCTTGCTGGTCCTGTCTGTAAATTAACCTCAGGCATGGAGAAGTCCACAAACTTAACATATGTGGGGTTCTTTTTGCGTAAAAGTCTAGGCAGTTGTGTGTTACTGCATGTGAAATGACAGACTAATTAGTGAGAAAGGCTTTGGAGAGTTTAGTTATAAAGAAGTTATTGGAATTTACTATCATCGAGGGACTGGATATGTCAGGATCTGATTGGGAATCTCTGACCATGGAATTATGGAGTGCTTTGGAGTGGAAAGGATCTTAAAGATCACTCAGTACCAACCCACTTGCCATGGGAAGGGACACCTTCCACAGCATCAGGCTGCTCGAAGTCCCATCCAGTCTGGTCTTGAACACCTCCAGATATCCATGACTTCTCTGAGCAACGTGTATCACTGCTTCAACACCCTCACAGGAAAACATATCATAGAATAACCAGGTTGGAAGAGACCCACTGGATCATTGAGTCCAACCACTCCTATCAAACACTAAACCATGCCCCTTAGTACCTTGTCCACCTATGCCTTAAACATCTCCAGGGAAGGTGAATCAAGCACCTCCCTGGGCAGCCTGTTCCAATGCCCAATGACCCTTTCTGTGAAAAATTTTTTCCTAATCTCAAGCCTAAATCTCCCCTGGCAGAGCTTGAGGCCATTTCCTCTCGTCCTGTCCCCTGTCACTTGGGAGAAGAGGCCAGCTCCCTCCTCTCCACAACCTCCTTTCAGGTAGATATAGAGAGCAATGAGGTCTCCTCTCAGCCTCCTCTTCTCAAGGCTAAACAACCCCAGCTCTCTCAGTTGCTCCTCATAAGGCCTGTTCTCCAGCCCCTTCACCAGCTTTGTCACTCTTCTCTGGACTCGCTCCAGAGCCTCAGCATCCTTCTTGTGGTGAGGGGCCCAGAACTGAACACAGTATTCGAGGTTTGGTCTCACCAGTGCCGAGTACAGAGGGAGAATAACCTCCCTGGACCTGCTGGTCAAGCCATTTCTGATACAAGCCAAGATGCCATTGGCCTTCTTGGCCACCTGAGCACACTGCAGGCTCATGTTCAGTTGCTATCGACCAACACCCCCAGGACCCTCACCTCCAGGCAGCTTTCTAGACAGACTTCTCCTAGTCTATAGCACTGCACAGGGTTGTTGTGCCCCAGGTGCAGGACCTTGCATTTGGCCTTGTAAAACCTCATGCCACTGGACTCTGTCCAGCAGTCATCTGCAAACTTGCTAAGGGTGCACTCGATGCCTTCATCCAGGTCATTGATAAACCCCATTTGTAACTGGCCTCCAGCTGGGTTTAACACCATTTCCCACCACTCTCTGGGCCTGGCCATCCAACCAGTTTTCCATCCAGGAGAGTGTGAGCCTGTGCAGGCTAGAGGCCGACAGTTTCCGAAGCAGAATGCTGTGAGAAACTGTATCAAAGGCTTTACTGAGATCCAGAAGGACCACATCCACAGCCTTTCCCTCGTCCAGCAGACGAGTCGCTTTGTCATAGAAGGCAATCAGGTTAGTTTGACAAGACCTGCCTTTTGTGAACCCGTGTTGACTGGGCTTGATCAGCCTGTTCTCTTGCATGTGCTTCATGATAGTACTCAAGATCACCTGTTCCATGACTTTCCCTGGCACTGAGGTCAGACTGACAGGCCTGGAGTTCCCTGGATCCTCCCTGCGACTCTTGTAGATGGACACAACATCAGCCAGCCTCCAGTCCAGTGGAACTTCCCCAGTCTCCCAGGACTGCTGGAAGATGATGGAAAGGGGTTTGGCCAGCACATTCGCCATCTCCTTCAATACCCTTCATGTCCTTCCTGTGCTGAAGGCTCCAGAACTTATCACAAGTATTCTAGGTGATGTCTTGTTGAGAGTAGAGCAGAGCAGAGGGGTAGTATTGCCTCCCAGTGATTTTAGGAATAAGCTGATTTTGCTTAACATTTTTTTTTCTCTAACAATTGGACTCAGAATGATTTTAAACTCTTCAAATCATACTAAAATGCTTTGCAAACAGGTATGGGAAACAAGACAAAGAAATTCCCTCTTTTAAGAGATGATGTGGTTTTGTTTTGGCCAGCTCACTGTAGCATGTTCTTTAGTTAAAAATACAGGCTTCACTTGCAAAAGCATCCAGCTTCACTGGGCTAGAAAGTGAAGTTCTTTATTTATCTGCCCAGTCAGTGCAGCAGAGGCTGTTGCTATCTCTCAGCACTGTTGGAATCTTCTTTAGTCAATCTCCAACGTTGTGCTGTAGCTGTGGATTTGCTATGTTTATTTTGTCAGTCCTTATTTTGGTCCTCCAAAGAAATTAAGTAAATTTTTTCACTGGCCAAGATAGTGCTATTTGGGAAAAGATGCCCAGTCTTTCTCTCATGAGTAATATTTAATATTTTGTCAAGGGTTTGATGGAGTTACAGATCCAGTTGTACATCATTCTTTGATTTAAAAATGAGTTTTCCACACCACTAATTCCTTTTTAGTCTCCATTTAGGTGGGATAGTAATTAATCTCTGCAGCATGTTTGGAAATCCAGGAAGAGCTCCATTTTATTCTGCTTTTTATCTGATCTGGTTCTTAACAATGCCTGTGCTATAGAATGCTATATGGGGCTTTCTGCTTAAATGTAGTTATCTCAGAGGAGCAAAAAGTCATCTAGTTCATATTAACTGAAATACCCTGTGCGATTCCCTGCGGTCAACAGCTGGATGATAAGACATCAAGAGTATATTAGGCAGCTTTCTAATTAAATACCTTCATTGCATCTAAAACACATAGTAGTGCTTCCTTGCTAATGAAGAGAAAACACACTGCAGTCAATTTGCTGCAGATACCGCATTGCCATTCTTATGCCAGACCTCTTGCAGTCTGTTTTAAGAGTAGGAGATGAACATAATGTGTTGTAAAAAGTAACACTCAGCTGTGATTTTACAAATTGTTATCCTATTTATTTTAAGTGTCATGTAATTATCAATTCATTTGCTACATATTGTAATACCATGAATCATAATGAATGTATTTGCATAATAGGTAGTATCACATGAGCTCAATTATAATTCCATATTAGCTAAATGTACCATGAAAACAAAATGTATCCTGTAAAGGTAGGCTGGGATTGATATATGACATGTCTTAGATGTGGTGTGTTACAAATGCTGTAGTAGGAATTTGTTCTCTTTGTGGGCTTGCTCTCGGATGGGACTGTTTTGCATCCCTGAAATTCATCAGTTTCCTTTCCTGTCTCCAGTCCCTCCAATTTAAATGGTCTTTGGCTCTGCCAACCTTACAGATGAAGCAACCTCAGAAACCTCTCCTTGCTGTTGAGCTGATATGCCGGTGTTTAAGTTGTGAGGTAATCTCTCCCCAAAAGACTGAGTTTTATTTCTGTGGTGGTGCTCCAAGACTTGTAAATGCTGTGCTGGGTAACTGAATTTGGAATCATAGGACTGTAGAAACTTTTGCTTGGTAAAGACCTTTGAGTACCTGACTTGTTCTTCAGCCCCTTCACCAGCTTTTTTTGCCCTTCTCTGAACATGATCCACACCCTCAATGTCCTTCTGGTAGTGAGGGGCCCCAAACTGAACACAGGATTCAAGATGCACCCACACCAATGCTGAGTACAGGGGCAAAATCACTTCCCTGGTCCTACTGGCCATAACTGAGAAGCATCACACTGGGGACATGTGGTCCTGAAGGATTGCTTCGGCTTGGGGTTGGTTTCTTTAAAAGATTTTTGTTTCCAGACCTAACTTATTTTTAAAGAAAAAACAATCTTGTTACTGGAGGAGTCAGCTCTGTGTTGCTGTGTTTGGGCACAAACAGGCTCCCAGATCCTCAATTATGTGGATTGCTCTAGTTATCCTCCATGTCTAGATCAATATGTGTTCTCTACTGCTCACTCACTGTAACAGGTTGTCTTTTCTCTCCATTCAGTGTATAAAACAAGGTGGTGTCCCTTTCAAAATCAGGTATGGCCTGTTGCTTCCTACTCTACATGCATATACCTATGCTACTTCCCCTACCCTAAACACCCTCTGCTGTATCCTGTCTCTGCCTTTATTACGTGAAAATTTATGCAAATGGAAAAGGAACACTTATTGCTTTGCCTACAGAGTAAGTTGTCCCCTTCATAATTGGTTTAATGTGTTTTGAAGACATGGGACCTTGCAACAGTGGAGTGGTTAGAATAACACAGTTGTGAGCAAAATCTAGTTTCTGAGATAAATCTCAACGGCTCATACCTCTCGTGAAATGATCATGTGAACTGTTGTCTGTAACAGACATGTATGATCCCACTTCCCACCTTTTTTGAATATATCCCATCTCCTTATAAAATATGAAATACTTTTGGCAAGTACAGTTGATTTACATTTACTGGTACTTCAAGAGTTATTTAGCCTGATATACATTCAGGAGGCAGCACTGCAATAGCAAAAGGCTAATACACTTGACAACACTTAATTTGTTTGGACTCATGTCACTGTTGGCTTTACAATGTGACAGGAGAAATACATTGCAGGAATTGATGAAGTAGTACCACATTTGCACAATGCTACAACTCTCTACAGTCATTTAGGGTGAGTTTAGGATTTAAAAGACAGGTAGACAAAGCGCTCAGTGTTATGGTTTAGTAGTAGAGAGGTACAGTTGGAATTGATGACCTCAAAGGTCTTTCCAACCAAACAACTCTCTGATTCTATGATTCTTGCCATACACCAAATTGGTAATTCCCTCAACTGGGACAAGTACTGGATATATTAGGATGGAGGTGTCCATATGAACATAGAGAGGATGATATACATGGTAGTAGAACTACTCTCTAGTGAGAAATGTTACTGTAGAGTCTGTAGTTTCACAAGGCTAGCTTTTCAGGGAGCAGCATCCCCAAAGGAAGTGACTGTTGTGAATTTGAAAGAAAATGCTTGTTCTTTAATGGAGACATCAATTTACATTTCCATAGCTTTCTCTAGCTTGCTAGTAACTGGCTGGTGGGAATTTCTGGGCTTTGTTTTTTAATAGGAAGTTTCAAATAAGGATTAAGAGAAAATGAAAAGCTAAAGTACCCACAAATTTCACAGGGGAATACTTAGTGGTGTTTATATGCAGTATATTATTTCCCTTTTCAGCATGCATCTTTGAAATGTGCCTTCAATGTACTCTTGCTTTGTTATGGTTTGACCCTAAATAGATTTTCATAGGACAAGTGCTTATTCAGGTTGATCACAATTTGGAGGAGTCACTGTGTAGGAAACAAATTCACTAGATGATTGCTCTTGCACAGGAAGTGTAGCACTAAACATCACCATAAGCAGGACAAAAAGCATTGAAATGGAGGGCCATTGCTGTGACATTTTGCACTGTGACCAAACTTATTGCCACATTCATACAAACTACTGGTGACTGTGAAGTGAATCATCTGTTAATGGTCAGGGTACAGGGATGATAAGCTCATCTTGTGCAAGTTGTTGTCTAGCTGTGAGTGATGGGGTTTCAGGTTGTCTGGGGTGACTGGATCTCTTTCTTGGCAGCTATTGCCTTGCAGTAGGTATTCAACAAAGGCAAAAATATCCAGATAAATTTCTATACCTTTCCTTTTATTCTTTTTCTATTTTTTTTTTTTATTATTATTCTATATGATCCAGAGAGAGCAGAGCCTGAGGTGTGTTCAAAGCTCAGCTCTGTTTTGCACTTAAGATCCTTTTCTGGATAAAGTATTGGTAAACATAGTCTAGCCCCTAAATCATAGGATGGTTTGGGTTCAAAGGGACCTTCAAGATCATCTAGTAGAACAGAACTGCCATAGGAATCAGACCACAGGGAGTTAAAATCTTCTTGACATGTCTTATGATGTTTCACGTAACTTGTACTGACCCATAAAAAGTGAAACTATGCTAAACTGCTCCCTTATAACTGCAATTATGTGCTTTTTTTCTTCTCTTCTCTACAATATCTCTTTAGTATTCTGTATTGCTGTTTAATGCACTGAAAATCATCCTGAAAACTGTGGTAATGTTCTCCATCCACACTACGATTTCTGCGATGCTAGCCTTAAGTCTGCCAGTTGGAGGTCAACTAAAAGAGCACTAGATGGTAGTTTCAATCTCCTTATTTCCCTTCAGGACAAGAAAAGTCTTCTCTTCCACGGCCAGTTGCTGCTTCATCAACTGAAAATTGCTATAGGTTGCTTTCATTTGGTGACACAATACTGTTGTGTCCATAAAGACACTGGGTCTGAAATAAGAACCCGCACATTGTCAGCTGGCATAAGCCTTGGAGTGCGTCAAAGCAGAAAATGGAACAAATGACTGCATATAGTTTTGAGGCAGGCTCAGGCATTGCAGGTGATCATTCTTCGTTTTCACACAGTGCAAGTTGTATGCGCTAGTTCTGCTAAAGGGGAAGCTGGAGTCCTTGGGACAGGAAGAACATGAATCTGTTAGAGCAAGTCCAGAAGAAGACATAAAAGTGATCTGAGGGCTGAAGCACCTCCCATATGAGGACAGGCTGAGAGATTTGGGGTTGTTCAGCCTGGAGAAGAGGAGGCTCTGGGGAGACCTTAAGGCAGACTTCCAGTACTGAAAGGGGGCCTACAGGAGAGCTGGGGATGGGCCCTTTATCAGGGAGTGCAGGGGTAGGATGATAGTGGTGAGTTGAAGCTCAGAGAAGTCATGGATGCCACATCCCTGGAGATGTCCAAAGATGGAGATGTTGGTTTAGGTTTTGAGAAACCTGATCCAGTGGATGGTGTCCCTGACCATGGCAGAGAGTTTGGAACTGGATAATCTTTAATGTCTTATCCAACACAAATCATGCTGATTCTATGATTCTTTGTTCTATACAGATTTTCCACTTGCTTCTAGACAGGATACTTCTACTAAGATCATCCTTTCTTAATTTTCCCTTCTGTGGTTCACATTCATAAACATCCTGGAATATGGACTGAAACAGAATATCTCTCCAAAATAATTTGTACTATTGGCACAGTAACACTTTTATAGAGCCTTTGAAAGGTCAGCGAGTCTATTGGATGTCCTTTATAATCAAAGCTAGAGAATATCTTCTTGTTTCCTTTTTCAGATTTCATCTTTAGAAGACACTTTCTCATGCTCATGTTTTGTACTCAATAAAAGTGCCTGGAAATGTTGGATTAAATCATCTTCCCTACTTGACAGCAAATTAAGCCCCTTTTTATATTATCTGACAGCAGGAGAACTAAAGGTGGTGGTATAGTGAGATACTGGTACGTAAGAAGTCTGCATGAAACCTTGCCCTTGCTCAAACCTGCTTTGTGCTTAGGTGGAACATGAATTGTTCAGATCCTGATCCATGTGCAAACTACACTACACTAGCCAGAGGCATCCAAGGACAGTGAAGGGCTTTGGAAGAGGGTAGTGGCCTACACTGACAAACCACCTGAGCCTCTACATGCAATATGAGTGTTGGCAGGACATATTAAATGTGCAAAGCATTCGATGCAAGCATGTTATTCTATGGACAGGCCACAGCTGCAGATCCAGGCACATTTGTTTGTTTTAAAGCTGAGCTTTATGCGTGAGGCAGAGCACTTTCAGATTCATTGTGTGTATTCAAAAAGACCTTTTTCATCTAACACTACAGCTATAAGGCAGGTCAAATTCAGACATTTTTTCATCTTAGCAGTGACACTATTAGTAACTTCATAAAATCACATCAAGGGTGTTTACTTTCCTAGAATCACTAGTTTGGAAAAGACCTGTAGGGTCATCGAGTCCAACCATTCCTATCAACCACTAAAACTCATCCCTGAGCACCTCATCCACCCATCTTTTAAACACCGCCAGGGATGGTGACTCAACCACCTCCCTGGCCAGATTGCTCCAGATTGACCCTTTCTGTGAATATTCTTTTTCTGATGTCCAGAAGTCTCCATTAAGTTTCTAAATGACAGTGAGAATGAAAGCGTGCAGGAGAAGCTCCTCTTGCCTGCTCGATGTGGTTTCATATTCTTGGACCTGTAGCTGCTTACAGGCATCTTTTGTGTTATGTTGCTTTTAGTCTATGGGTGGCAGTCACTTTCTAAATTTCTTGCACAATGTTTGTAGTCTTTCCTGTGTGAGGCTTATCAAAGTTGCTGTTAGTAACACATATCAACAGGCGATCGATAAAAATCAGAGCTAATTATATAATATGTTTTTTGTTTAAAATCTGTCTGCAAACCAATCAGATGTTAAATGAAATCTAATAAAGTGTGTCATCTTTTAAATAGGGTATGCCCCGGGATTTTCCACTGGACAAACTCTGCACTACAAAAGGTGATTTCCAGAGGTTTGCATGCATGAAAATAACAGAATAATCATGCGAGTAATACATATTTGAACTAAACCTGAACAGTCATCTCAGATCTCTGCAAATCTTGTTAGCTTATTAGAAAATGACAGTGATATCAGGCAAAGGTAGCGAGCATGAGGCTTAACAGAGAAAATATAGTAGCAAAAGTCCCTGCTGTTCCAATAGGTTTTGCCTATATGTTCATTGGAAATCCATTGTTTGTGTAAATGGTGGCTCTTTTGGTTTATGTACTTGTCTTATTTACTTGCCTTTTGTTCAAGAAGTGAGAATTTTTTGCTGTAAGGATGTTGAGGCACTGCCAAAGGTTGCCTAGAGAAGTTGTGGCTGCCCCGTTCCTGGAGATGTTCAAGGCCAAGTTGGATGAGTCTTTGGGCAACCTGATCCAGTGGAAATTGTCCCTATCTGTGGCAGGAGGGTTTGAACTGAATGGGCTTTAAGGTACCTTCCAGCCCAGACAATTCTAGGATTCTATGAAAAGAACGTCTGCTTATTTTATTTTTTTGTCTACTAATAAATTCATGCAATAATTCTCTATTCTGCCACAAGCTATTATTAGCCTTATGATTTCTTTTCCAATGTTTTTCAGCAATGCTGGTGACAGGGAAATAAATTTCAGTGATTTGGGATTACATCTCGTTTTGAGCTAGTAAGTAGGCACAATCTCAAAGCTGGACTGTTGGTGAGAAGAACCAATGGGAAATAGAAGAGGAAGAGAATCCAAGATTCTCTACAATCCACAGAAAGAAGAGGCTATGAATTTCAGGTAGTTACTTTAGTGATGTACTGGGGATTCTTAATGAAGCCTTACTCATTCAAAGTCTCAAATGTAAATTCTCAAGATTTGATACCGTTGGAAATAGAATCCAGTCAGAAATTGAAGCCAGCAGATGATTTTAGTTTGACTGACAGTTTTTTCAGTTGCTCTTGAAATTGTCGAGGAATTTCATAAATAAATTAGGTTAAATGTAAAAAGAGAATAACTACGATATGGATCCTATACACAAGTCTAATGGATAAAAACCATAATTAGCTGAAATGAAATATTAAGCTAAACCTTCAGTGGATCATAGATTTATAGAATCACTGAGACTGGAAAAGATCTCTAAGATCATCTAGTCCATCCACCAGCCCAACACCACTGTGTCTACTAAACCATGTCCCAAAAAGTGAATGGCACACTATACAGTTGGTGCGTTGCTGATTTTGGAACAATTTACTAAGTGATTTCTTTAAAAAAATTTGTATGCTTAACTTACTTGACTTGAAACAAAATGAGAAGTGGTTTCTGACTTCAGTGCAGCCCATTAATCCTGAGTCACATGAAGAATTGCACCCCAAGCCTCTCAACTTTGCTTTTGTGTCATTATAAGTTGATTGGCCTCAGCTCTGTTTGCTGAGCTAGAGATGAAATTGTTCAAAAAGGAAAAGATAAATAGCTGAGAGTAATTAACATTAAAAAAAAATTAAATAGTTTTGAGTAATCACCTTAGTGTTCATGAATAATAACCAGTGAACATTATTATCACATTAACAGGAGAAAAATCATATCTGAATTGTTGAACATTGATTTGCTTTGTAAATATGTTTTCATTATTCATCTTGCTTTATTTTTTCCCCACGAGTTGAAAATTGCACCTTCATAGACATCATCCTATTCTTCTTGCCTTTTGATAACTATCTGAAAGGTTATTGGAATGATTTGTCACTCCTGTGTGCCTGAAAGTCTCTCTTTGCTAATACTCTGGCCTCAGTGAAGTCTGGAGTTACAACTCATGCAGTGCAGAAACCTCCAAAGATTGGTGCAGACTTTGAAAATGCAAAATAAAATGACTTTAAGTTATGGTATGTCAGAATTTTCTGGGGCCAAAAAAGAAAACCAAAACCAAACAAACAAACCCCAAGCCAAAACCCAGCTTGCAAAAAATGTCATTTTGAGAAAGCTTGTGTGCTATAGAGCACCCCTAAATGCTGTGCTGTATAGGTATATCCTGGGATGGAAACATAACTCAAAGGACTTTCAGTCACTTCAGCAAATCTTGCATGGTATTTGCATGATAGGACAGGAGGAAATGGTCTCAAGTTGCAGTAGACGAGGTTCAGGTTAGATATAAGTAAAAAATCCTTCACTGAATGGGCTATAAGGCACTGGAATGGGCTGTCCGGGTAAGTGGTGGAGTCACTGTCCATGGAGGTATTTAAAGGACTAGTAGATGAGGTGCTCAGGAATATGGTTTAGTAGCGGACAGTTATGGTTGATCTCTATAATCTCTTTTCAACCAAATAATTCTATAATTCTACTCTACTTACACCCTGCTTGAGTTCACCTGGAAGGATTTTGCCCCTGTTCTTGCATTCATCAGTCATCACCTGAGCTTTCAATCTTGTTACCATAGGACCATGGCTCGCCACCAAGTGCCCTTTCTTCTTCCTATAGCTGGGTTGCTGAAGATAAATGCAAGACATCAACAGTGGCCACTAGTGACTTTCGAGGAAGAAACAAGAAATGTCAGTGGTAGGGCAGCATGTTCCTCTTATCTCCCTTCAGCACAGTTGATAGGCTAGGCCTTTGATGGAAGGTGGATTGAAGCAGCAATTCTAAAATGAAATAAATATATTTATTGGATTATTTTTATTGTAGTATTTGTAACTGAAATTATTCCACTAAAAATGATAAAGGCGTTATCATGTTAACCTTTGCTGTTTCCCATTTGGTTGCCTTTCATCACAATTAAGGCATCACACACAATAACTAATCAGATTCAGGGAGCAGAAATGCTGTGAGGGTGCATTTTAATTGGAAATAGTGGAGAATTTCAACATTTCTCTCTGTGCTATAGGGTGACATTTTTAAATGCTCAAAGGGCATGAAGGTCTTCAGCTCCTGGTGAAACTGTGAAAATGTGGCATGCAGCTCTGATTTATGTTCTTTATAGAGATAAACCCCCTCCCCCCCCGCCCCCCCCCGGCTCTCTTACCATTTTTTGTTTATTTGAGATCTGGATTTTTAATTTTCTGTTAAGAAAATATGCCAGTCAGTACCACTCAGAAAAAAATCCCCTAAAGGAATGGCACCAGAGCTGAGGGCATGTGCCTTCCAGTAATTATATTTTATTTAAGCAGAATATACAGACGTCTTTTAAGATCTCATTATTATGTGTGGCTAAATACAGCCATTTCAATTATATTCTGTTTAATTTGGTAATTACGTGGGTTTCAGAAATTGCTAGTACCTCCTTTGTATATTCTTTTCATGCATGTTTGGTTTATTTGAATGCTGCTGTGTCTGAGACAACTTAGGCATCTTGAGAAAGCTCAGAAACTTGGAAAAGCCACTATCTAGATTACGGAATTATTTTGTCTGGAAGACGTAAGAATGATGGGGACAAACATTTTAGCAGAGCCTGTTGCAATAGAGCAAGGGATTTTAAACTGAAGAGGCTAGATTTAGCCTAAATATAAGGAAGAAATTGTTAATGCTGGGGGTGGTGAAACACTGGAACCTGTTGCCTGTGGAGTTAGTAGATGCCCCATCACTGGAAATTTCAAGGTCAGGTTGGATGGGGCTTTGAGCAACCTGATATGGCTGAAGATGTCCCTGCTCATTGCAGGGAAGTTTGACTAAATGACCTCTAAAGGTTCCTTCCAACCCAAATCATTCTATGATTCTTTATTTTCTACTTACTCGTTCAGGAACTGGTATTGCCAAAGGCTGATGGCCAGTTTCTTTTGCTCCTGGAGAAATTTGCAGGTCTAAAAGAGATGTAATTTGCTATCTCAGGTGAAATAAAATTAATTACTCATGTAAAGATTACACTTCACAGCTAAGGTTCCATACTCTGGACTTGACTCAGTGTTTGGAAAAGCTGCATATGGAGCAGAGGATGTATCTGATGCACTCAGACAGGCAACACTGGTGAGAAGATGAATTTCAGTGGTCAATACTCGTTGAAATATCAGAAATAACATTTAGTCTTATGATTATATTGTTTTATACTATGAGCATAGACAAATATCTTTTCTTACAGATGGTCTAAGATGACTCATAAAGTTGGGTAAAATCCTTTTGTATTACTTCATAAATTTTGAAATGGGAAGATATTAAGGCATGTAAACCTGTCTGAAAATGTACCTGCAGATGTTAGATGTGTAAGGGAACTGAAACTTGGCTTCTTCCCACTTGTTCCATTCTACTCGCTTCCAGTAAGACTTCATTATCATTAGAGCTTTCTAACCTATAATAGAAGGGCATATTTGAAATCTGAGGAATCTAATTTGTGTTGCACTGAAATGGACTGCCAAGGGAGGTGGTTGAGTCACCATCCCTGGAGGTGTTTAAAAGACAGGTAGACAAAGTGCTCAGGGATCTGGTTTAGTAGTGGACAGTTGCAATTGGACTTGACGATCTCAGCAGCCTTATCCAACCGAATGATTCCATGATAACGCCAAAATTACCTGTCTAGAACTATCTCATTCTGTGTCCTGTGGTCACAATTCATTAGAATAAGAAATATTTTACTCAAAATAGTTGTTTACTGGGGTGAGGTTTCAGTGGCTTAGATGACTGCATTTCTGCAGTTATCCAAAATAGGCCACAAATATTATATCTTAAGAGAAACTTTTCATCTTTTTGAGTTTCTCTTATGCTTAATGCAAGAGAACTCATCTTTGTCCTTCATATGTCCTGCTTTTGCACTGTCCAAATGGAACAGTCTAGTTGCCTCATCTTTGCCACAAACCCATGTACTCAAATGCATGAATTAACACTTAAAACAGGAGCTCAAAGATTGAAATGTTTCAGGATTGTAGATCAGATACATTCATTTCATGCCAATATGAATATCATCTATCCCAATTAGACAGAAG
This sequence comes from Clamator glandarius, assembly GCA_033459285.1. Lineage (NCBI taxonomy): Eukaryota > Metazoa > Chordata > Aves > Cuculiformes > Cuculidae > Clamator > Clamator glandarius. The sequence continues at coordinate 3,077,294 of JAUNZM010000250.1, read as the reverse complement.
TAAACAGAAGTGGAGGGAGATGATGACTTATTGACTAGTGTCAGGAAGTGAGGATGGATGACAGGAGTGGAAATTCAACCTTGCTGTGGGGAACCTGTGGTTTGCTGGAGATTAGCTACAAGAAATAGCTCAGAGGGATTTCTTTCAAAACACAGCTGTTGGATTGTCAACTAGTGTCAGCTAAGGCAGAACACTTGGATATGAAATGTTCTACCTTACTTCTTGTACTGTAAAATCAGTTGTCTGTCAAGTGCACACCTTAGTAGACAGACATGGCATAATAAACATCATAAAATATCTCTGTACAACAAATGACTTCTTCAGGTACAAAAGTAGTTTGAAGTTGTCTGGCAAAATGTAGGTTTGTTGAAAATTTTTCGACACATTAGCATGGTAAAGTTGTTTTTTTCTTTCTATTTCTCAAAGACATTATCTACTGCACATGCAGCAGAAGCTCTAATTGAATTGGTTAGGGCAGAATTTGACTCAAATGTACTTATTTTAGTGCATGTTAGATATCTTGGTGTTGCTGAAAGCTAATACAATTGCAACTGGATGAGCAGACCATGACCATATTGCAGAACAAAGAATTGATCTCGCCCTCACAGACAAGTTGTCTGTCGTTTAATGGAGAATGATTAGTCTTGAAAGCTATAGCAATGTATTCGAAAGCACTGAAGTTGTGTCAAGAAAGTTCATGTGGAGACAACTCTGTGCACTCCAAGTAAGATGTAGTACATTAAATGGAACAGTATATTTAATCTGTGGGATCATAAACCAAATATTTTGATTTTTGAACATGTGTGCAAGTAGATACTGTGTATTTTAAATGATGCTATGGAAAGATGGTTGAATTTGCTCAAAATTTGTCTCTCAAATCATCAGCACTCAGATTTTCTGATCAAAAGGAAAAGGCTGAATCCAGTGTATTGCTTTCAGAGTAATATGAGAGGAATAAACTCCTAAACTTTACAGGGAAAGGTAAAATCGCGTCTTATAGAAGTTGATTAAACCATTGTTCACTACCCAATTGTTGTATAAGTGATATCAAAACTTTTAATGTGTAAGACTAGAATCATGGAATGTCCTGAGTTGGAAAGGACCCACAAGGATTATAGAGTCCAACTCTTGTCCCTGCATAGGACAACCCCAAGATTCATACCATGTGCCTAAGGGCATGTCCAAATGCTTTTGGAATATTGTTAGGCTTGGTACCGTGACTGCTTCCCTGGGGTGCACCATCACCCTCTATGTAAAGAATATTTTCCTAATATCCAAACTAACCCTCCCCTAGCATATCTTGCTGCCATTCCCTTGGGTCTTATCAATTTTCGCCAAAGAGAAGAGATCAACACCTGCTGTCCTTCTCCCCTTATGAGGTAGATGCAGACTGCAATGAGTTCTCCCTTAGGTCTTGTCTTCTCCAGGCTGCACAAACCTAGTGGCTTTAGCTCCTCCTCATATGGATTCTCCTCTGAACTCGTCACCAACCACGTGTTTTGTGATTTCTATACTTAGATTCTTCAATCTACTTTTGTTATCATCTATCGTTTGCACTACAAAATGGAAACAATGTTGAAGACATTTATTCCATCTGACAATGCGAAGTGGGTTATCCAAGGCCTACACTAGCCTTGTAAAAAGCTTGGCATACTCCACACAAAAGATGCTGAGATTCAGTACTTGAAAATTAAGCTTCCTGCTGGTTTTAACACATATTTTAAGATAAGACCAAGAAACTTCTAAGTTATCCACATCATTAAATGCAGTAACTTGAATATTCAAGGCTGCTAAAAAATTATACTTCAAAATGGGAATCTAGAGTTTCTTTAAGCATTTTTTCTTTTGTCTTTTTTTAGTGATAAGCAATGCAATGAGGCAGTTGAGAAAGTGTCTGTTGTTGTGATTTTCTTTAATTCAAAAGAAAAAATAATGAAGTATATTATGAATATTTCCAAAATCTGTGATCTTAATTTGTTTTTTTAATGCTAATATTCCAAAGGGACTCAAAACTGTGCAAGACCTACTATTTTTTAGTTCATTGGCTTTGGTCTACATTGACTCAACTTCTGGGGTCTCTCATAGCCTTGCATTATGCATTAAGATTCTGACTCAGAAATTCAAAGGACGATTATGTTGTTTATGGATGGGTTTTACCACAATACATAAATTGGTCTGAGCAAAACTCAACTCAGCTCTTGACAAACCTCGTAGCTACGTATTCTTAATAAATAATTCAGGCAAGTCTATAATTGCAGGCACTAAAGATTTCAACATGAAATTCTAGTTTATAATGCCTATTTTTTTTAAAGCTGTACAAATTTTGAAAGCTAAAAGAGAATGTGATAATAATCTTAACTCTGTGTGTTACTGAAGAATTTCACTGGTTCTTATTTCAAATGTGAGACTTGATTGGTTTTGTGCAAGTGTGTTATAATTTGAGTTTCACTCAGAGGTTGAAGTGAACTGGAAAGGATTTATTAATTTTTGTGGACATCAGCAGTGTTGTACCGAATTGGGGCTGGATGCCGTGATGAAAAGACGAAACGTGAAAATACAGCAAATGAGTTTTGGAAAAGTGTAACAGGAGAGTTAACACCAAAAAAATGGTTAAGAATTTTTCTCCATTCATCAGTAGTGGTTATGAGGGGCTGGTTAATTTGTATTAGGGTGTAGCTGTTGTATGGTAAGATCATGGCAGATGTCAGTCAGATGAACTTGACTGTGATAGACATTGGAAGGATTTTGATGGTTCTGCACTGTTTTTCCAACTAATAAAATCACCCTCATATTCTTAAAAGTATTTTGGACATTCATTTTAGTTCTTTACTGGGGTAAATATTTCAAAGCCTGCCAGGTAGCTCTGTTCTCAGTTGTAGCAAAGTGGATGCTGATCTCTTCTCCCAAGATAAGATGAGAGGAAATGGCCTCAAGTTGCACTATAGAAGATTTAGATTTGATATTGGGAAAAATGTCTATACCCACAGAACAGTGAAGTATTGGAACAGGCTGCCCAGGGCACTGGTGGAGGCTTCTTCCCTGGAGGAGTTTAAACAATGTGCAGAGGTGGTGCTTCCAGGACAGGGTTTAGTAGGCACAGTGGTGTTGGACTGATATTTGGACTGGATGAGTTTTTTTCCAGCCCTTTTGATTCTGTGATTCTATGACAGTCTTGCTCCACTGAGGTGCTAGTTTTTGAAGGCAGTGAGTGAGAGGAATTCATATTTCCATTTAGCTTCCTCTGTCACTGGACTGTGCCATGTTGCCAGTGCCATTTTTCTACTGGGACAAATGCATTGTGTTTCGCCTTGCTTCAGACGCCCAGTTTGATTATGCATATTGGCTTCAAAAAGAAACTGCAAAATCAAAACACCAGTAAAGAACCATGACATTACTCAGGATTTTAACTTGATTTCAGTATCTGTATTTGTTTTTCAAATAAAATGGTAAAGTTCTAGGAGTTTTATGTGTGCTTGGCTGCCTTTTCTTTATTTTTGTTTCCTTAAGGAACCCTTTTAAATGAGGCTCTGCTTGCAGATGCATTTCTTAATTAATTGTGAATGCATAGTGTGGTGACAGATGCAGAGGATGTTGCCTTTATCCTGATCACATTAAAATGAGTTGTGCTGAATATTCTATGATGCTTGGGGAAGTTGCTTAATCCTATTACTTCTTGGAGAAGACTGAGTGCCTCCTAATGTGAAATATGAAACCTCAGAGTTGCACAGTGCAAATGCTGCCTCCAAGAGTGCTGCACAGAATGCATAGGATTCCTTCTAATGTGAGTCAATAATGATTTCTAGGCTTGTTTATCACATAAATGTTATCTGGCAAATTATTAGACAGTTGCTATGGAAACAAAAGCCTACTACGAGAAGGATTTGTTACCATAAGTAGTTAAGACAATGCTCAGACCCACATCTCTGCTGCAGTCAGCTCCTGAGGATGGAAGTGACAGATAACGAAACACCTAATTTACTGATAATAAAACAAAGTAGAAATATTTATCAGCTGGCCTTTGCTTTCTAGAAAACAGATAGATATATAAAGTGAAGTGCAAAGTTGTGAAAATACTGAAGGAAAATATTCTTTTATATGGTTCTCAGTGATAATACAGATGTAGGTATCTACTAGAGCACAGTGTATAAGATGTGTAAAGTCTTGACAGGCTTCTCTCACTACCCTGTAGTGCTTCTTGAAACAAGATGACAATATATTCCAGATGGAGGTAGTATTAATAACTGAATCTAAAGAAAACCAAGGTGTATGGACTTGGTATCTTTTCTGACTGGAGATATGGTAGAAATACTGCAAAAAGGGAAACAAATAATTTCTTAGAAAAGATAAGCCATAGTTGAATTGCTCTCTATAAACAGAGAAACATAGAATGTCGAGTTAGAAGGGCCCCACAAGGATCATCGAGTCCAACTCGTGCCCCCATGTAGGACAATGCAAACATTCACACCATGTGTCTGAGGGAATTGGCCAAATGCTTCTGGGATATTGTCAGGCTTGGCACTGTGACTGCTTCCCTGGGCAGCCTGTTCCAGTGCTCCATCACCCTCTGGGTGAAGAATCTTTTTCTAATATCCAACCTAACTTTTCCCTAGCACATCTTCCTGCCATTCCCTTTCCTATTGTTGGTTGCCAAAAAGGAGAGATCCTTCTTTTCCCCTCGTGAGGAAGCTACGGACAGTGATGAAGTCTCCTCTCAGCCTCCTATTCTCCAGACTGCAGAGACCAAGTAACTTTAGCCACTCCTCATATGGCTTGCCCTCTAAAACCTTCACCAACTTTGTGGCTCCCTCTGAGGACTCTAGGGTAGCTTGATACCTTTTTTCTATACTGTGGTGCTCAAAACTGTACACAGTACGTTATATTCTTGATGATCTTCCTTGTGGATAAGCAAAAGGAGCATATTTGCTTTCTGCATTTATCTAGTAAAGAAATGCAGGATATTGTACTGAACCCCTCAACCATCATTTCTAGAAGATCTGGTCCTTGAATTTGTAACGAAAACCTTAGACATGAATGCTAATTGAACTAAACCCCTTAAAACACATGAAGTAAAAAAATCACTTAACTTTCTTCTTACTCTCTCACTTTTGAAGACAATAGCATATCTAGAAGGCTGGATTCTTTTTCTCTTCTTGGAGTCTGCAGTCCCACTGTTCTCATGAATGTGATAGGTATTTCTGTGACTGCAATATTGAAATATGTTCCTATATCCGTGCATCTGTGCGGTGCTCACTTTGTGGAGCAGCAGGCCACATTAAGACCAGGTAGCAAAGACAGGCACATGAGAGGGAGAGTCCCTCTGAGTGATAGCAGCACAGCTGAAATGAGAATTTAGGTTCCAAAAAAAGGGCTCTGTTGTGGCACTTGATGGCAGCTGAAGCGATTTACCAGTGTTACCTGAGCATATGGGAAAATGTGCAAGAAACACAGCTGGGCTGAGAGTCCGTCATCACCTTTACAATGTGCACAAAAAGGGCAAAATAGTGATATTGTGTGATTTTTATTATTTTCTTTATCCAAGTGGTAATGCGCAGTGACAGGATGGAAGTCAAGTAGGCTATTGATCTAAAAGCAAACACAATGGCTGTTTAAGTTAGATGCTCATATACAGACTAATATATTGACACAAATTGTGTTCTAGTAATGAAAGAAAAGCCTGAAGCACTGGAGGGTTTAAAGACTGAGTCAGATTTATAGAGCTAAATTCCTATGAACTTGAACATATGTTAAACGTGTGGGGAAAAGCAAAATGACACAACTTGTGCTAAGACAAGAAAAAAAATGAGGCAGCAATATCCATCATTGGGTTAAAATTGCATCAGGTGTTTAGCAAGAGAACAAGTTCCTTGTCAGGATAAAGAGAATTCAGGAAATTTGAAGGCATCATCCAGGGAAAAGGAAAGCCCTCTACAGAATACTGAATTGAGCTGAGCTGAAAAATCTCCACTTTGCCACATGGCTGATACCTTAGGATAAATTCTCTTGTCCATGTCAGAAAGAGAAAAATTGCACAGACCTAATGCTTTGGAAACAGCTGAGCAAATAGAAGAAACAACAAGATGGATATATTAATTTTTTTGTTCCAGGGAAAAAAAGAGGATTCAAACTACTTTCCACCACCTACAAAGGAAGACATTTTTGGAAGTGTGATTGATGCCAACTACATCTAAATATAAATTTTTAAATATATACGTGTATAGATATATCTTTTACAGCAAGCATAGCAGTAGGGTTCTGGCAGCTCCCTTTAGCAAACCCAGCTAGTCTTTCTGTTTATTTAGCACTGCATTTGGGGAGGCTGTTTCCTCCTGCAGCTGTCTGGATCATGCTCAACATCTGAGGTGTAACAGAATTTTCATGGCATAGAGGGAGCTTTAGGTTTCACAGAATCACAGAATAACCAGGTTGGAAGAGAACCACTAGATCGTCGATTCCAACCATTCCCACCAATCCCTAAATCATGCCCCTAAGTACCTCATCCACCCTTACCTTAAACACCTCCAGGGACGGTGATTCAACCACCTCCCTTGGCAGACCGTTCCAATGCCTAACCACCCTCTCTGTGAAGATTTTTTTCCTAATCTCAAGCCTAAATCTCCCCTGGCGGAGCTTGAGGCCATTCCCTCTCGTCCTGTCCCCTGTCACTTGGGAGAAGAGGCCAGCACCCTCCTCTCCACAACCTCCTTTCAGGTAGTTGTAGAGAGTAATAAGGTCTCCCCTCAGCCTCCTCTTCTCCAGGCTAAACAACCCCAGCTCTCCCAGTCACTCCTCATAAGATTTGTTCTCCAGCCCCTTCACCAGCTTTGTTGCTCTTCTCTGGACTCGCTCCAGAGCCACAACATCCTTCTTGTGGTGAGGGGCCCAGAACTGAACACAGTACTCGAGGTGCGGTCTCACCAGTGCCGAGTAGAGAGGGAAAATAACCTCCCTGGACCTGCTGGTCACGCCATTTCTGATACAGGCCAAGATGCCATTGGCCTTCTTGGCCACCTGGGCACACTGCTGGCTCATGTTCAGTCGGCTGTCAACCAACACCCCCAGGTCCCTCTCCTCCTGGCAGCTTTCCAGCCAGGTTTCTCCTAGTCTGTACCTCTGCTTAGGGTTGTGGTGCCTCAAGTGCAGGACCCGGCATTTGGCCGTGTTAAACCTCATGCCGTTGGTCTCAGCCCAGCAGTCCAGCCTGTTCAGGTCCCTTTGCAGAGCCTCCCGACCCTCCAGCAGATCCACACTTCCACACAGCTTGGTGTCACCCACAAACTTGCTAAGGGTGACTCAATGCCTTCATCCAGGTCGTTGATAAAGACATTGAACAGGACTGGACCCAGCACTGAGCCCTGGGGAACCCCAGTTGTCACTGGCCTCCAGCTGGATTTAACTCCATTTACCACCACCCTCTGGGCCTGGTCATTCAACCAGTTTTCCACCCAGGAGAGTGTGCGCCTGTCCAGGCCAGAGTCCGACAGTTTCCGAAGCAGAATGCTGTGAGAAACTGTATCAAAGGCTTTACTAAAGTCCAGGAAGATACATCCACAGCCTTTCCCTCGTCCAAGAGTTTAGTCACTCGATCATAGAAGGTGATCAGGTTACTCTGGCAAGATCTGCCTTTCATGAACCCGTGTTGACTGGGCCTGATCACCCGGTTCTCTTGCAAGTGCTTCATGACTTTCCCCGGTACTGAGGTCAGGCTGACAGGCCTGTAGTTCCCCGGATCCTCCCTGCGCCCCTTCTTATAGATGGGCACGACATCAGCCAGCCTCCAGTCCAGAGGAACCTCCCCAGTCATCCAGGACTGTTGGAAGATGATGGAAAGGGGTTTGGCCAGCACATCCGCCAGTTCCCTCAAAACTCTTGGGTGGACTCCATCCAGCCCCATAGACTTGTGGGCGTCTAGCTGGGCAAGCAAGTCTCTAACCACCTCCTCTTGGACCTTGGGAATCTCATACTTCTCATCCAACCCTTGGGGTTGTGCACAGAGGGAACAATTTTCCTTACTGTTAAAGGCTGAGGCAAAGTAGGCATTGAGTACTTCAGCCTTGTCTTTGTCCCCTGTTACTCTTGCTCCCTCTGCATCTACCTAGATTTACCTAGATTATTTTTTTTTTATTTAGGGAAAACCAGTAGATCATGGGCAGGGATAACTCCCATTAGACCAGGCTGCTCAAGGCCCCATCCAACCTGGCCTTGAACACTTCCAGGGATGGGGCAACCAGTGCCAGTGCCTCACCACCCTCATTGTTGATGAATTTCTTCCTTGTGTGTAATCTAAATCTTTCTCCTTTTGATTTAAAACCACTGCCCCATGTCCTGTTGCTACATGCCGTTGTAAAATGTCCATTCCTAACTCTCTCGTAGGCCCCTTTCAGGTTAAACACAACCAGATATTTTGGGAAGGATAGAATTTCTGCTCCAGTGATGTAAATGGTATAAAGAGAAATAAACTACAGGAGAGAGAAATTAATGCAGGAACATGTCTAGCTAGACCTTAACTAACTCATCCATGATGGTAGTCAATGAAAAATATATAGAAGTTCCATTTTGCGAAAGATGTGGAGGGAAATTGTTTGAGTGGTGAGGCATTTGCACAGCTTGCCCAGAGAAGTCATGGATGCCCCATCCCTGGAGGTGTTCCCTGGAGGTGTTCAAGGTCAGGTTGGATGAGGCTTTGAGCAACCTGATCCCAGTGGAAAGTGTCCCTGCACACAGCAGGAGGACTAGAACTGGATAATCTTTAAGGTCCCTTCCCATTCAATCCATTCTATGATGCTTTGGGCCTTATTTTACAGGCTTCAGGATGTTAGCTCAGATAATGGAATTCCTGACCCTTTGCGTGTGCAGACAGAGGCTTCAGAATTAACAGATAGAAGCACCAGAGAGAGGGGTGTTGTTTCTGAATTTCAGTTCTGTCATTTCTGTGAATCCAAGGCTTGCATTTGCTGCCATCATTTAGGTGTAAAACTGGAATGTCGCAGCCACCACAGGCATCCCAACAGAGATGATAGTCTTGCCCTTTTATTTGAATGTGGAGTCAGTGACAGCTCTGTGACAGCAAGGGACAGGAACAGGGAGGTTGGGGTTAAGTTCCCTCCTCAGTCTGAGAAAACCACCTATATATTACCTGCTGTGTTCACCGCCTTCTTACATTTCCGTGGAGATCATCCATCATCATTCCTATTGAAGCTGGATATCCGATTGACAAGAGCCTAAAAAGGAAATTTCAAGGGGAGAAAGGAAGCAGTAGCTTAACATTAATGTCTAGGAGTAAAGCATGCAGTTTTAAAAGAGAAGACCTGGGCTTTGAGTCATGGCTTCTGAAGGTATTTGTCCGTTAGTCACTGGATGAGCAGTGTAAAGCAGTTTTCTTTGGTCACGCCTATGAACGATACAGGCTGTGATTTCTGTGGTTTTTGATTGAACTCAGAACTTCTGTTTGCTCCAAGTATGTTTTCTGCATAGTGGCTCTTGGGCATGGTTTGGCTTGGGTCTCCTGCTCTGCAACTTCTAGACTCCCTTGGGCAAAGCAAAAGCATCTGGAGAGAAGGTTCCTTTAGCAACAGTGTGAGTGACTTTGGGTATATTATAGAGCCAATTTTTGAACACCCAGCATTTTTTATTAAAACTTGAAGACCTGCAGCCTCTCATATGCCTAAACAGGCTGGGTTGCAGCTTTGTGCAGGTATGATGCAAATTTCAGATATAGGTACTCAATTTCTGCTAATTTTGCATCTGGAAGGTGTCAATATTACTTTGGATCTTGTCCTTTGTGCAGAATACAACTGCTTAAATTATTAAATTGTGAGGTCTCTGTGGAAAGGGTGATGTTCAGGTCAGAGGGAGCCTCTTTGGTGGAGCTTTGAGAAGCTTCTTCGTAAATATGACACAGCATGCTAATTTTGTCTCTGGCTATTTAGGACTGTACTGATTCCTGAGCAATTAGCTTAGAAAAAGTTTAAGGAAGGAATCACTTCCAGTCTAATATTGTTGATTTTGTCAGCTTTCCCTGTTTCCCACACCTGGAGGCCCTTCATTTAAACAGCTGCCTTTTGATGACCTATGCCATATCTGTACACAGTTTTAGAAGCTCTTTTTCTTTTTTTTTGAATATACCTATGACTGTGCCTATGTATATATGTGTGTGTATATACAAATATAAGAAAAAAATCTTATATACAAACATAAAAGACCCAGAAGATAATTTTATTGATGTAGGCAGTACTGCAGTTCATTTTAAGGTACAATTTAATGAGCTGATACTGATTAGGGGAGAAGCTGCGAAAGCAGAGCTCATTTCTTGATTGAATCCTACAAATATTTGCTTCTCCTTGAGAATTATTCTTTTGTTTATTGGTTTTGAGTAAAGTGAAATCCCTTCTTCTTGTTTCTGTATAAACAACAGAGTAGATCCAGGGAAGGGTGTCTTTTCACTAGATCTCTTAATATAAAATTTTATTAGATGTGTATGTAATGATAGGATGAGAGGGAACAGTTTTAAGCTGACAAAGGGGAGATTTAGATTGGATATTAGGAAGAAATGTTTTCCTGCATTGGTGGTGAGGCAGTGCCACAAGTTGCCTAGAGAGGCTGTGGATTCCCCATCCCTGGAGGTGTTCAAGGCCAGGTTGGATGAGGCTTTGAGCAGCCTGATCCAGTGGAAGGTGTCCCTGCCCATGGCAGGGGAGTTGGAACTGGATTGGCTTTAAGGCCCCTTCAAACCCAAACCATTCTATGATTCTATATCACATCAAATCTATTCAAGAGCTGTAAAAACTGTGTATGATTTTGTGTGCATGCTCATTTGCATACTTGTTTGACTATCAGAAGTAAATGTAGCCAGAAGTATATCCAAAACATCTTGAAAAGTTGAAATCGCATCTCCTTTTGGATATAATCTTCAGTAATTTGCCTCCATACTAACTGCCTTTTGAAAGCAATTCTTAGCTATTGTAGTGTGTCAGAGCATTTTTCTCTTGGTCAAAGTCTGCTTAAACAGTGGAAAAACTGCACCTACTTTCTTTTCTAAATTCTGGGTTTCATATTCCTCTATGTAATAGCTAATGGCATTATAAATTATCTTGAGCAAAGCAGAGCTGTATGAAAAAAGAAAAGAAATTGCTGTCCTTTTCTGCCTAGAGGCCAGCAGCTTCACTGAGGCTGGGATGGGAGACATGGAGCTCAGAATATAGGGTTTTAGGGAAGAAAAAGGATTTTAAATATTTCCTTGTGTGGAGTCAATTTTAATTTGTAGATAACCACTTGTGTTCCTGACTTCAGTTTGAAAACTCTTCTTTTTTTCCCCACAAAATATAGAGTCTGTCTGTAAAAGGGAACATTGTTTGAACTAAGCAACTGTTGGTAAGTGTGCTGCTGTAAATCTACGGCTAGAGGAATACAGTATTTGTGATTTTAGTCTTCGTTTATCTTCTTCAGTGCTTGTGTATTTGGGAAAAAGAAAACAATGAAAAGCTAGCAACCCTCATAATTTTTCCCCCTCCTTACGTGTTTTTTTTCTCATTTAATTTCTCCTTCTCCATGTCAGATACTAATAGTGAGTTGAAATGTATCCACTTTTGTGTGTGAAAGCTTTTTTTTGCTTTGCATCTTTTGGAGTGGAAAGATGGCAGGTAACTCTAGCAAACTGTATTCTCTTTTCTTTTGTTCTGTCAGTCAGATGCTCAAATTAGGTAATAGAGCTTGGAGATAAAGGACAACTGGTAATCTGGGCAGACTTGTAAAATTAGATTTCCAGGCTGCAGAGTCTAAAGTTCAAGAACTTTAATTGTCTGATCACCACTCATATCAATATCAATAAAGGTGGAGGTCATTAAGGAAGAAGATGGCACTTTACCAAGACATTTGACATTTGGACAAATGGTGGAGAGAAGGAGGAAGCAAAGAATGTCACAGAGCTCTGAAACAATCAGCTTGAGTCTTCAGTTTCTGACAATATGGGAGGAGGAGGATTAACTGAATGTAGAATGAAGACTGAATGCAGAATGAAGACATGCATCCAAAATATGAGATGTGTGACTACTTTTTGAACTGAGGGGACTTTCAATAAGCTATTTGGAAGTCGCTAGTGTTAAAAGGCAAATTTAATATTTTGCTGGTAAGAGAAGCATTTGTATATGTGGTCAAGAACTGATGGTTTGAAGATCTCCTGTCACTTCTGAAGGAGACTCACACATTAAATGGATTTTACTGTGGACGAAGCTGATTTTTGAGTGAATGCACCTCCATTTGTGAAAGGCCTTGCAGGTAACACGTGCTTCAAGCTACCATTTAAAGATCTAGTACACTGTAGTATCTAGCAATGCACTTTTCTGATGAAACAAATTACGATTTTGCCTGGTTTCCCAAGGAAGGAAGTCTGGCATGATCACATTCTTGCATATGGATGTGTGTGCATGAAATTAAGCATGCAGCTATTTGTTTCATCCATTCTCCATTATGTTTTCAATCTATTGCCTTATTTTCCACCAAATTTTGGAGCTGCAGGTGTTTCAGAGATTCTGGATTTCTAGATTTATAAAAATGAGCAACCAGAAAGAGAAGAATCTTTTAGTGCCCCATATTGAAAGGAGGTTCCAATTAGAATTCAGTCCCTATTCAACATCAGAAAATCTACATGAGGGAAAGCCACAGGAGACACAAATTAGTAAGAATTCAGTCTTCATTTCTTCTATTGGTCAGGAAACTACTCTTGAAAGTTTAGCTTGTTCTTGAGCAGATTAAGTTTAAATAGTGATAACTGCTCCTTTCAGCTGGCAATAGGGAAAAGAAACAAAAACTAGAAGCATGAGTGGAAAAGAAAATGCATTTCAGATGTCAGCAGTGATCTGTGCCTTATTATTTTTTTGTCAGCTCTTGCATGATGATTAGATTTCTTCAGTGTGATGGTTTGCCAGTAAAATTAAACATATATTTTTAGAAATTGAGAGACTGAGCCAGTTTTTCAGCCACCTTTTATTTAAATCTGATTACCCCAAAATGTAATTATTGTGATCATAGATTTGCACACTTAACCACTTAAGGATAATGTTAAAACAGCTTAGATGACTACATGACAGACTTGTGTACTTATTCAACTGGGTTTCAGTCAGCTCAATTCTGCATATTAAATTTCATAGATAAATTAGATTTTGGCAAGCATGAAGGTCTGAGCCTTTGTGCAAACTGCAGTTAAAGGTCAACACCACTAAAACATAACTAAATAAGGCTGAGAGAACTGAGTTTGTTCAGTCCTGAGAGGACTGAGGGGGGGCCATGTACCAGTACATAAGAGGTGTCTACCAAGAGGATGGAGACTCTGTTTTTACAAGGAGTCACATGGAAAAGACAAGGGGCAGTGGGTATGCAGTGCTTCTGGGGAGATTCCAGCTGGATCCCAGAAGAGAATGTTTCACCATTAGAACAGTTAAATATTGGAATAACCTCCCCAGGGAATGGTGGATTCCTCTACACTTGACACTTTTAAGGGTTAGCTTAAGGGTGCTGGGCAATTGAACTAAGCATCTCTTAAAAAGGTTGGACCAGATGATCCCTGAGGTCCCATCCAGTTTGACCTTCTATGTTTCTATGATAACAAACGTAAATCTCAGAAAATAAATAGTCTCTATCGGATATGCTTCAACAAGTTCTAAACTGTAGGGTCCTTGAAAGCAAAATGGAAGAAAACCAGTATGGATTGAGTAAAAAATCGCAAGTATTCCAGAAATCGGAGGGAGTAGATCACAGAGGTTTTGTTCCAGCAGTTTTTCCTTTTAACTTGCAGGTAGTTATACATTCTGTGTATAATGGTGAGATGAAGACATTTCATCTAATGTAGATGAGGACTTTTATGCTCTTATCTTCTTGTAACACAGCAGCAAGGAATTGGTGACTAAGGTTTTGCTAAAATTCAATTCATGTTATTTTCTACTGTGTGAATATAAGGGTAAATCTTCCCCTTAGATTAGTGTTAAAAAGAGCACCATATTGGAGAATATTAATCTCTGTCTTTCTGGTCCAGGCTTCTGGAGGCAGGCAAGGAGCGATAAACACCTAACAATGTCGGCTTTGTCCCTGTTTTGCAGCAGCAATGAGTGCCCCATAACAAATGCATAGTCTGACCTACAGACTGTGCCCATAGAGCTTGAATGGCCACCATGTGCTCTGGCACAGAGATGTGCCAATGCACTGGTGCTCAGGCAGCTCTCTAAGCCTTTTATGGCAATGGTAGTAGGCATTTTACTGGTTTGGACATTTGTCAATGCAGTGTATGAAGTCAGTGGAGGAAACAAAAGCAACCTACAGAACTCTTTCTAAGCTAATCTGTGAAACCTTTGATCCTCTAGCATATGATATATATTTGTGGTGCTAATTTCTAAGAAGACAGTCATGTTCTTGAAACAGTTCTGTTTATTAAAAAACACTGATTTATTTAAATCTCTTGACTGGTGGGGGAGGTCTAGGCTATTGCTTGATCACTTCCCATTTTGCTCGTTGCCCCATTAATTTTTACATTCCAGATAAAGCTGTACATCATAAGCATGATTTTGGAGGTTTTTTTCTATAGCAAATTTGTCCTTGTAAACAGCAGATGGGGATAAGCTGAGTGCTATAAATGCTTGACCACCACCTCAGCAATGCACAGATAACTGAAGGAAGCTAGTGTGATGTTAAAGAAAGAGGAAGATAATACTTGAATTTTCATGGGAAAGGAAAGCTTGGTATTTAATTTCTCTGGGAAGGAAGTATGGGTACTCAGTCCAACGGTAACCTCTGTGATGTATTGAGATCTTTCTTTTCAAAATGAAAAGATACTAGCTTGTGTTTTAGGGTGAGTTGCCCTTTTGACCATCTCCACTGACAGAGAAAGCATGTCTATACCCAAATATTGTGCATTGCTGAGTATATGCATGTTAAATAATTCCTGTTAGTCCCATTTTTTTTCTCCACTTTGAGTTTAGAAGATGGTTTTGATTGACGGGCAGCTTATATGCATATATAAATATATATTTGAAATATATATTTATTTCTATGGCAATTAAAAATGTAATAAATGTACTGCAGTATCTTACTCCCTCTCCTTCAAGTGTGTGGTAACAAAAGGCGTGTCTGAAATGGGCAATGGGCAAGGAAGCCTTTCTGTTGCACTGTGAAGGATGAGACTTGAAGAGCTCATGTGGAACACAAGTGGTGACCCCTTCAGCATGGGAAAGTCACATATGTGCTCAAGAAGCCTCCACCAGTAAGCAGAGCCAAATACTGAACCTTCAAGAGGAAAGCCATGTTTTGATGTGTGGGTTTTTCTTGTTTTGTTTTGTTTTCCCTTGGCAAGTTTTTCAATGGAAAACAATTTTCAGTAAATAAAGGATTTAGCGGGTAGCCCATGATGTGGCACGTATGTTCCCACACTACTCAGTTTATTACTGCTATTTTTGTTCGCCTCAGCAAATGTTCTGTAACTGATGTTTGCAGGGTTATGTGAGGTAGCGGAGATCTTGGAGGTAACTACTGTTAGTGTGTTTGCTTGTTTAGCAAGTGTACAAGTCCTAACTTTTCAAGTCTGCGTTTGGGAGTCTTTGGCTTGTCTACAGCACAAGCGCACAAGCAGAGGAAGCACAAAGTGCTCTCTCCTGCAACTCTGTTCTCCTGTGATCATCTATAATAGTGCAGGAGTCCTTTCCATTCTTATTTGTTTCTCCACCAAGGAAAAATTATTCACAAAGAGGGAGCATTTTGTGGCTCCCCAGAACTAGACTTGGAGTCAGCAGTTCATTTCAGACCATCCTGAAAATGGCTCTTCGGTGGAAACTCAAGCATGCTCTCTGTACAGCCAATGTCAACTCTTTCTCCAGGCACAGGCACGCTATGAGTAGGTGATTGTTTATCACCACCACTGTGCTGGAGGTAGCTGAGCTTTAGATGTACCCATTCTGTTAGGCGTAGGAGAACTTCCAGTCTTGTTACGGTCAAAATAAGCAATTCAAGCAGTTAATATAGCTTCCCCTGACAGAAATAGGTCATGGATGGATCTTTTGAGAAGCTCAGTCACTCTGGAGGGGCTAGAGGCTCCTAATCCTCCTCCCCTGCAACAAGGAGAAGGGGAAAAAGCAGTAGGTGGGAAATGCCTTGGGAAACCATACTCTGAAAAAGGCTTGCAGCCTCAGATGTGCTATGTTCAGCATTTTGTCAATTCTTTTAACGTTTTTCATTAACCCACTGAGAACATGTTATGAATGTTGCTGTTGTGGCCCATGATCTATTAGGCTTCAGAGAGTACTTGATGTGTCAGTGGATAGCATACACGCGTGCTTAATAATAATGTTAGGGGTTAATATGCCCTTATACGCTTTGTTACTGTCTATTTTATAGCCACCTCTCAATTAACTTGCATGTGAAAAATAGAAATGGGGAAAGAATGGTGCCATTCATTCACTGTTGATAGGGAGCCAGTTACACTGTTGTCTCCTACTGCTTTTTATTTGCACATTCAAGATTAGCAATGTTCACAGAATAACAGCTTCAGGCAGCATTTTGCACCACTATGGCTCCTCTTCCCCTACAGTGATGATAATCTTATCTTGGAAAACTCTACTGAGTTTCAGAACTCATCATGTGAAACATACAGGGGAACATTAAAAATAACTAGAATGATTAGAGCCAAAAAGAAAAGTGTGATTCTGAAATCTTGGCTTCCCTAGATCTTGTAGGTTGAATGTTTATTTTTATGTATCTTTATATATTATCAGGAACAGGAGCTCCTATTAATACAAGTGTTGAGAAGACTGACAAATTTTCAACTTTAAAGAAAACTACTGTATTCATGCTATGTAGTTCTATCTGCATCTATTTGTCTCCACCCCTTTGATGGTCATGTTGCTCACATACCACTGTATGTATGGTAGTGTATACCATGTTTGGTTGATCTATTAGTAGTGCTGTTTGGTATGCTATTTTAATAGACTTATATTTGTATTCAGAGCAAACTAATATCGATTTTATCCTGATCAGCACACTTAGAATTTCTAGTTATTATTGGCTTCTGCTTTGGCTTCAAATAATTTCTTTCTTCACAATTGCTTTCAAAACATAAATCAATACTGTTCTGCTATCCCCTGTTGCTTTAGCTGCCTGTGTTTCTTGTCCTTCTTTTGACTTATCTGTTGTCTGGCTAAATGTTTTGTGCCAAATGTATGGAGGAGGAAGAACAGATATGACTGCTTTATCCAGAAAAGGATGTATGTGGGGAAAAAACATAATATAATACAGCCTTTAGCAATCTGTACCTCGTCCAGAGCAAAAGTAACTTGGTGAAATGTCTCAGTACAGAAGAATATGCTCCCGGCTTTGACATAAGTGATCAGGGTCATGTCTTTGTGTCTTAGTGTAAACCACTCAACATGTTTTCCATTTTTGTCATCAATATTTCACACAAGCCTTGACTGAGTGGTGATTTTTGAGAAGGGCTTGAGGGAAGGACAAAACTGACCTTTAGTGTAGGTGAAGTTGACTCCAGGGAAAACATCTGGCCAATAATTGATGACTGTGCCTCTTTCGTTTAGGAACAGGGAGAAAATGTCCTGATGATGATGAGGAATGTATTACTCTCGAGCAGGTCCTTAATGAGACATGACTGAACCAAATGGACTTCTGGATATGCTCATAGTGGTCAGATGAAAGGGGAAGCAGGGACAAAAAGTAAATGAGCCATTTGCACATTCCTTTTCTGGTAGCGGTATTGCCAACTTAAGTTTTTCTACTGAACTAATGTAGGTATGCAGAAAGAGTTCGTTACGCTGCAAGTGCTACCTTTTAGAACTTAAACAGAGTTTAAGTGCCGTATGCCTCCTGTCAGCCAACCTCGGCTGAAGAATCCAGAAAGGGAGCTCACACGAGTCCATTTTAGGCAATAAATTCTGTGGCAGTGTTAATCAGCATTCGGAAGGTGGTACAGCAGGGGCAGCTTGTTGCCAGCTGCTGGACACAGCATATGCCTTGAAAGAGAAACTGCTTGAAAGCCCTAATCCTGCAGAACTACCTGCATCTCCTCAATACCTTTCAGTGTATGTAGTTGCTCTGGACTCTGGTTTGGTCTGAAGGTGGGACTCACGTGTGAGTCCTGGAAACTGTGGAAGAAATTCAGGCAAGTGAACACTTGTGTGTGTACGCACAAAGGGATGTCTATATATGCCACACTTCAAAATTTTCATGTTAGTATGCTCTAATGGTATAATATATAGTATATGGTATAATGTAGTACATAAATTATCTTTTATTGCAGTATTGGACACTTTAGTTGAACAAAACTTTTACCTTTTCCATACAAAATAAAGGGTGTTGGAGGATTTTTTCTTCCTCCTAAAATAATTTTAAGTTCGTAAAAATAACCACTTTTGGTGGTCTATTGGTATTCAAAAATACAAATCCAAATAATAGTGTAGTATTGTGCTATCCCTAGACAGTTCTTTGCTGCAAAGGAAGAAAAGGAATAGAGAATCTGGTTGTATTTTAATAAAGTCATTTGTTGAAGTAGGTCTTAAGGGGCAAGCAGTAAAGAAAAGAAAAGCATAATTTGTGAAATGATTATTTCTGTTATTTTAATAATAAAGGGAAATTAAAATGAAGGCAATAATGTTTAGGAAGAATGGTATTACCCTTGACTCTGCACAGTCTGCTTAAGAGGAAAAGATAAAAGATTATTCAGTGAGGGACAAATAGATTTAGTGCAACATGATTACAGCTTTATTGAATAATGGGCTGAAGTGTGAATGATATAATTTCTAAAGTGGTTCTTTTAATGAGGTCTCTTAGCCAAAAGGAACAGTAGTGCTTAGGAACTTCTGGACGTGAAACTAGAGATGAAGTTTGTGAAAATGAGATATGTGTAATATTCACATGAGATATAAAATGAGATATAAAATGTGTAATATTCACATGAAGAGAATGAGTGGCAATTCAATTAGGGCTGAAAAACTAAAGGAGGTAATCTTTTCCTCCTGATTTTGTTTCTTCTTTGTAAATCCTCATGTAGTGATGGAAGACTTCATCTAAATCCTACCTACCTACACTCTCTGTGGATCTCTGCATATGCATGATGTGCATGCAGCGCAATAAAGTGATAGATTTAGCTTTAATGATTTGGCCCATTAAGGCACCTACTTGTTATCTTTGTTCTGTTACAGGTTACTATTTCCACAGAAAGAATGATAGAGCAAGATATGAACTGCTGCCTCAGCCTCTCTGCTTCACAGCTCAGAGAGTTAATGTGAGTGAGCAGTGAAAGCAATGAAATAAAATGCTGTAGCACTCACTCATGGAATCTTTATTTTACAAATCAGGAAAGTGGAAAATAAAACAGATAAGACTCTTCAAGAAGAGAGTTCTTTCCTTCTGTCTGCTAAAGGGCCACAGAGTTGGTGAAGTGTTTAGAGGGAAAATTGTTTGAGCAGTGGCTAAAGTCACTTGGTCTGGTTGGCCTGGAGAAGAAGAGACTGTGCAAAGACATCATCTCAGTCTGCAGCTTCTTCACAAAGGGAGGAGGAGGAGCAGGAGCAAGTACTGATCTCTTCTCTCTGATGACCAACGATAGGACCCACGGGAATGGCAGGAAGACGTGTCAGGGGAGAGTTAGGCTGAATATTAGGAAAAGATTCTTCATGCAGAGGGTGGTGGAGCACTGGAACAGGCTCTCCAGGGAAGCAGTCATGGCACCAAGCCTGACAATATTCCAGAAGCATTTGGCCAATTCCCTCAGGCACACCGTATGAATGTTTTGGTTGTCCTATGCAGGGACAGGAGCTGGACTCAATCCTTGTGGGTCCATTCCAAGTTAGGACATCTCTATGAGATGTTCTTCTTTGGATTAAGAAAAGACAAAATAATTCAAAAATTTTATTCAAACAAAACTAATTTATTATTTTGGATCAAAATTTGTTCATTTTTTCATATACTCAGTTCTCCAGGCAGGAGCACTAATGCTGGCACTCCTCAGGTTCAGATACATGTGATTGACTTTACCTACCACATCTTTTCCATTGACTTCAATGAATCTGCTGTAGAGAGAAACAAATTGATATACCTTTCTAAGCTTACATCCCTAATGTGCATAATTTATTTGGAATTAATTTCTTTAATGATTCAAGTATCCTGATGGAAGAGAGTAACATATTAATTTTATTATTTTTTAATCCAATAAGCATTTTCTCTGGGAGATTGGCAGAGCTTTTCAAATATTTGCTTATGTCTATAGGTTAATGTTTGTCATTTGGGAAAATAGTTTGACATTGTTTTACAGTTTATCTATCTGGACTTAATTATTGGTAAAATGAAAAAAAATCATAATATTTTTGTAGTGGATACTGTTTAGTATTAGCTGCTATTTATGGCCTGCATGGACAATGATTCAGACTTAGGAAAGAATTAATAGCAAGGTAAAGGTTTTAAGCATGGGTTTTGATGTGGCTGTCCAAGCAAAGTGGGAGCTAGCTTGTTCCTCTTGCTGCCAACGGTAGCCCTCCAGCCAACTTTGACAGCCAAGGTTCTGCCTATGGAAAGTGTGGTCTTTCATAGAATCATAGAATGGTTTAGGTCCAAAGGGACCTTAAAGATCATCCAGTTCCAATTCCCCCTGCCCTAGGCAGGGACACCTCCCACTGGATAAGGTTTTTTAAAACCTCAACCAGCCTGGTCGCCACCACCTCCAAGGATGTGGCATCCATGACTTCTCTGGGCAACCTCTGCCACTGCCTCACCATCCTCACAGTAAATAATTTCTGCCTAGTATCTAATCTATTAAGTCTTTGCTGAACAAGCTAATGGGAGAGACTGTGCTATGCAATCCTACATGAAAAAGGGCTATGCTATATGATTTTTGAAATTTAGCTCCAGCCTGGTCTGCCTGTCAGGTAACCTTGAGCAGTTCTGTCCCAATTCTCCTCCCCCCAAAGAAAGTGGAAAGGGAAATGAGACAAATATTTGTGGATTGGAAACTGAAACAGCTTTAATGATACAAATTATGATAGTAATAAAGAAAATACTATTCATAAGAAAATAATAAAATACATACACAAAATTGTCCCTCTTCTTCAGTGAGTGTGTCACCTCAGATGCTGCAGAGCAGGCACAGAAAATGTCCTGGGCTGAGCTCAGTGGCAGGAGGGAGCTGGACCCAGGAACTGGATTGAGGAATGCACAGATCTGGGATCAGCGGTGAAAAAAGAGGTGAGGTTCTTAAAAGATACTGGCCATCAAACAGAGCTTGACCCTTGTAATCCCTTAGTTTTATACAGAGTATGACATATAGGGTCAGAATGCTCTGTTGGTCAGTGTGGGATCACCTGTCCTGTCCACTCCTCCCTGCAGGGGAAAGCCTTTTTCACCTCTTTCACTTATGGAATTCTATTAGCCTAAGAATGGACTTGGTTTCTACAGGAGTAAGTGTAAGCTATGGCCTTTCTGCATCCCACTTCCCCATGTTATATCACTTCTAGTGTCAGATACTGCAATGATCTCTGGTGATACAGAGCCTGTGGCCTCATTTGATGTGGCTGACTTGTTAGCAAAACTGGATGCTGAATGCCCAGGCTTGCCCAGGAGAGCTCTAAATTCACTGCGGCCCAAAAGGTTCTAGCAGTGTTGGTGTGAGAATGAGCTGCAAGTTCCGTCTTGGTACATATCAGAGGTGAACTCTGTCACCTTTCCTAGCAGTATGCAAAATTATAGTCTAACCTTCCTTTAAGTAAGTCACAGAATCAGTCCACGTGAAGCCAGCATCTGTCTTAAAATAAAATTGGCTTTTTCAGAATGAGAGTCTTGTTGAAAAGTGAAACTGAAGAACCCATTAAATAAGCAAAGAATAATTTTTCTGCCACAGAAATTGTATTTTGGGATGGCTGGTAAGTCTAAAGACCTAAAAAAATTTGCTGCTGCTGATATGCCTGGCTCCTTTTTAACAGTGCAAACATATGTCACGTGTCCATTCCTTCCTTTTTCTATCCATGCAGCTTCTTCTGGAAAAAGTAGGAAAAGCAGAACACCAGGTTGAACTCCTCTCTACACACTCTGCTTCACCAGAAGCTTTGCTACCTACAAATTTTGTTTGACTCTGCAGGGTGCATATAGTACTTACATACAAGGGACTAGATCTGTGTGTTGGTTTCTTCTTCCCATGTTACATAGAATGTTTCACCTGAACTGAAAACAGGGTTTTACAGACCCTGGGTTCAGTAGAGTTGCAGTGAGGAGGGGGCTGGTTGCTGGGGAATTTGGTTTAACATCAAATAATGGGAAGATCCATTTTATGATTCTGGCAAATCTTGCATGTTCTTTTGAGGAAACAATGGTAAAAGAAAAGCCTTTAACAAATGTACATGAAAACTACTGCTTATGTTCCTGACCCTCTGTATTTGTTGTCATTGGAACAATATATGAGCAATGACTCCATATTTTTAACTTAAATTAATTTTAGAATTCACATTTTTTTATTCAAGATTCGCCTTTTGTCACTGACAAGTAATACACCTGAACAGTGTCATGTGAGGAAATCTCTGACACACAGGACCAAGTCCTTAGCGGCTGTACAGGGCTTTGTTGAAGCTGTTTATTTACACTCAGTGAGCATTTGTCCTGCCATATTTATTGAATCATGAGTGCTTTGTTCCAAATAAAAGCAGACCCCTGTTCATCTTCAGGAGAATGAAATAGGCCCCAAGTTGCTATAAACAGCAGTAACACCTCTGGCCTTGACAGCTGTCTGCTGGAATTAGTGGTGGTGTATCAGGAACATGCCCTTACCTCCAGTTTTTAATGGTGGTGGACAGTATACTCCCATCTGTTATTTAGTTTGCATATTTTTTATACTCTTATTTAGATGTACATATAGACATATGCTTATCACCCAGCTGTTGGTCCAGAACAAGCCTTTTCTAGGGCTATAAATGCTTCTGATGGGCTCATATAGCAGTGCCAGGACATGTGTCTCTGGCCAGAGAGCATCTCAGCCCAGCGTAGCAGTAGTAGGAGTTCTTTAGTCTTTGTTTTATGTTTTTGGTTTTTTTCCCTATTTCTTCAATCCCACTCTCTACTATTGTCTGTCTGAAGCAAAGAAAACTCATCTGCTAAACATTGCTCCCAGTCCATCAGAACAGGAGATGTAAATGAAAAGCAGGATGAGAAAAATATTATTTCCACAGAAGGGAACCCAAAGACAAAAATTAGATATTCCTCTATATCATTTTACATTTCAGCTAGTTGTATCTAGGGATGAAGTCCTGCCTCTGAAAAAGGATCCAAGGTAGTTTCATTAATGCTGCAAAAGGATGAATTTAATATAGATGATTTTGTTGTATCATCTTTTCCATGATTTGGGCTAAAACATTAAAGGCCCAAGGATCGATATGGATTACAAGTGACTTATAAATGTGATTTTTATCACGTATGTGATTTATAAGGAATCCAAGTGTTTAGATGGGGAAGGCACCCTGTATCAAGGAGTGCAGGAATAGGATGATGGGGAATGAATTTAGGCTGAAAGAGGGGAGCTTGAGATGAGATCTTAAGAAGAAATTTATTGCTGTGAGGGTGGTGAGGCACTGGGACAGGTTGCCCTATCCCTGAAGGTGTTCAAGGCCAGGTCAGATGAGGCTTTGAGCAACCTGATCCAGTAGAAGGTGTCCCTGCCCATGGCAGGAGGGTTGGAACTGGATGGTCTTTAAGATCCCTTCAAACCCAAACTGTTACAGAGTTCTATTATTCTTTATCTGAAAAAGAAATCCAAGTAAAGGCTAAGACTTTTTAGGACTGATGATTTTATCATTAAGTTTGAATTTAAAATATATTCTGCACATGGAACCAAAACCTGATGTGGTCATCATGGGAGAAGGGAACGTACAGCTTCTGGTCAATGAAAAACCAAATCAAACAATAAGAAGTATTTTTATTTGGTTCTTTGCACTTAAAAACCCCGCACATCCTCAACTAAAACAAAACCACTAAAAATACCCCCAACCTAATAAAAAAACCCACACCACCACACTACACCTCCCCACACACAATTTAATGTGGAGAATCATTCTTCCTTTTGTAGGTTATATTTCTAGTAGTGTACATAAATGATCTCAAATTATCGAGGAATGAATTTTGGATTTTACTCTTAGGCCCATCATATATTTTTAGGTTATTTTAATTATTTGCTGAAGTGCTGATTTTCTTACCTCTGTAGTCATAGGAAATATGAAAGAAAAGTACTAAAGTAAAAACAAATAATAAGTCTCTTTTTCATAGCAGAGCAGTACTCTTGTAAGAGCCTTTTGTTATTTTCCTTGTATTATGTATTAAGTCCAGAGGAGGCGACAAAGATTATCTGAGGACTGGAGTACCTCTGATATGAGGACAGGCTGAGAGAGTTGGGGTTGTTCAGCCTGGAGAAGAGAAGGCTTCAGGGAGACCTTAGAGTAGTCTCCAGTACTGAAATGGACTACAGGAAATCTAGGGATCTCCTCTTGATCAGGAAGGGCAGGACAGGATGAAGAGGAAAGATTTTAAGCTGTAAGAGGGGAGATTTAGAGGAGATCTTAGGAAGAAATTATTCATTGTGAGGGTGGTGAGGCATTGGCCCAGGCTGCTCAGAGAAGTCATGGATGACCCATTCCTGGAGGTGTTCAAGGCCAGATTGGATGAGGTTTTGAGCAACCTGATCCAGTGGAAGGTGTCCCTGCCGATGGGAGGGGGATTGGAACTCAATGATCTTTGACATCCCTTCCAAACCAAACTATTCCATTATTCTTACCTTCCTCTGCAGTGCCTTGTATTGCAACCATGAAAACATGGTGGGGAGGCATATTGTGTAATTTGGACTAACTTTTATTTGCACATTATTGTGAATACCTAGCTAGTAACACATAGGTAAAGGTAGCAGGTTGAGAGTTCCTTTCTAACTAACTGGTGAACAGATAGCACTGCTACAGCAAAGAGTATCTCTCTTTTGTATATTTTGCAGATATTTACATGAGTGATATTATTTACTATTATCATTTCATATCTTGGAAAACTGCTCTGAGATCACACGTGTTTGCAAACAACAGCAACATAAAAACTGGCTTACACAAACAAAATAATTAGCATCCGTCTCTAGTTCTTTATCTGCTAAAGTTATTGAAAGCAACAATAATGGAATCTGCTGATGCAAGCTTCTCAGATAGCTGTTAAATCACACCAAAATAAACCCTGTAATTGGCTGCTGCAGGCTCTGTTCCAGGTTATCGCACACACAATGTGTCCTCTGATCCCCTGCATGCCTTCCTAATCCGTCTATTGTTGTTTTAACTTTTACTCTGAATCGTAATTCCACTCCTTGCTTTTATCTCTTTCTCCTCCATGGTGTAAATCAGGTGAGAACCCAGGGGCAGTTGTGGTGAGTGACCAAGTCTAAAGTGACAGGGATATTTTGTGGCTATGGGGATGCTCTCCCTTACTGAAGTGACGGCTGGAGAGTAGTGTGGAGGAGTATGCCTTATATTTTCCTGTTGGTTTTAGACTTGTTTTTACATTGCTGTTATCCTAAAGCTATGTTCCCAGAGATGCACAAGTTTGTAGCATATTCATAGAGTCATAGAATGCCATGTTTGAAGGGAACTCGGGGACCATCTGGTCTAACCTTTTAGGTAATATGTAGTTTACATTAGATGACCCAGCACCCTGTCAAGCTGAGCCTTAAAAAAGTCTAGTGTAGAGGAATCCACCACTTCACTGGAGAGATTATTCCAATGTTTAACTGTTCTTATGGTAAAACACCTTTATCTTGAATCCAATTGGAATATCCCTAGGAGCAACTTATACCCATTACCCTTTGTCTTTTTCATGTGACTCCTTGTAAAAAGAGTCTCCATTCTCTTGGCCCTGTCTGGACCCTCTCCAACCTGTCCATAACTTTTTTTTGTATAACAGGGACCAAAACTTCATGCAATATTCCAAGTGCAGTTTGACAAGCACTGAGTAGAATAGGATAACTTTATCTCTGCTGCTGACGTCCTTCTTGATCCCCAGCATCCTGTTGGCTGCCTTTGCTGCTGTCGCACATTGTTCACTCATGTTGAGTCTGTCGTCCTCCAAGACCCTCAGGTCCTTCTCCGCAGAGCTGCTCTCCAACCAGGTGGACCAAATCTTGTTGGTCAAGCTGTAGATGGGGCAGACTTGTACAGCTCTGAGATCTAATGCTCATCTCCTTTTAATGTTTGAAACTATGTGCCTGTGTGATCTGTGCTGTGTAGCTGGGATTGGATTTGTTCTGGGAAAACACTAGAAAACTCTGAAGCTTAACCATGTAGGTTCACTGTACAAAGCTGAGCTAGAAATTCCATCAGCAGAAGTTTATCTGTTAAATTTATGCCATCTCACTAACAGTTAAAACAGTAAGAACCTTTATCTAAACATTTGAGATCTATATATGTGTATTTGTCTTTAAGAGGTCAGAGTTTGAGCACGGAATTAATGTGTTCATATAATTTTATTCAGTTCATTTCCCTCCATGAAAACAGAGGCATAAACTCTGACAAGAAGAGCTGTATATTTAGTGGTTGCAGTTTGAGTAGATGTTAATGTGCAAAATCTTGTAACAAATATAGAGATTAATTGAACAACTGCAATAGAGAGGAACATTTTTCATCATAGGGAACACACAGGCAAGGACAGGTGGCCTTTTTACTGTAAGCTGATGATTAATGTGATGTGATATGAGTCATGAAGTGTGTTGATAGCCTGCTAAACCTCCTCCATATGAATTCTCATAGGAAACTGTAGAAATGCACTCCGTCACAAAATAAAGTGGGGAAATTTTAGTTGAGATTAGCTCTCTCTCACCTCACTCTTTATGATCAGAGAGATGTGGCATGCCTGACTCCAATTCTGCCTCAAAGTAAAGTCTTCTGATGAAAGAAATTAGGACAACTAACTGTACCTAGGAGAGTTAGTGAGATCATCTATCATACGGAAGAGAAAATCAAATGTACTTGCTAGCCAAGATGATCAAGATTAACTTGCAATCATTGCATTCAGCTCATTCTGGTTAGTTTTCTTTTCTGGTGAATTCATCTGTGGTACCACATGTCTTGCCTTGTGATCTTTCAGAACTGCAGCTGCATGATTCTCTTTACCCAGACCTACAAAAGGGATCTCTCTGCACAATTTCATTGGTGAGACCACACCTTGAATACTGTGTTCAGTTCTGGGCCCCTCACCACAAGAAGGATGTTGAGGCTCTGGAGCGAGTCCAGAGAAGAGTGACAAAGCTGGTGAAGGGGCTGGAGAACAGGCCTTATGAGGAGCAACTGAGAGAGCTGGGGGTGTTTAGCCTGGAGAAGAGGAGGCTGAGAGGAGACCTCATTGCTCTCTACAACTACCTGAAAGGAGGTTGTGGAGAGGAGGGTGCTGGCCTCTTCTCCCAAGTGACAGGGGACAGGACGAGAGGGAATGGCCTCAAGCTCTGCAGGGGAGATTTAGGCTGGACATTAGGGAAAAATTTTTCACAGAAAGGGTCATTGGGCACTGGAACAGGCTGCCCAGGGAGGTGGTTGATTTACCTTCCCTGGAGGTGTTTAAGGCACGGGTGGACGAGTTGATAAGGGGCATGGTTTAGTGTTTGATAGGAATGGTTGGACTCGATGATCCGATGTGTTTCTCCCAACCTGGTTATTCTATGATTCTATTTGGGTATTTTTGTTCACTTATTTAAAGAAATAGAGGAAGATGCAGATATTACAGGTGTCATGTAAGTCCACTCTGAGCTCACAGATATTGCCATGATCTGAAGGAATAAATTCTGGGCTGTAACCAAAGCACTGTGCTCTTCTACTCCACTCTTGTGAGACTTCACCTGGAGCCTTGCCTTTAGCTCTGGAGTTCTCAGCAAAGGAAGGACACGGATCTGTTGGAAGGTCATGAAGATGATCTGAGAGCTGGAGCACCTCCTATATGACGACAGGCTGAGAGAGTTGGGGTTGGAGAAGAGAAGGCTCCAGGAAGACCTTAATGCAGCCTCCAGTACTGAAAGTGACTACAGGAAAGCCGAGGAGGGGCTCTGTATCAGGGAGTGCAGGGGTAGGACGAGGGAGAATGGTTTTAAGATGAATGAGGGGAGACTGAGGTGAGATCTTAGGAAGAAATATTTTCCTGTAAGGGTGGTGAGGCACTGGTCCACGTTGCCCCATCCTTGGAGACGTTCAAGGACATTTTGGATAGGGCTTTGAGCAATCTGATGCAGTGGAAGGTGTCACTGCCCATGGGATAGGTGTTGGAGCTATATGATCTTTAAGGTTGTTTCCAACCCAAACTGTTCTGTGAATTTTCCTAACGTGTCTTTCTGGAATGTTATCTGTCCCCATTCAAACTGGCTGCACACACATTTATTCCTGTGAATGATGATTAATGAAATAAGAAAGGCAGCTGATACTTTAATAACCTTCTTATTTCCCAAATATCAAATGTAGCTGAGATTATTGTTGTTTTATTCTTACTGTATATCATTTCTAAAGAACATCTCTCTCTAAGGTAAAACCTGGCTGAGTGTTTTGTTGCCTGTGCCCTGTGCTAGCATAGAATCATTAAGGTTGGAAAAGACTTCTAAGATCATCAAGTCCAGCCGTTAGCCCAACAACACTCTGCCTTGTGGGCCTATAGAGTGTCTTCCTTTGTGCCTATGTTGTATATTATTCTGACTCTCCTAGCTTACACAGTGTGTGTGCATCTCTTCCTTGAAGGAGTATTACTTATCAAAACATGGAAAATTTCAGATTCACTATTATTTTAGCAAAAAGGTAGTCAATGTGCATATTCCATGTAGGCTGTTGATTAATTCCCAAGGCAAACGTACCCTTTCGCTCCAGCATCTTATTCAAATTTGCAAAGAAAATATATTGAGCTATGATCCTGACAACTGCAGTTATGAAAACATATTTAATTTTGATATTACAGTCTTAAAATATTACTGGGTAGCTATTTGGTCAGAATATGCAGAAAAACATGTTTGGGTTTGATACACATGACTGAGCAAATAAATTACCTATGCATCTGTAATTTGATCTTCAGCAGTTTTCTTGAGGGAGATGGGTGAATGCTCATAGTAGTCTAAACCATACTCTTTTCTGCAAAATATACTAATGAAAATTAGGTTGTTGATTTTTTAAATTACAATGGTAGAAGCAGCAAATAGACCAAATTAATCTTTCTGAATGGATAGATTCATCATAGTTATCCGTTCATACTGCATTCACATCAGCCTCTGGAGATAAATTTAGCAGAGGTCGGCTTCTCAGCTGTGACTGGCAATTTGTCTGATGCACTTTGGCAGATGTTTCCACCTCCACAACTTCAAAGGTATTTGAAGAAAAGAGGAGTGGAGAAAGGTTTATAACATGTTTGTGGAAGCTTGAGAAAACACCCAAGACTTGGTTTCACAAGAGTCTCCCAGAAGGCTGAGGAACAACAGCACGGGAATTGGGTGCCATGTAGACTCAGGCTATTTTTCTAATGAAGAGAAAATTCATTAGTCCATGGCTTAGGGAACCTGTTCTGGCTTTGACTTGGTCCTTGATGGAGTTTATTTTGGAGCTGTTGGGCTTACACAGTGGCATGTGTTTGTGAAGTACTCCTGACTGTGGGCATCTAAGTGGGCATTTAAATTTTGCTATTGAGCATTCCCACCTGGAGTGCTGTGTCCAGTTCTGGAATCGCCATCATAAGAAGGATATGGAACTGTTGGAATGGGTCCAGAGGAGCACTACAAAGGTGATCTGAGGGCTGAAGTTCCTCTGCTATGAGAACAGGCTAAGACAGTTGGGGTTGTTCAGCCTGGAGAAAAGAGGGAGACCTTAGAGCAGCCTTCCAGTACCTGAAGAGTGCTACAGGAAAGCTGTGGAGGGACATTTTACAAGGGTGTGTAGTGATAAGGTGAAGGGGAATGGCTTTAAATTGGAAGGGGGAAGACTTAGATTAGGCAATACGAAGAAATTCCTCACCACCAGGGTTGTGAGACAGTGGGAGAGGTTGCCCAGGGAAGTTGTGATTGTCCCCTCCCTGGAAGCATTTGAGACCAGGTAGAATGGGCCCTTGAGCTGCCTGGTCTAGTGGGAAGTGTCCCTGCCCATTGGAACAGGGTTGGAATGGGTGATGTTTAAGGCCCCTTCCAACCAAAACCATTCTATGATCCTGTGGAAACTGAGCTTTATTTAAGAACACTTGTATATTTTATGGCAAACTCCATCTTCAACCCATGCTTGTATCAAGTTGGCAGAAGCTGTGTTTGATTGGGAGCCAAAACCATTAAAACCCCAAGGACTTTTTAAACGTGTACTGAAAGTGGGGCTAAGATACTTGAAAGCAATAAAACGTCCAATCTCTACAAACACCATTTATACTATTTTTTAAATATACCTTTTGAAAATGAGCCCAGAAGTGAACAGGAATGGTGCCAAGGGCTGTAAGTATAGGGATACATGCTGATCACTCCAGGCAGGAGTCAAAATGACAAGTTGTTTAAGTCTTAGTTGAAATATGCTGCCCTTTAAAATTAGATGAAAACTGTAACCAGAGCCTTAATTATGCTAGTAGGTGGTAGATCGAGCTGGTAAAATGCCTATTGTTGAAAATATTTTCTTTGATGTGTGGTAATATTTATCAAAAATGTCCTATCATGTTCATGTTGAGAGGGTTGTCTGAAAAGCTTCACTTATAAATGCAAAGGATTTAATTGTTCAGTGGCTCCTGAAGCCTTTTTTGCTCAGAAAGGTCTGAAAATCTCATTCTGACTCAATACTTTCACAGTAATATGGAATATTTGCACATCCAGTGTTTAGAATAGACTGAGTTTAAATGTTACAGGACGAGTGGAAATTTTTCCTTTGGACATACTAACAGTGAAAAATATATACAAATAATTAATTCTGTTTATAAGTTTTCATCCATGCTTTATAACTAATACATATTTTCTGGGAAGATAAGCATCTGAGGATTGATAGTAGTGATCCTCTTGAAATTTAGGTCTGACATATCAAGTTTTGCACTATGCCCTTATTTTTAATTGTAATGGATTTATGACATGGCATTTCATTTGCTTTTTGCCATAATCATGTAATCTGTGTCTGCATGGATGTCATTATTTTGATACAAGTTGTAAGATTACTTGCTGTAAGGATTCCTCTTTTCCTAGGTGTGATAGGGAGAATAGATGCAATAAAGAATGCAGGGGCCTGATTTTATAATCCTCCCTCATACAAAATCCATTACTTCAGTGATGGTCAAAAGTAAGAAATTTCAATTTCTATATGTGGAAGGTGAGTTTTGCACAAATAGGTAGGGATACTCTGTGTACCTAGATGTGTCTGTAAACCAGAGAGATAACTTTGACGTTTTATTTGTATATGTAATACGTGCTAGAAATGTAGTGATTAATGCCCTCATGTTATTAAAATGGAAATAAAAAGATTAGAGATGATATAAAAGCATTCAAATACATAAACTATTCATATGGTAAACATTCTGTTTACATTCTCCATAAAACTTACTTTTATTTAATATGGTATTTTACTCCAATACCATTATTTGTAGACACAATCATCTGTCTTAAAAGTGACACAAAGCTACCTGTTGAAAAATCAGTAAAACCCCCTACAGCTGTCCAAAATGTACATCTTTCCTCTTTTGCCAAAATACCCCATCCTCAGATAACACAATATGTATCATTAACAAAATGTTTTTTGCAATGGAAGACTGCAGTTTAAGTCCTAAGATCATTTCTGCATCAAAATAGATCAAACCTTTGAATGAAGCAGTTGAACGTTATACAAACATTAATTCGTCAGTGTGATACGTAGGTTGTTCAGTGAGGTTGTAGATACTTCATTCCTGAAACCATTCAAGGTCAGGATGGACTGGGCTCTGAGAAACCTGATCTAGTTGAAGATGTTTTTGATTACTGCTGGGGGATTTACCTATATTATCTTCATGGTCCCTTCCAATCCAAACTGTTCTATGAATCTATATTGAAACATGTAAAGAAAATTATGAAGCAGGTATTAGATAGAGTAGAAAGGGATGAGGATTTTAGTTTTTCTCCAGAATAATTGCTGTAAGTCTTCAAGCAGTTCCTAAATTTGACTAGGTTAATGACTGAAAGCAAAATATCTGTGGGTCAACAACCACCAAACACAGTCTAATGTTTCTGTTTTCCAAGATGCAAAATGCATTGCTATAACTGTCACAATGGCAGCCTATCCTGTAAGTGCTTTTTGTGGTATACAATGAACTTCATTGAATACATGAGGTGCAGTCAGGAATTTACACAAGTGAAAAACATCAGTATGTCCTAGAATGAACACATGCACAACCATCAGTAACAGACAGAAACGCTCCTTTGTGGGAGAATACTTTTTGTAGTTTTTGAAATGCACATCATCATATTACACACAGCTTTGTTAAAAAAAGCAGAGTGGGCTTGTAGTACACGAACTTGGATTCCTTTCAGATGAAACTAAATGGCAAGATGCATTCTCAGAAAAGTGCCTAGTGTATTCCTACTGCAAATGGACACTCAGTCCAAAGGAGCTAAAAAAAGCTCGTCAAACATGAGACACATATAAGTATATAGTGTGGGCACTGGCAGCAGAGCTGCTTTGCTCGACAGAACTGATTGGAGGGATTGTGCTATTTCACAAGGGAGATAAGACATCAGGCCATGTTTCTGTCATTAAACTCTCTTATCCTATGGATCAGGGTAGCCACATCCAAACCAAAACTGGGACCAGTCTCAGGCACATGCCAAATCTCCAGTCATGCCTAACAAATGTTCAAATAACATTAATCAGAATGGGTGAAAACCATGCCCAGAACCCTTTTGACAATGTTGTAGTTGTGTTCTGTCAGGAAACTTCTTTGAATATCTTTAATTTAACAGTATCTGCATAGCCCCTCTTTCCATAAGCTGATGCTTCCAGGACTGTCTGAATTCAGACTCCAAGGGGCTGGGTTGTGTGGCTGGGCAGCAGACCCATATTGCTAAATTAGATACAAGCCTGGCCCTTGGTAGTTTTAAGTCCTTTGGGCTGTAGAATCCAATGCCCAAATGACCACAGAAATAGGACTGCTCTGCACAACAGGGCTACCCAGGGCAGGCATGGGGGAATCCTGGTTTCTACTGGCTCCAATGAGTATGTTTAGGAGGCGTTTCTCACCACTCTTTCAGCTTTCACAGCTTTGTAGAAGTTTGCAACTATAGGCATTCTGTTTTCATCATTTAACAAATTCACAAGTTGCTCTTAAGAGTAGTTTGTGAGAATTCAGATGAAGAGGTGGCATAAATAAACCTATGATAGTAGCACAGATGAAAAATCCCAGCTGGAAGAGATGGAAAGATCAAAGGATGGTGCCTAATGCAACAGTAAAAGAGCTGTCTCTAACAAGACAGGGTTAGAAGGTGTTTCCTGTGCCTTTCCTTCCTTCTACTGTTTCACATAAACATTTTTAGGTCTGGGAACTATAGGTGTTATCTTTCTTATCACAAAGGAATTAGAGACTGAACATCAAAAGTTAAACTTCTCATTACAATACATTTTCACAAACTGAATTAATACCCATGTGATTAGTAGTGGCTGGTGTATGGGAATGAATGGAAAGAGCTTCTACCAGCATTTTTTATATTGAGGAATAATAGAGAACGAATGTAAAAAAATACTCAAGATCTGTTGTATAATTATTCTTTGCTATGATGATGTTCTCTACCTTCCTCTTTACTTTATGAGAAATAAAAATACTGAATCTTACAATCTTTTCCTAGAAATACAGTGAATGTTGAAGGTAAATAAAGACAGAAATGAGAGCAGAATACAGTGAATAGAAAAGCAAAAGAATAAGAAATGAAAAAAATTAAATGGAGCAAAGTATGTGGGTAATTGTCCCCTCACGTAAATGAAAATTTAAAGACATGAACTTATGCTACAGTAACAGGGTGAGAATCATGCCAGATCTTATATCATAAAGATTAACTTCTGTATTGTAAGCAATAGCAGATGCCTGCAGTAAGAACGAAACAATACTATTAATAGTAAGACGACCCTTTCCAGATTGTAAGCTTGTTTTCATCAGTTTTCTTGTGTTTCTAACTTGAAGATGTGGTGATGGAATTGAGTGCTCTTTTCTGTTTATTAATACACTGCAGGCTATTCTACAATGACTTCGTTGTTATTTCAAAACTTGCTGCACTTAGTCTCTGAAAGGGCAGATGAAGTTCTAGGGACTAACTTTGAATCTCTTTCTTGGACTTATTTACTAGCAGCATGAAAATCTTTGCACAGATGAGGAGTGAAACCCATGAAAGTGTAGGTTTGCTATGGCAGCTGTGAGAGGCAACCATATGTTGGGTTGCATGAAGCATGGCATTGCCAGCTGATCAAGGGAGGTGAATGTCCTGCTCTGTTCTGCACTTGCGTGACCTCACCTCAAGTACCGTGTGCAGTTTTGGGTGCCACAGAATAAAAAGGATATAAAGCTACTGGATAGCATACAAAGAAGGCTACATTGCTGGTAAAGGGCTTAGAGGGGAAGTCATGTAAGGAGCAGCTTAAGTCACTTGGTCTGTGCAGCCTGGAGAAGAGGAGACTGAGACGAGACCTCCTCACAGCTTATTGCTTCCTTACAAGGGAAGGAGGAGGAGCAGGCACTGATCTCTTCTCTCTGGTGACCAATGATAGCACCCAAAGAAATGGCAGAAAGACGTGCCAGGGAAAGGGTTAGGTTGGATGTTGGGAAAAGGTTCTTCACCCAGGGGATGGTGGAGCACTGGAACGGCTCCCCAGGGAAGCAGTCATGGCACCAAGCCTGACAATATTTCAGAAGTGTTTGGCCAATGCCCTCAGGCACATAGTATGAATGTTTGGGGTGTCCTATGCAGGGACAGGAGTTGGACTCGATGATCCTGGTGGGTCCTTTCCAACTGAGGACATTATACGATTCTATAGGAAATGAATTATTTTAGATTAATCAGGTGTATAATGACTTAGTAAATGCACTGAGATAGTTGAAATAGTTAGAAATTATAAACTGATTTTTGTTTTAGCTTTTCTTTGTCAGTTATAATGGTCAGAAGTCATGATTTCTTGTGCAGTGAAAACTGTACCTTTCCAAGTCTATAGAAGTAGGAAGATATTGCTGCCGTGTTATTAGTTTGCCATTTTACAATGCATGTTCTAGAGCCTGGAAGGAATGAACCTCTCTTGGATGATTTAATCAGATGATCCCTGTGACCTCCTCTCTACTACCCCTCTCTACTTTGGTTTGGACAACACTTGGCACAGGCATTCTGCTCTATTCCACTGCTGAGCTAAGCACCTGCTTTGGTGCAAATTTGTTTATTGAATAATAAGGTAGACACAGTGAATGCCTATGTACCTTTCATGAGTTAGAAGCCAAGTTTTATCTTCATGATTTTATGGTTGATACCAGTCGGAAGTATCCACTATTACATGCTTTTGTTTTTTCTCTGTGTCTGCAAAATCCTTCTTTACTGCTGCTTGGTTTTCACACTCTGCAGCAACAAGTTTCACATTTGTAGTTTAACAAAGAATTTTCTTTTTTATTGTTTTGATTTCTGAAGGAGGTCATATACTCACTGTCAAGATACAGGGAGTTACTGGGACAAAGCTGTATTTTTGGATAATATATTCTAGTTTGGCACAAGCTGTACTGTAATTTTAGAGATATACTCTATATATGAGTGTGTATATATATATAGTGTGTGTGTGTTTATGTATTTATAGGTACTGGACAATGGCAAACAATTAAGAGAGATGACTAGATGAAAAATAAATCTGCAAGTCAAAATTAGTTCCAAAAGGTGCAAAGGAAATTATCTGACTCTTGCAGTACATTGCTGTTTATGTTAGTTTAATACACGGCACTGCAGAACAGTCCCAGGGCCTTGCTTGTGATGGAAGATGTAGATGGAGAGGATTTGTGAAGAGAAGGTGCAAAAGCAAATGCTGAATAAAAGCAAAAGGTTGAAAGTGAAGCAGGGTGAGAAAGGAAGTCTCCATTAAGCATCGAGGTGGCTTATGTGCCTCTAATCCCAGCCAGCTTTCCTGGTTAGCAGCAATGTGGGAAGGGAGTTGGGTGAGGACTTTGTTGCTGATTTGCTCTGAGGTAGAGACTGTCATTTTATGCCGGTCCCTTGGTGCCTTGATTCCTGTGGTGGTGCCAGATGGGTCGTACTGATCAGCACAGCGACCCACTGAGGGGAGTGTCATAATTTGTGGCTGGGAGAAGAGCTCCAGCTGAGTATGTTGGGGTGGAAGGAGCTCCGCCAGTTCTTAAGGAGCTTCCTTCTGGGTAACCACTGGACAAAAGCCTCGTGCACCATCTGTAGCCTTGGTTTTATAAGGAGATAATTAGGTCTTTTTCTGCACAGCTGTGCCCTTGGTCAGAGCTATAATGTTACCAGCAGCGCAGTGAGCAGATACTGACCCGGGAGGAGGAGTTTGACTGAGGACTGGAAAGTGAGACAGTTAAGATGAAATAATGAGCTGCGTGTTCCAAAGGAGCCACTGGTTTTGAATGCCCTACTTTTTAGGTGCTCAGACATTAAATACTTCAGTAAAACTCACAGAGGGGTTAGAAGCGAGCAGCTCGCACTGAACTGAAAAAAAGTACCTGTTTTTTCATTGCTTTGCACAAAAGAAAAATAAGAGACAGAGGATACAGCTGTCTAAGAGGTGAGTGTTTCAAATGACAAGAACATTTTTAGCATAACAAAAAGGCATATAATCACTGTAGGAGTGCTAAGATTAAAAAAAGGGAGAAAGGACTGTGAAATATTTGTGGGGAAATAAATATTCTTGAGCCCAATTACATTATAGGTAATAAAATTTGTAATTAACTATGAATTATTAATTCTTAAACACTGCTGCTACTTTGCACTGGAAAAGTCGCTTCATGACTCAGTATTTAGTTGGCCTGTTATGCCCTACAGCAGCAGGTAACTAGTAATATATAGATCCATCATCTGAGCTTGCTGCAAGCAGTTGTTCTGCAGTTCTGAGAGCTACTGAGTGTTTTCCCAAAATGCTCGATATGGGCCTAAATTCTGTCTATGGCTTTCTGTGTAGATGTTAGTATCTGCAATGCAGTCTTTTTGGAGTATATACCACTCGTTTAGTATGCATGTGTATTACACGTGCCACGGCGTTGACCTTTCGCATCTCTTACTTCTGTTTCATTTGGCTTCTGTAGAGAATATCCTTGGGGTTTGTCTGCCCTGTCAGTCAAACAGGGCTAAAAGCCTGTTTTTAAATCTAGATTTTCCCACTTTTATTTTTTTTTCTTTCCCCAGAAGTATTACTTTCGTGAAAGCTTTTATAGCTCTTGTTGGGAGTAGAGTTGAACATATTTTGTGATGTATTGCAGACTGCCTTCTGTCTGGGTGAATCACAGAATCATAGAATGGTTTGAGTTAGAAGGGACTTTAAAGATCATCCAGTTCCGACCCCCCTGACATGGACAGGGACATATTCCACTGGATCAGGTTGCTAAAAGCCTCAACCAATCTAGCCCTGAACACCTCCACAGGCATCCATAACTTCCCTGGGCAATGTGTGCCTGTTCCTCACTACCCTCACAGTGAAGAATTTCTTCCTAATGTCTAATCTAAATCTTCCCTCTTCCAGTTTAAAGCCACCCTCTCTCATGCTATTACTACGTGACCTTGTAAAACGTTCCTCCTAACCCCAATGGTCTCAGCCTGTCCTCATAGCAGAGGTGCTCCAGCCCTCATCCAATGGTTCCATATCCTTCTTATGCTGGGGACTCCAGAATGAATCGGGATTAACTGGACATAGGGTGCAAGAATATGCGATGGTTCTCCTTACGAGAAACTATTACAAACCACTGTCTTTCCAAGTGCAACTTGGCATAGACTGATGCCCATAAATATGGATCAGAACATGTCCAGGATCTTTATTTTCTCTGTTAAGCTTGTTTCTCAGCCCAATTTATAAGCAGTGGCAGAGGGTTGCCAGAAATATTTGGGAAGTTGAACTCCAATATGTCAGCTCTCCTTTCTTAGGTTTCTATTCACTCTGTATGGAAGAACTTATCCCAATCTAATTTCTACACCATTGTGTGTGCCTTAGACCTGTGGCAGCATGCCCAGTGTGTGTGATTTGCATTATCAGGCGTTCACACACAACAAGTAGACATGGTGCCATTGGGCTGATGGTTGGACTGGATGAACTTAGAGATCTTTTCCAACCTCAGTGATTCCATGATTCTGTTCTATGAATGGATACTCTTGTTTAGTTCACTTTAACTGTGCTTCTTAGATTTCTGAAAATCAGAGTCCTTGTAAACCCAGTCCTAAAGGTCTTTGTTGTAATGGACTGTTACGAAGATGGATGCCAGTATCTAATAAAGTAGGCATTTTCCCTGAGGTGGGGTTCTTTTCTGCTTCCTTCCAGTTACCACATATTCTCCATAAAGTACAGAAAGAATAGGAAGTGAAAACTGCAGTTTTACAGTCTCGCTGACTAATGCTGTCAAACTTGAATATTATATACTAATGGAAATCCTCTATCACTGTTATTTTCACTGTGTTCTTTTATTTTTCTCAGTGGCATCACTGACTGTGATTTTTCCATGATTCAAGTCCAGGGAATTCTAACCAATATCCTTTGTAAACTATTAATTTTAATGAAATATTATGAAAATGAGAAGGTGAGGGGTGTGTTAAGATAGTCTAGCTGCACAAAGGTTAATTAGCTGGGGAGGGGCTCTTTATGATAGAGTGCAGACATAGGATGAGGGGGAATGGTTTTAAGCGGAAAGAGAGGAGATTTAGATGAGATATTAGGAAGAAATACTTTACTATGAGGGTGGTGAGGCACTGGCACAGGTTGCCCAGGGAAGTCTTGAATGCCCCATCCCTGGAGGTGTTCAAGGCCAGGTTGGATGGGACTTTGAGCAACCTGATCCAGTGGGAGGTGTCTCTGCCCATGGCAAGGTGTTTGGAAATGAATGGACTTTAAGGTCCTTTCTAATCCAAACCATCCCATGACTCTATGATTCTGTAATCAGTGTAGCAGGGTATTAGATGGTGTCTCTGCAGCTGACTGAAGAATTGCACAGATTTCTCTACCTGTTGAGTCTGCTTTGCTACTAAGAATGACATTAAATACTGACAGCTTTTAAATTCTGTAAGGGGTTACACTAAGCCCTTATTTTCCTTCATAGTTTAGGAAAGAGTTCCATAGTTTATACAAAAATAAATATCATCCCATAACCTGGAATTTAGCATCAGGAGATTAATGTGCATTTATAGTACGAGATCTCTGTCTCATTTAGTGTGCTGCCATTGAATTATACACATTAACAGCTTCTTTTTATTAAGATATCCCCTCAATAACATAGTGACAGATTACAGGTTATTTATGAGAAATCCTTTGCTAGATATTGTATATACAGCTATGCCTCAAGTAATTCACATAAAATAGATATTGAGAGAAAATGGTTGTGTATCAACATTTCTTTTCACTTCTTTGTTTTATTGAAAACAGTGAAAGACATTCTATTTCTGGAACAAGATACATGTGATATGGAGAATGCTGTGCATTCCATAAACTTTGGTACCCATACACAAAATTGCTTTAAAAAGAACAGCAAGTTGGTATGTAGCTTAATTAGGGTAATGAAACAATTAAGCTATTACTCTTTTTTTTTCTGCTGTTAACTATACTTGAGGAGTATACTTTTGAAGAGTTTATTTTTCTTAATCTAAACATGAAACAGTTTATATATAAAAGTATAAGACCTGTAATATTTCTTTCCTAAAATAGAGCTGGTATTTCAGACAGAGCCATTTCAAGGTGATTTAAAGCTCTAGGATAAATTTTGCCTTGATTGTGTTTTTTATTGTCTGTAAACAACATTTCTTCAGCACAGTCAATTCACAAGAATGCTTTGCTGAGCTGATTACATTATCTAATTCCTAGATAGATTCAGTTTTAATTTATTGTATATGTTTAGGCCTAGCTTATTCATGGAAGTCAGCAATTCCTTGTGTTCTAGACACATTGACATTATACCTATTTAATCTAATACAAAATAATGGACATAATACAGAATAATTATATAAATAGAATATAAAAGAACGGAAACAATATAAAAATGATGAATCTCACCTATTTATTTTGCTTTTAAAATATAAACTAAACCGTGATGATTTTGTAGTGTCACAATACAAATCCTGTGGACAACAGCCAAGAGGCTGATCGGGTCTTAAGAGCAGAATTCGATCATATCATAGAATCATAGAATGGTTTGGTTTAGAAAGGATCTTAAATGTCATCCAGTTCCAAATCCTCCACCATGGAATAGTTTCTTCTTATTATTGTCTTTATGTTTGTTGGATTCTTTTAATATGTTCAGCTGTAACAAAATTTACTTGAGAAGAACTAAAAGAGAAGTAAGATGGTTCCTTAGTAACAGGTCCTCCACAGTTGACCATCATGGCATCTTTTCCCTTGCTGCTTACAGCTTGGTGTTTCTTGAAGGGAACTGTACAATGAGATATTTGTTGAACTTCTAGCAATATCATGTTGGGTTTAGAGTACAAGCCTTATGAGGAGATTGTGTTGTTTAGCTGGGTTTAGTTTAGGTTGGAGAAAAGGAGACTGAGGGGAGACCTTATCTACAACTACCTAAAATCAGATTGTAGTGAGTTTCTCCTCCTTGGTAGCTAGTGACAGGACAAGGGGAAATGACCTCAAGATGGACCAGGGGAGATTTAGATTGGATATTAGGAGGAACTTCTTTACTGAAGGGGCTGTGAAGCTTTGGAACAGGCTGTCCACAGAGGTGGTTAGATCACCATCCCTGGAAGTATTTAAAAGATGAGCAGATGTCGTACTTGGGGACATGGTCTATTGGTGGACTTAGTAGAGCTGTATCAATGGTAGACTCAATGATCTGAAACATCTTTTCCAACCAAAACCATTCTGTGATTCTGTGAAGGTTCATTTTAACATTTATGGATACTGAGTTTCCAGCCTGGTGGGAGAGAAGTGCACTTTGGCAGCAGGTTAGTGAATGGCCTTTATGCCTGTAGTATCCTGCACATCAATACATCAATAGAAGAGCATACAATGCTTTGAACATTATTGGAAACAGAAAGCTAAATCCTCACATACTGCATATAGTTTTAGGAGTTCAAAATATACTTCTTGGTTGATGGATGTCAAACCCCCAAAAAACAGAGAGCACCTCTGTGATATGCACAGGCTCTGAGGTTTATGGTTGTGTTGGGCTGCTTTTTGATGGGTCTTGGCTTCACCAGGAACTGAAGAAAAACCCCTGAGTTTCTGTATTGAAAGGCAATCAGAGATGAGTCATCAACCCTGTTTTCGTTGGTAGGAGCTGTTTAGGTTGTGCCTAGCACAGCTGCTCTGTTTGCAGTTAGTGCCAAACACTGTCAGAACTGCCAGGCCTATTGGGTTGGGAAAGTACAAGTTAAGGACCAATAAAACTGTTTTTGGAAAGCAAAACATTTTACTGGTATAAGACTTTATTTACCTGTTTTCAGCAGGGAAAAACACTTAGTAAAAACCTCTGTGTAAGGAGGTGGTTGTGCTTTGCAAGTGGTATGGTGTGAAATGGGTTGTGTGTCTTCCCGCACAACTCAAAACAGTGGCCTCAGAATAATGTGATATCTACACCCTGCCCATAACCTGCAACAACATCACCCCTATTCTCCTTCTGTCTATGATCACAGAAAGTGGCTTTAGGGAAATCATCTATGTCTGGTCCTGTGGGCTTCCAGAGACTTTCTTCGTCTGTCTTTCTGTAAGCAATTACCAGGCAGAACCCTGACCTCCACAAACTGAGAAGAAACTGGGAAATGTTTTAGAAGTAACCTCTTATGCATTTTACTAAGATGTGTAACTTCAGTGCTAAGTATCTTTAGTTAAATAAGTATTTCTATGCAAATATAAAGGATATAAAAGATTATGAGGGGTTGGAACCAGATGATTTTTAAGGTCCCCTCCAACCCTAACTATTCTAGGATTCTATATAAATAGAAAACTACAAAGAGTAAGGGAAGCTTAGAAAAACTAGAGAGGAACAAAGTCAAGAATGAGTTGCAAGTCTGTCCTGGTTGGTAAGAGTGCCAACCATGTCCTGGGGTGCATCAAGCACTCCACTGCTAGCCAGTTGAGGGAGGGGTGGTACCACCTTGAAGAGCGTGTGCAGTTTCGGGTGTCACACTTTAAAAGGGATGACAAACTACTGGAGAGTGTCCAGAGGAGGCCACAACGTTAAAGGTAAAAGATTTAGAGAGGAAAGGATATGAGGAGTGTCTAAAGTCACTTGGTGTGTTCAGCTTGGAGGAGACCAAGGGGACAGATCATCTCACTCACAAAGGGAGGTGTAGGAGCAGATGCTGATCTCTTCTCTCTGGTGAAGAGTAATAGGACCCAATAGAGTAGCAGAAGGATATGTCAGGGGAGGATTAGGTTGGACATTAGGAAAAAGTTCTTTATGTAGAGGGTGGTGGAGCACCCCACGGAAGCAGTAATGGCACCAACCTTGACAATATTCCAGAAGCATTTGGACAATGCTCGCAGGCACATGGTGTGAATATTTGGGTTGTCCTATGCAGGGGCAGGACTGGACTAGATGATCCTTCTGGGTCTATTCCAACTGGGGACATTCTATGATTTTATTATATTGACTCTCATTTTTAGTGTAAGCCTTCATTGACATTTGCTGTGGTCAAAAATATCTCAGTCTGGTTTTGAATAACACTCCTGTTCAAATTTCTGTGAGGTTTTTAATTTGTCTCCCTTTAGAGAGTTATTTTTTCTCTTAGCAATACACACCACAAGCCTCTCAGTTCTCGAAGAAAAAATGGAAGTTTTATCAGAATTCTCTAAGATATGATCTCCATGTAATTTAGGAGTTATTTTTTATTACTATCAAAGATTAGCTTTATGCTTTCAATCAAATTATTTATTCTACCTGCAAAATACTGTATAATCCAAAGCAGTTAATGTGGTGGCTTGTAGGCTGATTTAACTTGCCTGAATTGCTCCATTTAACTTAGTATTCCATGCCACTAAGCTGTTTATCCCTGCTCTGACCTGCATATTTACAGAAAAGGTGGGTTTGGTTTTGAGAGCCTTCTTGCATTTTAAAAAGGAGGTTTTGGGTTCATCACCGCAGTAAAAAAACCAACAAAATAAAGCTCTTCCAAATAAATCAGGGGCACTTTTGCTGTCTTAGTGCTGGTGGCACAAGGCGGCCACAGAGAGCTGATGAGCTGTCCGTACTGACATGTAAGGTTGTGCTATTAATGACCATGGAGGTAATGCAGTTTTCTACCTGGGCTTGTGAGGCTGATCAAGAAGCAGAGTGGCCAATGGCATGAATTCGCATCCTCATAAACTCTTCTAATCTTTGGCAGCAAATTCAAAGGCAGCATTTCTAGGATGGGATTACTGAGTAATTAGTGTGTAACTGAGGATATTTTCAGCTGTGCAGGTATTTTGGCTGGTTATCTATGGATGCTGACATCTAGGTTACGTCTATGTTTACAATGCATTACCTGCGTCCAAGAGACCATGAATATCTATATTGGAAGTACAATTTTGCCTTCAGGTGGTGGCAGTTCAAGTATCAATGCATGTTAGCTTGAACGTGGTGTTGGACTGTAAACTCTGTTTAGAAATGTTCCTAGGGGTTTGCATCCTGAGAAATGCAGCTACTCTGGAGTATGCGTGCACAGTTCTGAGCAAACAAGCTGAGAGGGTAAGTTAAAAATTTACAAGAGATTAGTGTGTATCTGCTAGTCAGCACTTTCCTCAGTGTATCCTTCTGGGGTTACTGCAAGCAAACATTACCCATGCAGAAAATAAGCTTTGGTGCAGGTATATTTTCTGTGGTGTCTACTTATTTCTACTGAAATGAGATTAGCCTGATATAGAGAATTGTTTCCACTCTTCTGTATAAATGGAGACTTTGAGACTGATTTAGGATAATTAGTATTTGAAATCATAGAATGTTGTAGGTTGGAAAGGACCTTAAATCTCATCTAGTTCCAGCCTCCCTGCCATGGACAGGGACAACTTCCACTGCATTAGGTTGCTCAGAGCCCCATCCAACCTGGCCTTGAACATCTTCAGGGATGGGGCATCCATCGCTTCTCTGGGCAACATGGGCCAGTGCCTCACCGCCCTCACAGTAAAGAATTTCTTCCTAATATCTTATCTAAATCTCCCCTCGTTCAGCTTAAAACCATTCTCCCTCATCCTGTCACTGCACATCCTCTTTGTCTCAAGCAGTGATTACTATAATGATTTATTTAACGGTTGTTACATATTTGTGTGAAACCTTGTGAAAGAAGAAGGCCAAAATAATAGGGAGTTACTGTTAACTGAGTCATTACCTGAGTGCCTGATTGAGTGCAATCCAAGTAAAAAAATGTCCTCTTTGCCATTTGACACAGCTGCCGGATTGTGATAGAGGTGCCGGTGCAGTCCCCTTTGCTCTCCTGACCTGACAGTCATCTGTGTCCACAGGGGTGGGTCATTAAATGCACACAAAGTTGTCATGATATTACTGATTCCCTTGAGCTCTGCTAAACGAAGTTATCAGATGAAATTATGACCTCATAGAAAACCTAAAGAAATGGCCTTTCCTAGGGTTTTGAGGGAGCGGATGTTCCTGATGCAGCCCAGCCCAGCCATGAGATACACCTACACCAGACAAGAGGGTTTTCTGGATGTAATGAGGGACTCTGAAAATTGTTTCCACCATGCAAACTGGC
This sequence comes from Clamator glandarius, assembly GCA_033459285.1. Taxonomy (NCBI): domain Eukaryota; kingdom Metazoa; phylum Chordata; class Aves; order Cuculiformes; family Cuculidae; genus Clamator; species Clamator glandarius. Next base: position 3,032,446 of record JAUNZM010000250.1, on the reverse strand, counting down.
AAGCTGCAGTGCTTATACATATGGAAAATTATTATAGTCATTTATGCTTACAGATATTTTTAAAAGCAAAGTGTCAAAAATTGTTTTTCCCCATCTTATGGATAAAGTCATGGTGGTGAGAAGTGAAAAGGCTTGCTGCAGAGTCAGAGTAAAACCTGCTTCTCCTGAACAAAAATTCCCAAATAGAATCATAGAGTAACCAGATTGGAAGAGACCCACCGGATCATCGAGTCCAACCATTCCTATCAAACACTAAACCATGCCCCTTATCAACTCGTCCACCCGTGCCATAAACACCTCCAGGGAAGGTGAATCGACCACCTCTCTCGGTAGCCTGTGCCAGTGCCCAGTGACCCTTTCTGTGAAAAATTTTTTCCTAATCTCAAGCCTAAATCTCCCCTGGCGGAGCTTGAGGCCATTCCCTCTCATCCTTCACTTGAAAGAAGAGGCCATTACCCTCCTCTCTACAACCTACTTTCAGGTAGTTATAGAGAGCAATGAGGTCTCCCCTCAGCCTCCTCTTCTCCAGGCTAAACAACCCCAGCTCTCTCAGTCGCTCCTCATAAGGCCTGTTCTCCAGCCCCTTCACCAGCTTTGTTGCTCTTCTCTGGACTCGCTCCAGAGCCTCAACATCCTTCTTGTGGTGAGGGGCCCAGAACTGAACACAGGATTCGAGGTTTGGTCTCACCAGTGCCAAGTACAGAGGGAGAATAACCTCCCTGGACCTGCTGGTCACCCCGTTGCTGATACAAGCCAAGATGCCATTGGCCTTCTTGGCCACCTGGGCACACTGCTGGCTCATGTTCAGTCGGCTGTCAACCAACACCCCCAGGTCTTTCTGCTCCAGGCAGCTTTCTAGACAGACTTCTCCTAGTCTGTAGCTCTGCTTAGGGTTGTTGTGCCCCAAGTGCAGGACCCGGTGTTTGGCTGTGTTAAACCTCATGCCATTGGATTCTGCCCAGTGGTCCAGCCTGTTCAGATCCCTTTGCAGAGCCTCCCGACCCTCCAGCAGATCCACACTTCCACCCATCTTAGTGTGTTCTGCAAACTTGCTGAAGGTACACTCGATGCCTTCATCCAGGTCATTGATAAAGACATTGAACAGGGCTGACCCAGGACTGAGCCCTGGAGAACCCCACTTGTCACTGGCCTCCAGCTGGAGTTAACACCATTAAGCTCCACTCTCTGGGCCTGGCCATCCAGCCAGTTTTCCACCCAGGAGAGTGTGCGCCTGTCCAGGCCAGAGGCTGACAGTTTCCATAGCAGAATGCTGTGAGAAACTGTGTCAAAGACTTTACTGAGGTCCAGGAAGATACATCCACAGCCTTTCCCTCGTCCAGCAGTCGAGTCACTTGGTCATAGAGTGCAATCAGGTTAGTTTGGCAAGACCTGCCTTTCATGAACCTGTGTTGACTGGGCCTGATCACCCGGTTCTCTTGCATGTGCTTCATGATGGCACTCAAGATCACCTGTTCCATGACTTTCCCTGGCACTGAGGTCAGACTGACAGGCCTGTAGTTCCCTGGATCCTCCCTGTGACTCTTCTTGTAGATGGGCACAACATCCCCCAGCCTCCAGTCCAGTGGAACTTCCCCAGTCATCCAGGACTGCTGGAAGATGATGGAAAGGGGTTTGGCCAGCACACCCACCAGCTCCTTCAATACCCTTGGGTGAATCCCATCTGGCCCCATAGACTTGTGGGTGTCTAGTCGGGCTAGCAGGGCTCTGACCACCTCCTCTTGGACCATGGGAGCCTCATTTTGCTCCTCTAGCTCCTGGGTTTGTACACAGAGGGAACAACTTTCTTTACAATTAAAGATTGAGGCAAAGAAGGCATTAATTACCTCAGCCTTTTCCTCATCCCCTGTCACTGTTGTTCCTTCTGCATCCAACAGGGACTGTATGGTCTCCCTAGTCCTTCTTCTATTATTTATATATTTATAGAAAGATTTTTTGTTATCTTTCACCGACTTTGCCAATCTGATTTCTAGATGAGCCTTTGCCCTTCTGATTTTTTCTCTACACAATCTCACTTCCCTCCTGTAGTCCACCCAAGAGGCCTGTCCCCTCTTCCAGAGCCCATAAACATTTGTCTTCTTGATATCACTCAAGATCTCCCTGTTCAGACAAGCTGTTTTTTTCCCCTGCTGCCTTTTTTTCTGGAACATGGGGATGGCTTTCTCCTGAACCGCTAGGATCTCCTTTTTGAAGAGCTCCCAGCCCTCGTGGGCTCCCTTGCCCTTAAGCACTGTCTCCCATGAGACTTTGCCAACCAGCCTTCTGAAGAGTTCAAAGTCTGCCCTCTGGAAATTTAATGCTACTGTCCTGCTAACCACCCTGTTCACTTCGTCTAGAACAGAAAACCCTATCATCTCGTGATCGCTTAGTCCTAGGCGTCCTCCTACTGCCACACCCCCCACAAGGCCTTCTCTGTTCACAAACAGCAGGTCCAGGAGGGCACCTTCCCTTGTCGGTTCATTCACCAGCTGTGCGAGGAAGTTGTCTTCCACGCACTCCAGGAACGTCCTAGACTGCTTCCTTTCTGCTCTATTGTACTTCCAGCAGATATCAGGAGGATTGAAGTCTCCCACAAGAATGAGAGACATTGATCTAGAGATTAACCCCAGCTGTTTATAGAAGAGCTCGTCAGCTGCTTAAGTCAAGGACTGCTCCAGAGCCCAGCAGTGAGTGTTGTGTCTGCGGTCTTGTGTTTTGAGCAGGGTGAGAGATTTTTCGCCCTTCCGTTTTGTATCTAATTTATGTTTCTGATTTCCTCAGGATTCATATGCCTTGATCTTGTAGAGGTTTACTTTTTCCTGAGACGCTAAATACCCTGCAGGTTTATCTGAAAAAGGTGGTGAGGTGGTGCATTGAAGCAATGTTCCCAGTATGCACTAGCATTTATCCTGCAGCTTCAATTAAGTTCATCTAAACAAGGACTCTACCAGATGGTAACTTGTAATTATTTTACATTATCTCTGCTGAACTGCCCTTTTCTCAGACCAAGCAACAAAATCTCCATCTTTTTCTGTTTGTTTCTTTCTGGAAGTATGCAGAGACGGAATTTTGAGTACAGTGTTAGTGACACATGGGTGTACAATGGAAAGTGATGTGGGCTGTTTTTTCCTTTTTTGTCACTTCGTGGCATGGATTTTAAGTGATTTTCCCAGAGTTGGGCTCGAAGGTCAGGGTGCAAAGATATATAGGCTGGAGTGCTACCTTTATTTCAAGTCTGTATGTGTCACTGTGAAAGTGAGATAAAACAAGAAAACCTGTATCTGATTTTGATTAGATTTTAGGAAGAAATATTTCCATGTGAGGGTGAGGAGTCACTGGCACATATTGCCCCTAGAAAACATTAATGCCTCATCAGTGGAGGTGTTCAAGGCTAGACTGGATGGGGCTTTGAGCAACCTGATCCAGTGAAAGTTTTCACCCATGGCAGGGGAGTTGGAACTGGGTGAGATTTAAGGACTCTTCCAAGCCAAACCATCCTATGACTCTATGAATTAAGAGTGAATGTGATATGGTGTTAGATTTGTTGCTTGTGGATTCAGCTTTGATAACAAAAAACAGTGCGGTAGGAACCAAGGATTGCACCATGCTAAAAACAAGAGGTGAGCTGTCCAGATACTGAGAGTTTAAGTACTTGGATAGAGTCAGAGAGGTAATGTCAAATATCTCCACAGTGAAGCTCCTCTGATTAATAATGGAATAACACTAATTTACACCAGCTGTGGACTTCTACTCCAGAATTAACCAAAGTGCTGGTTCATTGCTGTTGGCCACACATCAAAAATGAAGTTGAAAAGGAAACAGATCGGTAGGAGAAAATACAGATAACAATAACACTCTGCAATTTGAAAAATACAGAAGTAGAAAAGTAAATGGAAAGTGCAGCTCACAGCTCAGGAAATAGGACTGAAGAACTGTTGTGTAATTAATAAAATTCACAGTGTCAATCAAGTAAACAATCTGGTTTGGGGCATTTTGAGAGAAGAGGGCCAAATTCTGTCTTCAGCTGCTCGTATATAATTTTGTCTCCTAGGCAGAATTTACATTATAATCTACGCATGGACAACAATACAAAACAAGAGAAAGGATGTTTTAGTGGTAGCCACAAATTACAGACATGAGGCAAATCTGCCAGTTTTAACAGAGCTTTAATTGAGAAGGTTGATCTTGCATAACAGCAGCAGAGCAAGCTGCCAATCCTTGAACCTAGCCTCTAATAAAATATCATTGTTAACTATTAGCCCTTATGAATACAGCATTGGTTTCCAGCCAGAGAACCATAAGCAGTTGATTGCTCTGACATAATGGTATTCTGCTAACACCATGTTGCAGCAGTTTAGAGGATGCAGAAGTGTGAGAAAGAGATGCAACTGCTTGGGTGGAAAACATATTACTGATCTAGCCTATAAGAAGCTTGAATAGGAAATAAATGTTTATCAATTATGAGATATTTTTTGGAGGAATCTATGAAGCTGTATGAATAAATATCCATCTAAGTTCACCTCATCCTACAAAACTGAACATGATTGGGTCCTCTGAACAGAAGAATCATAGAATCACAAAATGGTTTGGGTTGGAAGGGACCTTAAAGGCCATACAGTTCCAAACCCCCTGTCATGGGCAGGGACATTTTCCACTGGATCAGGTTGCTCAAAGCTTCATCCAGCCAGGCCTTGAACACCTCCAAGGATGGGGTTTTCCTGACTTCTCTGGACAACCTGGGCCAGTACTTCCCCACCCTCACTGGAAAACTTTTCTTAGTAAGACCTTATCTAAATTTCCCCTTTTTGAGCCTAAAACCATTCCCCAGCCATCCTGTCCCTGTACTTCCTGATCAAGAGCCCCTCAGCAGCCTTCTGGCAACCCCTTTCAGTATGGGAAGGCTGCTTTGTGATCTCCCTGGAGCATTCTCTTCTCCAGGCTGAACAGGCCCTGCTATTCTCAGGAAAACAGGGTGAACAGTCTGTTTTTCTAAGATCTGTGGTAAGATGAAAATTGCACATATACGATGATAATTTCAGTAGTGTATGTGCTTAATTGAAAGGATGCAACTCGGCTACATGGAAATATTTTTTCCTGGAACCACAGCAATGCAATTATGTGTGTGGCATAGCTTTGGTTTTGAACTATTTAAGTGTTTGAAACAGTGGAGACTACAGTAATTTAGCATGTTATAACAATTCAGGTTCAGTACTAATGGTAATGCAGTTCTCAAAGGATATCAATGAGGCAGAATTTCAAGGAAGATCAAGGTCTTTTACTGGACCTATAAGTAATAAATCCAACCAGAAGCTTATAAAAGTTTGGAAGAAAACAAAAAAATATCCTGTTTATGTCACTCTGAATGCGAACAGCATTTGCTTTCCACAAGATCTATTCCTGTCCTTCTCTCTACTACTGTGGTGGAGATTTCCCAGGCTGCTATTCCCAGGAAAAATATGCCTGTATTCTGGAGGCGAGACATGAACCTCCCATATGAGGACAGAGTGAGAAAGTTTGGTTTGCTTAGTGTGGAGAAGAGAAAGCTCCCAGCATAATTTACAGTAGCCTTTCATCACTTAAGGGGGGCTCTTTATCAGGAAATACAGGGATAGGGTGAGGGGTCATTGTTTTAAGCTCATTAAAGGGGAGATTTAGATATTAGAAAAAAAATGTTTTCCTGTGAGGGTGGTGAGGCATAGGAACATGTTTCCCAGAGAAGCTCTGGATGTCCCATCCCTGGAGAAGCTCAAGGCCAGGCTGGATAGAGCTTTGAGCAACCTGATCCAGCAGGAGGCATCCCTGCCCATGGCAGGGGGGTTGGAACTGGATGATCTTTAAGGTCCTTTCCAACCCAAATCATTCCATTATTTTATGATCCAAGGGTGATCTGTGACTGGGATATGTAGAGCCAAGGAAAGATTTGAGTATTCATGGTTCCGCTACACAGAGAAGTAAAGACTTCAGTAGCATATCTAGTCTACCTTTTTTCTAAATGTTTGCTTTAATGCACATTTAAAACATTTCTGTGGTAAGTATTCCATAATTTCCTTACGTGTAGCTTACTTTAATGCTTATTTTGCATTGTAATTATGAAGTCCTACCTCATATCCTACCTCATATTATTTTCCTTGCTGGCATTCCGTACCTCGCAGGTAAATACAGAGAACAATAGATAACCAGCATGTTTATAATGACTTTTTATAGTGAAGAAGTTTAAGGAGGTTCTTCCTTGGTCTTCTCTAGCAGTTGCTTTATGGAATGGTTTGGGTTGGAATGGACCTTAAAGATCATCTGTTACTTTCACCTTGATAAGTCAAGTTTTTAAATCTTGTATTATTTTTGCCTTGCCTTGGGATCTTCCAGGTTGTTTACGTCTTTCTTAAAGTGTGGAGGAGAACAGGACAAAGCACTACAGTAAGGCTGTGTCTGCACTGAGATAAACTGAGTGGAATAACGACCGACCTTGTAGTCACAATATACCTCAGACAGACACTAGCTGTTTTTGGAGAACATTGTTTACCCCCACTTAACCCAGAGCCTCTTACGGTCTTTGCCATTTATTGCACATTTTGTATTTGTGCATTCTTCCTTCCTTCCTACATCCACTTTGCAGTCTTTCATTGTATTGATTTCAAACCATTTCTCCACTTGATCAGGATCATTACTGACTGTAAGTTTTTATCCAAGGTACTTTCAACCAGCCTGCTGTTTCCCACAGATGTTGTAGCTGGATTCTGTACTCTACCATGTGAGCCTTTAGTGAGATGATCGAACAGCAGTAGGCCTCAGCTGGAACTTTATTGAAGTGCCTCTCCCAAAATGATTTCAAACAGTTGATAAATTTGAGTACAGAGAACAGTGCACCCACCACAGATGAATCTAATTGCTCTATTTTCCTCCTTCACATAGGCGAGTGCCATGATAAGCTGTCTCAAAAGCTGTACAACAATGCTAATCCATCACATCTACAGCTTCTCCACACTCTGCAAAGCCAGTTATCCTGTAAGAGAAGATAATGAGTTTGGTCTGATGTGATCTGCTCTTGACAAATCTAAGTTGTCCATTTCTTTTCTGCTTATTATGCTTGAAAGGATTAAAAACTGAGTATTAATGATTTGTTCCACTGACTCTCCAGTTGTCAGTGCAATGCTATCTTGCCTACAAATCCCCAGGTTCCTCTATTCCACTTTTAAAAGCTGTTCAAATACTTGTCTTTCCTCAGGCCTCTGGGAACTCTCCATGAACTCTTGAAGATTATCACTACTGGTCTGGAGTTTGCTTTAGCTGGTTCCTTAAGCACTCCAGGGTGTGTTACATCAGGCTCTGCCAATCTGAATTTATCTGACTTATTTAAATACCCTGCTCCATCCCTGTTCTAGCCTGTGTTTCTCTATTCTTGCTCAAACTAATTATGCTAAGCACTTTGAACATTTTCTGCAAAGATGTAAGCATATAAGATATCAAACACTTCTGCCTTTTGTCATTTTCTCTCCCTTCTTTCTTTTAGTCTTTAGCTAGAGCTTTTTCCTATTGCCTTCAAGCTTGAGCAATCTGTGATTCATTTTGTGCTGTAGCTTCTCAAGGTTTACTCCAGGCCATCTCTTGGCTTGTTCTACATATCCACTGATGCGTTTAGCCTACGTGCATTCAGAGTGCAGACTGGCTTGAATTGTGTCTGTAGTGCAAACATACTCACTGGGTATGCTGTCTAAAGTTTCTTCTCTCTACCGGTGTGTAATGTATACGGTTTGACATACTGGATTTCCTGTGCCTGTTTGGAAGTTGTACCCACGTCTGCTGGATTGCCTGAGATACTATTTGACTTATGGACTTGACTTGCTTGTTTCCTTCCTGTGCACGAAGACAGGAAGGGAGGGAATATGGTGTGGGAAATCAAGACTGAATGCAAGCCTGTAGACTTCAGAGTTCTGTATTAAGACTTCCTTATAAAAGGGATATTGGTCAATGGCATTATCTTCTCCATCACTCTGAAACCCAGAGGAGAGGATTGCTTCCATTTGTTACTGGGACAACTCTTTAAGTCTCTTTATAATGGAAGGACTTTTATAAAGGAAAAAAAAATGAGCATATTGCTTGTGGTGTCTTAAATAGTATCGTCCTTCAAAGATACTTCTGTACATGAATATTTTTGGAGATAATCTTGGAAGAGTCAGGGTTCTTTTGCCTTGAAAAGGCTGAGAGATAGCTTACAACATACTTCAAAACTTGCTGTAGCTGTGCAGCAGAGCTCTGGGAAACTGCATAGTAATAATTACAGTTCTGCAAAAGGAAAGGTTTTGTTTCTAATTATTGGCTAGAAAAAAAAAGAGGTGTTCAATGGGTGATGGTGGCTTCTGAAAGAGCATCAGCTAAGCTGCTGCATGAGAAGACTTGTCATACTGGTCTCTGGGTTCATCCTGAGTGCTGAGAAGAGAGCTACTGGGTATAGTGTAGTTCACTTACTCAACCTCCTCTGCTCTGAACCCATGGGAACCAACAGAGAAGCTACCACTCTGACACCAGGATGTGATGCTGCTCTGGACTTGTCCTCACTCATCTGCCCTGGGGGACCTGAAATTCCTAGATGACTGGCTTAATTTCTAAATGCTAACAACTGCTCAGCAGATGAAATGAAATGCTAGTCAAATGAATGCATGTTAGGCATTTTTCTGTTGCAATAGGAATTGTGCAGGAATGTCTGATAACAGTAGCTTTGAGAGAGTTATTTTTAACTTCCTGCATGTCCTAGGTCACCACAGTTCCAGTGGGACACAGGGACTTGGCACTGCTGGTTGTAGGGCCTTTTGCTGTGTGAAATAGGTAAATATTAATTCAATAGCTGATTCAAAGGATGATCTCTCAGGAAGGAGGCTTGATGGGGGTATTACTGTTTGGGGTTTTTTTTGTCTGGTAGCACTGCCTGGAGGCTATATCAGTTCTTAGGAGTCTGCATGCATAGGAAATAGCAAGGGAGTTTACTGCAGCACAGGGTAGAGAGTAAGGCCCAATAAATGCCACGTATTACTAACAGCACTGTTATTCTGTATTTAAATTGTTGACAGTAAAACAAAATAGAATACACTTTTATTTTTAAACCTGTGATAGATTAGGAGACAAATCTATATGCAGCTGTATCAATTTGTTAACTTCATTTTGCTTTGTAAAGGCAATTTTAATTTCAGAGCTGCCCAGTGCTGTGCTGTAGTCTCCACTGAGACTTCATGTTGTACTGAATCAGCAGGCTGTCAAGTCTTGAGAATCACCCATTCAGACAGGGCTTTCACAAAGAGCTAACTATTTCCTAGCCAAGAAAATCATACTTCTCAGGAGCTCCTAACAGTCATGCATGAAATTGAGAAGGGAAATAGTAACTACATATCTATCTTACATCAGCATAATTATTTCTTTACCAAAAGCTTGGTCAAGCACTGGAACAGGCTGCCCAGAGTCTCCATCCCTGGGGATGTTAAAAAAATGCGTAGACATGGAGCTTCAGGTCATTGTTTACTAGGCATGGTGGTTTTGGGCTACTGATTGGACTTGATGATCTTAGAGGTCTTTTCCAACCTCAATGATTCTACAAGTCTGTGATGTGAGTAATTGCATCATTGTTCCCTGTTTCTGATTCATAACTTACAAAACTGCTGCTGCTCCTAGCTTATTTTGGACTGATGTAGAGGACTTGTTTTTACTGCAGTGTTCACACCCATTCTATATTCTTTTGGGGATGCTGGAGCAGGGTAGCATCCTCTGGATAGACATGGAGAACCACCCTGCATTTGGAGAGCTGTTTGGCACTGAAGGATTGTGTTGGGTTGATTTTAGCCAGTCGCCAGATGCCCACCCAGCTTTTCTCTCTCTTTCCCTCCTCAATAGAACAGGGGAAGAAGATGAGAAATCTTGTTAAATTACTGTTACAAGCAAGATAGACTTACAGACTTTACTTGGAAAAATTTTTTTAATTTATTGTCAATTAAAATAAAGTTGACTGGTGAGAAACAAAAATTAGAACACCTCTTTTGGGTGTTTGTGTCTTTGAGGATTTCACTTTCTTTTTATGTTTTTGTTGGAACCTCCTTGTGTATCCAAGCAGACCTTCTGTGATTTGCTTTGCTTGACTTACCACAAGGACTATCATTTGGTTTGGAAAACATGCCCTTTGAAAAGTTGCTCATATTCCTTCCCTGTTCTGATTTGACTGGTAACAAATTAGATTGATCTTTTCCCCAACTCAAGTCTTGTTTTCCATGGTGGTAACTGGTGCATGATCCTTCTCTGACTTTATCTCTACCCATGAATTTTGCCTATGTGGTGTTTGCATGTTTGAGGATTTCACTACAGGAGAAGGACTAAGCATGTCTGTTGTGCTCGCTCAGGGTCCCAACACAGACTCAAAATGATCTCGGAAGACTGTATGGATAATGATTAATTACATTCTGCCAATCACATTCAAGTTGCCTCCTACCTATTGAACTTTGAGAGTTTGTTTATATATGTTACAATTTCATGATTGAAAATCAGTTTTAATAGGTTGTAGCCAGTGCAGTAAAAGCCATTGTACTCCATTTCTAATTAGTTACCTGTCAAAGGCTGGTTTACGAGAGCTTTATAAATCTCCTTCTCCTATAATGACTTTTTCATTGGTAGATATATTTCTTCCCATCAGACAGCAAGATAAAATGAAGAAAGCTTCCACACTGAGAGGCTTGGGTGTATAAATAGAGATCATGGATGACTTTGCCCATTAACAGAAAGAAATGATATTTGGGAAGAATTAGCCTTAGATTTATAGAATTTTAACAAAGGTGGAGGAAAAAGACTCGGAACTGAAAATCAGGATGCAGGACTGGGATTAAATGTGTTGAATTCCCATTGGAAGTGGTAGAATTTATGGACACAGTTAAGTACGTCTCTGAATGGTGTTATTAGTCTGCCTGCATCTGCATCTCAGAACTGGGCAGATATGTAAAAATTGCTTCCTTTCTTCTTCAGGGGTTCAACTTGGAATACACACAAAGAAACAGTCTTTATAATATTCTTTTTTTCGGTATTTTGGAAACCATAAACAAGAAATCACCTTGAAACAAGTGACATGTCTAAATTGTGTATGTACAAACAGAAATACAAGTTACCGAGTGTTTATGAAACATTAAATGTGTGCTAACAGACAGAAAGTTAATGTTCACCATAAGAATTTTAATATAAGCTAGAACTAAAGTGGAACTGCAGGATGAATCAGTTATATTGCCAAACCCCAGCCTTGATAATTTAGTATAAGTGGCAAAATGCCTTCAGGATTCAGTATGTGCAGTAATAAGATAAGCAAATATGAACTTATTGCTCTTCGATTCATAAAATTTTTAATACAAAAAGTACTAATAAGGAAGAGAAGTCAAAACTAGTTACGTATTCATCAAATTAACTTCTAGAGAAGACAACAAAATTAGCCTCCTATTGATATGATGATAAGCAAACACAACTGCATAATTTTCCAGTTCACAAATCTTCTCTATAAAATGCCAGTAGAAAAGGAAGGCAAAACTTACTTTCAGGTGCATTAGTTTTCAGAGCCTTAGAGGAAACCCTACAAGGAAGAAAATCACAACAAACCAAGTGGAAAACCCCTCAGCTGCTCTGTTATATCATTGGCAAAATATTAAAGGATTATCATAGAATGTCCTAGCTTGGAAGGGACCCACAAGGGTCAATGAGTCCAACTTCTTCCCCTGCATAGGACAACCCCAACATTCACACCATGTGTCTGAGGGTGTTGTTGAAATGCTTTAGGAATATCATCAAGCTTTGTGCCATGACTGCTTATACAAAAGATTTAATATGCTGCTCTTATTTAAAGACTGCATGGAGATATGATAGAACAGGTGAGGCTCTGGTTGAGGTGGGAAGCTTGCTGATGACTGACACATGATGCTGCAGTGAACAGCACGGGGGGTGAAGAGCACCATGAGCTCTTGCAGCAGGAGGGTGTAGCCATAGCCACTCACCGGCTGTCGAGCTCCTCTGCAGTTTGGTCTGCGATGGAGACCAGTCCCTTGCACACTTATCGCCTGGTGAGCACACAGGCTGGCAACTTGGTCTGGTGTGAGGATCTAATGCCAAGTGCAAGCTCTTAACCTTTTAAAATTACAGTCTCAAATAGTCATAGAAGGCAAGCGGGAGTGAAAATTATTTCATTACAGTCCTCGTCAGACTGAATCACTATCTAAATCACTCAGCTTTTCGGTGCGGTTACTCTGTTATTTTCCTTGTTACCATGCAGCAGTGTCAGAGAAGAGAGATTATTTAGTGCCCTTCAGAGCACAGCACTTAAGAAGAAAGTTAACCACAGCAACACATCCTGGGAAAGGGATTGTTTATTGTACCATATATCTCATCCTTTGCAGCCTGTAGAAACCTTAGTGTAAATGTGTTCTCTATGCAAGTATTTTAATCCTTCAGGTCCTTATGTAAGCTAGATGAGTTTGCCTTTTGTTACAGAAGACCCACATGCAGTTTACAGCACAAGAAGAGGTGTAGCGAGGTAATTGGTTTGTGATTGCAATGTGGTATGTATATTGCAAAATGGACTTTAATCAAGTCTCCTGGTTCTAGCCTGTCCCTCAGAAGAAAGGCCTGAGTGTACTGACCTTCCGTGTATTTACTGTGCTGCTGTGTCGGTTTTTGCAGCTTGTGTTAATGCCATGATGGTGAGATTGTAGGCAGTACTTATTGCAGATGTATGGAAGGGCTTAAATCCAAGGATGTTCAGTTTTTTAGGGAACCCACAGATATATAAACATTTAAAGAAGCATTTTATTACTGTGTCTCTAGGTACATTTAGAGTATTATAACCCTAGTCCAGCATTGTAACTCTAAATGAATTTATCAGTATTGTACCTAGAGCCTATAAATCAACTCTCTCTGCAGACTTGTAAACAAGAAATGGTTTTTGCTATCATTTTCCTTGGAAATCTTTCGTGGATTTGTCAATTCCACTCAACCATAACATGTTAGTTCTGTTAGCAGTGTTGATTCCCATTAGCAGCCTGATTCTGTTACAGAGGTGCTAAGACTGTTACTGACACCAAGGCAACGAACCTGGAAAGGGCTCAGCTTTTAGGTTCGGCTAACCTCCCCCTTCCTATGGATTGGAGATTATTGCAAAGGCAATAAGGCTCACCTTTTCAGTTGTTTCATATCACTTTTATTGACATTGATTTAAGAACAGCGGCCAGGATGCTGTACAGGAATGCAGGATGCATTGAATACGCTCTTAGTTTTGTCACCATCTACACCTGATAAACTGGGCAAGCCATTACAGCTTTTCATGCCCCATTTTCCTCACCAGTAAAACCACTTTTGCAAAGCTGAACCCTGTGACACTGCTAAATGTGTTTCAAAAAAGATGAGGACAACACATAAAAACCTGCTCTGTAAAGCAGGAAACGTGTTAGGCAGCATCTAGACAGTATTGTATTTGCTCCTATCATTTCTAAAAACTCCTACTAGATTCTGACTTTTCAGCCCTTTTCTCTTCTTCCCTGACTATCTCTCCTTCTGAAATGAGTTGTTGCGATTGTGACCTTGGGACTGGCTTGCTGATAAAACAACAGATGCAGGCAGTGACTGTATACAGTTGGTTGTTTCAGATACGTGCAATAATCTGTGGTGATGCTGAGCGTGTCTGGAAGAACTGCTCCCTCATTCTAGCACTCTTCACTCTAAGCATGTCTGGAGTTTTTCTGCAAATTAGAAAGACTAGAAAGCCCTTGAGGTCATGGGTGCTGTACTGTCTTTGCTAGATACCCAGTCAAATTGAAGAAAATAAGTTACATTAAACATAGGAAGTTGTCCAAGGTGAGCTCACAGAACTACTTTGCAGAGCGATGAGGTCTGTGGTAAGAAATGCAGGCTGTCTGCAGAGCTATGAAGCTGTCGGTCCATCATCTTTTCTGACTGAGTTTGATAGAATTGGAAATTGGAATTGGACAATGAAGGAATCCAAAGGGGAGGGATTCATCTAGGGATGTGAGACGCTGAGATAGTCAGTAGAATATATTTATATTAATTCTCTTTTTACCAATTTCCTCCTTATTTAAAGAAAAAAAAGGTTTTGAAAGTTATGTTTTCTCAAATTCAGAACTTAAGACCAGTGAAGAAAGAGAGTGTATAGCTTGGTGACTAGGCATTTGTAACAGTTTTTTTTCCATTCCCTGTTCCAGCTGATAAAGGTAAAGTTGATGAAAGGGACCATGTATTGTGGTGGTTATGACAGCCCTGTAGAAGCTGATGTTGGGGTTCAGATCCCACCAGCTCAAAAGAAGATTTGAATATGAGTCCCCCTCATTCTGGCCAAATATAACAATTTTTTCTTTCCTCCAAAACACCTCTTTCTCCTTTGGGCCTCCTTCCATTTGTGTATTGTGTGTCCTGTTCACCCCCTGCCCAATATACGTATAGAATAATTGTAATCAAAACTAGTAAATACTTCTTGATGCCTTAAAGCAGATTTGCTGAATTAAAAAAAAAGAATCACTGAAAAAAAAAATCATTGACTGAAATGTCAAATCCTGTGGGGCTGATGGGGCACAGATGATACAAATTTGGAGACAATGGTGATGGCTGCTGAAGGAAAGGTGAGGTTATAAATGCTCTTGGCATAATACTGGGGACAGGTTACACAATCATGGAATCATTAAGATTGTAAAAGATCTCTAAGATCATGCAGTCCAACACCACTGTGCCTATTAGACCATGTCCCAAAGTGCCATTTCTACCTGGTTTTTGAACACCTCCAGGGAGGGAAACTCCATCGCTTCTTTGGGGAGCCTGTGCCAATGCTTTACCACTCTTTTGGTAAAGAAAGCTTTCCTAGTATCTAATCTAAACCTCCATTGCCTTTCGTCCCATCGCTTGATACTTAGGAGAAGAAACCAAGACCTCCTTTCAGATAGCTGTAGAGAGTGATGAGTTCTCCCCTCAGCTTCCTCTTCTCCAGGCTAAACAAACCCATTTCCCCCAGCTGCTCCTTATAACATTTGTGCTCCAGACCCTCCATTAGTTTCAAAACAGTTCAGTCCATGTTTTCCAGAAATGGAGGAGACTTCTGCCTTGCTGAATGCCAGTGCTGTGTTGGCTATGGGGTCTTCACAGCCCATTCCTGCTTGTTCCTCTAGCTCTTTTCCTACCACTTCAGCAAAACATAATTCCTATCACTGCTGGGCTGCTTGGCGCACTCATCACTGCAAGGCTGTGGCAAGGCTGCCAGAACTGCAGTGGAATTTGTAGGCAGAGTTTGTTTTCAGTGTTGTTCCTTCTCATCTTGAGCTGATGTTCCACCCCACAATTGCTGCTGCTGGTGCTGGAAGTTACCTTGCTGTTGGAAGCAGCTGTAGCATTTTCTGGATAAGAAAAGCTCCATGTTTGCCACTGTGTAAATGAAAGCCAGTGAGTCCTCACATTTGGCATTCTTGACTGCTCTGCTGAAAACACACAGCAGCAAACAACAGCAGAAGAGGACTTGGAGTTCTGAGAGCAGCTAAATTCACAGCAGATCACTGCTGTCATTCTGACACCAGGATGCAGAGAATACACTGACATTGCTTACAAAGCTGCACTTTCAAAAAAATGGGAAAAAACAAGGACTGGGAGCAAGTCTAAGTAATTAAAATTTACTGGTATAAAGGATAATTACTGTTATTTAGCAGCTCTAATTTTTTCAAATCACAGCATAGCTTGAGTTGGAAGGGACTTTAAAGCTCATCCAGTTCCAACACCCCTGCCATGGGCTGGGATAACTTCCACTGGATCAGGTTACTCAAAGCCTTATCCAAGCTGGCCTTGAACACCTGCAGAGATGGGACATCCACAAGTTCTCTGGATAATCTCTGCCAGTGCCTCACTACCCTCACAGGAAAATATTTCATTCTAATATCTCATCTATATCTATCCTCTTTAGGCTTAAAACTATTCCTGTTTGGGCAATGGTTTTGTTTGGTTGTTTTTTTTTTTGAGGTTTGTTTTTCTTATTGTATGGGTTTGTTTGGTTTTTTTTCACCTTTGTTTGAGTCTGAAAATACTTAATTTTGGCCAAACATAATTTTTGAATCCTCCCATACCACCACTTTTCTTCCTTCTCTCTTTAAGTCCTCTGTCTTTTTAAAATTGCCTTATTTAAATGATTTGATAATTGAGAATCAGAATTTGCAAATATCTCCTGATGCCTTTGATATATAGAGCTTTAGGAATAATCTGAATGGGAAGCATGTGTGTTCAGTGCTTGCTACCTGCAGGAGTTCAGTGAGGCAGAGCGGAGATGAGGAAGGCTCTGTTAACAGTTTGACAAACCTCATATGTCCTAAGAAGAAAACTTGGGAATGAGATAAGGAACCTGAAGACATCAGGAGTGGAAAAGTGTGCACTTGAGCTGAAGCTGGCACCTGAGGTACCTGTGAGTGTTACTGCTGTGTAATAATTATTTTCTACACTGTGTGGGTTCTCTGTATTTGATCTTCTAGTTTAAGGTGTCCATGCCTGTGGCAGGGGTGGTGGATTTGGATGATCTTTAAGGTCCCTTTCTACCCAAACCATTCTATGATCTAGTTAATGAAGTCTTTCTTGCTTGGTCTTCTTCAGTGGGGTGTTCAAGAGAAAGAGCATAACACATTGACTGCCACGCGAAATGAATTAATTCTTATTCAGTAGATTTCAGACAAGGTTGTCCAGCTCTGAATGAATGGGTATATTGATTTAAAAAATGTGAGTGAATTTCTTAGACACACACACCAGTCCATAAATATTCCTGTACCATTCCTCAGTTAATGTAGTCAAAATGCATATATCAAAGCTAAGAGATGAATCTTGGCCTGAAAGCTGCAGTGAAATCAGGTTGTAATATATAAATAGCACAGAGAAAAGGAATAATAAGCTATGAATATGTTGTCTTAAATGTATGAATATATTTCTAAATCCAGTCTTCCTCTGATTAATCTTTCACCAATATTCAGCATAATTTCAGAGAGTTCATGGTCAGCTTCCTCTTTTGTTTTCCCAGACTATGTCAGAGCCTACTATTTCTTTTGTATTTGTTTTTCTCTTTACCTCATAGAAAAGTCATTTAATCTGCTTAACAGTATAGCAGCAAAGCACTGCTTCAGTCTGTAGTTGGTATTTTAGAAAGGGTTGTTATAAAGGCATTCCTAAATGCTTTGAATGCTGAAATGTGATGTTACCGATTCCTTCTGTTCACATAGTTGGATTTGGGAAGAGTGTGCCTTTTTTTGGTAGACCATATGTTTAAGAAGTTTTTCCAATCAAGAGATCAAGGTCATTTATATCATTCAAGCTTGTGAACAGCAGGTGACTTCATGAGCTGTTTAAGGCTTTCTCTTCTGAGTTTGACTACTGCCAAACACATTGCTGAAGATCTCCTTGCATGGTAACACCTCTCTTACAAAATGACACATGTATCTTAACAGTTACTGAACGAAAATGTGCTCCAACGTGCACTTCTCCATCTGAAGTGGTACCATGATGTTGTCCAAGGTTACCATCAATGGTTTGCTCTGTGTGCCATCTTTGATTCCTCTGATTAAATATAAAAATAGCTTATACTAAAACCAAGCCACACAATATTGTGTTAACATATGCCCTGCAATGAGGTTGCTTAGTATGAGCGAGTTTACATATGTGTAGTTCTCCAGAAACACTTCGCTCTGAGTCTAGTAGGATTGTGCTGGTTTTGGTTTGGATAAAGTTATTTTTCTTCATAATGGCCATGTTTTGGATCTGAGATGAGAACAGTTGTGGTAATACAGAGATGTTTTCTTTATTGCTGAACAGTGCTTGCCCAACTTCAAGTGCTTTTCTGCTCCTCTCCCCACCCCACCCCGTGAGCAGGCTGTGGGTGCACAAGTTGTTGGGATGTGACACAGCTGAGATAACTGACCCCAACTGACCCAAGGGGTTGTTCCACACCATATGATGTCATGCTCAGTCAAAGCTGGGGGAAGAAAAAGGAAGTGGGGGACATTTGAATTTATGGCAGTCGTCTTCCCAGGTAACCATTACGCTTTCCTGCTTTCCTGGAGGTGGCTGAACACCTGTCTGCTGATGGGAAGGAAGTACTGAATGAATTCCTTGTTTTCTTTGGTTCTATGCACAACTTTGGCTTTGCCCACTAAACTGTCCTTATCTCAACACGTGAGTTTTCTCACTTTTACTTTACTGATCCTCTCCCCCGTCCCACTGAGGGGAAGTGAGTGAGTGGCTGTCTCAATTGCTGCTTGGGCTTAAACCACAACTAGGTCTTATTTTGTTATGCATGGGTGTGAAGAAACAAATATGACTCCCTATTCTTTGGTCACTATGAAAAAACACATTTCTTACTGGTGCAAATATCATCTTCACAAGCAAGATAATGCCCATACTATCCAAAATACAGATTCTTAAAGCCTGTGTACTTCATTGTGCCGCTAGGAAGTAATATTAAGTAGTCACCAAGGCGAAGGGCTCTGGAGTGGATGACCATGTCAAGGGACCCTTCCTGAAAATGTCAAAAATGCAGCCAGAACTACAAAGATGTTTTAAAAGCCCAGCAGAGAGAGAGTTGCCACAGCTCCCTCCCACCCCCAGTGCAAGTAAAACATGAGCTGTTGCTGACCCATCAGGCACAGAGTGAAAGGTAATGGTGCCAATACCCCTGCCCTACAAGAGCTGCCCTTGAGGTGCATGGTGAACAGGTGCAGGCAAACAGGGTTTGGTGCATCAGAAGGACAGGGCTAGGCACTTTGAGCAGGTGATTTGCACAGAGTGAGGAGGGAAGAGAGCACGGTCTCTCTCTGTGCTCAGGAGGCAAGTTCAGTCAGTAAGAGGGAGCCCAGCCATGGTATTCACCTGGTGTAAGACTTAATCCCTTGCACCTGCTAGAAGGGATGTGTCAGCCCAGGCTGACAGGAAAACATGTTTCCAGGAAAACGTGTAGCTGTCCAGGTCTCTGGATGCAAGGAGTGCCATCAGCTTACACTGGAGACAGAAGGCAGCAAAGGCAACAGTTGTGTGAGATGCAATCACGCAGACTATCTCAGCCTGGTGGCAGAGCTGCAAGAGCAAGTAGATAGGCTAAGGAGCATCAGAGAGTCTAAGCAAGAAATAGACTGGTGGAACCACACCCTGAGGTCTCTGAAACATGAACAGAGACAGCCACCAGAAAAAGCCCCTGATCAAAAGGATTTGGTATACCTCCCACACCAGGATGTAGGCAGGGACTTAAATTCGCAGTTTCAAAACAGGATGGGGGACGACATGATCAAGAGCAGCCCTGCAAAGAAGAACTTGGGATTGCTGACTGATGAGAAGCTCGATATGATCTGTAAATGTGTGCTTGTAGCCCAGGAGGCCACCCACGTCCTGGGCTGCCTCAAAGGAAGTGTGGCCAGCAGGTCAAGGGAGGTATACTTTGCTCTTGTGAGTCCCCACTTGAAGTATTGCGTCCAGTTCTGGATTCCCCAGCATAAGAAGGATATGTAATTGTTAGAATGGGTCCTGAGGAGGGCTACAGAGGTGATCTGAGCATTGGAGCACTTCTGCTATGAGGACAGGCTGAGAGAGTTGTGATTGTTCAGCCTGGAGAAGACAGGGCTCCAGGGACATGTCATAGTGGTTTTCCAGTACCTGAATAGGGCATACAGGAAAGCTGGAGAGGGATTTTTTTACCAGGGCATATAGGATGAGGGGGGAATGGCTATAAATTGGAAGGGGGAAGATTTGAATTAGACATTAGGAAGAAATTCTTCATGATAGGGATGGTGAGACACTGGCACAGGTTGCCTAGGGAAGTTGTGGATGCCCCATCCCTGGAGGTGTTCAAGGCCGGGTTGTACGGGGCCTTGAAAAGCCTGGTCTAGTGGGAGATGTCCCTGCCTGTGGCCAGGGCGTTGGAACTAGGTGATCTTTAAGGACGTTTACAACCCAAATAAATCTATGATTCTAAGAATATTTCTAGTAGTTTGAATTAATGGCTGTAAGGCTATTTTCTTACAGATATTATGTCAATGAAAATATTAATATATTTTCTGAAATTTTTTAAAACCACTTGCATGAGATGAATACATGCCAGGAGACAACAAACCTCTTCCTGCTCTAATATTCCATAAGAAGAAAGCAGGTTTCACATTTTATTACAGCTTAGTGCAAAGACAATATTTTATTCTTTTATTTAATATATAATATTTAATAATAAGTGTTTTCCTTTAGGAAAGTGAATAATAAGGACTGTGATCTACGGGAATTACTAGGACTGCAGAATGTGTGAATATTCTATCCAGGAAAGTAGTAGACTGTTCAGAACTTTTCTTACATTTCTGCTGTTCATATGGAGAATCTACTTTTTCAAGGAATTCTCAAAGCTTTACTGTCAATGCTCAATCCTTAGAGCAAAAGTGCTAACAAAAAAAGTTCCATTTAATATGTTGACGAAATATGTCAGTTGATGAATCTTAGAGAGTGAACAACTCTACTGAGTATTCATTGCACACCTACCCTAGTCTTGAGTATTGATGCATGATGCACAAATGTAATTAGATAGTACACTTTAGTTTACATGTGAAAATATCTCATTTTTTTCTGAAAGCTCCAAGTTTAAAATGCAATGACTGACAGCAGCGTAATATTGTTTTCAAAACAGGAATTTGGTATGGAAAGCTGCTTAGTTAAATGTGGGCTATTAAAAGCTTTAGATTTCTGAAAGGCATGCTAAAAGCTAATGATTTTCCCCTCTCACTTCTTAAAATGAGCTTCCTGCTGTAGAGCATGGGCTATTTTCCCTGAACTTGTTATTCGCGGTTACAGATGTTCTTGCTAGATATGTTTTTATTTTCCTGGGTTTTCAGAAGTTCTCCAAAAGTACCCTTGATTCTCTAAGGGTAGCACTTCATATGTTTTCTCACCCAACTGTTTCAGTCAGGTAACCAGACCAGAGCTTAAAGAAAGGCTTTTCATGTTATGAATGAAGATGGAACCATAGAATGTTTTGTGTTGGAAGGAATCTTAAAGCCCATCCAGTTTCAATCCCTCTACCATAAGCAGGGACACCTTCTACTGCATTTGTTATGGAAAATATCGTGGACAAGAGTTTGTAGAGTTTTGGGGTCAAAGTGATGTTCATTTAGTATTCGCATGTTTTATTCATTTTCATCTTGATTTTAAGCACTGCATATTTTTGATCAAGATCTTATGTTTATTATAACCGACCTTAGGTTTACTAGAAGGTTTCAAATACTTTATGGCCTGAATTTAGAGGGGAACATTAAGAAAGAGTAATTTCCCTGGCTGAAATTTGTCATTACAGATGTGTCACACTGCTCCTGGATTGTGCTCAATTCAGTGTAGGTGGCAAGTTTATATTGTGAAATAATTTTTGCCCTTCTCCTTAATAATGAGAAAAGACATCATTAAAAAACCTAGGGTTCACAATTTCTTTTAAGGCCTGTCAGATCCAAGAAAAGTCTTCAAAATGAACATTTGGAGATGTGTTAGTGATAAGAATGTGGGTGGAGCTTCAGACATATCTGCTTTTTAGTTTGTGTGGATTTTTACAGCTGTCTGTGTAGAGTCTTGTGATAGTTCTTCATTCAGTAAACTACCATTACATAAAAATATGTAAGTTAATTTAGAATCGTGGTACTAGAAGCAATCCAGTTGCCTTAATGTTGCTTTCTTCCTCACCTTTACTGAATGTCTTTTTGCTTTTGTCACTTGGGAATATTTGTGACATATCCAATGGCGTAACTGTCTGATTGCATACAAATTAAGGTGATTTTTCTTTTAAAGAACAGGTTTTTTTCTTCTACTTATCCCTCTTCTCTCCTCTTTTTTTTCTTTTAAGACATTTACACCAGATTTTTAATAACAAGGAAGGTGTAACAAGCCATAATCTTTCAAGACTCCTGTGAATATCATCACAGTTGAGCTGCACAAGGAGCTTAAAGAAAAGTCCAGTACCAATTAATTCCAATTGTCTTAGCATTAAATACAGTGCCTGTGGGCATGGGAAGGTGCACAGCTGTTTGTATTCTAGTCTTGGAGGCAGCAACACTGTGGCAGCTAGAAAATAGGATAAGGCAAATTGAATGCATTATTTATTATGTCTGTTTACACATTGCACCTTGCCTTTCCTGACACTGAATGCCTTCAAAATGTAAATAATCCAGTAAAGTCCATTTGTCTGTCATTGTTTGAAAGATCTCCTTTACAAGACGGTCATTTTAAGACTGTCAGGTCTGGCATCAGCTCAGTTGGCATTCCTCCTGTCACCAAGTGCTATTTCCTCCTCTTTGCTGTGCTCCAAACTGTCTGGAGCCTCTTGGATGGCTAGTCAGTGTTTATGAACACTGTAAGTAACTTAGTGTGTGGATATTGAAAAGTCTGCAGTAGAAATAATTTTAGGAAAGGGCAGCAATTATAGAAATTGTTTTGACTGCTTAAGTAGGTCTACATATTATTTAGAGACTGGTTTGAAATGACTCAGCTCCCCTCACATCCCCTCCCCTCCTTTATTTTTAAATGCATACACAGTTGTTTAGAAATATTGTTCGCTCTGCTGATAAATATTTTCTTCTGTGCTGAAGGAGTTCAGATGATATTTAAGGATTCAGTGCTTTACTTTCAACAACTTTTGTGTAATAGATCAAGCGTTTTGTGCTTGGAACAGATTCTTATCCAGCTTATGTTGCCATGGTCCATTATGTATTAAAATTAATTCCTTTCCTGTCTTGCCATGCAATTCTTGCTGCACTGGATGAGAGTAAAGGAATTGTATAAGTAAATCTAGTTTAGAGAAGTGCATTTCACCTCAGAATAGTTTGGCAGTTTCCAAATACTCTAGCAAGGCACCCGAGCTAATAGTGAGCCCCATCTCTATTCAGGCAACTTAATAATTGTATAAGTGCAGCCAAAGGTAGAGGAGGAGGTGATGATGTATGCCAGGGTGGGTAGCATTCCTTTATGGCTTCATGTAAATGTGATGAAGAACAGGAATAGGAAAGGGGGAAGACTTTTGAAAATGAATAATGCACACCACTACGTCCTGGTTCTAAAGGAGAACTTTTTCCCTCGTGGCAGGTGCTTTCCCATGGAAACTCAGCAGAGATGTAGGATTGCATCTTTGGTCTGGTGCTGTGACACATACAGACTCACATGAGATGACATAAACCTGGCTCCATCTGTACACTGTCTTCTAGTAGCTGCCAGAGTTTATTTGTATTCCTAGATCTCTATAAACCTTTGTCTGCTTTGTAGTTTATAAATGGCTATTTGCTTTAACTCATGTTTTGATCTAGTTTGTGTTAAAAATGATTTTGAGGTAATGGACAAACACAAAGCAAGCATCCTTTTGAGCAAAATGATCCTTAAAGCTGAGATGTGCTTGTTCTAGGGCTTGCTGTAGTGTATTCAGAATAACTGGTAAAACTGATACTGTTGCCTAGGCTTGCTGAGGAGTTGATACCGTGGGGGTCTCCAGACAGAGGACAGTGGCTAGCACTGCTTGGCACTGGTGTGAATGCCTCAGGAGCAATGCCTTTACTCTGAGCGAGATTTTGATGAATCAGTGTGTAAAGTAAAACAGAAGATGGTCAAGGGATGACATTACAAATGAGGAAATGCTAAGAGAGGGTTGAGGGAAGGCACCTAGACATCTTTATATAGGTGCAGAACAAAACCGCAAATCATCGCAAATTGAAACAAGGAGAATTCTGATTTTACATAAAGGAAAAATGAATTTCACTATAAGAATGGTTCAGCACTAGAAAAGATTATTCAGAGAGTTTGTGGGATCTCCATCCTTAGAGTATTTCTAAACTCACAGGCAATCTGCTCTAACTTGGAAGTTACTCCTTGTTTGAATTTGGGGTTACTTTAGACAACCTAGTCTTGGGCCAGCCTGGATGACTCTTGCGTTCCCTGCTGTGACAAGCCCTATTCAGCAAGTTCTTCTTTGCCTTTCTGTCCAGGGGCAAGACTAGTCCTGATGTGCAGATGAATTATTTACAAACAATTCTGAGAGTCTACTGCAACTCTGTGATTAATGTTACTTTATTTTTGGAACAACGTAAGAAAAGGAAGGTATGCAACTAGCTATGACCTTGATCATTTCCACAGGGAGAGCATAACATATCCTGACCTCTTTCTACTTCCTGCCTTTAGGTTAAGTTGTAATATTTTACAAAGGCAAACTGCTCAGTGGAGGCTAGGGTTATGAGGTGCTCCCAGCTTCTCAATGTTTTTCCTTGCCTGCACACCATCATACAGCTGAAAGCCAGCTCAATTTTCTTCTTTAAGTGCCTGTCATCTGTCTGCTGAACACGCCACATGCAGGTTGATTCAGGAGGATTAAAGGATGAAAATTGAGAGAGCAGAAAAATCTCTAATATAATAAGGAAACATATTTTTCAGTTCCTGCTGTTCTTTCTTGTTACTCTTTTTTTCCAGTGTATTCACTTAACCTACTGCCCTAATTTTGACATTTTTAATTTCTCCATTAGCCGTGATTAAGATCACATTACATTCATGAGGAGTAACTTTGCTTGCCAAGAAGCTTTCCTGAGGTATTATAGCTCTAGCAAGGGGCCATACCTCACTCTAGCCAGGTTTAATAATTTCTAAAATGTTCATTTAGAAAAAACAGCAAGTTTAATTCCAACTCTTTCCTTACTAATTAAATGGTATTTACTACGTGTATAGCCATGCAATGTAATTATTTCATTACTAGAAACATGATGCACTAAAAGTCTTGCAGGGGAATGACTCAGTAAGGCAAATTTGTTAAATAGTTTTGCATGTAGCTCTTGCTTTCATTATACAGAAAACTTCACATGTTATCTGATAAGCATGTGATAGGTTTTATGAGACAGTTAAATTTTCCGCAGTGTAAAAGGAAGAATAATAGTGGGTTATATATTGTGATCTGTCCAATAACCTGTGATAGGATATGTGGAAATGGAATGAAGCTGCATCAGAGGAAGTCCAGACTGGATATTAGGAAAAGGGTCTTAACTAAGGTGGTGGTTGGTCACTGGAACAAGGACCCCAGGGCAGTGGTCATGGCATCAAGCCTGTCCCAGCTCAAGGAGCATCTGGATGATGCTTTTTAGTTGTATGGTTTAGTTTCAGGTAGTCCCAGGAGAAGCAGGGAGTTGGACTCTATAATTTACACAGGTCCCTTCCAAATAGAGATATTCTATGATTCCATTATACACATATAAAATGCAAAGTGTGACAGAAAGAACCTTGAAAAGGGAAAATCATCTATATGGAGCAAAGAATTTATTCATAGTAAAGTTAATGCTATAATGCACTCCAGGTTATCAAATGAAGCCTCATTAATAATACAGTTTAAATTGTCATGCAAACCCCTTGTTTCTCTACCTGTTTTCACTAGTGCCATTCTGTTCCCCCAAACTTTGGGTCCTATGGGGAGCAGCATCAGCCTGCATCCAGAGGAGCAGAAGGGGGGCTGTGGCAAGTCTTGAAGACCTCGAGGTCTTCACCAGGAGCCATATGATGTTGGTCATAGAACGTCTGCCTCGTTGGTCTTGAGTCTGGGTTTATTCTTGTATGTTTCTCATAAAAGTTTGCTTTCTTTTCATTGATCTCCCATTTAAGATTGGAAGTTGCTCTCTCACTGACTACTAACATAAAAGGCTATTGTTTTTATGCAGGGAGTACCTAGATTTGTCAGACCTTTACCACTTATTACAAGATAAAACTATTTATAAATCATCACTTGACTCAGTAGGCAAATGCTAAACCATGCTAAAGCCAGTTGAGGCCAAGGCAATCACAAACAACTGTCAGATCAATGCAAAACTTATGGCCTTTTATCATTTATGGCAAAAATCACATTTACAGAGCTATAAGGGAGGGAGTAGTGTTTTTACAGTTGGCCATATGCTGTTGTGCATTGGCAGCTGATTTATTGCTCCATGTGGAGAAAAGAGGACATGAATACTCTTCAGGAGCAGAATATTACAGAAATTCTAAGTGTGATAGCTGTACCACTTTAACACAATAGACCCTTGAGTTGTAATACTCTCAGTGCCAGAAAATGTCTCCTGCTAATCTCAGTGGGCTTCATGAACGAAAGTGAAAAAGGAGGTGGGATTTTTTATTATATATGCTTGAATTTCTTATTTAGGTTACTTTCTGAACTTGAAATTGTTACAGTGTTTCTGAGAATCAAACTTCATTCATAACATGTCATGCAATGCAACCAAATTCAATTTCCTAGTATTGTCACTGGGGTTTCTTTTCATGTTTTAAAAGCAGGATCATGCCTGACTGTTTGTGTTTGAGCTGTGAATGGGAAGAGAGGATACATGGATTGTCTTATCACTTGTACCACCAAATACATACATATATACATGGGAAGCAATGTTTTCCTGTGAGGGTGGTGAGGCACTGGCACAGGTTACCCAGAGAAACTGTGGCTGCCCCATCTCTGGAAGTGTTTAAGGCCATGTTGGATGGAGCTTTGAGCAACTTGATCCAGTGGAAAGTGTTCCTGCCCATGGCACATTGTTGGAATTGGATGGGCTTTAAGGTTCCTTCTAAAGTTAACAATTTTATGATTCTGTGATAATAGCTGAATGTGTTATGGCATTTGCTCTCTCTTGGAGAAAGAATTTGCTGATAACTTACCTGGGATTCAGTCGCTGGTGCTGCCCTGGATGGATAAAAGTGTTTCTTAAGCTTGTGATGATAGACAGTATCGTGACACTAGAGTGCTCTTTGCCCTTAACCGCTGCCTGCATTACACTGCCCAAGTGCTGTTATTTCACCATCAGAGACTAAAGCAGGCCACCCCCATGCTTTCTCTGACATGGAGTGTAATTTTTTGATGTTGTATACAAGATGTCACATCATTATAGTGGCAGAAATGTGGTTCTTGAGGTGGTGTATCTAATTATTATCTAGGTATGTTGGTTATGTGCTAAGCTCTCAGGCACAATTTTTATCCAATCTGGGGAGTTTGAATTCCCATCTGCTATCAAACAATTGATGACCAAGGTGAAATGATCGGGTCTGCTAGCAGGCACTTTCAAGATACACTAATGGAGTTTTTTCCTATCATCAAGGGCAAGTACAAGAGCTTATATGCTAGCCATGTAGCTTAACTTCAGCTGTCTGTTGAGTTTAGAATGCAAATGTTCTGATCTGCTGTTTTTGCTTGACCTTTTTTAGGGCGGCAAATAAATGATAATTATTTATCTAGAGGTCTTTCATCAAGTGCAGATAATTGTAGCAATATTTCTGGCAGATGTTTGTTACATTGAATACTGAAAATACTTAAGAGCTATTGTCTATAGTGTTATGTATTTATATACAGTAGATGAATGCTGAATGAAAGCATATAATGTATGCAAGGCAAATTGTGTGTATCTGGAAGTTAGAGTTACCTTTCACCCTGCTGTAGTTTTGCAACTGTATGATTTAATCATAGAATGTCGTGAGCTGGAAGAGACCCACAAAGATCATCAAGTCCAGCTCCAGCCCTCCACAGGACAGCCCCAACATTCACACTGTGTGCCTTAAGGGTGTCAGCCAAATGCTTCTGGAATACTGTCAGGCTTGACTCCAGGACTACTTCCCTGGGGAGCTTGTTCCAGTGCTCCACCACCCTCTGGGAGAAGAACCTTTTCCTAACATTCACAGAATCACAGAATAACCAGGTTGGAAGAGACCCACTGGATCGTCGAGTCCAACCATTCCCACCAATCCCTAAATCATGCCCCTAAGTACCTCATCCACCCTCACCTTAAACACCTCCAGGGACGATGACTCAACCACCTCCCTTGGCAGACCGTTCCAATGCCTAACCACCCTCTCCGTGAAGAACTTTTTCCTAATCTCAAGCCTAAATCTCCCCTGGCGGAGCTTGAGGCCATTCCCTCTCATCCTGTCCCCTGTCACTTGGGAGAAGAGGCCAGCACCCTCCTCTCTACAACCTCCCTTCAGGTAGTTGTAGAGAGTAATAAGGTCTCCTCTCAGCCTCCTCCAGGCTAAACAGCCCCAGCTCTCTCAGCCACTCCTCATAAGGCCTGTTCTCCAGCCCCTTCACCAGCTTTGTTGCTCTTCTCTGGACTCGCTCCAGAGCCTCAACATCCTTCTTGTGGTGAGGGGCCCAGAACTGAACACAGTACTCAAGGAGCGGTCTCACCAGTGCCGAGTACAGAGGGAGAATAACCTCCCTAGACCTGCTGGTCACGCCGTTTCTGATACAAGCCAGGATGCCATTGGCCTTCTTGGCCACCTGGGCACACTGCTGGCTCATGTTCAGTCGGTTGTCAACCAACACCCCCAGGTCCCTCTCCTCCTGGCAGCTTTCCAGCCAGGTTTCTCCTAGTCTGTACCTCTGCTTAGGGTTGTTGTGCCCCAAGTGCAGGACCCGGCATTTGGCCATGTTAAACCTCATGCCGTTGGACTCAGCCCAGTGGTCCAGCCTGTTCAGATCTCTTTGCAGAGCCTCCCGACCCTCCAGCAGATCCACACTTACTCCCAGCTTAGCGTATTCTGCAAACTTGCTAAGGGAGCACTCGATGCCTTCATCCAGGTCATTGATAAAGACATTAAACAGGACTGGACCCAGGACTGAGCCCTGGGGAACCCCACTTGTCACTGGCCTCTAGTAATATAACCCTCCCCAGCGCATCTTCCTGCCATTCCCTCAAGTCCAGAGAGAAGAGTTTAGTGCTTGCTCCTCCTCCCCTTGTGAGGGAGCTGCAGAGCATGATGATGTGTCCCTTCAGTCTCATCTTCTCCAGGCTGAAGAGATCAATTGACTCCCATGTAATTTCCATATTCTTTGTAAAAAGATGAAATTTTCGGTATGCCCATGTTGATCATATTCATGCTTTTTCAGAAAATTGTTGGGATTAAATATTTCTGTTATTTGAATTAATTTATTCACTGCTATCTGGGTAAATTGCTGTGTTCACATTGACTCCTAGGCTAACAATGTAAGTATACAACAACAGTGTAATTGTTCTAGCGCAGTGTGCTAATGTGCCTTCAGGAAGGGTGGCATGGGGCTTAAACATTTATTCTTTGGCTCTGTCACCAAGAGGAGCAAAAATGATGTGGAAAATGTGGCAGCTAAATTAGGAAGGAATAGTAGATATACCTGAAGGATGTAGCACTGGATGAAGAGGAAATGGAAGAGGAAATGTTTGACAGTGGGTCTGAAGAGGGAAATAATGAGAGGAAATTATTAAGGGAAATTTAGATTGAATATTGGGGAAATTGTCATCACAGTGAAACTGTTACAACCTGGAATTATCTCCCAAAGGAAGATGCTGCAACTTAATTTCTTTGGGCCTTTTTAACCAATCTTGTCAAGCTGTGTGGAAGAAACATAGAGAACAATCAGGGACTTGCAGATGGATACACTAGGTGACGTGCTCGGCTTTGTCTCCTCGTATTGCTCTGATGCTTTAACTGCCAGCAGGAGTGACAGTAATTATGGAGGCAATTTTTATTTGCAAGGAGACCTGTTATTTAAGATCTCAGCTGTATTTCTGCATCAGTCTGAATTAGTCTGCAGGCATTGAAGTTTGGAATGAAGAAATTATCGTTGTATCCCAGAGAAGTTATGGATGTCCCACCCCCAGAGGTGTCCAAAGCCAGGCTGGATTGTACTTTGAGCAGCCTGATTGAGTGGAACATGTCTGTGCCCATGGCAGGGTGGTTGGAATTGGATGAGCTTTAAGGTACCTTCCAGCCCATACCTTTCTATGATTTGGGGTGATACACTGAAACCTGCAGTTAATTCACTTGTATGCAGCACTTCTAGGTGACCACGGAAGTGGTCAAGGTGAAACATTTGTTGGGCTTGAAAATGTGGACAGTTGTTGGACTGCAAGGCACAGAAGGTGTGTGCTGCCTTGCCTGTAAGACAAGAGGCTGCTGCTGGGGGCTTGGGAGAGGAGGAGGAGGAGGGGAATTTTTCCCCATTTGCCCCAAGGTCCAGGTAGAAGTCTGATCCCAAGTATTATTATATAGTTTGCTCCTTGGTGCAGACACCATCGGAGTGGGAAGACAACAAATAACAGCCATTCCAGATAAGATCATCTTGTCTCTCTATGTGACTTATAGGTGAAATTAATAAAGAAAAGCTGTTAAAGTTTAATTATGCCCTTCTTTTACACCAAACAACAAAGACACTCAGGATACAGGACTATAAACACAAAGAAAGTAAGCTCTGAAAACTGTATAATTAAACAAATGCATTTTAATTGCAGTGCAGATTTTTGCATGGTCTCATTTAAATCCTATTAACTGAAATACAATGTAAACTCGTTTGTATTAATGTATGCCAGTGTGCAGTCACATGAGCACGCCAGGGGACAGGTACTTCTTGTGGAAATATATGTCACAGACATTAAACAATGAACTCAAAGAGCACTGACCCAAGACAGAGAGGGAAACAATTGTTTTCACAGGAAATGAACCTGCTGGGTTTTCTCAACCAATAGTCCTGGTCTCCAATGAGTATGTGGCAAGAATTCAGCTATTCTATAGAATCAGAGAATGCTTTGGGTTGGAAGGGACCTTTACTGGTCATCCAGTCCAAACCCCCTGAAGGAGCTGGGACATCTTTAACCAGATCAGGGCTCAAAGCCCCACCCAACCGGACCTTGGCTGAGTCTTTCTTTGACTTAAAGGCCAGTGTTCCTTCTATTTGTTTCCTGGTGAGGACTGATTATTGGTGAAAACTAATGTGGAAAGTGGGAGAAATGAGAAGGAGCTGGTTCTGAATGTAAAATATCAAGCCCCACAAAGATTGAGGTGCCCCTGGGTGTAATTCACCTGCGGTTGTGATAGAGAGACGGGTAGAGTTAATTTGTACTCGCTGTCCTCTGTTCTTGTGCATGCAGTGTTTTGATTGTGCAAATATGCCTGGGCCCGTTTCACATTTACGCTTCTTCCTTTTTGGGTACGGTGGTGACTTGATGGGCACATGGCAGAAGTGTTGCCTCTTTCTGTTGGGTGCAGCACTGATGTGCTGTGATTTGACCTTGCAGCGTGCATGGCAGTTAAGGAGCCTGCTTGCTTGATCACCCTTAAAGACAACCCACAGTACTTCATAGCTGTATAGATTTACCTGTCATCTAATGCTGCCATCGCCACTGTCTGTTTAGTCGATTCATTTGCGGTCTCTCTTTCTACGGTTACCATGAAAGGTCTTTGGATCAAGGACTGTGATCTCATTATGTGTTTTTAAAGCATCTAGCATTATGGGTGTTCAGTTCCATTTTGGAACCAAGAGTGAGTATTAAATTTCTAGTTATCCCTGTTATTATTTGTAAAACAAATCTTTTTCCCCCCTTTATGTTGTGGGTAAATCTTGCTCATTGTCTTGTATGGGAGCAGGATTTACTCCAGTCAGAATATATGATTAGATAAACTACTGCATTTTCACTCTTTTCATCTGATAAAATCTCAATGCTCAACCATTTGCTGAGTTTAATACCAGTTATAAACACTTCTACATTGACATGTGGAAAAATTTAGAGGGGCCATAGGTTAGATAGATTTCAAAGAGCTCTTAAAAATGGTGACAGAAGGGCAGCAGTGTATGGGAGAACAATACATCATGTGAATTGGAACAATAAATTTTAATTAAAAGAGACCAAGATTCAGAGGGACAAAATGCTACTCAAGGAAAATGTGGCAATAAATGTAAATGGCTTACTGTGCTTCTGCTTCTGGGGAGGATGAGAGGAGTAGCATACTTCAAAGATCCCATATCAGTTCAGCTGCTGTTTTAGAGAAGTACTGAGGAAAGAAATATTGATTGTCACGGTACAGTGAATTTAAAATAAGATCTGACAGTACTAAGAAGAATAAGGCTTGATGGTCTCTTCTATCATAGTAAACAGCATCTCAGAATATTTAAAAGAATTGGATAAATTTAGATTTCAACATGTGAGAAATCCCAAATCTGTGATATATAGGTTGTTTTAAATTTCCATCCATAAGTGATGGACTTCAAGGTAATTATTTTGAATTTCCAGAGAGCTTTCAATTCAGTATTGCTGCAAAACATTTTTCTTTTGTTAACAGACACAGTTGCTGATTAAATAAGGTATCTTTCCATGAAGCTTCAGCCACAACTGTTCAGCTATGGACAAGTCATTTGAAATAAGTTGTTTAAATATCTCTATTACTTATGCAGTTGTATAAAATCGAATGCATGTCTCAAACTACGGCCATGAGGATCTTGCCTTCTGAAAAAGTAAGACAAAGTCATAGTAAACACAGAAAGTCTCTAGATGAGGTTTTAGAGACATTTTCTATGCCTGGAGAGATAGCACATATATGGTGATGGACAGGTGTTTACCCAATCTTTTCCTGGTAACTCTAGTGAAAAAGACTTCATCACCTTGACTACCAGCTAGCTCCACTTCTCACCTAGCTATGTAGATTTGTATGCATAAATTGCACTCCTGTGCTCTCATAGCATTTTAGAACGGGTTGGGTTGGAAGGGGCCTTAGAGATCATGCAGTTCCAACCCACTTGCCATGGACAAAGGCATCTCCTGCTAGATCAGGCTGTTCAAGGGCCCATCCAACATGGCCTTGAACACTTCCAGGGAGGGGGCAACCTGTGCCAGTGTTGGTCTCTTCTCCCAAATAACAAGTGACAGGATAAGAGCAAATGGCCTCAAGTTGTATCAGGGGAGGTTTGGATTGGATACAAGGAAAAAGTTCTTTACTGAAGATGCTGAAGCATTGGAACAGATGAATCGCTGGAAGAGGTTGCCCAAGGAAGTGGTAGAGTCGCCATCCCTGGAAGTGTTCAAAAAGTCCGTAGATGTGGACATGGCTTAGTAGACATGGTGATGTTGGGCTGACAGTTGGATTAAAGGATTTTAGAGGCCTTTTCCAACATTAATAATTCTGTAACTGTGGGAAAGACTAATAACCAGCTTTCATGTCTTGCAGAATGCATTACTGTCACTGTAGAGCACCACTGGTTTTCTGTGGGGTTTTTAGGCTTTTACAGCACAGAGTGTGTTGGTTTGAAGCTTTGAAAATAGGGATTTGTTTACAATCCAGGAATGGCAGATTGCCACTCTGACTATGCTTGCATCCTCAGTTGTGTCACTGTTGAAATTATGGCATCTCTGGCTGTGCTACTTCTGTGACTCTACCTGCCAGTGTAGACTTTGAGGGTGCATTAGAGATGCTTCTTATTCAGTCTGAGAAATGTGATTTTTAATAGTTTTACAAGTTAAACACTTGCTTTCTGGAAACCTTCATAACAAGAGAAATTAGAAGCAAAGTCTCATCAAGAAACAAATGCTAGTATTTTATTGACTAATTTAAACAAAACAGGAAATCTATATTGCATCCCAAGTCTTGATGAAAATGTGGATCCTCTGGAACACTTTACACAAGAGGTAGCCTGGAGCAAGGGCGATTGCTCAGAGTCTAGGGTCAGGTGCAACAAAGTAGAGGTTACAGTAATGGCATCAGACTTAATGGTCGATGTTTTCAATTCCACAGAAAGCCTCTTAAGGCAAGAAATGAGTTGCCAGAGGAACAAGGCATCTGAGGAAATTTAAACTTCAATTCTAAAAGACCGTCTTCTTAAAAACATATATTCTTAGGGACAGCTATGGGAGAAATTAAGAAGCATGACTTTGTGCTTGCCAATCTGATAGCTTGAAAAAGCATGAATAATAATAATAATGTCATCGACAAAAATGATAATGATGATGCTAATCATAGAATCATTAGGTTGGAAAAGACTTGTTTTCCAGCCCCTTCACCTATTTTGTTGTTCTTCTCTGACCATGCTTGAGGACCTCAATGTCTTTCTTAAAGTGAGGGCCCTAAAACTGAGCACAGTATTCGAGGTGTGGCTTCGTCGGTGCAGAGGAGAGAGGGAGATTCACTTCCCTGGTCCTGCTGCCCACACCATTTCTCATAAAAGCCAAGATGCTATTGGCTTGCTTGACAACCTGGGCACATTGTTAGCTCAAATAATAATAATAGTAGTAATAATAATAATAACATAACCTGAAGCATATATATGAGAGATTGCTACATAACTTTTTGCTTGCTTGAGAAAAAAAAAAAAACAATAGTAGTCATTCTCTCATCTAAAGTGGACAAGAAATCAGTACTAAAGAAAGAAGGAATGTACCTAACAGCTAATAGTGACTTCAAGGCCACTGTAACTGAGTAAATACTTTGGGGGTCCTTCCTCTTGTGACTAATTTATGCTTATGATGGCATTGTAGCCAAGGACTAAGTATTGCAAAATTGTAACTTACTATTTGAGATCTATGAAACCTGTATCTTTTTAAAGCATTGGCTTTTAACTTTATCTTCTTGGCTTTACAGCTATTTTCTATGGTATGCAATTACACTCTTGAACTTACAGAAGCCACATACATTGTCTATGGCATTAGTGATGATACATACATTTTCAAATTACACTTTACAATCCTGAGTCCAAAATCTAATTTTAGAGTGTCTGAAGCGGTAGTGAGAAGTTTGAGCAACTGCTGGTTGATGTGACAGAGGTCTCTTGTAAACTAATGCAGCAGAGTCTGCACTTGAATTCCCTGTTCCCAAAACCCTCTTCTGACATTCCTGTATGTCATCATTATTTTCTGTGGGGAGCTGGGTAGAAGCAGTGAGTAGGTGGCTGAAAGATATGGACAACAAAAGCATGATGATTTAGGCATCTTTCTGTGTTTAGGGCAGAGAACTGTCTTGCCCCAGTTACATTGTTGGAGTAAAAATGCAGTGGCCATATGGGAATGTAAACCGGGTGCTGTATGATTTGAATTTTCACTGGCAACCCTCTCTCGTGCAATGATTTAAATTTTTAGAAGAAGGGTGGGGGTGGAATATTGATATATCTACTTTTTTATAACTGAAGAACTAAAGAAGTACCATCCCCAAGAGGGCCCTTGGGTTCTCCATTTGCATTGCAAGGAAACCTGATAGTGTCTGGAAATATATTTAAAGATGCAGTTCCCCCACCCACAGTGCCTGCTGCTGGTGAGTCAGTGAGGTCTGGTCTGTGGGAACGCTGCTGCATCACACTTGTTGGGGAGCCTGAGAGAGGGAGGTGTACACTCGGTGGCATCATCTTCCTGTTTCCTTTGATATCAGTGCTTTAGTCGATCCTGGCCTGGTACTTTACTTTTTAGATATCCTTTGTAATTGAACTGCTTCAGGCTAATCTGAATAAGACTGGATTAACTCCTTTTTTTGAGGGTGGAAAGCTCATGGAAACTAGTCACATTGTTCAGATAATAGAATGCTTTGGGTTAGAAAGAACTTTAAAGATCATCCCTGCCATGGACAGGGACACCTCCCACTGGATCAGGTTGCTCAAAGCCCCATAGACCCTGGCCTTGAACACTTCTAGTAACTGGAAATCCACCACTTCTCTGGGCAACCTGTGCCAGTGCCTAACAACCCTCACAGGAAAACATTTCTTCCCCAAGATCTCATCTAATCTTTCCTCTTTCAGCTTAAAACCATTACCCCTCGTCCTATCCCTGATAAAGAGCCTCTCCTTATATTTCCTGTAGCCCCTTTCAGTACTGGAAGGTTGCTCTGTGGTCTTCCTGGAGCCTTCTCTTCCCCAGGCTGAACAAATCCAATTCTCTCAGGCTGTCCTAGTATGGGACATGCTCCAGTCCTCTGATCATCTTTGTGGCCTCTTTTGTACTTGCTCCATTCCAGCTTTCTAGCACCATGCACACCATGCTGACTGCCAACAATTGGATGCCCCAAACTAGAGATTTATCAAACATTTTCTACCAAGCTCTTCTCAGAACTGAGGATGCCAGCTGCCAAGTTAGCATGGAATAACCTTGGAAGTGAAAGTAGTGCTTCTGGCAGCTGCTCAATATTGAGCTGTTTTCTTCACTGAGAATATTTTATTTATAGTTTGCTAACCGACTAGCACAGCTTACTCTATATTGAGGATAGGTGCCTAAGACTTCACTGGATTGTATTTTAACAACAAAAATGGCTTAAATGATGGTTCTCTAGAGCTAAGATAAGTTGTTAGATGTTGGGAATGTCTTTTGATGTTGTACAGGGTGTCCATATACTCTCAACTGCTGAAATGACAGCCTGTGTAAAGACTTAGATGGCCAGTTTAAGAGATTTGTCTCTAAAATGAGATGTGAGTATCAAGAGAGACATAGGGATGTAGAAGAAATTATGGTGATTTATGTGATACTTCAAATTTCTCCTGAAGCTAATTTCAAGGTACAGCTATTGTTAAAAGTAAACAAATGCCTCACAGTGTGCTAAGATGTCTTTTAGGAAAATCTGACGTGCAGGAATTGGAGATGATACTTCCTTGTTGGGAAGAGAAAAAACTTATTATAGAGAGGAAATCAGAAATGCTATCGGCCAACTGGAACTTAAATTGTCCAATTCTGTGAAAGATAATAAAAAATATTTCTATAAATGTATTAACAAAAAAAGGAGGGCCAAGGAGACTCTTCATCCTTTACATGGATAAAGGGGGAACAATAGTGCAAAGGATGAGGATAAGGCTGAAGAGCTTAATGCTTTCTTTGCCTCAGTCTTTAATAATAAGGTAAGATGTTCTCTAGGTAGTCAGCCAGGAGGCAGAGAAGGAGAGCAGAACAAAGTGCTAATGAACCAAGAGGAAATGGTTAGAGACCTGCTCAGCCAAGTAAGTATTCACAAGTCTATGGGGCCAAATGGAATCCACCCAAGGGTATTAAGGGAACTGACAGAGATGCTCACCAGACCCCTTTCCATTAATTACCAGTAGTCCTGGCTGACTGGGGAAGTTCCACTTGACTGGAGGCTGGCAAATGTTATGTCCATTTAAAAGAAGGGTTGGAGGATCCTGGGAACTACAGGCATGTCAGACTGATCTGGGTGCTGGGGAGGGTCATGAAGCAGGTCATCTTGAGTACTATCTCACAGCGCTTGCAGGGCAAGTAGGTGCTCCAGTCCAGTCAGCATGGGTTTATGAAAGGCAGGTCTTACGGAGCGAGCCTGATCTCCTTCTCTGACAAGGTGACCTGCTTAATGGATAAGGGAAAGGTTGTCGATATAGTGCACCTTGACTTCAGCAAAGACTTTGACACAGTTTCTCACAGTATTCTGCTTGACAATCTGGCTACCATTGGCCTGGACAGGCATTATCCTCTGCTGGGTTAAAAACTGGCTGGATGGCTGGGGCTAAAGAGTCATTGTAAGTGGAATTAAATCCAGATGGAGGCTGATCACAAATAGTGTTCCCCAGGACTCAGTGCTGAGTCCAGTACTGTTCAATGTCTTTATCAATGACCTGGATGAAGGCATTGAGTGCACCCTTGGTATGTTCACAGATGACACTAAGCTGGGTGGAAGTACTGATCTGCTTGAGGGCAGGAAGGCTCTACAGAGGGGTCTGACCAAGCTAGATCAATTGTCTGAGACCACAGTATGAGGTTCAACAAGGCCAAGTGCTGTGTCCTTCACTTGGGACACAGCAGGCTTGTGCAGTTCTACAGGCTTGGGGAAGAGTGGCTAAAAAGCTGCCTGGCAGAGAAGGCCCTGGGGTTGTTGCTTGACATCCAGCTGAATATGAGTCAGCAGTGTACCCAGGTGGCCAATGGCATCTTGGCCTTTGTCAGAAACAGCGCTGCCTGCAGGGCTAGGGAAGAGATTGTGCCCCTGTACTCAGCATTAGTGTGGCCGCACCTCAAATCCTGTGTTCAGTTTTGGGCCCCTTGCTACAAGAAAGATACTTAGGTGCTGGAACATGTCTACAGAATGGAAATGGAGATGGTGAAGGGGCTGGAATACAAGTCTTAAGAGGAGAGGCTGAAGGAACTGATTGGTTGAGCCATCACCACTGGAGGTTTTTAAGAGGGGTAGATGATATGCTTAGGGATATAGTCCAGTTGTAAACAGGTATGGTTGTTCTCAATAATCTCAGAAGTCTTTTCCAACCAAGCGATTCTATGAAAATATGTTGCTGATGTATGTGAGTTCTAATATGCTGGTTTTTCTGGAGCATTCCCATATGGTATTTTTCATTAATCTTGATAGTCCCTTGCTGATTCTTTTGTCTTTACTGCCTCTCTACCTTCTCCCTTTCATCTTTTTTCTGCTACTTGGTATATTAATCATTAACCCGTACATCTTCTGGGCAGCTCTTTCTGATCTACCTTGGTGTTCAGCTGTGCAGGAGGAAGGGAGTAGCTGCCAGCTGCCTTGAGAAGATGTATTCTCATGGGATAACTGGCTTTGCTTCTCCATTGCACCCCAGTAAGCATTTCTGTCTGTATTGGTCTGGCAGAATGACTTGCAGGCAGTAGATGCTAGTAAAGGAAACATTTCCAAAGCTCTATCATGGGTATAAGAGCTGATTTTAAAGGCTGGGCAGTTTCATTCTGCAGTTTATGTACTGTCAGTCTGATCTGAATGAGATTTATATGTTCTAAAGGAGCAGCCCAAACCAAAGCTCATTGAAAACAGTGGGAATATTTTCAATGCTTTTGCTGGGCACTGGATCTGGCCTTGGAAACCACAAAAAGTAAAAGGCTGAGGAATATTGAGCCCACAGGTTTTTTAGCCAGTAGCTCTTCTATAACTGCACAGAAAATGTCCCGAGAGTGAACAGTTCTGCACATTTGCATTTGAGCGTCTGGTGACAGGAAATTATAGTTGAAAATATCTTATCCAAATAGGGGGCAGTTGTTTTTAAAAAAAATTCTATCTGTTTGTAGAGAAGCTTATGCAGGAATACACAGGAATGTCTTATTATAAATACTTATTTAGGGTGGCATCTATGAAAATGAATAAGCAGATTAATGCATTGTTGTCCTATTTTTTTCTTTTTTTCGTAACATTAATTATATTTTCTGTTTCTCATCACACTTCTGTACATGGCTTAAAGTTTAAATAAACCAAAGCTTATTTCTGACAATGTTACTTTCTTTTCACTGCCTGCTGGGATAGTGGCTGGCAAAAGTTTGATTTTCTGCTACATTCTTTGATAACTTCTCTGCTGAACAATATAAAGATCCTTATTTCAGAAATACTGCCCTTTGTAAGTAGCAACAGCCCAAAGTGGCTTCATTTTAAGATGAGACAGGGTTAACATCAGTGCAATGGCATCTGGTTCCTACTGAAAGCCAGCTGGAGACAAACTATCTTGTACATTCAAAATCTCCCTGTTGGCTTTCGTTTCTGGCTGTGTGTCTTGCAGCCCTACTTACGTTATAAAAATCTTTTTGGAACAGTAAGAGCACATGAAATCCTAGCATGTGCAGCAAGAAGGGAATTGCATTTGACATTGACAAGATTAAGTTAAAATTATAGGCGATATAAATGTTTTCCTCAACACAAAGCAACATTCATAGGCAGCAATATGTAATTAGAATGTGTAGCAAAGGACAAACGGATTTGTTACAGCAATGGCAGTGCCAAAGGACAGTGCCCAGAATGCGCTTGCTTTCAAATGAAACTTGCTCAGCTGTAAGGTGTATGTGCTCATCTTCTTGAGGTATTGATCATTTATGACGCAGCGGGACCCTCCTCTTTCCTTCGTAAAGCTCTTTTCCATATTTCCATTTTGGATAACTTAAATTAGGGATAAGTCTGGACATTGCGTTCATGAGATGAGAGAAAATGACCTCAAGTTGTTCCAGGGGAGGTTTAGACTGGATAATAGGAACAAATTCTTTACTGCAAGAGTGATGAAGCACTGGAACAGGCTGCCCAGGGAAGTGATGGAGTCCCCATCCCTGGTGGTCCCCAAAAAGTACATAGATGTGATGCTTCAGGACATGATTTAGTAGGCAGGTTTGTATTGTGTTTATGAATGGACTTGATGATCTTGGAGGTCTTTTCTAACCTTAATGATTCTGTGATTCTATGATTACTGGCAGTAGAGAGAGGAGGTAGGAAGCTGCATGGTAAGGCAGGTGGTGCTATGGCTTCACCCTATGTTGAATTACCTCAGGATACAGGAGTTTCTTAGACTTTTACCGTATCCTCATGTAATAGTTACAGAATTATTCTAATTCTAAAAGCTGGGGAAGCATTTTACAGGAATTGGACAAGATGATCTTCAAAAGTCCCTTTCAACTTAAGCTATTCTGAGATTCTGTAAGGTAGATGGATATCTTGTGAGTTCGTACGTATCTGGGCTAGCCATATCTCCGTGTTTTCATGATTGGCCTTTATTCTGTAACAGCTGAGCTTTGGCTCTACAATCTAGAGCACCAAAAATGTAGAACAATGGGATAAAATTCACATCCATCAAGTTTTTGTTGTGTGCACTGCTATCTGTCACAGACAATGATATGTGCTGCGTTTTGTGTAGCATGTACTGAGGAGCTGTACAGTTAAACATTATTATTGTGTATTCCACAACGTAAGTTAAAATTGACTCAACTGCAGCTTAATAGGACTCGAGCAGACTGTATAAATGCAAATCTTTACTGCCTAAATGTTGTGAAGCGTTGTGGTGAATGAAGACAAGTGTCAAATAAACCCTTTTATCCGAAGACAGAATAATTCACTGTTCTAATCCTAAAACAAATGTAATTTGTGAAACATCAGACGTGAGAAAGTCTTGTATTTTGATAGGCGTTATCAGCAGATATTTGATTAAATGTGATATTCAGAGAGACATGGCATGTCTGGAGGATTAGAACAAATTCTGCTAATAATTAGTGGGGTAAAGCTCTGACAAATAAACAGGTGGTTAGTCTGAGCTTAGCCTTTGCCTTTGTGGGTTGTGATTAGAGTATCAGTGTTATATCAATGGTATTTTCTTATTTGAATGAATGTTACATTACTTCTATCCCCAATCTGGTGACCTGCTCCACTCTGGTGACATCTCACCTGAACCCCTGCATTCAGTTCTGGAGTCCTCAGCACAGGAAGGACATGGATCTGTTAGAACAAGTCCAGAGGAGTCCACAGAGATAATCCAAGTGCTGGAGCTTCCTACATATGAGACAGGTAGAGAGAGTTGGGCTAGTTCAGTCTGGAGAAGAGAGGGCTCTGGAGAGACCTTATAGCAGCCTGCCAGTACCAAAAGGGGGTAGACCATTCTATGATTTTGTGATCTGATAAACGTAGCTTAAGTCTGGGAAAAGAAACAATATTCTCTCATTTTAGTTTATCTTTCCTGATGTTAAAGACATTCCAAGCATACCTGACTTTCAGCACCTGACTTTAAGTGGATTTTTTTGCAATAGGAATTTTAATGAGTATGTGTTTATTTTGACATCTAGTCTAAATGTCTTCAATATATACCATGGCATTAAATTCCATCTTCATACGCTACCAGGTTTGACTTTGCAAACAATATTCTAGTAGAGACTGAAAGCTTACACATTAACAACCTGTTTCAGATATCTCAAAGGTATTTCATAGCTTTTCTTTTCATAGGAAATGTAGTCGCAGATGTTATCACTAATAGTGCTAAAAGAGCCTCTCTGTCTCTCTGGACTAAATTCAAGTCTCATTAAAATCAATGGGAAGTTTCTGCCTGTCTGCTAGGAAAGCAGAGCAGGCCTTACTGCTCTGAGCTGGCTGCAAATGTCTTCAGCGCACAAAATATCTTAGTCAGTGGTTCAGAAGAAACCGATACTGACAGTAACTGGGATTCATTTTCCCATAAATACTGACTTAAAAATAAATCCTGAATATGCACTTAGTTGCAAGCACTTTTTAGAACATTGCTAATACAGAAAGTTTTGAGGTGTTTTAGAAATTTGGTTTATGTTTTGTGTGCATATATGGATATTTTATTTTATTTCTTTTCATTTAATTTCATTTTTAATAATTTTCCTGAGACACGGGATTATTTATATTGAATGAATCATTTAGAAATACACAGCTGCTGTGCCAAAGATCTTTTATAGCATTAGGATGACATTTTGAATGGGCCTAATTTAAAAAGTCTGTGTGATTTTGCATTTTGTTGGATTTCTTTAATATCTGAGCAAGATTCTGACATCTAAAGCTATTCAACGTAGAATCATAGAATGATTTTCATTTGGTATAGAAATTAAAGATCATCCAGTTCCAACTTCCTCTCCATGAACAGGGGAGTTGGAACTGTAGTAGGTTGCTCAAAGCGTCATCCAACCTGTCCATGAACACCTCCCGGGATGGGCCACCTTCCCTGGGCAACCTGTGCCAGTACCTCACCAACCTCACAAGAAAATATTTCTTCCCAAGATTTCATCTAAATCTCCCCTCTTTCAGCTTAAAACAATTTTCCCTTGTCCTATCCTGGCACACCTGATAAAGACCCCGTTCCCAGCCTTCCTGTAACCCCCTTCAGTACTGCAAGGCTTCTCTAAGGTCTCTCCAGAGCCTTCTCATCTCCAAACTGAACGAGCCAAACTCTCCCAGTCTGTCCTTGTATGGGAGGTTCATATAAGTGCTCCAACCCCCAGATAATCTTCATGGCCTCCTGTGCAGTTGCTCTAATGGATCCATGTCCTTCCTGTGCTGAGGACTCCAGAACTAAATGCAGGGGTCCAGGTAAGGTCTCACGAGAGTAGTAGATGTGGAGAATCACCTCCCTTTACCTATTAGTTGCATTTCTTTGGATGTAGCACAGGATACAGTTGACTTTCTGGACTGCAAACATGTATTGCCAGCTCAGGTTGAGCTTCTCATCCACCAGCACTTACATGTTCTCTTCAGGACTACTTTCAATCCATTCTCCATTATCATATGTGATGATCATGTATAATTAATGTATTTTCTGCTTACCTGGAAATTACTACAGGAAATCCTTCTAAACGTCAGTTGCCAACATCTGTTCAACAGTTCAGATCAAGGTCTGACTTTGATAAAAAGCTGCCTGTGCAGTTAGTTCTAGGAATTTTGTATTGTTTAACTGTAGCAGAGATGCTACCTATATTAATATATATTTATATATACATGCCTGCAGTAATGCAAGCCCAGAACATGGGATTCATAGGAACAGAGTCAGAGGTGGGATTTTGACTGAGTATGCAGCCATCAGAAATGGAACGGTTTCTGTGAAATTTGTTCTTTGTAGATTTATGGCCACCTGACTTTTATTAACTCACTGCTTGGCTCCAGCACGATGATTTACCATGCTGATGTAATTCTCTTGTCGTTTGCTGAAGTCTAGAGTAACTGCTGTGCTCCTAACTCAGGGAAGTCGGTGCCGGCTTTGGTGTTTAAATGATCC
Organism: Clamator glandarius; assembly: GCA_033459285.1. Classification (NCBI taxonomy): domain Eukaryota; kingdom Metazoa; phylum Chordata; class Aves; order Cuculiformes; family Cuculidae; genus Clamator; species Clamator glandarius. Next base: position 2,989,200 of record JAUNZM010000250.1, on the reverse strand, counting down.
CTACATTGTTCCTTGTAATTCCCAGACATGCTTAGATGATGTCTGCCACACAGCAGATTCTTTTTCTCCCTTCCTGCTGTTTATCCAGTCGATCTCAGCAAACTGTTGTTTTATTGTCATAGAACAATAGAATCACAGAATGACCAGGTTGGAAGAGACCCACTGGATCATCGAGTCCAACCATTCCCACCATTCCCTAAATCATGCTCCTAAGGACCTCATCTACCCTAACCTTAAACACCTCCAGGGACGGTGACTCAACCACCTCCCTTGGCAGACCGTTCCAATGCCTAACCACCCTCTCTGTGAAGAATTTCTTCCTAATCTCAAGCCTAAATCTCCCCTGGCAGAGCTTGAGGCCATTCCCTCTCGTCCTGTCCCCTGTCACTTGGGAGAAGAGGCCAGCTCCCTCCTCTCCTCAACCTCCTTTCAGGTAGTTGTAGAGAGTAATAAGGTCTCCCCTCAGCCTCCTCTTCTCCAGGCTGAACAACCCCAGCTCTCTCAGCCGCTCCTCATAAGATTTGTTCTCCAGCTCCTTCACCAGCTTCGTTGCTCTTCTCTGGACTCACTACAGAGCCACAACATCCTTCTTGTGGTGAGGGGCCCAGAACTGAACACAGTACTCGAGGTGCAGTCTCACCAGTGCCGAGTACAGAGGGAGAATAACCTCCCTAGACCTGCTGGTCACGCCGTTCCTGATAGAAGCCAAGATGCCATTGGCCTTTTTGGCCACCTGGGCACACTGCTGGCTCATGTTCAGTCGGTTGTCAACCAGCACCCCCAGGTCCTTCTCCTCCTGGCAGCTTTCCAGCCAGGCTTCTCCTAGTCTGTACCTCTGCTTAGGGTTGTTGTGCCCCAAGTGCAGGACCCGGCATTTGGCCGTGTTAAACCTCATGCCGTTGGTCTCAGCCCAGCAGTCCAGCCTATTCAGATCCCTTTGCAGAGCCTCCCGACCCTCCAGCAGATCCACACTTACTCCCAGCTTGGTGTCATCTGCAAACTTGCTAAGGGTGCACTCGATGCCTTCATCCAGGTCATTGATAAAGACATTAAACAGGACTGGACCCAGGACTGAGCCCTGGGTAACCCCACTTGTCACTGGCCTCCAGCTGGATTTAACTCCATTTCCCACCACCCTCTGGGCCCAGTCGTCCAACCAGTTTTTCACCCAGGAGAGTGTGCAGCCATCCAGGCCAGAGGCCGACAGTTTCCAAAGCAGAATGCTATGAGAAACTGTATCAAAGGCTTTACTAAAGTCCAGGAAGATACATCCACAGCCTTTCCCTCGTCCAAGAGTTTTGTCACTTGGTCACAGAAGGTGATCAGATTACTCTGGCAAGACCTGCCTTTCATGAACCCGTGTTGATTGGGCCTGATCACCCGGTTCTCTTGCAAGTGCTTCATGATGGCACTCAAGATCACCCGCTCCATGACTTTCCCTGGTACCGAGGTCAGGCTGACAGGCCTGTAGTTCCCCGGATCCTCCCTGCGCCCCTTCTTATAGATGGGCACGACATCAGCCAGCCTCCAGTCCAGCGGAACCTCCCCAGTCATCCAGGACTGTTGGAAGATGATGGAAAGGGGTTTGGCCAGCACATCCGCCAGTTCCCTCAAAACTCTTGGGTGGACTCCATCCGGCCCCATAGACTTGTGGGCATCTAGCTGGGCAAGCAAGTCTCTAACCACCTCCTCTTGGACCTTGGGAATCTCATACCTCTCATCCAACCCTTGGGGTTGTGCACAGAGGGAACAATTTTCCTTACTGTTAAAGACTGAGGCAAAGTAGGCATTGAGCACTTCAGCCTTGTCTTTGTCCCCTGTTACTCTTGTTCCCTCTGCATCTACTAGGGACTGGAGATTCTCCCTAGCCCTCCTTTTGCTGTTGATGTATTTGTAGAAAGACTTTTTGTTGTCTTTCACAGTCTTGGCCAATCGCATTTCTAGCTGGGCCTTAGCCCTCCTGACTTTTTCCCTGCACAATCTCACTTCCTTCCTATAGTCCACCCAGGATGCCTGCCCCTTCCTCCAGAGGTCGTAGACCCTCCTCTTCCTATTGATGTCTCTTAGGACCTCCCTATGGTTGAATGGTTGGCAGGGACCGTAAAGCTCATCTAGTTCCAACCCCTCTGCCATGACAGGGATGCCTTCCACCGGATCAGGTTGCTTAAAGCCCCATCCAACCTAGCCTTGAACACCTCCAGGGATGGGGCAGCTGTGACTTCTCTGGGCAACCTGTACCAGCTAAAACAAGTACTGCTTTGACTTTGTAGAGGCTCTTTGTGTGAAGCAGCACATCTTGGGTGATTTTCAGCAGGAGTCAGAGGTTGTAAGTACACCCTTCCTACCACCACATTGCCCTCACTGAGTAGGAGTTTTGTTAAAATCTAAAGTACTTTTAATTTTCTGGTGTTCATTTTCCACTCTTCCTGGGGACTGGCAGTGAGAAGGCCTTCTGGGAGAACCAGGAATGTGCCCAAGGGCTTCTTTACACCCATCTTTGGAGTAGGAGACCACTATGCTAAGGAAGAATGGGCTACTCTCCTGTGTGAGGTTAGAGCAGGACTGCCTTCCCCACTGCCAGCTTTGTACTGTGAAGAATATTGTCTTCAACTGATCCTTTCCTCTGCTGGAAGGTGAAGAGCAGCCAGTAACAGAAGAGTTATTGCCATCTTGTTTCTTGCATTTGTTGCATGAATAGATTTAGTACCTGATTAAGTCACAGCCTCAGTCACCTTATTCCTTCTTGTGGAGTGTCAGGGCTGATGGATGGCAGCTTTGCCAAAGAAAAATCCCTTGTCATGAGCTATGTAGGACTTTCAAATTTGGGAAAGGATTGCATCACCTTTTCTTCATAGAGCCTTTCCCTTTAAATTGTACAGATATGCAGCAGACAGCCTTGTATTCTATTTATAAAAATAGATATCCTTCATATGTATAGCTTTAATAGTTATCATTAGGAAAGAGAAAAATATGTCTATCCAGATAGATGTATGTTCAGTGGCAAGTACTCCATGAACACCAAAGGCAGTTTTTAAACAGCTCTAGAATTACAAGTGGTATTAATGCTTTCTAATATGTGTGCATATAGTTGTTTTCTTTTCTGCTGACATATTTTCTCAGGGGAAATAAACACATTTTACCACTTTGCCCATAGCATTTCCTTCTTGGCTTTAATTTCACAACGATGGAGCAAAAAAAAAAAGCCACAGTGTCTTGCCTGATAAACAGAGGTGTTTCTTTCCTTATCTCATTGTTATGAAGTAGTAATCAAAATTAAGCTAAGAATGAAAGGAAATAAAATCGATGGTAATGAAGCAAATATTCTAATACATGATTAGCATTTTCTAAATGGCAATGAGGTCAGTCCTTAGCAAAGGTTTTTGGGGGTTTTTTTGGGTTTTTTTTTGGTTTTTTTTTTTTCTGGACATACAATGTAAAAACCTACAGTTATTAGCACTATATTCTGCCATAGCTCTACTGTAGAAGAGGTACTAACCCAATGAGGTACATGGGTACTCATTTACATGGATAATACATGAGTTGTCACCTGGACTGTGATGGGACTCCTCTGGTAAATATGGGTTTTGTTGTGAAGGTTTGGGACTGTAACTTTGTAGATGTAGCTTACTGGCTAAAATGCTGTCTCAAAACTCATGAACATGGGTGCCATTCCTGTTTTGATTGCTGGTCTTGGTGTGATCTGGCACAAGCTTCTTCCTCTAGGTATTATGTCCAAATTTGATATTACATTGCTGGCTTTCTTTTAAGATGCTTGGAGTGGGATGCTATGTTTGTTAAGCCTAGGAAACTAATGAACCAGAAGTTTTTTCATTAATAAAAGTGATATTGGTGAAAAGTTTTCTGATAATCTATACATATTGGTCTTTGAATACCCCGAAATCATATATAGACACTTTTTGAGGTAACACAGTTAAAAACAATAGACAAAATATTTCTCTCTAGTGAGCTAAGAGGTGATGCAAGCAATTTTACGAGCAGGTTATTATGAAGATTATTTGCTTAAAATCGATACATTTATGACAAATATAATTGGCAAAGACAGAGACAAAATGCTTTAAAGTCATTAATGCACACTATGTTCTCATGTTACACAGGTCTGTCTAGATTTTGAGATGTAGTTTTATGGAATCATAGAACCATAGAATTGTTGAGGCTGGGAAAGACCTCTAAAGTTATCCAGTCCAACCACCACCCCAACATCACTGTGTCTACTAAACCATATTCCACAGTGCCACATTTTTTAAACATCTCCAGGGATGGAGACTCCACCACTTTCCTGGGCAGCCTGTGTAAATGCTTCACCACTCTTTCACTGAGGAATTTTTTTCCCAATATTCAATCTAATCCTCCCTTGGCACAACTTGAAACCATTTCTTCTCATCCTATCAGTTGTTACCTGGGACAAGAGACTAGCACCGTCCTTTAATTTTAGATTTTTTTTTTCAAAGAGGAAAGAGACAGCTGACTCTCCTGTTGAAAATTCATGTAGGATGCCTGTTATAAACTGGTAGTCTACATATGTAGCCCTATAGGGTTTAGAGGTAGAACACATTAGCTGCTTTAGATGAAAGTGAACTTTGTTGTCAGATATTTGCTGTCCAGTCTTTGGGAAGCCTTGGGGTTTATGAGGCAGGATTGCAGTATTTGTGATCATGAAAAAAGCAACATGATAATCAAATGGCCAGTAAAATGCTTCAGCTGGAATACAATCTAAAGGACAATAGTTGCAAAATTAAAAGCTTTATGGAACCCAGAGGATGAAGGAGATAAATTAAAGATGTTACGATGTATTACAGAGTCAGGCTTATTACAGATTCAGCCTTAAATGATCTGTGAATTCTGTTTATGAATTTGGAATGGTATTTATTCTGAGATATAACGAAAACAAACAAAACACAAGAGTAGGTTATCTATAACAGTTGGAGAGGAAATTAAATGAACCTGCAGATGGGGACCTTCCTACATCTTAATTTCTGATGCAGTTTCTTCTTCTAAGGATCTTTTCTACTGTGGACCCTCTCTAATAACGACAGCCTTTTTTTTGCTCTGAAATAAAATGTAAGGCAAATGCAATAGGCAGCTGTCTGCAAATGTATTTTTACCTTGCAGTGCAGTTACTTTTTAATGAGACCTATAGAAGCTGATTAATTGCAGCTTCTGCATCTATAATTTAGGCAGGACACATTTGCAAACAGACTGACCATCAGCCTGAGCTCATCAGGAAATCCTTCTGTTTAGAGTAATAGAAGAGAGCATTTAAGCATTCCTCCAAGTACCAAGATTATAACACAGAGCTGAGGCTGGGTTGGAAGTGCTAGGTGTTTGTAGCTTCCATTAAAACCAAGATGCTGGTGCTGTGTATCCTGAATTCAAAATTAAGCAAGCATTTCTTCTGGCCGGTGTTAGCAGAATGGAATAATGCTGTTTACCTAATGCATTATTCTATAGGCTGATTTGTTCATTTGTGATTTACTTCAATATAATTTTCTATTTGTGTTAATGATATAATTTATAATTTGAATTGTTTTTCTAGTTATGAATTATAATTTATATCTGGCTACAGTGAAAACACTACATATGAAACCTCTGAACTGAGGTCTTTTTGTCAGCCTAATGTACCTTCTATAGCAACCATATGTTTGTAGCATGCCTGACAAGAAGGAGCTGTAAAAAACTTAGGAGCAATTACTATATTTATATTCTGGTTTAATCTGAATTAGAGGGCAAATATAGTTTCTTAGGTGAAAGTATTGGCACTGAACACATAGACCCAGTTCTGGAGGTTTTGCACTGCCAAGACATGTGGGGACATGCAAGAAAAGTGTTTATTCACCCTAACTGGCTTCTGTTCAGTCATTTTATGGGATTTTTCTGTGCTGCAGAAACTGTAACCCATGATCACTTTTCCCTATGACGTTGTTTGATAACTGCATGGGGTTGCATTAAAACTGTGAGAAAACGTGTGTTGATTATGTCCTTCCTCTGGAAAGGAGGCGTGGGGCCAAATGGCCCACTAGACTAAGGAGCTTCATGCTGTGCAAGAAGGTGGCTCTTCTCCATCTCAGCTGACTAGCAGAAAAGTGCAGCACATTGCAACATCAAGGTGCAAGGTGTTTCTTTATCTGCTTTACGTCTTACTGTATCTAATTTAATTTTAAGATCCCTGAGAACAAAAGGTGTTTGCCCTAAGACTGCTTATTTGTGATTGATAAAAGAAAGCAGAAATATGGAAATGGTTAATCTATAATGATGATAATTTGACTCACGGCATATACTTTTTGGTTCAGTGAGTTTCCTGTATTGATTTTTGAGCTTCAGCTTTAATGAATTCCATTTTCAAGCAACATGCACCCTTTGGGAGGTGCAGGCTTCCTGAGTGTTATTGAATTAAGGCTGTGGGATGCTCACACAATGTACTTTTTCCTTGGCTGCTGATGGGGGTTCCAGCTGAGTTTTTGTTCTGCTACACTGTTTCTGTTTCATGGTTGTTGTCTCTTTTGATTTTTTTTGGAACATAACCTAACAGCTTGGTAAGTTTAATTAAAACATTTGATAAATAGTCATACTAATTTGTATACAATTTGCAAAATTTCCACTAGAGATCAGCCACTGCACTGGGTAGTCTCACATGTAGGTCGAACCAGCGGTTCAGTTTGTCCAAGTGTTTGCAAACATAGTTTTCTGGATTTTTTTTTATTTTAATTATCTGTGAAATATTCTCTCCAACTTTCAGTTCTTTTGAATAATTCACTGTAAATTCTCTTGTATTAACTCTCACCAGCATCACCAGAAAAGCAGCAGGAACTGCTTTCTCTAAAAAAGCATACTTGAGGTATTTCATAGAATAGAATCATAGAATGGTTTGAATAGAGGGGACCTTATAGCCCATGCAGTTCCGATCCCCTGCCATGGGCAGGGACACCTCCCACTGGATCAGGTTGCTCATCCAACCTGGCCTTGAATACTTCCACGGATGGGGCATCCATGACTTCCCTGGGCAACCTGTGCCAGGGCCTCACCACCCTTACAGGAAAACATTTCTTCCTAATATCTCCTCTCAACCTCCCCTCTTTCAGTTTAGCTGCACTCTCCCCAAACCCTCCCTTCATCCTGTCCCTTCACTCTCTGATAAAGAGCCCCTCCCCAGCTTTCCTCTAGGCCACCTTTGTATACCCAGAGGAACTTAATGCCAGTTCTCTCTGAACTCATATCATATTTTGAACATTATTCTCATATCCTCTCAGCCATCTCCCTAGCTGAAAAGACTGATTTTATATCTTACTCTTCCTTAAAAAGAAATAGATTGCATTACATTACATGTAGGAGAGAAATGGTGATGTCTCCTTCCCTGGAGGTGTTCAAAATGCATTTAGATTTGGCACTTTGTGACTTGGTTTAGTAGCACGGTAACATGGGACTGATGGTATGACTGGAAGATCTTGGAGGATTTTTCCAACCTTAATGATCCTATGATTTTATTTGAATACTAGATCCCATATTTGGTAGCATTTTAACTGGAAAACAGCTATTCTGGTAGAGGAGGTTCTTGCAGTTATTGCTCGTACTCACATCCCTCAGTTAGGAAGCTTGAGCCACCAGTTTGTGGTTAAAATGCTGTAGGGAAATATACAGTATTCTTGTAGTAGCTGTTCTTCTGTTTCATGACAGCAGTGCTTGTGGAAAGATGATTCTGATGTACTGTCTACAGTTGTGAAATTAAAAAGTGAGAGCTCCAGGGTTTATTTTGTCTATATCAGACAAGTTTACAGAAACAAAACAATCTTTGAAGAATAATGTGATTATATGACCCATGTGTGTTTATATATAGACTCTGATTGTATCAATGTGTGCATACTGAAGAGCTCTACAGCATCATGCTGAGGTGGTGGCAGGTTCTGTTTTTGTATTACTTGCTAGAACAGATGTGCAAGTCAGCCATTTCCTGAGCTGTGAGAGACAGGAGAGCTGACCATTTTTAAAGATGACTTGCAGATATGAAATGATAGTTTCTCCTGTGTAGTATCATGATAGAGTGCTTGTTGATTTTTTGAGAATCATGTCACATCAAAGGATGAAGCAGCTGGCTGTATTTGTGTGGCACTGTAAGAAATCTCCCTGCAGAAAGTAAAGACCCTGCTGCTGGATTCCATAGTAGTTATTGGGCTGTTTACTTTATTTGCCACAAAATAAGTTGATTCTTTGCCCACTCAACTTCATTGACCAGTGACTTGGAGATGGAGGCGAAGTTTAATATTTGCCATCCTTTATGACTACCTGCTCACCCACAGCCTGCAGCAGCCCCCAAGGTGCTTCCCAATATCCCTTAAAAACAAGGAATGGAAATTTCAACTCCTCTAAAAGTCTACTTCTGCTGCCATTGCGCTGGGAACAAGAGAATATTTTCACCCATGTCTGTTCTTCATGCGTATGAGTGTAAGTACATACCCCTGTATACAGTTCTGCTTTTATTCTAGACATGAATTGGCAAAAGTAAACTTCTTGGCCAGACTGTATTTCCCATGCATTACATCTTTTTATGCTTCCTGACTAAAAAGTCTCAAGGTACCATGACAGATTCAAGATTTTACACAAACTTTCTGTAACCACCCACAACTGAGTACATGCTTTATAATAAAACAGCTTGCTAAAGTAGAGGCCAAAATACAGAAAACAGTTTCAAATCATCAGCTTTTAAATTTATTTTTAAACTTTCCTCTTTTCTGGCATTTCCTATGATTAGTGGAAAACAAATCATCCTCATTATCAGCCTCCTTGTCTCACTGATGACAATCAGAAGTATATTCCAGGAGATGTTCTTTAAGTAACAAATGCTTGTTTATTTTTGTGAATATCATTTTATCAGGTTTTCAGCTAGAAAACCAAGCTAATCTATCATTTTTGAATTGCAAGGTATTGAATTGCATCCAAGGCCTAATTTGCAGCCCCAAACACCTATGCTAAACAGCCAGCTGGGCATGAGGATGTCAGCACCCTTCTGTAAACCAGGTTTGAATGGGCCCAGGGGTCAGTCTGCAAGATCATTTAAATGCCTGTCTTTTGAACTCCTTAATACCCAAATTAGTTGACACCTTTGGAAAAGACACCCCAGGTCTTTGTCACAACTGGAAAACAGGCATGCAAGGTTGGAATTTAGATAGACAGCATCCATTGCTCAAAGGGAATATGCAGAGCCATCTGTTATTGAGAAAAACAAAAGCATCACAACATTGTGTCAATAATGCTATATAATATCAACAATTAATCTGAGTCTTATTTTGTTCCTATAAACAGTGTCTTAAAACTATGGTACCGTAGTTTCAGTTGACCATACTTGAACTCAGCTGGAGTCCTCAGCACAGGAAGGATATGGAACTGTTAGACCAAGACCAGAGGAGTACACAATAATCCAAGGGCTGGAGCATGTCCCATCGGGACTGGACTGAATAATGGGTACAGTGATGAAGAATCTGCAATCGCTTTCACGTGTACCTGACCTGTGTGCGAGATATTACATCTCCCTCCCTCAGAACAGAATCTGGCTCCATATATTAATTCTGTATCATTAATTCTATATCATTATTGGTCCAAATTCTCTACTGTAAATCTCATGGACTGAGAGGAAATAAAACATCAGTTTAGTAATTATGTGGGACCAGGAGAGAGAAGTTCTGTTAGGTACATTGAATCCACTCACATCCGTAGAAAAATCAGAATTATTTGCCTTGTAGAAAAATTGCCCTATAAGGACAGGCTGAGAGAGTTGAGGTTGTTCAGCCTAGAGAAAAGAAGGCCCCAGGGAGACCTTAGAGCAGCCTTGCAGTACTGAAAAGGGACTACAGGAAAGCTATGGAGAGGCTCTTTATCAGGGGGGTGCAGTGATAGGTTGAAGGAGGATGGTTTTAAGCTGAAAGGGGGGAGATTTAGGTTAGACCTTAGGAAAAATATTTTCCTGTGAAAGTGGTGAGCCAGTGGCACAGGTTGCCCAGAGAAGTCATGGGTGCCCATTGCTGGAGGTGTTGAAGGCCAGGTTGGATGGGGCTTTGAGCAACCTGGTCCAGTGGAAGGAGTCCCTGCCACGGCAGGGGGTTGGAACTGGATGATCTTTAAGTCCCTTCCAACCCAATACATTCTATGATTCTGTGTGTGTGTTCTTTAATGCAAGGCTTTGTGGTGTTAATTGACAGCTACTAAATAGAAGTAGATAATTCAAATTAAATTACAGGATAGAAATACTCCCACGTAGAGGAACATCTGAATTTGATAAGTCTATTCAATAGGAGTTCTGGAAGGAACAGTCTTTTCTTCTGGCTGTACCATCTTTTCTGGGAAGGATATAATCTGTTGTGCAAGCGTATGCCTCTTTGAGGCAATTTATAATTAATGTAATTCCTTAATGGGACATTTCCCTTGACCATAACGTGCCATGCTGCCCAAGCAGCCTCTTACACTTCAGTGCTCTGCTGAAAGGCCAGTGGCATTTTTCAGACAGGACAGCATAAAATTTTTCCAACAATTCCATCATCCAGCATTTCTACAGCAGGTCAGTAAGAGCATCCTAATATAATAGAATTGTAGAATTGTTTGGGTTGGAAAGGACCTTAAAAGCCATCCATTTGCAACTCCCTTGACACAGGCAGGGACAATTTCCACTGGATCAGGTTGCTCAAAACCTCATCCAACTTGGCCTTGAACACCTCTATGGATGGACCATCCACGACTTCTCTGGGCAACCTGTGCCTGTGCTTTACCACCCTTGAGGGAAAAAAAAAATTCTTCCGAACATCTAACTTAAATTTCCCCTTTTTACCTTAAAACTGTTTCCTTTCATCCTCTCCCTGCACTCCCTGATAAGAACCTCTCCCCAGCCTTTCCTTTAAATGCTGGAAGGCTGCTCTAAAGTTTCCACAGAAGCTTCTCTTCTCCATGCTGAACAAGTGCAACTGTCAGCCTGTCCTTGTATGTGAGGTGCTCCAGCCCTCTGTCTATCTTTGTGGCCTCCTCTGGACTTTTTCCAACAGATTCACATCCTTCCTGTGCTGAGAACTCTGCAACTGAATGCAGGACTCCAGGTGAGGTCTCACTAGAATGGAGCAGAGAGTCAGAATCATAGAATCATTCTGCTGGTCACACCTCTTTGGATGCTGCCCGTGATGTGGTTGGCTTTCGGGGCTGCAAGCGCACATTGGTGGCTTATGTTGAGCTCCTCATTCATTAATAAGAATACTGTATACATCTCAAGTGGTGTCGTATGATCTCCTCCTACTGTCAAAGAAGCGTGTCTGTTCAGGATCTGTGCCTTTACAAACTCCAAGGATTGCTTTCAATTTCTGGTGTATTGCATACAGTCCAGTGGTAGTCCTTAGGCTGCCAAGGGAGCAGTAAATAATACACATAACATGCTTTTACTATGCAAATCGTGCATGCTAGCATAAAGGTCATTTTTCTGGGAAAAAAAACCACAAACATTTACTGCATTTTGGGTGACAGCCCTTTCAAATGTAAGAGGATCCAAACAAAGTGGAATAATGAGCGGAGTCTCTTCATTAGAAATTGAGGACAGTTGTAGTTGTTGTTTTGTTTATAAAATAATCATGTTCCAATTTTCTCACCTCTCCTCTGTTTTGCCCAGTTGTAATTAAAAGACTGTGAAAGAGCTTCATAAAACTTTTTTTTCCTGCTAAATTATTTATAGCTTTTAGTGGATATGAAGCTATCTGCCAATTATGCTAAGTTTAGTGCCCATTCCTGTCACACACATACACAAAGGCCATCAAAAAAAAAGAAAAAAAAAAGAGAATGAACAGAAACATTAAAAAATCCAGGAAAATTAAAATTTTTCTGTTTAAAATGAAGGATTTTTTTTTGTTGTTAATGGAAGCTTGAAAATTTTTGATTTGTCCTCATACAAATTGCAAAGCAATGCAGATTGTTTAGTTTATCTCAAAATACTTGGGGGAGAGGGAGAGATAGAAGTACCAGAAGGGAAAAGCATTTCCATTTCCAGTTATCCAGAAGGTGTAACTTGATTTGCTAAGCCAGCAAACTGAAAAATCAATTATTGACATAAGTCTAACTTCATTTACTAAGTAAAGGTTATTCTTTCACTAATTCCAGACTGAAAAGATAAATACCAGAAACACCACTAGAAAAAAAGGCTGGATGATATTATCTGTTGGCTTTGTTTCGACTGAATATCATTCAACATTTTATGTTAATTATCAAGGAATAAACTTATTCAAACCTTTTGAAGTTGTCCTTTCATCTCTGAGGTGGAAAGCAAGGCGATTTGCGTTACGGTGGCATTGTTTGTTCTAAGTCTATCAGGGAGTGATTATATTGGAAATTATTGAGATTACATCCATTCATACTTTTCTGAAGCCATTATTCATTATTTATATTTTTTCCTCTAAAGTCCTTTTCCTTTTGACAATATAGAGTGCTTTAAATCAAAATACTAAACAGTAAAGCTTAATTCACTCTCTCTTTTCTCTTTTGCATTTAGCAAATTTTGCTCTTAACAGTATGTAAATAAAAGTTTAAAGTTGCCAAAGCCACAACTCTCTTCAGCTTGAAGTAATGATACATGCAAAATCAAACCACTCCAGGTTTTGAAATCTCAGTTTTAGAAATTATGCTGCTGGAGAGTGTCACTGCAACTGAGGTCATTGTTACATTTCACTACTTCTTGAAGTTTACAAATAACTAAACAAATGCCTTTGTGCACTAGCTACTTTATACTGTTCCTTTCATAAAGAGTACAGCACCCAAATGACCAAGTCCGCCAATATTGTGTGCTGTGTGTTGCTAGTATGTCTGGATATAACGTGTGCTGAATAAGTAGGACCACTACTGGTTTTGTTCACACTGGTGGAATTCTGCTAATGGGTATTCATGTGAGCAAATATCAGTAGTAATATGTAATCAAAAGAAACATTCATTGGAATCCATTTGAGTTTACAGTCCAATAAATAGTAACAACTGTTGTTGCCTATTGAAGTATGTGCTAACACCGACTTTAGCAAATTAGAATAAGAAATAGTAACAACTGTTATTTGAACAGCTCTCAATGATTGCTTTATTCCATGCCTTGTGTTGGGGTAAGCTGGAAAATCTATTTGTACTTTCTAAAGTTTTTCAATGGAACAATAAGCTGGACAAATATTGTTTGGTGAATATGATTTATTCTATGATTCTGTAAGAAAGCTCATGAGGGACTTTTTACAAGGGCATGTAGTGACAGGACAACGGGGGTCAGCTTTATATTGGAAGGGGGAAAACTTAGACTGGACAATAGGAAGAAATTCTTCATGACGAGGGTGGTGAGGCACTGGCATAGGTTGCCCAGGGAGTCATAGAATCATAGAATCACTAGGTTGGAAAAGACCTCTTAGATCATCAAGTCCAGCCAGTCACAGAATTCATCATGGAACGGTTTGAGCTGGAAGGGACCCAAAAGCTCATCCAGTGCCACACACACACCTTGCCATGGGTAGGGACAGCTTCAGCCAATATGGAATAGGATTGAAGTTTTTTTGGTGGAAGAAACAGGCAAGGGCTGGGGGGTGAGGGGAGGAGGAGAGCTAGCCATTGAAGAAGTTGCGGACGCCCCCTCTCTGGAAGTGTTCAAGGCCAGATAGGATGGAGCCTTTAGCAGCCTGGTTTAGTGGGAGGTGTTTGTGCCCATGGCAGGTGAGTTGAATCTGGATGGACTTTAAAGTCCCTTCCAACCCAAAACATTCCATGATCCTACAATTCTATAATATATGATTCAAATCCAGTTGATTGATATATATGTATTTCTCAATGTTATTTTTTGTAACATTAACTCTAGTGGAAAGAAGAGCAGCTGAGATAAAATTAAAGTAGTAGCAGAGGCAAAAGGAATGATGTAACTGCATCTTGACATGCAGTCAAATTAAAGACCTTCCAGTTGATAGAATCATAGATGGTTTGGATTGGAAGGGACCTTAAAGCACATCCAGTTCCAAACCCTCTGCATGGGCAGGGACACCTTCCACAGGATCATGTTGCTCAAAACCCCATCCAACCTAGCCTTGAACAGCTCCAGGGATGGGGCATCCACAAATTATTTGTGCAACCTATTCCAGTGATGACTGTTGGTTTGCAGAAGTTAGCATGGTTAAGAGAAGGTTGCCATGAAAGATGTAGTCGGTATTTGCTCTTAGGTTTGGCTGGTCCTTGAGGAGGAAAATGGGTCATTCTGCATGCCACTGATCCTTGTGGAGACACAAACTGGGGGTTGTGCTTAAACCCAACCATCTGCAGGGCAGTTCTGATAAGGAATACTTCAAATGTCCCAGACTAAATTTAGTCAATGAGATTGTTCTGTTGTCCAGCAAACAATTTTTTAAGTAAATTACACCTGAGAACATAATGTCCCCTGAACACTTTTAAGTGAATACAATTCTAACTGTAGACCAGTAGCTTTCTTTTCCTTTTTAAACCAGTTGGAATCCTACCAAGCGTGACAGAGGCAATATTGTGAACCAAATGTGTTTCTAATTAACTACACAGTTATATAATCAGTTATCACTGATTATAGAATAAATATATGTAACTAAACAAAATATGGGGAAGGAGCATGTAGTGATAATTGAGTTTTCCTTAGCATTAATTTACTTTTTATTGCCCTGTATGTTTGGGAAGCACAGCAGAACTGTATTCACAGTACTTCTTACTTGTTCAAATTCAAACCACTAAAAGGGAAATCATGCTTAGAGGAATACGGTATTGAAAACATCCAGTAATTCCTTTTGGACTGTAAGAAAGATGTTGCTAAAAGAAATGAGATATCTCTGTTATAACAGTCTGTTGCTTTGATCAATCCTGTTACCCTTTCTGCTTTGAAAAAATACTATTACTTGGGGGAAAAAAAAATTTAAAAATTCCCTGTTTCAGTATTAATATCCTTTATCTGTGTCTGTATCTCTGATCAAGCTGGGTATGCTTCCTTCATTGTGTGTTATACTTACCAGAAGAAAAACTATGTCCAATGTGATATGGTGGATAGGTAACTGCTCTTGGCTGTCCTGTATAGACACCCTTACCTTCTCCTCGTCCTTACACTTCATCCAAGATTTATTGTGATGGGATAGAGCAGCAAGATATCAATATTGTTTTAAAATGAACTAAAACTGTGGCAGTCTTAAATTCTGCCCGATACTTCTATGTATTTAGAAACCTCTGTTGAGTTCTCTGTTATTTAAGTGGCTTCATTGGATTATTTCTTGGTAAATCGGGTCCTACAGCCACCTACACACTGTTTCCCATCTGGTAACCTTTCTGCAGTGTTTGGGATTGAAAATTTGACAGTGAACTCTCATTTCTACATGTACAGACAATGCAGGCAGTGTATCTAGCAGTCCCAGGTAAGGCTTTAATGTCTATAGGAGTGGTAGTTAAATAGATTTTTGTGAATGGTTATGCCTTAGATCTGTAGTGTCGATGAAGGGTAAAATCATAGAATTGTTAAGGTTGGAAAAGACCTCTAAGATCATGAAGTCCGACCTCCAAACAACAACACAATACCAACATGCCTAATGAGCCATGTTCCGAAGGATCACATCTACAATTTTTTTTAACACCTCCAGGGATAGAGACTCTACAATTTCCCTGGGAAGCCTATTCAAATGCTTTACAACTCTCTCAGTAAAGAAAGTTTCCCTAATATCCAATCTAAACCTCCCCTGGCATAACTTGAGGTAACTTCCTCTCATCCTATCACTTGTTACCTGGGGGAAGATACACAATCATAGGTAGCTTGAATGAGACTGCAGACATATGGATGAACGGGTGATAAATTTAGGATGTAAACCAAACTGAGAAACTCATGGACACATATGCAGGCTGCCTTTGAAAAGTGAGGTCTGAAAAGTACCAGTTGAGCTATGATTTGATTCAAAGTGGGTTTGCTGTTCTTGGGATGAGGCTAAATCACCTTTAGTCTTATATTACATGTTCACAGTTAGGAACCAAGTGATTTTCAGCTGCTGTTGTGATGTATTGAGAAGGATGTAGCTAAATTGTTTGCAGAAATGGTGTTATGTTTTTATAGCTCTTTAAAATGGACCACGTTATCTTGCTAAGACTTCATTTTTCATGTATGATTGGGTTAATTGCCTTAAAATCAGAAGGCAATTCAGTGCTAACCTCCACAACAGTGCAGAATGGCCAAAGTACTGCTGAGATTTCAATATATATTCTTACGGTGTTTAAGTGCTTCAGCTTTTCCATTTTTACATTAGAGGCAGAAGGAAACAAGATTGCACATCAGCCAGAAATGGTAGTTTTCTGATATTTCTCAGTTCATTGAAATAAATACCTGGTAAAAATCCATCATGATCAGCACTTTCTGTTTATGTTTTCAAGCTAAGGGACTAGATAAAAAGCAGACATACTTTTGTATGTTCTATAAACTGAAATAATGGACTCAGTATATTTTTATTTATAAATAATTTAAGGACCAACAAAAGCCTTTAGTGTATTTATTACCCCAATGCTGTTGTAACTAATTCTTTTCAAAGTATGTACTATTCTAGCACTTGTTATACTCTTCATAAAGCTTTTTTTCCGTCTGCTGGTTTCTAAGCTTTCGTGCAATATTGGGAAATAAGGGTAACATCTGACCTTTTAGCCAGAAAACTGGAGAGCAGCCCTGCTGAGTTCATGCAGAAGGGCTTGATTGCTCTGTCTGGTAGTGCAGCATTTTGGGTATGCACATGTTAGTGACTGAAGTGTATTATCCATCTTGAACACCACTTGAATTTGTGCTGAAGCTTTCAAATTCTGTTCTTTGAATAGGCTCCACAGTAATTGAATTCTTATATTGTGTGCAAAAAAAAGTCAGACCTTATGAGCAGACCTGAGAACTCCCCTGATTGTTAAAAATTGGTGTGAGAGAGCTTTAAGAGAAAAAAAAAAAAAGACATCCAACACCTTCAGCATTATTCAGGCTCTCTAGGTTCTGATGTTTTCATATAGAAATTGATTTCTATTACTGGCTTAGGAGTGACAGGCAAGATGACAATGTGCTGAACATTCAGCAGTATTGCAGCTCCTGGAGATTTGTTGAAATGTTTGGTCCTTCGTTCCTCTTACCTGGCGGTGCTATTTTCCAGTGCTCAACTCTATCTATGGAGCTGGTTAAGTTCCTGTGAGCATGGTGCTAAATGAAAGGAGGCTCACAGAGGAAAGACATGGCACAAAAGAGTTGGACAAGGTTACCTAGTGCAAGAACAAAGTGAAGAAAGATGTCTTCTGGTGTGTTAGTTCAGTCCATCCCCTAGAAAGACTTTCGGTCTTCAAATACTGAGTAGGAGGTTCCAGTGGAATTTCAGTATATGCTTTGCTGTCACTTCTGTAGGGAAGGCAGGAATACCCAATTTACTGTGAGTTTATTTGAGGAGAATAGCCACTGTGTCTTGGCAAAATGCAGACACTTATTGATTTTTCCTACAATATCAAGATAAGCCTCAGAGACAAACTGAGATTGGAGAATATGAGCTTACAAGAGCAGAGGATAAGTAACAAGTATTCTTTTAAAGAAGGAATGGTTTTGTGGAATAGCAGTAATAAAAAGTGAGCTCTGGGTCACAGCTTAAAGAAATCGGTATTTTGAACGGAGGTGGTATTTTGCTGAATCCTATTCAGCGGAGGAGGGCCGGTGAGATAATGTTGGTATTTTTATTTCAGTCCAACAGCCATGGGAGTTGTCTGTCCTCTTTCAGAGTGCAGTACTTGGCTTAAACACTGTTGCCAGTTCAGCAGCTGCTGGTGACTCAATGGCAATCTATATGGTGCTCACAAGACTAAAGTGTGAGTCAAGGTCAAAGCAGCCACCATTGTGGCAGTACTCTGGGCTGATTATTAAGCGGCTAGAAAGAAAAAAGTATTGATTGACCATGAGCCACATTTTCTATGGTTTCTGTCAGAAGCAGAGAGACACAACTCTGTGTGAAGATAGCAAGACCTGGAGTTGCTCAGGAGTTGTGTAGACCAATCCTTGTGTCTCACAAAGGGGTGTTACACAACAAAAATACCATTTTTGAAGAGGTGATCTAGATGCTGTTATTCTAATAATGGCTGAAAAGTTCTTCAGCAATAAACCATTGCTCCATCTAACACATTGAAAAGAAAGGGCCAGTGCTGAGTTCTTGATAGGAAGTAAAGAAATATTCTTTATACCTAACTGCAATGTTCTCAACCTAACTGCTACCAATTCTCAGTTACACATGCCTCCCATCCATAACTACAAGACTATTTTATTCCCTTCTTTATCAGTTACGGAGCTTTCAATCTTTGTTAGGGTTTTTAGCTTCATCAAGTATTCCTCAAGAAGTTTTGCAGTTCTGCAGAGTTTACCCTACAAAAAGAATCCTGTCATCAGGGAGCACCCACGCCTCCTCAGGTCTGACTGGCAGAAACACATTTTCCAGTTGAGTTCTGCCAGCAGTGTTTGTGTATGACAAATAGGTCCTGGAAAGAGAAGAGATTCAGGCAAGACAGTGTGATAAATCCTTTTACAGAAACGTAAATGATTTATTATATTATTATGAATTATTAATAATGTTTCATCAGAGGAACTTGAAAAGCTCCAGCACATTGTTGTAAACGCTGCACTATTTTGAGTGACTCCAGGTATGATAAAAGGAAAAAAGCAACGTAGAAAACAGAGCACCTGTAGGGACTAAAAGTCTCTGAGTGTCATAAAGGGAAAGAAGTTCGATCAGGGTTATCAGATGAGCAAAAAAAACCACCAGAAATTTTTTGCAAGCATAAAATGTTGTAAAAGTACAGAACACTACAGAAAAGCTAGAACAGAAATGCTTTCATCAATAGATGTTACCATTTATAATACCAGATATAGAGATGTCCCATCTCTGGAGGTGTTCAGGACGAGGTGATATCAAGCTTCGAGCAACCTGATGCAGTGGAAGTTGTCCCTGCTTATAACAGGGGGTTGGAACTGGATGATCTTTAAGGTCATTTCCAACCCAAAACATTCTATGATTCTATATAGTAAGTGTTTCACTGTGAAGTAAATCACTGTGAACTAAGAACAGGCTTGCAACCCTTCGTTTGAACGGTTAGTCCCAGTCACTGCAGTGGCTCAAATTCAACACACGTGCCCTTTCCCCATTCAAAAGCTCAGTGGGAATCTCCCGTTTTGAAACTATAGGAGTTCACATCACATCCTGCATAAAATCGTTGAGATTGCTTGAACTTTTTATCTCTGCCTTTAAGGTAAAGGCAAAATGCTCTGAAAGGGGTTACCCCAGTTTTGGGCATGCAGAGCACGGGCCTCTGGCTTTCTGGAAAGGATCCCTTTGGCCCTTCTGTAGGGTGGCTACTACTTCCTGCTTTCTGTGCAGAGTTTGCAACGAGACTCCTTTCATTGCTGTCAGGTCAGCATTAGACTATCTTCAGTTTTTATCTTCATCTGAAATGTAGTAAAAAAATTAGTAGTTTTTTTGCTATACAAGTTGGTCACTAGCTTGGGGAGAAGTTTCCTCAGTGACTTGCATTTTCTGAAATGTTGCAGTCCATGCTGCAGTGCACATGTATGTGCTTACACAGAGCTCAGCTACTCCTAGATAATATTTCCTAAACTTCTGAACTGAAAAACATCGCTTATTTTGTGACTTCCCTTCCATCTTCACTTGGTGCTGATAATGTCATCCCTCCCTGCTTGCCTAACCCTCTGTGTCATTTTCTTCTGACCTTTCTTAAGCCTAATATTCTGACATAACTCATGTTTTCCTTTCTTTCATGCCTCAAATAAACAGTGAATATTTTCAAAGATGCATAAGGCAGCCTGTTGTTAAGGTAAACATTTCAAAGTCTTTGGGGACTTGAGAGCACTTCTGCATCACAGATAACAGTTCAGTTTCCTTAGAGAAGGTTTTCCCAAGTCTAAACTAGTTTTTCTTCTCTCATGAAAGCTGAGATTCTTGAAGACAGCTTAAAAGTTTTTGTCTCCCCTCTCCTTTTGTTGTGAAAGGATATTTTAGTATATTCAAAGTGAATCTTTTTCTTCATCTGCATTATTTGATTAAATGGGCACTGTTGTATTGGGCTTGCTGTTAGACTTGATGATCTTAGAGGTCCTTTCTAACCTCAATGATTCTATGATTTAAGTCAAATTTTATGTATTTAAAGATATAAGTCAACTGCAAACTGAGACCGTTTGGAATAACAAGTTGAGATGTTCCTTTCAAGTATAACTGTAAATCATTGTGATGTCTTATAGGTGAAAATCATCAAACTCCTCTAAAATCTCCTTCCCTTATTTTCAAATTCTTTCATAAATTGCAAGCAAATATGTGATTAGTTTAATTTCTTCCAACTTGTACGACTACTACTAGTTTTAGTTGTACTTGCACTACTTACATAGTGGAAGGTGTCCCTGCCCATGGCAGGACAATTAGAACTCAATTACATTTAAGGTACCTTCCAACCTAAACCATTCTATGATTCCATTTTCTCCAGAACTGTGGGTTTTGGTCCAGCTCTACTTCCTAGTGCAGATGGAGATGATTTTATCATGGATCACAATGGCTGAAGTTCCAATGCTGTAACCATTGCAGTTTTCTAAATTATGTAGAGAGTTTGTTTCGCACTAATCTAAGTTATTTAGATGCACAAGCCAAATAATAAAAACAAGATGCAATCTAGCAATGTTCCTTTCCATGCTGTTGAAAAAGTGCATTTGTGGGCTGTACCATGTTGATTATTCAATGCAAAACTTTCTTTAAAGAGGCAGTTTCTTCTCCGGGGCTTAATGGTCGTGACTAGATGGTAAATGTTACATGCTATTAATATAAGTTTATACACTGCTCTTGATTTTCTACTCCTACAAGTTTATACCTTTTATAAAACTAAAAGTTTTATTTTATAATTTTATAAACTATTTAACTATCTTTTACACCTTCTGTTTGTTTTGGAGAGCAGGAATAATACATAAAAACTGTGATAACTCTAAAATAGTGAAGACATTTGAAGTTTTTTGAGTACTACTGTTTCTTAAAAGCTTTTCTTCTTGTAAGCATTGTGAAAAACTGTACCCACTGGAGTTAGGGATTGAAGGAAAGCTGATGTAGTGCATGAAGAGTACTACATAATTTAACATAGACTTATTTCAGATGGGACATGTTTATGGTCAAGTTAGCCAGATTGTTCTTTTACCATCTGTTGAGTTGAGAGCATGGGCTGTACATGGATTCTGAGTATTATCAGAAATGATTTACTGAAAGGGGGTAAGATCAAAATGTGTTGCAGGTTGCAATTTCTTCTATGGATGCTTAATTAAAAATCTTGGACATAAATTTATTTAAAAGTTCTTGTATCTGGGAGTGTTCTTCCTTTAATTTTTATGTAAATATTCATAATGATACCATAAAAGCAGAAAGTTCCTTTTTTTTTAATACCAAGGATCTGAATTATGTCAACGACGTTACCTGCTTGACTCTTAGTGAGGATCCACTAGTTTTCTGTCAGTACTCATATGTTTTTTACAAATTCTTCAATGTGATCTCCTTTTTCTATTCCTTTTGAAAACCTCTAGATTTCTAATAGAGTATTTTTATAAAGATGAAGGAACACACATGAGGAGCATTCAATTCAACTGCAGCTTCCTGCCAAAAGCAGTCAGATTCTCTCACCTACTCTGTCTTGAAAAGCCCTGGACTTCTGTGTGAAATGTGTCCATGTCCATGACAGACCAGGGAACACCATCTGAACAGAAGACACTAAGGCTTTCCTGAGTAAGGAGGTCATGCCTTCAGAGCAAAATATGGCAGAACTGTGCTACTTCATAATTTACTTATTTACTGTTTTCTAGACTTGTTGCAGCTGGCAAGAGAGACAGGTACTATCTACTGAAATTTAGATTAAGATTTGATATTAGGAAGAAATGCTTCTATTTTTGAACACCCCATTTTGGGGTTTAATTTGTCATTAAGATCACAATCTAAAACTACTCTTTATCAGGGAGTGCAGGGGTAGGATACGGGTAGTAGTTTTAAGCTGAAAGAGGGGAGATTTAGGTGAGATATTAGGCATAAATATTTTCCTATGAGGGCGATGAGGCACTGGCACAGGTTGTCCAGAGAAGTCATGGATGCTCCATCCTTGGAGGTGTTCAAGGCCAGGCTAGATGAGGATTTGAGCAACCTGATGCAGTGGAAGATGTCCCTGCCCACGGTATGCAGGTTGGAACAGGGTGATCTTTATGGTCCCTTCCAGCCTAAACCATTCTATGATTCTATCAAATCTGTAGAACTTTTCTGTGTAACTTAAACATTCATAGCAAATATGCTTTCTGTATAGGCTCTTTGTGCCCACAATTATTGTAGTAAAGTAACCTAGGCTGCACTAAGATCCTGGTGATTCATGGATGTTAGAGGCTGTGTTTGTGAGTTGGATGGTGAAGCTGCATTGGGAGCTGGTGTAGCGAGTGTGTAAATGAAAGTTCTGTATATCCTGTTGTTATATCAATGCTGCGTGGTACTTCTTAGCAACAAAAGGGCATAAGTGTGTGTGCTGAGATTGCCTAAATGATAAGAAATAGTTATGGAAATAGCATTGCAGCTGGGGCAAAGAAAGAGAATGCTATTCCTGTGAACAAGGTAACACATAAATAGTGTTCTTACAATATCCAGATGAAGAGTAGAAGTAGATGAGCTGAGTAATAAATTTGTCGAAGATCTGTGCTATTTCTTTAATAATATTCATCTCTTGAGAGACATCAGCAGATGCCAACCTGGCCTGCAATCCTATAGTTCCTCCAGAGGCAACAGACCAAGCAGATGAGAAGTCTCAGTCTGTTCCAGAGTCCATCTGCTATTTCAGAGCTCACTGCTTATCTATCCATCCTTTTAGAGCAACAGAGAGAAAACACCAAGCAGCAAGGAGCAGACTGCAAATCTTCCCTTTTTTTTTTTTTTTCCAAGTGCTGGAGAGGCAAAGATATCTTGCTGCTCTTCTCTGAACTGTAAAGCAGAGGAGAGCAACTTCTCTTTCATCCTTATGTGGTCATAAAACATTTCACACAGGATCATACTCCACAGAGAGATTAAAAACAATTCGGTCAATCTAAATCAAGAACAACAAAAGAAGTGGAAATGTTGCATTTGGACAAGGCTGTGGAAGCTGTCAGGCACAGCCTGGCAGTGGAGAATCAGGGGAGAGTCTCCATGCCCAGAAGACAACATTTTAATTTTGAATGTTTTTTTTTGCTGATGGAATCACAGAATCATTAAGTTGGAAAAGACCTGTAAGATCATCCAGTCCAACACCACTGTGCCTACTAAAACATGACCCAGAGCACCACATCTACACATCTCCAGGGATGGCAACTCCACCACTTCCCTGGGCAGCCTGTGCCAATGCTTCACCACATTTTTGGTAAAGAAATTTTTCTTAATATCCAATCTAAACCTCCCCGGGTACATCTTGAGCCCATTTCCTCTCGTCCTATCACTTCTTCTTTGGGAGAAGGTGCCAGATCTTGGAAATGGTTGGATACATAGTTAAAAAGTATTATCATTCACAATGGAATATTAAAATTAAATTGCACATTTTTTAATTACTTTAGGACCAAGTTAGTACTTGACACCCCATGGAGTTGTATCTGAAATATTGAGAACTGTGAGGTCCACATAGAACAGATGCAACATGTATCTATGATAGGAACACCCAGAACCACCTCAGATGTACCAGTTTTCTACTGAAAGCGACATGGCCTTTTCCGCTGCCAGAAATTTATCTGAAGTACCTATTTTAACCTGGTGTCTAAGTTCCTGTACTGGGTTACAGCTTTGCCAGCTCCTCAGGAATGAAGATTGACACAATTCAAAGGAATTTGGGGAAAGCATGACTAATTTAATGTGTTGTTCTGCCTGTTTTCCTGCCCTGTCAACCCACTCACAAGACAGTTCTGCAAGCAAGGCAACACAGTTCAAGAGTAAAAATAGGATTAAACATTGCTTGGTGCCTGGGCTTGGTGTGTCCCCTCTCTGAGAAGAGACTGTTGCTGACCCTCTGGCAGTGGCTGTGTGCAGAGAAGAGTGTGTGGTCTCAGGAGAGACAGCTGGGCATAGTCTCTGTTGGCATCCTATGGCAGGTCTTGGAGCAGCCTTCCTGTGAAGCTCCCTGACTGCTTCAAAGAGATGGCTGCTCACCATGAGTGCTTCCTCCTGCAACATTTTTGGCTGATAGCCTACCAGCCCCTGGCTTATGCTGGCCTTTTGGCTTGAACTTATTGAGTCAAAGCTGTACAACACAGAGCTGTAAAACAGCAAGCTCTCCTTGGAGCATGTAAGAGTTAACAGGAGTTTGCATCAGAGGTCTTCTTATTCCTCTATCCATGCACTTGGCAGGCAAAAGGCCATCTATTTTTCTCCAGCCTCATTATATGTGTATCTTGCTTTCAGTTTTGTAGTAGAGTATCTGTGGCTTACTTGCTGTTTCCCCACTTCTTTTCTTTCCTTTTGTGAATCCCCTAATCCTCAGGTCTGTTTTGGATCTTCTTTGGATCTTCTTCAGATCTATTTTTTGGATCTTTAGGTCTGTATTAGATCAATCCCACTTTCTTTTGAAAATAAAAATTTGTAAAGACTTTCATTTTACATCTGTGGGAAAAGGTCAATGCCCTCCTTCATTGATTATGTCTCAGAAATGATATAACCTGGGCATGGCACCATGATGTCTCAGCAAATTCTTCCTGTTGTGCTATCTAATCCAAACAGCGTGTGCTATATATGTGAATGCACCTTAGGGATAATTCATTCTACCTCTTGTTCTGGATATAGCTGGTAACTGGCATAATTTTCAAAAATCTCATTAGCTTGCTGTAGATGGAAGGCTTAATAGATCACAGATGACAAATATATTTTTTAAATATTCTGTGTGAAATCCCAAACTGTGAATTGTGTGAGAAAGAAAGAGATATATTGGTTACTGCAGTACATCGTGCTGCTTTGCTTTAGTGACTCTGGGACATTTTAAGACAGAAACACATTTCAATGGTTCTGTGAACCCAATTATTTACACAGCCTATGAGAAAAAAGTTTTGAAAGCACAAATTCTGGATCCTGCCTACCCCTTCCTCTTTACTGGAACTTGTTCCAGTACTTCCCTAAAGGTAAACATTCCCAAAGTGGTGTGTTGGTTTTGTTGTGGTTTTTTTGGTTTTTTTTTTTTTTTTCTCACATCTAATATATTTTCCCATTCCACGATTGCTGCTCTTAAGCCATTTTCTCCCAGAAGACAGCCACTTTATTCCACCTCCCTCCAAGAAGCTTCTTTGCTTCTGCTAGAAATGTCTCCAGGCAAAGTTTCCGCATCTGTTGATTTGTACCTGTAAAGAGTTGCTCTGGAGGTTATTTAAGTGTTTCCCAATGGGATCAGATTGACCATAACTGGGGATTATTTAGTTCTATCTCACAGGAGAACCAAGTGGTTGTTTACAGCTTGGTTATGCTGTAATACCATGATTACTGAGAACAACTCTCCTCCCATTGTATTTGGAATTAGAGGCCATGCACAGATCTGCTTATCACCAACCACCTGCAATAAAGCTGGAGGAAACAGGTAAAGAAGCATTTTGAATGTATGGAGATATCACTTGAAGAGGGTTATTGGTCTGTCTTTAATGTGAGGTGCCAATTGTCCAGCACTATAAACCTTCACTTATAGTTTATAATTTTAACAAGGTCCCTGTTGATTGCTAGCAAATCAGCTGTCTAATGAGAGGTGAGAAGTGATGGATTCTGTTAGCATCAGGAAAACATGAAGGGGAAATCTTTTAGGACACTGAAAGAAATCCCATGGCTGTGCTATCTCTGTGAAAGCTCCCATCCTGTTCCCCTGTGCTACTAGAGTGGGCATTGCTTGCCTGCCTTCTTTCTTCTGGTGTGTCTAAATGAAGCATATTGGGACAGTCACATTTGAAGGACTTCGTGCAGAGAAGATGATGCTCATGGCTCTGCTGTGGGCCTTAGATTAACTTTCTTTCAGTATTTAAATTAAGTGGTGTTGTACTTTTGCTCTTTCCTTTTTGCAATACAATATAGTGTGAGGTCTAGTTAGAATATATGCAGAATTGCCATTTGTCCTTACCCCAAACCAATCAGACTAATAATGGTAGAAATATTCGGAAGAAGACTATGGATAGCCTTTTTTTGACCCTACATTTCACTCTTCCGTTTTGGTTTTGTCAAACAACTTGTGCAGATTCTAGTGTTCTTTGATCCTTTCTGCCTGAAGGCAACCAGTCTGGTCACAGATCCTGTTCCAGATCTGGGACCAGTAGATATGTTAGATATAGTTTTAGGGCTGTAAAGACACTCTGATATTTGTATTTCTTTTTGTTTTCATTTTCCTGTAAACAACCTTTTGGAATTTTTCAGCCCATCTCCTCTCTTGTCTTACAATTTGAAACAGAAGACTTTTTTTTATCTTGTATTTCAACAACTAAGCTAGGAATGCTAGAGCGGGGATAAAGTTTAAGCAGTGGCATATTGAATCTGATTTTCTATTAAAGGAAATATATACAGGACATATTGAATGTTAACAATGTTTGACATTGATTCTTCATCACTTTTACGTTTATCTACTAAGATAGCATTTATTTTGTAACAGCCTTGTCCATAATTGAAGTAAATCCTGTTTAAGTACTGGAAGAAGCACTTGTAGATTTAGTTTGTTCTTAGATTGTTTGTCTAAGTAGGTGAGTACTTTCCACATTTTCAGTCCTAAGAAGGATGATATATTGTAAGCTTTAAAGGACCTGTGAGCTCAAGGTTAGGTAAGAGGCTGTATGTCATGTTTTACCAGGAACAGAAAGAGTACTCAGAGGATGGGGAAACTGGGCATGTTATACAGCTTCAGCATAAAAGGTGCAGGAAGCAATAGACAGTCATGATTTAGGAGTGAAGAAACTGGTATGGAATAAATTTTCCAGCTCTTGCAGTTGGCATAGCTTCTGAATACTGGGATCAGACATATTTAATACTAATGATCCTGGTTTATAACAAGCAATAGATTAGCTATTCCTAATGTGTGAAGGTGGCTTTTAAGAGCATCATGGCAGAAAAGTCAGATCACAACTTAACTTCCCTCCCATGGAGAAGTCGTATTGCTCCACAACTCATCTCTGTGTCCCTTTCATCTAGCACACCGAGCCTAGCACTAGGCAGAAACACAGTATCTTGTCGTGTTGTGGGAGGTAGCCCTGATTGACACAAGGGCTCTAATGTCATCTTGCTTGAATGTGTCCTCAATGAGGGAAAAACTAATGGGTTTTGTCAATCTCAATCTCAGAACGCATGTTAAGAGAAGTTATCATCTCAGCAGAAAATAAAGCAGAAAGTTTGAAGTTTGTTAGGCTGATATTTAATTATTGTTATCAAGCAATGGAAGAAGGAGCTACCTAAACAAAGGGGGGAAAAGGGAGTTATTCAAACCTTTCTCCCCTTAGCCTCTGAGAAAATGTCCTTATCTTTCTGTTAAGTATATCTACTAGAAATGCTTTGGGATTGCCATATTAAAAATGTACAGGTACCTTCATTAACACTTGGAAATATAATTTACATGAATCATAACTCAGAACATTGTAGGAAATTAATTGGAAATAAATTCTTACATCCTTCAGATTTTAACTTTATAGTAATGTGCTTTTTGTTATCTTGGTAAGAATATGAGGGTCACCTCTCACGTTTTCTAGATGCATCTTTATCAGTAGAAGATTACTCAGTTCTCCTGTGTGGTTTTTAAAACCCAAGACTAACAGCACCTGTGCTGTGAATGACCATAGCAAACCAGCCAGAGACTTTGTAGTGGTAATTTGTAGAATCGATGAAATTGAAGTGTGATTCACCATTACTGATGTCAAGAGTTCTCTTCTGTTCCAATAGACCATGGCTGGCATTTCTCTCAGTAAGGGTGAATTTCAGGACGTTGTGTTTAGGAGGTTAAATTAAAAAAAAAAAAAAAAAAAAGGGCATCCTGTGAGTTTTGCTCTTCGAGAAAGCAGTGGATTTTCTATCATAATGAAGTCAGTGAGTGCTTGGAAGATTGTCCATGCCTCTGGTTCTCCCACACTATTTCCTTATTCATAAGATACCTTTAGATGGGCCAACAACACTCAGAGCAGCCGGGAGTCTCACTTGCTCCTTAGTCTCAAGAGGACTTAATAGTCTTTTTCTCAGTGAAACCCATGGTAGCTCAGGTGCACTACAGCAGTGAAATCAGACTTGTTTTATATGGCTAATATTCAGTTAAGCTGAAAAGGTTCAGCTTATGCAAATAAAACCAGGCTTGTTCTATTATTAACATTGGAAATTACTCCTTTTCTAGTGGGCAACAGAGAAGAATGTGATGAGCATGAAGAATCATAAAACTGTTTTGGTTGGGAGGAACCTTAAAGATCACCCAGTTCCAACACCCCTGCCATGGGCATAGACACCTTACACTCAATCAGGTTGCTCGAAGTCCCATCCAGCCTGGTCTTGAACACTTCTGGGGACAAAACATGCACCACTTCGCTGTGCAACTTGTGCCAGTGCCTCATCACCCTCACAGGAAAATATTTCTTCTTAAGATCTTATCAAAATCTCTCCTCTTTCAGCTTAAAACTGTTCCCTCTCATCCTATCCCCACACCTCCTGATAAAGACACTCTCCCCAGGTTTTCTGTAGCCCCCTTTAAAGAAGAAATACAATTTTTTCTTTCATCTTGACTGCCTTTGGAAAGTGCAAAAGCTCTGGAGGTGATTTGTTTCTCTGAATCCACTCTGTGTTTTTCAGAGTGATTTAAAGCAGCAGACAAAGTAGGAGTTGAATGTAAATACACTCTGACTATAATCATGAGACAAAACCTCCCTCAGATGTAAGTAGGCTTTGATTCCTCTTGCATCTTAGCCATCACCAGCTTCAAGACAGCAAACAAACAAATACGTTGTAAAGCCTTTAAACCTACACTGAAAGTGCAAGATCTGCTGTGCCACTAGGAAAACAATAATAAAATAAAAATGAAATAATAATAAAATAAAAACCCTCCATCTGTCATCATAATGAGGTGACTTTAGCAAGACTTGTAATCCTTACTTGTGCTTGTAGCTTTGGGGATGTAAATGGTTTCACTGAGGCACAAGCCTCTTGCATGCTGATGCAGGCCAGTCAGTGTCTCTGGTTCAGGGCATGGATGATCGAGGTGATCAATATATAAGCTTGTGAGAAAAACAACTGATTCCTAGCAACCTGCAGGATGAGCTGTGCTGGCAGTGTGCCAGGTCTTTCAAGACCTGAAATGCCTCTTTCCCCAGCAGCTTCCAGGAGGGGCAGGAGTGGCAGGCATCCCCAAGCAGGAGCAAGCATCTCCCTCTCTGTGTACAGGGCTGAGAGGTGCAAATGACAGTGGTCCTACATGTGATGGAAGGAACTGGTGAGAAACACAATAACCCCAAGACTAAATCTTTCTGGTTTTCCAAGCATTAATAAAAAAAACCAAAACAACTTATACATAGTAAGGCGATAATAGAATCATAGAATAGAATCATAGGATCATTAAGATTGGAAAAGACCTCTAAGCTCATCCAGTCCAGTCACCAGCTGAACACTACCATGGCTACTAAATCACGTCCCATGCCTACGTGCCTTTCAAACACCTTCAGGGATGGAGACTCCACCACTACACTGGGCAGTCCCTTCGATGTTTCATGACTCTTTCAGTGAAGAAATTTTTCCTAATATCCAATCTAAACGTCCCTTGGTGCAACTTGAGACCACTTCTTTTTATCCCATCACTTGACTCTCACAGGCTTCATCAGGTCTTAGATTGGATCCTTACTTTCCTTCTTTTCTTTTTTTTAATCCTGTAATACTTATTTCTGTACTATTTATTTTGGTTCATCCAAGACATTGATGTTTAACAGCAAGCATTTTGTTTTGTATGGCCTTTTCTACCTGGAGCTTGGTAAAACTGATTACTACTTGCAGCAAATAACAGAAAAGAAGAGTCAGGCTGGTTTTCCTATGTATCAGTGCTTTAAAAAAATAAGTATTTTCTGCTTCACAAATATCCTGAATGAAATTCTTGTCTCATATATCACTTAAATAGTAATAACAGTGTCCACTGCATGCTGCAGGCTGCATTCTGACATGGGTGGATTGACAGTGTTCACTCAGTGGAAACAATAAACAGATCAATAACAAAATGTAGCCTAGGGGGCTGGAGGTGTGACAAGTCAGCCGTGGTTTTGGAGTCTTGCTGGGACCCTTATTAAACTCATTTGTACATCTGAAAACATATGATGCCTCATTGGGTTAAAGGTAGCTGCAAGTATTGGTCTGAAGAAGTCCTGAATCTGTTTGTGCCCCAGAGGAGCGCAGCTGCTTGAAAGCAGCCTGATGCTCTTTTGGAAGCAAGCAGCAGTGAAACCTGAAATGTAATTAACTAAAAAGCCAGTGTTTTGTTTGGTTTTGTTTCTTTCCCCATAAGTGTTGATTTGTCAGTGATGGTCTGGACCAACCTCCTTACTAACATGATGGAGGAAGGAAAATCAGATGTTTACCTTCCTCTCCACCTCTTCCCCCCTTACTCCCCATGAAATGATGGCCGCAGACCTCCTGGGTGAAGGAAATAGCTTGCTCCTTCTTGTTACCATGCTGGAGGAGGTGATAATGAGAGAGTGCTTTGCCTTCTTTGCCACTGAACCCAGGAGCTGGCTGACTGCAAGGCTGTTGGGATGAGGAGTTCACTCTCTGAAGGCATCAATGATGCAGGTTTCCACTTTTACCCCATTAGGGCTGCACATCAGGGATGCTGCCGCAGGAGGTGACCATGCTCAGGCCACCACTGCTGGCTTTCGCCAAGAGGCATCCCTGAAGTCACAAGTGGGCCTTATAAATGTTTAACTCATCTTTCAAGCTAGAAAATGAGAAGTATCACTGATCTGAAGGTCGGCCAAGGTGACAGGCTTGGCACACCAGGTGTGCATTGTTCTTTTTATCAGATATGTGTGGGCAGCTGCAGGAGGCAGCACAAAGGCAGCTTGGGGACCTGCTGAGGTGCTGGCCACAGGCTCGTGTGTGGGTAGAGCACTACCATCTCTTGTGCTTTTTGTATCAAAGTGTCTTATCCTCTTGGAAATGCTGCTTAGTGTCTGATGCTCAGCACGCTAAAATGAAACACTGGCCTTTCTGAAATGTCTCCCTCCAGCAGCTGATCAGAAAGGGTGACGATCTCGCTTTCACAACATGCTTCTTTTTGCCACAACTTATTTTCTTTGTTTTTAATAAATAAAAGCAACCATGTCGTTAAGGAAAGAATTTGCTACTATCCAATATTAGCTCCTTGCTATACCTGTAGTTTTGCAGTGTTCCAGTAAGGATTGATATAGGGTGGAGACTCCTAGGGGCTTAAGTGTTTAGTATGTGTCTTTCAAATAAAGAGCTGATTATGCCTGTTTCTTACCCAAAAAAGCACAATTCAGACATTGAAATGCTCTAGGCAAAGTGGCTTCAACTGCTTATTATTTTTGAAAGTATGGGGTGATAGCCATCAATCAGTCAAAAGGAAACTTAACACAGTTTGAAGAACAGGGTGCGTGTCTCTAAAAGCAGCTGGCAAGAACATCTCTGGTACGTGTGCATCAGTGGAAAGAAATTTTCCCACTGTGGTAAACGGTCTCATCTTGTGGGATGCTTCCTGCACTTAGGTAATCCCACGAGTTCTTGCAAAACAATTCTTGCTTGTTCTCTGCTAGCTGGTACCTCAGTGCCTCAATTATTGCCTTGCCATCTCCAATGCTTCTGACTCAAGATGAGCTACGCTGTGCATAGAAAGCCATGGGGCCAGTTAAGTTGTTCAGCACTAAAAGGAAGGAAATAGGGTCCAGATGCAAATTTTGCCAAGCTTTTTTTAAATTTTTTTTTAATTTATTTGTAGTAAACCCACTTCAGAGCACATGCAGATACTCTGTCACAAAAGGTTACATTTGCAAAACCACTTAATTCCATAGGGTTCAGGTATTGATTTAAATTGGAGTCATACAGCGTGAACTTTGAAAATACAGGGGGAAAATTAGCCTAGAAGTCAGACCTCAGAGAAAAATAAATCAAATACATTGTAGCCTGAAGATGACCCAGAAAAAAGTGCAGCTATTTTTGGTTTAAATGAACAAATCTTTTTTAAAGAAAGAAATAGCTATAAAAAAACTTCTGCACTTAAAGTTTATGTTCAGCAGTACATCATCAGTAAATATATAAATAGCTTATCCACAGTATTTACTGGAGTGAGGTGGAAACTAAAAGGGAGGAAATGGTATGAAGAAACTGAGGCTTCAGGCTAGTGGTAAAGTCATCAAATTCATTCTGGGTACAGTGGAAGGATAGCACAAAACAATTTAACCCTAGGTTTTAGTGACTATCTAAGCAGGTTTGAATTGACACACATAAAAAGTTCCATTGCTTGTTTTAGAATTTGCATGCAATTACAGATTAATAAGAATATATGCATATCTGTATCTTCATTTCTGCATACATAACTATAGCTTAATCATATTTTATACTCAAAATCATTATTGAGGGTCATGAAGATGATCGGAGGACTGGGGCATCTCTGCTGAGAGAGCTGGGATTGTTCAGCCTGGAGAAGATAAACCCCCAGGGACATATTATAGCAGCCTTCCAGTACCTGAAGGGGGCATAGAGGAAAGCTAGGGAGTGACTATTTACAAGGATATATAGTGATGGGATAAGGGGGAATGGTTTTAAATTGGAAGGAGGAAGATTTAGATTAGACTTGAGGAAGAAATTCTTCACGATGAGTGTGGTGAGGCACTGGAACAAGTTGCCCAGGGAAGTTCTGGTTGTCCCCTCCCTGGAAGTGTTCAAAGCTAGGCTGCATGGTGCCTTAAGCAGCCTGGTCTGGTGGGAGATGTGCCTGCCTGTGGCAGGGTGGATTGGAACTGGATGATCTTTAAGGTCTCTTCCAACACAAACCATTCTATGATTTAAAACTGTAATTTTGCACAGCATACAGAAAAGCGTAAAAGTTCAAACGAGAAATAAAATGTATAAAGCTTTCTGTTCTAGGTGGTAAATACACTTTCACTCTTCATTTTGTAGCTGAAGTGGCTTCACTACATAAATCTATGCAAAAATATTAAACTTTCTGTTGTGAGCATAAAGTTTTATTTTCCTAATCATGATCAAGGTGGATGGCACAAATCAATGCAGTATATGCACAACTGGGAAGGAGAACATTTCATACAGAAGTCTTTAGAGGTCTAGAGTTATTAATGCAATCAATGCTGTAGCTTTATTACCCACAATTCTGTATATTTGTATCCCCATTGACTTGTGGTAAGTGAATGTTTCGAACGCCACTAAAAATATAAAACCTCACCAGACTTCACGAAATTGTTCTCCATTATTTCAATCCTTTTTTTCCTTTTTGCTAAATTTAAGTAATGAATTTTATTTTTTTCCTATAGGATTTCCAAATAATTTTCATGAAAGAATTTTACACAACAACATTTGAATTGTAGGATGAGGGACAATAGTTTCAAGCTGAGGGAGGGGAGATTTAGAAGATATTAGGAAGAAATTGTTTACTGTGAGGGTAGTGAGGCACTGGCACAGATTGCCCAGAGAAGTCATGGATGTTGCATCTCTGGAGGTGTTCAAGGCCTGGTTGGATGGGGCTTTGACCAACCTGATCTAGTGGGAGGTGTCCCTGCCCATGGCAGGAGGGTTGGAACTTCCATTCTATAATTCTATGATAATGCTTTTCCTAAATTGTATTACTTTTCATCTTACAGTGTTATTCTAGATGCTGTTTTCTTTTCTTGCTTAGTTACAAGACAGAGGTAGTTACAAATAAGAAACAATTTTATTTAATTAGATTTTAAAACAACAAAGAAATCTTATTTCTATTCAGCAATAATCTAAGCATCCTGGCAATCCAAACAGTCTAAGAAAATGCGATATTCTCAGAACTCCGGACAGTTTCATGGAGTATAAAGTAGTTATAGATAGATGAAAGGAGTGAATGCATTGGGCTTCTGCAAATGTCATCTGGAAAGGCATTACTAGAAGTAATCATCAAATGACTAAGTAATCACAAAGAAGTTATCATTTTATTTGCAGAGTAACACCTTGGTATAGTTTGGAAGTGAGTTTGTACAGTGAGCAATGAACAATCATAAAGAACAGTGCTGAAGTGCATTTACTTATTATTTTCCTCTCTGAAGAATTAAGATTGGCTTACCTTGCAGGACATTGCCTGACTCTGCTGCTTTACCAGCCTTAACCTCCTAAATCATATTTTCTAGGTTGCTTCAGCTTGTAAGGTATTTTTACCTTGATCACGTAAAATGGTCACAAACCAGTGCAAACACATTACAGAAAAGGATTTTTGTGTAAGGGGAAAAATCATTTCCCATTTAAATTTAACATTTATGTATTGAATAATAACACACTCTGGTAATTAGCTTTCAAAATAGAGCTAGTAAGATGGATAAACTACCAAAGAATAGTAGTTTGTTCTGCCATCCTTCATGTGATTATAATTTACAGTATGTTTTTGGAAAGAATATTTTGTGAGATGGGATTTCTGAGGGACAATTCAGCAGTGCATGTATAAGACTGCAAAAGAAATTAAATTTTATCCTTTAAATTTGGCAAATTACATGTGTAAGTTTGCTGTATTTTTTTTCATCTGTTCACCTAGAGACCTTTCAGTCTCAGTGGAGTGAGAAGCATCTGTTGTTAAGATTACTTGGCAGAGATTATAAATTTCTGTCTCATTTTACCTTTGCCAAGCTTCAGAGTCTGGAAGGTGAGGTTTTCCGTGCTGTCATGAAGGCTGTTCCCTGCGTTAGTTGCTAATAGGTCAAATGTATGCTGTGCAATGCATTTGCTTGTGCCTTCACATCATCGTGCTAAAGATAGTCCTTGCTTTTGTGTCTTGTTAATATCTAAATTTAGGCATGAAAAACCATCAATTTTAGTTCAAAGTATGCTGCACTGTTAACCTTTACAAAGGTATTTTTATGAGAAGAGAAAGTCAAGAACTACCTCTTGTAAATCAACACTGTTCCAGTCATTTCAGTAGGTAAAACAAAGCAAAGCTACTTCCTCCCTCGATTATTTATACTGTATAATCTGTTATAGCTACAAATATTGTGGAATTAATGATGCTTTTCCAATTTATACCAACAAAAACATGATATACTGCCCAATATATGTCACTTAATGGGCACGGAGAGAATGTCATTCCCTTTAAACTGAGGTAGACCTCTTGCTGTGTGATACATTAAAATACATAGAGTGGCTCCTGATTTTATATAGTGCCTCATTGACTAAGCATCATTAACAAGAAGGCCATACACGTGTGGTTTAATGCAAAAGAGTAACTTGTTCTCTGCCTGAAATAATTCCAACCTTATGCTTCCAATCTACCCTGGATAGAGACTGAGCAAAATACTTGGGCAGCTTGAGAGTGAGTGCATGTGGTGGAGGAAAGAAAGAAGAGAGGAAAGAGAGAGGATTACCATTAGTTTGATCACAGCTGTTATGGCAAATAAAATTACTCTTCCTTTCTCAACAAACAAATAGGGGAAATTATTCAAAAAACCCAGTAGTAATTACAAAGTCTGCTAAATTAATGCAACTTCTGACCCTCTCAGTGCCTCTGTGTTGCAATACATACTTTATGCCTCTGAATAACATTAATAAGATCTAAACTTGGTACTTGTAGGCATGCACACACACAAACACACCAAGAGGGAACGAGCACTTAAGTGTACCAGGCACCAGAGGTAATATTCCTGCGGAGGAATGTGCTGGGCCGGTACTAGTCTGTGTGTTATTTGGTGTGTGCTAAACAGTTTTTATATTGGAGGAAAGGCTATTCATAACCTCCTTGTGTTTGAAGAAGGTGGGCATCTCATCAGAGAGTCTGAAATAATTCAGATCTCTGCCAAGATGTTAACAATGCTGGATTTTAATGCCTTGTACATGATGAATAATTGCATTAATCAAGCACTGGCTGTTTTCTTTCCTTACACAATCAGGGACTCCAAGAGCAGATTTTATCTGTGAATTAGTCAGCCATTTTTATTCCCATAGAACTTGGCCTGATATAACAATTGAGGTCTCTTGAAAGATTTTCACCAGTTTCCATTGGCTTTAAGTGGGACTCTGTAGGGACTGGACTGAATTATGGGCACATTGGTGAGGAACCTACAGTCACTTTCACATGTCCCTGACCTGTGTGTGAGATATTTCATCTCTCTCCCTCAGAACAGAATCTGGTTCCATATATTAAGTTCATAAGTGGTCCTAATTCTCTGCTATAAATCTCAAAGACCAAGAGGAAATAAGACATCGGTTTAGTAAATATGAGACACCAGAAGAGAAAAGTTCTCTTAGGTAGATTGAATCAGCTAACTACAGTAGGGCAATTAGAATTATTTGCCTTGTAGAGCAATTGTCCCGTGTGGACAGGCTGAGAGAATTGGGGTTATTCAGCCTAGAGAAGAGAAGGTCCCAGGTAGAACCTAGTACTTTCCAGTACTGAAAGGGGCCACAGGAAAGCTGGGGAGGGTCTCTGTATCAGCTGGTGCAGAAATAGGTTGAGGGAGAATGGTTTTAAGCTCAAAGGGGGGAGATTTTGTTGAGGTATTAGGAAGAAATATTTTCGTGTAGGGTGGTGAGACACTTGGCACAGATTGCCCTGAGAAATTTTGGCTGCCCCATCCCTGGAGGTGTTCAAGGCTAGGTTGTATGGGGCTTTGAGCAACATGATTGAGTGGAAGGTATCCCTGCCCATAGGAGGGGAGGTGGAATTGGATGATCTTTAAAGTCCCTTTCAACCCAAAGCATTTAACGATTCTGTGATTTCTTTACAGATTAATTGAACTGGTTAATTAATTTAACTGTAACTTATACTATTTAGTAGTACAATTAATAGTATGGAGGGGACAGCACAGAAAAAAAATGGATTAAGAAATAATTTTGTGAGGAATGAAGTTTTTGTGATTAATGATGGCAGGAACCTAATTTCCACTTTACTCTTCTGTGAGTACTCCAGATAAACTACCAAATGACCCTAGTCTTTGAAGATGGGTGTAGTAATTTTGCATTTCAAGTCCTGCCTGTTTGCATTGTAAATTCTTTGGGACACGTTTGGCTTTGCATGAGTGTTTGTAAAATCAGACAATTGCAGTCTCTTGGGACCCTATCAAGAAATCTCTGGTAGTCTTTTCCTCTTGTTTTTTTCCCTTTGCTATCAGTTTTTAGGGGATCTTGCAGGGCTGTTGTGTCAAAATTTCTATGGGTAGTGTAAGATTCACAGAAGGGGAAAACTATTAATCAGTTGTCCTTTCTCCTCCTTTGATGTAGTCAATACAGGTTAGGGCAGTCAGAGAGGCTGGAGATGCCCTGGCTTTCTGCTTTCTCTCTAGAACAGGTTGAAGCTGACGATTTCAATTTTCACTTCCTTTTGCCAATTTAACGGCTATTTGCCATAGTCAGGTCCAGTCCTTAGGAGTTATCTCACCTTCTAGATATTTTTTGCCACCTATTATGCTGTTCATCTGGTTTTGATTTAGGACTGATATGGTATTTGAAATGAAAAAGAAGTGTCAAGCTCACAGAAGGAGATAGATGCCTGGAAACCTTAATTTTCCTACATCTTACAGGAAAATTCTCTTACTTTTCTTTTAAGATGCATATGAATACAACTTAGCTTATCCATGCCAGAGTTGCAGGGCTTGGGAGTT
Organism: Clamator glandarius; assembly: GCA_033459285.1. Taxonomy (NCBI): domain Eukaryota; kingdom Metazoa; phylum Chordata; class Aves; order Cuculiformes; family Cuculidae; genus Clamator; species Clamator glandarius. Next base: position 2,951,369 of record JAUNZM010000250.1, on the reverse strand, counting down.
TTCCTTTCTTCCTTCCTTGTTTCCTTCCTTCCTTTCATCTGTCATTTGTACATTTCATACATGAAATTGGAACTGTAGTCTAAGTCATTGAGCAACACAAAGGTGGTGAAGGGTTTAGAGGGGAAGCTGTATGAGGAGCAGCTGAAGTCACTTCGTCTGTTCAGCCTGGAGAGAGGAGAATGAAGGGAAATCTTGTTGTGGTCTACAGATGGCTCACAAGGGAAGGAGGAGGAGGCACTGATTTCTACTCTCTAGTGACCAAAAATAAGTTCCAAGGGAATGGCAGGAAGACGCATTGGAGAGGGTTGTGTTGGATACAGGGAAAAAGTTCTTCACCTGGAGGGTGGTGGTGCACTGGAACAGGCTCCTCAGGGAACCAGGCATGGCGCTAACCCTGACAGTATTCCAGAAGCTTTTTGGGCAATGCCCTCAGAGTGGTGGAGAAGAATATGCTATGGAGGAGGACCTTGTCTCTGGGCATCCTAGGCCTTGCAATGAACTAAATACCACATCATGCCACAGGGGAAGCTGTTTAATTTCAGCAACCTTCTGCTTTCCTGTCCTCTCTTCTCCAATTGAAAAGTACTCTGCTCTGAAAAACCATGAGGTTATGAGTGACCTTTCCTCTGGCAGGGACTAGCTAAGGCAGCACTATCAAGAGCTGAGCTCTAATCTCTATGGAGTAAAGCTTTTGTATGCAAGAAGCAAAGGAATACCTTCTGATGTCATAGGTGAGGTTGTGCTTTCAGGTCTGGATATAAGTTGGTGGCCATAAGCAGAAGCTCAAATATTAACCATAAATGCTGAATGTAAGACTGGTTCCAATTCTTTTCCATATATTTAAGAGGAATTAAAAGTCTAATCAAAGCATTTGTTTGCCTAAATGGCAAACATACTATTTAAAGACTAATTGTTACCTTTATTTTCCTATGTATTTGTTAATTTGGTTAGTTTTGGAAGGACTACATAAATGTTTGGGGTTGTACTTGCCAAGTCTGCAGAGTCGAACATAGGGCCCAATAGCTGTTATTCATTAAATGAGGTCCTACATATTCCAGCAGTTTGGAAGTATTTAGGGTAAAAAGTATAAAGGAGAAAATCTAAACTGCGCTGGTCCTAACTTATGCTAATTAGAGTCCTGACTGCACAAGTGAACCTAGATACATATTGCTGAATTTACACCAATCTCTATTAAACTCAAAGTGGCTCCAGGCTGGAGGCTGCTTTCAGACATATTTTCAAGAATGAGGTCATACACTTTGATTTATCCATCCTGACCTTGAACATCTCCAGGAAAGGGGCATCCACAAGCTCCCTGGGCAACCAGTGCCAGTGTCTAACCATCCTCATCATGGAGAATTTCTTCCTAATGTTTAATCTAAATCTTCCCCCTTCCACCTTAAAGCCATTACCCCTCATCCTGTCACTGCATGCCCTTCTAAAAAGTCCATTCCTAGCTTTCCTGTAGCCCCCCTCAGGTACTGGAAGGCTGCTTTAACATGTCCTTGTGGCCTTCTCTTCTCCAGGCTGAGCAACCCCAACTCTCTCAGCCTGTCCTCATTGCAGAGATGCTCCAGCCCTCTGATATCTCCATGGCCTCTTCTGGACCTGTTCCAACAGTTCCATATCCTTGTTATATTGAGAATTCCAGAACTGGACACAATACTCCAGGTGGAGTCTCTTGAAAGAGGAGTTGAAGGGGATAATCACCTCCCTCAACCTGCTGGCCACACTTCTTTTGATGCAGCCCAAGATATGTTTGGCCTTCTTGAATTTTGTTTTTGTTGTTTATTTTCAAGAATAGTTGAGTTTTAAGAAATTATCTCTTAGGTTGTTTGCTTTCCTGGCTCTATAAATAGAATCAAAACCAGATGTACCAATAGCCTCTGCAGATGAACTGGAGAATGGGAAGTGAGAAGACATAACAGTATATTCAGATTCAACATCCTAAACAGAAGTGCAGGACATCTAGAGGAAAGACATTTAACAGGATGGGAAAACAGTGGGAATGAAGTAAGAGAGTGCTGAAGCTGTGGAAAGGAACAATCAGTGTAATTGAAGACAATTGAAAGGTTCAGAGCTGCTTTGGCTGCTCAGAGTTTGCCCATGTCTGCCAGACTTGTATTACACATAATTACAATGTAAAAATGAGACCAAATGCCTGAAGGACCAAAAGGAATCCTGCATGGCTCAAAGTAAGTGATATTACCTTGATTGATTTCAGAAGAAGTAGTAGTAAGTCCCAGACACTTGTCTTTTTTTTGACTTAAGCATTAATCAATTCATGAGTTGTTTTCACATTTCCACATCATGTTTCAAAATTAGAGTAGAATTAATTATTTGGTAATCGGTGAATCCCATTAGGTGAAACAATATGGACTTGTCCAGTAGCTTAAACATTATTCAGCATTAATGTAGCAGTTGTGTACTCATTAAAATGATGATGCTTTTATTAAATCTACCTTCAATTAGTTCTGGTTCATTTTAATCTCTACCTCCTGAAAAAACATTCAATCAAGTGTTGTGACAAGAGTAGAATGATGAATATGCCAGGGCCGGTGCTGCTCAGCCCTTCGATGGTGCTGCATAGGCTGTGCTATGGCAAACTTTAGAAATGCTTGCCTTAGTTTCTTCTTTTCCTTGAAACATCTACATAAAGAACACTAGTGTCTTGTCCTTTATGCTTTAAAATAAAAAGCATTCATGATTCAACCGTTTACAGCATCATGTTTGGACCCACAGCAGGTAAGTAGAATTACTGAATGGATGGAGTTGGAAGGGACCTTAAAGCCCATCCAGTTCCAACCCACCTGCCATGAGCAGGGACACCTTCTACTGCATCAGGTTGCTCAAAGCCTCAGACAACCAGGCCTTGAACACCTCCAGGGATCCCTGGAGATGTTCAGAAACCATGTAGACGTGGTGCTTCAGGATGTGTTTTTGTAGGCATGGTGGTTTTTCGGGCCTCAGTAGGACTTGATATTCTCAGAGGTCTTTCCCAACGTTAACGCTTCTACTACTCTATGTCTTGGCTAAACCAAAACCCATCCTGACAGCCAGGGCTGCCCACTGAGGGAGAGCAAGGTGGCAGGCCTCTCTTTCTGCCTCCACCAGAGACCCTTGTGTAGAGACCGGTGCCGCAGCATCTATCCTGATAAAATCTGACTGTGATGGAATGTGTGGGTCACCAGTGGCTTTGGGATCCCCCAGAGCAGCATTGTACTGTCACTTGACTTGTCATTAGTTCTGCTGTGCTGATACCACTTTGCTGCTTCCATTGCCTGTATTTAAATCAAAACTATCATTATTAATCAAGGAATTAGAACAGCTAACAAAGGAGACATTTCTTATTCCCTGGAGGCTGTGAGTTTTCACAAAGTCAGTAATGGATACAGAGCCTTTCCCCTTTCAAATACCAGCAAGGGCAGCTGTGACTGAAAATTATTACCATATGTTATTTTGTCTGTCATCTTTGTGAAATGAGTAAGTAGACTGGACAGATTCCATATTACATAAAATAATATTGCAAGTGGCATCTTTGGAGTCTCTGAGCACCGACTGAGGACAGTGGAGAGGAGTATGGAGGAAGTGAGAACTCCTGAGAAAAAAATCATTCCTATGCTATACCCTTTTTTTGTGTCGTGATGGTTTTGAGTGCCCAGTCGAGAAAGCTGCACTTCATATTTTCAGTCTGTGAATCCAAACTCTTTAATTTAGTTTCTTCTGAGCTCTCAGAACTAATGCAAATGATGTGTTCCTGATTAATGGCACTCTGCAAAACTCACCTCTGAATTTCTTGTACCCACTCGACTCACACAGTGACGGTGTGAACTTCTCTGTGACCTGCCATAGTGCCTTTCAGAAGTACTAAACACTAGTCCAACAACTGTTAACCCATCTAAGCACAATATTAATGAATATATTCTCTGTTCATTTCAGTTCTGCTGCTGAAACACAGAGATGAAGGATTTCTTCATACACTTCATGTACACTTGTCCTAGGAGATTGCATGAGTATTGTGTACTTCAAATTCATTTGCTGTTTTGGTTTCTCTGGTAACTAGAAGGTGCCTTTGATCCCCTCTACCATCTCTTTGGTTTTGCATTTTGATGATTTTATCATGAATTCATGTTTAATTCATGCAGAAGCGATGCAGTAAGTGGCAACACTCAAAAGAAAATATACTGTTTTTTCAAAATCAGACTATATGCATTTGAACTCTATATGAACTGCTCCATTTCTTTGAAGTAAAGTGTATTAATGAAGACAGATATTAAGAAAAAAGATACTTGATCTATACTGTCACATGTGTTATCTCATCTGAGGTTACAGTGGAGGTAGATCTATCAGACAAACATAAGTGTGTTTTGAGTAAACTTATAATTGTAACATACTGACTGTTTTGTTTTAGCTTTTTGATTTTTTTGTCATTTTTTTTACTGTTTGTCTGTGTTACATCCTCACTGATCTAAGTGAATTTTGTAGACAAGACTGTGATGTGCACAAATACAAAATACATTTAATAGAATGTGTTTTCTACTGGAAAAACGAAAGGCAAAGAATTTTGTATCACGTTCTTTTTACAGGAAGCTATCTGTGGCAGGAACCCATGATAGCATGATGTTGAAGGTGGTGTTAGCTCTGAGGCATAAGCTGCATGTTGCCATTTGTGAGATGGGCAATGCACAGCTCAGGACTGCAGTCTGTGTAAATGATTTTATATGGCATTCTGTATGGCCTTACTACCCCACATAATCATAGAATCATAAATTCATCAGATGTTTTGGGTTGGAAGGGACCTTGAAGATCATCTAGTTCCTTGTGTGAGTTTTACAGGCTTGCTGCTACTGCATGCTACAATTAAACTTACTTCTGCAACTGTCAGGCTGTCTGGAATAATAATATTGAAATGCTTTTCTATAGTAATACAGCATCTTGAGCATTTAAGTTTTGACGTAGTAGGAGAGAGCAATAGGCCAAGCATGTAGTACTAAAAAAATAAATGTATCTATAACAGCTTTTTTATTTTTAATGGTTTTGACATTCACTTCAAAGGACAATATCTATATTCCTGTTAGTCACAGAATTGTAGAATTGTTGGAGCTGCAAGACACCTTAAAACCAGAAAGACTAGTTCCAACCCCCCTACTATGGACAGGAACTCCGCCAAGTCAATTAGGTTTCTCAAAGCCTCATCCATCCTGGCACTGAACTCCTCCAGGAATAGGGCATCCAGGACTATTCTGGGCAATCCTGTGCCAGTTCCTCACAGGAGAACATTTCTTCCTAACATCTGATCTAAATCTCCCCTCTATCAGCTTAAAGCCATTCCAACTCACTCTACCCCTGCACTCCCTGACAAAGAGCCCCTCCACAGCTTTCCTGTAGCCCTTTTCAGTACTGGAAGGCTGCTCTATGGTCTTCCCTGACTCTTCTCTTCTCTGGGCTCCAAGTCTCTCAGCCTGTCCTCGAATGAGAGGTATTCCAGCCCTCTGATCATCTTTGTGGCCTCCTCTGGACTTGCTCTAACAGATCCATGTCCTTCCTGTTCTGAGGACTCTAGAACTGAATGCAGAACTCCAGGTAAGTTTTCCCAAGGGTAGAGTAGAGAGATTATATCCCTACATCCTAGTCATTAGGTAGACACTTCTATGCTGAAGTATGTGTGCTCTGCTTGGCGACCAGCATGCTCTCTGTGCTCAGAAAGCCAAAGCGGAGGACATGCAATGGGACAAGTGACAAATAGGATGATTCAAGAAGCAGATCATCAAAGAGCAATTATAGCTTAAGAGGAGAAAATAATTGCAACTATATAAAGATAAGTTCGATTTTATTTAAATATATTTAAATTTGATTGAACTTGAAACTTAATCTCTAGGACAACATTTTAATTCACAGTTGCAAAAATTTATGGTCTTGAACAGCGATGAGCTTGTTTGAAGATTTAAGGTCCAGGGTCCTGGCAGTTGTTGAAATTGTAGCTTGTGATAGACTAGACTGTTTCATAATTTCTTTAACACCGTGAGCTTCTGCCTAAACAGAGACTTCAGCTAAAGTTTGCAAAACTACTGGAAACTTTCTGTTTGTTGCTCATAACAATGGCAGCTATTTGAATTGATGTGATATTTGCTTCTGAAATGACCTGTTGCAATGAAACAAGGGAAGACTTAAGAGAAAACGAAAGCCAAGTGAGACACAAAGTGAACTCAAGCACATTTAAGCTTTCACAAAGAGCCCATTGATTGATATGGGGAGTGGTGATGAGGGAGAGTGTTTTGGTTGTGAATATAAGACATAGAAGTAGGTATAAGCAAATCTGTTTAGAAATTCTACAGGAAATAATGAGCTGCTATTTGGCAATTTTCCTGCTATTACTTTCTGATCAAATTTACTTCCTGGCCTCGGCACATCAGTTGGATTTGGTCCAGGGGAGGTCCAGGGAGGTTATTCTCCCTCTGTACTCGGCACTGGTGAGACCACATCTCAAATACTGTGTTCAGTGCTGGACCCTTCACCACAAGAAGGATGTTGAGGCTCTGGAGCGAGTCCAGAGAAGAGCAACAAAGCTGGTGAAGGAGCTGGAGAACTAGTCTTATGAGGAGTGGCTGAAAGAGCTGGGGTTGTTTAGCCTGGAGAAGAGGAGGCTGAGGGGAGACCTTATTGATCTCTATAACTACCTGAAAGGAGGTTGCAGAGAGGAGGGAGCTGGCCTCTTCTTCCAAATGACAGGGGACAGGACAAGGACTCGACTTTGCTCTCGTGAGACCCTACCTGGAGCCCTGCATTCAGTTCTGGAGTCCTTAGCACAGGAAAGACATGGATCTGTCAGAACAGGTCCAGATGAGGCCACAAATATGGTCTGAGGACTAGAGCATCTCCCATACGAGGACAGTCTGAGAGAGTTGGGGTTGTTCAGCCTGGAGAGGAGAGGGCTCTGGGGAGACCTTACATCAGCCTTCCAGTATTGGAAGGGGCTATAGAAAAGCTGTGGAGGGACTTTCGATCAGGGAGTGCGGGAATGGGATGAGGGGTAATGGTTTTAAGCTTAAAGAGGGGAGGTTTTGATTGGATATTAGGAAGAAATGTTTTCCTGTGATGGTGACGAGGCACTGGCACAGGTTGCCCAGAGAAGTCCTAAATGCCCCATTCCTGGAAGTATTCAAGGCCAAATTCGATGGGGCTTTGAGTAACCAAATTGAGTAGAAGGTGTGCCAGGGGGGTTCAAACTAGATGGTCATTAGAGTTCCTCCCAACCCAAAGGATTCTATATCATGTGAAAATATGTCTTCTGTTACACCGAATCAGTTCTGAGGGACAAGTTTGGTGGGGAGAAAGTAGAAGATAAGGGAAATAAAAACATGTGGCAAGGGGCCCAGAAGCAATAAAACTCTGAATGAGAACATTTCTACCACTTCTGCAAAAGCAACTTAAAGGTCCAAAGAGAGAAATATATTTTGTAAATCAAGCTAAATTTTTTTTACTGGGTGCAGTGTGCAGCTTAAGAACCCAGTTGGGAAATGGAGCTTTTGGAAATCAGTGAAGGAAATATATTTTGTCAGCTACTTTTTAGGAACAAGGGGAGATATTATAGGTAAAGACCTTTTACACGTCAATGAATAAATGTATATGCATACTGTGAGGGGTGGTGGTGTTGTTCAGGTTTGAGGTTTTGAGTGGAGTGTCATGGGTGTGTATTAAAAGCCACATAAAGGAAGACTCCAGCATTGTGTAGACTTGTTTACTGGTTCCTACAAAATCGATAAGCTTTACTTATGTTCTTAAATATTAGTTATTGATGTATGATTTTATATTATCTAGTCATTCGTGTATATAAAAACATCTCTTTTTGTGGAGCAATCCTGTTACTTGAGACCTTATAACAGCCTTCCAATACTTAAAGGGGGCCTATGCGAAAGCTGTGGAGGGGCTTTTTGTCGGGGAGTACAGGGATAGGATGAGGGGAAATGGCTTTAAGCTGAAAGAGGGGAGATTTAGATGAGATCTTAGGAAGAAACATTTTCCTTTGATGGTGATGATACTCTGGCACAGGATGCCCGGGGAAGTTGTGGCTGCCCCATCCCTTGAGTTGTTCAAGACAAGGTTGGATGAGGCTTTGAGAAACCAGATTGAGTGGAAGGCCTCCCTGAGCATGGCAGAGGGGTTGGAAGTGGGTCATCTTTAAGGTCCCTTCCAACCCAAACCATTCTATGATTCTATACTAATGCTACTATAGGTTGATTTTGCAGAAGCCTTTTGAAATAACAGGAAATTAGTAAATAAGTTGGATAGCAACTCTTGGTTTGAAATGAGAAACAGAAAGATTGAACAAGAAATCATTACTGATGACCTTCCAGAAGACGAATATCAAGCTTATTAAGGTAATAATGTTAAAATGAGGCAATAATTCTGTGGTGGTTTTAAACAGGAGAGATTGGAGTCATACGTAAGAGCCATCAATTTTACTTCTGAGTTATGTGACCCTTTCAAGAGGCAGGTCCAAGGAAAGTCCTGCTCTCAGGACAGAAGGATGACACTGGTAGTGGTAGTACATCTTTAGCGCATAAGAAGGGGTTTTTTATTACTAGTAAATGGATTTGCATAATAGGTATTAATGTGTACTGAAATTGGAAGGAGAGATTTTCCACTTCTTAATTTTTTTTTGTTTGATTGGTTTTCTTTTCCTGTCTGATCCATTTTCTTCAAGATGGACTGGAACTGTGTTCAGATTGGGAACAGAAGAGTCTGGCAAAGAACATACTGAGTCTGCCCACTCATTTGTTATGTCAATAAGAAGCTGAGTAGAAAGGATAAGAAGACTGAAACATTTTTCATCTTTTCCAAGTGTTTGACAAAATACTGGTTTTAGGGGGTTTTTTTGGAAAGACTGCATATTGGGATTTTTCCAACTTCTCTAAATTCATCTGCCTTGGAACAGACTTGTGCTTACTTGAAAACTGGGGCAATTTTTGAAAGAGGGGAATTGTCTTACTCCTGCTCCCTGCAACTTAAGTGCTGCAGAACAGTCACCATAACAAACAAAATGATGTATTACTACTGCCAAAGTAAAAATGTTATATGGGCCAAGATGTTTTGTCCTTCTTTGGGATATGTTATTGTTATTGATGGGATCTCCAGGTGTCTGTTACCATGCTGGGAAGCCATGTACGTTTCTCCTAATTGCAAAAAAAGACACCATTTTTGCTTTGACATCTATTGTTGTGAGTTCTGTATATTTGTTTTCTTACCAGACTACTTGTGTCATCTTAATGTTTCTAGGCTGATTCATATGGCTGCTTTTAAAGATTTTCCTTTGAACAGTGGTTCCTTTGATAAACCTTGACTGAGGTGCTAGTATCCTAATGAGACATTCCTACTCCAGTATGAGAGTGGTAAGATTTAACACTGTGCACTCAAATGGGCTTTAGTTTCTTAAAATTTGCATTGGACTTGTTGAAATATTGCACCTTACCTCTTAGAAAAAAGATGTACAGAGAATCATAGAATCATTAAGATTTGAAAAGACCTCTAAGATCATCAAGTCCAGCCAATAGCTCCTTTTTCATGCCTTTTAAGGTAGGTTTCTAAGCTGTCCTTTAGTGAAAAATCACAGTAGCCACATTGAAGTCAGGGAGCCATTATCAGCCTTGTTTAGCGGACTTTGCATATTCTGTGCACCTGCAGCAGCTTTGCCTGTGTGTTAAGCTGACTTGGTATTGGAAGACCTTCAACCATGTGCCAAGTGGATGGTATAAATGTCAGAACCCTGCAAGCTGTCCTGTTCTGGAGTGTCAGGAACATAGAACTATAGAATGTTTTGGGTTGGAAGGGACCTTAAAGCCCATCCAATTCCAACCATCCTCCCATGGGCAGAGACACCTTTCACTGGATCAGATTGTGCAAAGCCACATCAAGCCTGGTCTTGAACACCTCCAAGGGTGGGCCCTCCACAACTTGTCTGGGAAACCCGTGCCACCAACTCACCACTTCCAACTCACCACCGTCATAAGAAAATATTCCTTCCTAAGGTCTCATCACAATCTCACCTCTTTCAGGTTACACCATTCCCCGTGATCCTATCCCTGCACTCTCTGATAAAAAGCCCCTCCCTGGCTTTCCTGCTGTTACAAGGTCTCCCCAGAACCTTCTCTTCTCCAGGCTGAACAAGCCCAACTCTTTCAGCCCGTCCTTGCATGGGAGATGCTTCTAGCCCTTGGATCACCCTTGTGACCTCCTCTGGACTAACTCCAACAGATCCCTGCCCTTCCGTTGCTGAGGACTCCAGAACTGAATGTGGAGCTTAAGGTGGGGTCTCATGAGAACAGAGTAGAGGGGCAGAATCCCTGCCCTTTCTGTGCTGATCACACTTGTTTGGTGTGTCCTAGGATGCAGTTGGCTTTCTGGACCGTGAGTGCATATTGCCTGCTCATGCTGAGCTTCTCATCCACCAGCAAACCCAAGTCTTTCTATTCAGGCCTGGTCTCAGTCCATTAAAAACTAAAAGTCTAAAACATTAAAAATAAAATTAAACATTTTTACAATGTTGGAAGTAGATTCTGCGTGTACTTCCATTATGCATTTTTAAAACACATTGGTAGGCCAAATATGAGTTTATACTGTGTATGAATCCGTGCTGATTTAGTGCTGCCAGGATGCAGTTTCCTGACTCTGGTTTCATGTTGTCCAGAGGTATCCTTAAAAAAAAGTAACTGCTGGCTGGGTTGCAAAGTTTAACTCAAGGGATCACTGACAGCTAGGACCTGATTTCTGACCATCATTTCCAAGGGGATGTATCTAATACATAGGAGCACCGAGGCATGGCAGTGTTAAGGTAAACAGAAGAAACAGGAGATCAGGAATGCAGGAAAACCATAGTTACTGTCTTGTTTATTTTTAAATGTTGTGACTGTTGACTATCTTGTTTATTAAACTACCTTTGGAAGGATCAGTTTGCTTTTTTATATATGTGTGAAATCTATGTTGGTGGCAATCCGAGCTGAGAATCCTGAAATAAACCCCCTACTGGAAGGATGACTTGCTGACTTGAATCTCCAGATAAACTTACCCTTTGGTTGTTCTGCCTCCAGCTCTGTTTTTTCCTTGCAGGCTCTGACATTTCTAATAAAGGTAACCTTGAAGTTACAGTTAAGATTTACAGTGACTCATTAGTGGTAAATAATAGAGTGATAGGTATATTGTGGAAAAAGTAACAATAATGAGGGGTTGATGTAAAGAGTATAATGATGATGAGGCTGGGTTTTTTTTCTGCAGTTAAAGAATGCACAACGTAAAATTGCATGTAATCATGAAGCAAGGTGAAAACTTCTGTTGCCTCTGCTGTGTGAGAGTGGGCTGCCACTTCATTCCTCCTCTCCACCGCTGGTGGAGAAACTCCTGTGGTTCCCTGAGCTGGGGCAAGGACAATGGTGATGAAACATCTGGGACAAAGAGCTGAGAAGCAGACCTAAGTGGAGACTTGAGCTGCCCAGGAGTGGGGGATTTGAGAAGGAGGAGCTGTGAGCCTATGGCCAGTGTGTTTGACTGCTCTGGAGAGGGATCACAAGAGGAATTATATGCAGAGCAGGAGAATGGCAACACTTGTAGAGCCATTCAGCCAGCACTGTAGAAAACAGGAATTATTTTCCTGTGAAGAAACAGTATTATGGGTTTTGTTTTCTGGTGAATGTAGGATACAGAAGGGTATGTGTCAGTGTGTGCTCCTGTTTTCTTGCTTTTTGTTTTGTTTAACTATTACACTTAAATCATTCTACTTAACTGGCCTACAAGTCCTGTTGCAAACTATCACAATTACCATAAAAGTTAGCTAATTGGAGAACACCATCCCTGTGTTTTTCAAGCCATGGGAAACTTATTTCATTTGAACTGCCTTGCTGAGCACTTAGGCAGTGCTACATCCTTTAAGACAGATTTTGTTTTGACAATGACTTGCAAAAGGTGTGAAGAAAAAGAAAAAGACCCACTCTACTGCCGCAACACTAGACTTAGTGGTTTACTGCATTCTGATAGAATCAGACAATGCTTTGGGTTGGAATGGACCTTTATAGCTCACTCAGTCCAACTGCCTTGCAGGAGCCTGGTCAGCTTTAACTTGATCAGGTTGCTTCGAGCTCCATCCAACCTGACCCTGAATATTTCCAGGGATGCGGCCTCTACCACCCCTGTGGGCAACCTGTGCCAGTATTTTGCCACCATCATTGTAAATAATTTCATCCTTACGTCCAGTCTAACCCCCTCATCCCTTAGTTTAAAGCCATTATTTCTTGTCATAGCATCAGTAACAAAACCAGTCAAGTCCACTGGTGGTACTTCTCTGCTGGGCCAGCAGCAGTGTGACACAGTTCTAATATTTCTGCTTTACACTCAAAGCAAAGGTAGAGGCATATGGAGGTGGAAGTTATTCTTGAATAATTGGTTTGCCTCTTGCATTATCCATTATTGATCAGGGAAGCTTCACTTCTGCAGTTTTAGAAGAATAAAATTAGTATAATTAGAATGATTCATAATTACTTATTGGGTTGACTTTTTAGTAGTATTGGAAAAAAGTTACAGAACAGCATAGAACACCATTGAGCTCCTAAACCTCTGTAAACAAATGTAATCTTTTGCTTATAACAAAGATATTATTGAAATAAAGGGATGCTTGCTGGAGTACAAATGTAGTTATGTCAGGCTTGTGTGACTCTTCCTCCAGTTACAGCATGAGAAGGAGAATACTTAAATTATATGAATCACAGATTAATTTCTATGTATCCTAAGCATCTTATACATAAACGTATATTTTAAATAGTATTTTCTTTTCATTTTTCTCTTGGAGCCTAACCTTGTGTACAAGGTTGTACTGAACCAATTATTTACATTATTAAAATTGGTAGTTGATGAGAAAGAAGTGTAAGAAAGACATTCATTGGAAGGCTTGGGTTGACTCACTGCAGCACCAGTGCCTTTTTCAGAATTGGATGGAAACAGGAAGGTACATTTGATTTATTTTCTCTCTGTGCTTGTGGCTGGTTGCCAGCTTGTCAATGAGATGCTCCAAAAAGGACATTGAATCATGACAAGAGCTGTCATTACAGCTGTGTTTTTCCATCAAAACTGCATGAAACAATAAGCTTCACGCAGTTTTGAGGCAAAACTGTATTCAAGGTCTTTCTTGCTTGAATCAGTGCCCAGGTTTGTTTGCAAAGTTCTGGAAACTTTTTGACTAGCGTGCAGGTTAATAGTTTGCTGGAATCATGGAGCCTGCTTGCCTTTGTATGGTTCAGATAGTAATTACTGAGGTTAGACCTCAACTGCTCTCCCAGCCTCTACTGTATTTAGGATTCTTACATCATGTTAGACCACACCTTTGGGAGCTAAGAAGAAAGAAGGCTGTAGGCTACTTCTTTACAGCTATTTAAACCTTTTTCTTCAACACAGAAAAGGAACTTCAGGCTTGTCTTTGCTGTAGAGTTAGATAAATATCACTCCTTCCAGCACATGATAGCTCTTGCTGAAGGGAGATTTACATGAGTGGAGGCAACTTGATTTATCGTCATAAATTATGGCTTTTTTAGAGTTCTATCCTGTTGTGTTGTGCTCCTGCTTAATTTATTTGGAGACTGCATTGCTTTGACCTGTTGAGAAAATGATACTAGCCTGGAAGTCACGTAATTCAATCAGCTATAGTCTGTAGGAAGGCAAGATCCTTCATATCTATCAGCAAATGTCTGCTCATCATGACCACTGTTATAATTTAATAGAAGTAGCAGTTACGGCTGAGGAATTCTATACAGTAGCTATACAATGATTTCATATCTCTTTCAGGGTCCAGCAGGGTTCACAGAGATGTGGGGAACTTTTACCCTTCACATGTTAAAATTTTCTCTGTCTCTTCAGCATGTTGTCAGCAAAGCAGGGAGACATGAAAGTTGTGATGTATTCAGGTGTGGCTGTGTTCTGAGTATAGGATGGCTTCAGAGAGAATATTAAACAGCTCATCTTCTGGTATTGCCAGTCATGCAATCCCCTGTTTTGTAAGCCAGTCACATATTTCTGGTGATGTGTATTAATGCACTTTCTGCCTCTAGCATCACCTGTTTTATTTTCTATCCCACTTTCATACCTTTTTTGGCTAAACCACAGGGGAAATATATTTCAGTGACAGTATATGGTAATTTTGCCGTATGCTCTCTAGCTCATTACAAAATCTTTGTCTTTCTAAAAGAGAGAAAGGATTTACGTCTCCTACTATCATTTCTGCCACACACTGATTCAGTGAAAGAGCTTTGGGGAGGTTGGAAGTAAATTTAATTTTCCCTACTGTTTCATGAAGTGTGAATCAGTTTCTTAGTGGATGATGTCACTGCCAATTTACAAGTTTTTCTTCCTGTACTCCTGTGTAGGAGGAATCATAAGGACTCTTTTTTTTTGTCATGGTAATGCAGCTAGGTGTAGTGGGCTATGTGATGCAGGAGGCAGTGTACAAGCTTCTTTATTTTTGCCAGCACAGTTCATAGAATCATAGAATGATTTGGGTTGGAAGAGACCTTAAAGATCATCCAGTTCCAACGTCCCTGCTATGGGAAGGGACACCTTCCACTCAATCAAGTTGCTCAAAAACCCATCCAACCTGGCCTTGAACATTTCCGGGGATGGGGCACCCACAACTTCTCTGGGCAACTTGTCCCAGTGCCTCATCACCCTCATTGTGAAAAATTTCTTCCAAAAGTCTCATTAAAATCTTCTCCCTTCTAATTGAAAGGCATTCCCCCTCATCCTGTCATTACAGGCCTTTGTAAAAAGTCCCTCCCCAGCTTTCTTGTAAGCCCCTTTAAGGTACTGGAAAGCCACTATAAAGTGTCCCTGGAGCCTTGTCTTCTCCAGGCTGCACAATACCAACTCTCTCAGCCTGTCCTCATAGCAGAGGTGGTCCAGCCCTCTGATATATTTGTGTCCCTTCTAGATCTGTTCCGACAGTTCCATATCCTCCTTATGTTGGGAATTCTGGAACTGGATACACTAGTCCCAGTGGTATCTCACGAGAGTGGAGTAGAGGGGCAGAATCACCTTTCTTGACCTGCCAGCTAAGAAGCCAAGTTTAAAAGATGGGACACGAAATGCTGCATTTGGTCTCTGTCTAATTGTGAGTGGAGGATTTTGTCCAGGTTTGGTTCTGGATACTGTGAAGGCTTGTTTTCTAGGGAGTCTATGATTGTAGCTTTATCAGTGAAGAATTTTGTTCATTTTGTTTTTCGTTTTTTAAACAGGTGTTCAGTTATACTCTGCTCCAATGAAGAAAACTTTCTCTTCTGTTTAAAAAAAGAAATGCCTGTTAAGAACATTTTATAAACATAAATTGTGAACTGTGGGTTCCCGTGAACTTTTCTTGACTCCTTGCTCTTGATATTTTACTGGGAAGATGCATGTGATTGTTTCTCCTTTCACTAGTTTCCCCAGCTTTTCAGTAGGAGGAAAATAGTTAATGAGTAATGCTTATCCTTCCTATACAACTGATTTTGTGGAAAAAAAAAAGTTGCTTTTCAAAGTATCAAGGTAATTTAGGTAGATATATATATAAATGTGAAACCAAAGTACACAAACCTGAAAATATTAATGCATGACACCTATATGACTTCAGGATACACTTGATTCCATTATTCAGATCAGTTATGAAGATATTAAGCAATTTTTTTTGTCAGGTCCCAGTGTTTTATAGGGGTCAAGCTCCTGTCAGTTTGCATACCTATGGTTCCTTCACTGATGGTGGGGGCCCAACAGAGGGCAGCAAGACAGAGATGAAGAAAGTGTGAGGACCTCTGCCTTTTCAGTATTGTTGGTGACTAATTTACCCCTCCTGTTTAACAGTGAACTAATATTTTCCTTCTATTTCTGCTTTTTGTTTACATATGCAAAGAACCCTTTCTTATATTTTTTTGACATCTCTGGCCAATTTTAATTTGAGCTGAGCTTTTGCTTTTCTAACTGCATCCCTGCAATGTCCTTGTAGTTCTTAACAGTTACTTGCCCGCTTTTCCATCTTTGGTATTCTTCTCTTTTCTTATTAGCAGACTCAGAACCTCACAATTAGGCCATGGAGATCTGCCATGTACCATCCAGGTACGGGTAGATGGCTCTTAAAG
Organism: Clamator glandarius; assembly: GCA_033459285.1. Lineage (NCBI taxonomy): Eukaryota > Metazoa > Chordata > Aves > Cuculiformes > Cuculidae > Clamator > Clamator glandarius. The sequence goes on along the minus strand of JAUNZM010000250.1, from coordinate 2,935,233 downwards.
ATGAATGTAAGCTCCTGTTAAGTGCTTGAAAATGTCCTTAAAACTGTATGGTCTCTATCCAGCTAGCAGAATGTCTCTAAGGATTAAACCGTACCATTGCAAAATGTTCCTGTTAGGCAAAAAAGAAAAATGCAAGTAAAATTCCTGTTTACATTGAATTATATTTGCTTGGCTTTATGAGACTATGCAGTTCAGGTGGGTTTATTTATTCTTGGCTAGCATCTTTTCGTGTTTGAGGGCATGCATGCCTTATAAATGTATTTGCTTATTCCCATGATGGTTCAAAACATCAGAAGATTCAAACTAACTTTGTATCAGTGAATACATCTTCTATTTCTTGGTGCTTTAAATGCCTTTTAGGCAAGGATTTAGTACATAGCTAAAATTGCACTCAAAGTATTGCCTGTCTGCCAGCTAAAGAAGTATTTACAGGCAGGGTACTGATAATCAGAGAGAGGCAACTGTTGATTCAGTAAGGTAATTAAGGAAAAACTTTATATTTATTTGGGTGCAATCCCCTTACAGCAAGTAAAATAAATCTGTCCCACTAACTCCAAGCCCTCCTCCTGGCCCACATCCAGTGTGGCCCTTCTTGACAGAAGTAGTTGAGGAACTCTGCCTTTTGTATTCTTCCTCTCCAATCATTAAGATTGTCACTAAAGAAGAATCATAGAATCACTAGGTTGGAAGAGACCCACCGGATCATCAAGTCCAACCATTCCTATCAAACACTAAACCATGCCCCTCAGTGGCTCATCCACCCATGCCTTAAACACCTCCAGGGAAGGTGAATCAACCACCTCTCTCTGTGTTAATGAACAATAACTCTTTTACTGTTAGCAAAATTAATATGCTCTGCAGGGTGTGTGGGGGGTTGCTGCATAATTGCCATGACACACCATACCCATTTACATCATGTAAGCCAACATGTTGATTGCACCCGGGCCTGGGTGTCTGCATTTCTGAAGGTGGCTTGTTCACAAAGTACTATTTCCATGCACCTTTGATCGCATTTATTCAAAGGCACTTTATAATTATGTATGCTCATCTCTCCCTATTTTTCATGCATATTTGACTCACAAGTAATGGGAGAGAGTTCATGGGCTTTTAACATCCGATGCACACTGCTGATGCACTTTCAGTCATGAAGGAGTGAGTTGTTGGCTTTCTACAGCCACATGTTGATTTGTGCTGCTTTATAAACATCTGGGTTTATTCTAGGTATGTTTGGTGAGTGAGCATTTCAGAAAATCTAGCCCAATAGTTTCTCTAAATCATATGCTTGGTTGCATTACCAAGTCACCCACCAGAACACTGTATTGTGTGACATGATGAGTTGCTCATCTATTTTTTATTTCTCCTTTCCTTTTACTGTGTTATTGGATTAGTAAAAGAGAAATTAGTGTCTTCACACTGTCAGCATCTGGTGCAATCATAGAAACTCAGAAGAATTTTCGTTAGTTTTTAATAAGCAGTGGTTCACATTACTTAGCATAAAGAATCATTAAGGTTGGAAAAGACCTCTACAATTATCCAGTCCAACCATCAGTCTAACACCACCATGCCTACTAAACTATGGCCTGAAGTGCCATGGCTACATGTCTTTTGAACACCTCCAGGTATGGTGACTCTACCACTGCCCTAGACAGCCTCTTCCAGTGCTTCACCAGTCTTTGCTGAAGAAATTTTTCCTAACATCTAATCTATATCTCCTCTGGTGCAACCTGGGGCCATTTCCTCCCATCATTTTCCTTGTTACTTGAGAGAAGAGACCAGCACCCACCTCACTACAATCTCCTTTCAGGGAACTGTAGACAGCAATGAGGCCTTCCCTCAGCCTCCTCTTCTCCAAAGTAACATTTCCTAAGTGATATCACTGCTTGACTCCTGCCCCCTACTTCCACAAGTAAACAGTTCTGCAGATTTTAACAGACACAGTCATTTATAGAAACTGTCTTTTGTAACTTGCATCAGCACTGCATGCAACCTTAAAAAAATTTCTTGACCCAACAGGAATAGCTAGCACAATCTTTTAATTACTGAGCAAGACAGTAATGTTACTACCCTTTCTACATGTTGCATTGTATCTTCAGAACAAGCTAAGCCACCAGCAGCTTCA